>BLBF01000006.1:20371076-20387331 GCA_015471245.1 Laticauda colubrina
TGTGGCTCTACTCAAGGTAAGGTTTGCACTCAGTAGAAGGGTGGGGGCCAGCGGGTGGGTGGGCCATGTGGGTGGCGCAGCCTTGTGTTCCCACGCAGCCTGGTTTAATTGCTTTGGGGGATGCTTTGGAGGGGGACATTTCTCAGCGAACCACCAAAATTTTCTCATGGACCATCAGTAATCCCCAGCCCACTGGTTGGTGACCACTGTTCTGCATGATTCCTATTTTTCCTTCATGGGCTCCTTAAGATGTTTTACTTAAAATATTTGGCTTACTTAAGATATTTTAGAATCAGAAATATGTCAAACATATTATTAGAACACGGTGCCTGACTGATTTGACATTCATTTTTAAGAGATATTTTTAATTTCTCTGTCCTTCATATTCATTCCATATGAGTTTTTTAAAAATAGAAATCTTGTGAAGTTGTAGTCTAGTTTGCTTTTTGGAAATAGGAGTCTTGTGACTGGTTTTGTCTGTTGTGACGACCATATTGTGAGGCTACCAACAATATTGCAACATCATTCCCCCAGAGATTATAATGGCCCCCTCACTAATACTCTTCTGAAAGGCACTGAAGACCTGGTTTTGTCAGCGGGCCTGGGGAACCCAGAGAAGGGTGGAACCCATCAGGTGGCTAGTATGATCTGCTGTCGCCAGGGAGTGGGGTAGGAGTTGGTTTTTGTTTTTGTTTTTTTGTTCTATTGTACTATTTTGTTCTATTGTACTTTACTAATTTATTTGATTCTTTTTGTTAGTTTTTATTGTTTTTATTTTTTGTTTTAAATATGGTTTTACATTGTGTAAGCCGCCTCGAGTTGCCATGGGCGAATAGGCGGCAATATACAGGTTCATCTTCTTGTAAATGCAGTAGAATATAATGGGTATAGTTCTTTGTTTTTAAGATGAATTTTAAAAAAGATTCTTTCATCATTCAAAATCTCCAGAGGATTTTTCTCATTTACTTTGCAAATGCAAACACTTTCTGTTTGCTCTGAGGCACTATGAAAACCGTCAATCATTTGGTTCTTCAGTTCATCAGTTTGTCCACTTATTAATTACACATTTCCGATTGCTTGTTAGAGGTTTATTGTTGTTATGAAGTTGCTATGCATATAGGCCTGCACACAAATACATAATTATTCATTTCATTGGCATGTGACACATAGAACAGAATTTTCTTCCCTACAATTGAATCTAATAACACTGATATTTCAGATACCATCTCAGATCATTAAATGATTATTCAAATACATCTTATTCTAATCAATATCATCACTCAGTTAAACCCAGAAACATCCTCTTTTATTAGTCCTTAAGCAAAGTTTCTCTATCTTCTTGTTTATTGTGTGCTCAGACTGACAACTAACCTGGAATCAAACATCAGACCAAGGCAGGACACATAAAATTATTATTTTCATATAACTATGTGGAATAGTGTAATTTTGCATAGAATTGCACAACCATTTCCATACAACTAAACTTGTATTAAAAATCTGAAAATTGCATTCATTTTTGAATGGCAATATTGTGATACACATCTTAGCATAAAAGTGATCATCTGAGTTTTTTGTTTTGCACATTTTTTGTACCATTTCATAAATTTGATACATGATGTACATTCATAATTTATTCCTGTTACAAAAATGACAAATTGTTTCAGATCAGGTTTTTTTAAAGATACGTCACATCTTTCTCCAAGCCAAAATAACAAAACAAATTTAATAAATTAAACATATTTAATAAATAGAACAAATATGGATGAGCGTGGCAGGTGAGTTGAGAAGTTGTGGCTTGTTTTATTTTCTTTTGCTTTTGTTTTAACTAATAAAGAGTTTTGATATGGCTGGATGGATGGATGAAGTATATGCCATCAAATCAGTGTTGACTCTACCATCCATCCATCTGATATATTTTCTCCATCATCACCTGTCCCTGGTCCTTCAGATCTTCCAGGGGTGAACATCATCACTTAACTGAGTCACCAATCTTGCTGATGGTTGTCATCTTTTTCTCTTTTCTTCCATCTTTCCCAATATTAAATTCTTCTCTAGAGGGCTAGGTCTTTACATAATGTCTGAGAAGTAGGGTCATTTGAAGTCGAAACATAGCAACCTGACATAGTTTGAGGGTCAAGGGACAACATGTAGAGTGATCATGAAAGGTGAATGGTGTCGTGTCAATCACATTTGTTCACTTGTCAAATTGATAAGACTTCTCAATTCATAAAAACACTGGACAGTGGTCAGGATTATTTCTTCATTGAATCTGGATCACTGAAGCTGAGGATAATTTTGGAGTTGATTTCTTTTTTCTTTTTTATTTTTAAATTTGTATTCTAGTTATTGTGTATTGCTTTCTTTAAAAGACACCCTTAGTCATCGAAGGAGCCCCCAAGGCCTTTCCAAAAAGGGGTTTAAAAGCCTATATGCTTGGATTCCATTTTTATGTTAAGATACTAGTTTGACACCTTTATCAACAGATATACATTTTTACTGATTTTCTGAGGACTTTAATTTAGAATAAATTTTACAATTGTCTCTTGCTGATATCTGAATTCTTCTGTAGGCCATATTCTCTTCTTATAGAGTTGTTTGTTTGCTTATCAAATAGCCCAACTCAAATATAATATTAATGTATGTAATGACTAATATGTTATGAATATTCCATCATGATACTTCTGGTTCCAAATGAAGTATAGAAGTATATGTTCACTGCCTACAATTAATATTTCAGAAGATTACTCAGTTGCCTTGTAGTGAGGTTCAGAATGCATTATAGTCGCCCTGTAGTGAGGTTCAGAATGTATTTTCTTTTGTTTTTCTTTTAACTAATAAAGAGTTTTGATATGGATGGATGGATGGAGTTCCACAGAAAAGAACTTCCTTTCCCTTCCCTTAATTCCTGCAGGGTATAATTTCTCAAATAAGCATGGTACAGGAGAGAATACTGATATTCATACTGAAGACATAGTTAGAAAAACATGTCCTTAAAGTAAACAAACATTTCACACAAAGAATATTGAAAAACAACACATGATAAGAAACAGACTGGCAGCATCACTGATGCCATTGAGTATAACTTTGAACATATATGATGTGCAATTTATTAGCAACCATGTGCGCTGAACAGGTTTGGTTGTAGGATGTGTAGACTTGAATAGAATAGAATAATAGAGTTGAAAGGGATCTTAGAGGTCTTCTAATCCAACTCCCTGCTTAGACATGAAACCTTATACGATTTCAGACTAATGTTTATCCGATCTCTTCTTTAAAACTTCCAGTGTGGGAGCATTTACAACTTCTGAGGTAAGTTGTTCCACTGATTAATTGTTCTAACTGTGAGGAAATTTCTCCTTAGTTCTAGGTTGCTTCTCTCCTTGATTAATTTCCATCTGTTGCTTCTTGTCCTACTCTCAGGTGCTTTGAAGAATAGTTTGACTCAGTCTTCTTTATGGCAACTCCTGAGATACTGGAACATTGCTTATCATGTCACCCTTAGTCCTTCTTTTCATCAAACTAGACATACCCAGTTCCAGCAACCATTCTTGGTATGTTTTAGCCTCCAGTCCCTAATCATTTTTGTTGCTCTTCTCTCCACTCTTTCTAGAGTCTCAATATCATTTTTATATCATGGCAACCAAAACTGGATGCAGTATTCTAAATATGGCCTTACCAAGGCATTATATTATTATCCTGCCAAAGTTTTGATTTATTTTCATTAATATTCCATTTCTGGATGTCCTTTGTTGCTCATTTTTTTCCCTTCCAGGACTGATTTTCTTAGATGGCGGATAAGAAATAACAGCAGCAATCTTCTCTTTTTTTAAAATATCTCTTTGATGACTCCTCAATGTTAGGTTCAGATGTCCATTATGCCAGAGTGACAGTTATTATCCAGAATTCCCTTACAATATTGTACACCAAGGACCTTTCAAAACATAGTTTTTAGTGGTGAACTAGGATAAAAATAAGACTGCTAACCCAAGGAAACAATAATTATTGTTGGACAAGCCTGTGAATTTTTGTTTAAAAAATTGTTTATTTTACCTGGCATTTTTTGTAAAGCAACTCTGAAGACAGAAAATAGCAAACCAGTTGGATATTTGTTATTTGTATGTTACTATGATCTTTCTGTTTTTGAAAGCAAGTCGGCATGGCACAGTGAAGGAAAAATATAGGGATACCCAGTTTCTAGTCCTCCCTTAGACACAGAAGGCAACTGGATGATCTTAGGCCAAGGAGTTCCTCTCAAGCCAAATCTGCATCAAGCCAAATCACAAACTTGTTGAGAATTAAAATCCCTTGTTTCTTCATATATTGTGAACTTTTGCTGTAAGAATAAAGCAAGTGCAGTGCAAAATGTGTACCCTTGCAACTAAGAAGGATTAACACTTTAAAAACCTTGATTTTTTTTATTTTTTTGTTTGATTTTGTATTCTGGATGATATTTAACAGAGATTAAATAAAGAGCTATATGCAACAAAATCTCATTTTAATGTATGCCGATTAGTGTACATTCAAAGTGACAATAAAGTTATTCTAAGTCTAAGATTAATCGTTCCTCTTCCCATTGCTGAATTCCCATTCTTATGTTTGAATCATGAATTGCAATAAAGATGATATATGTGGATAAACACCTCTTTATCTTTTCCTCACACAAAATTAGAGGCCTGGAGGCCTACCATCTGAAAGAAAACAAAATGGGTTCAGACTTGGAGAAGAAAGCCAAACTGGCTTGGCTCCTGTGTGCTAAATGTAACTGTTATATTAAAAAGTGGAGTCCTTCATGCTAGAGGATTTAATAACTGCTAATTGTCCCAAATCAAACAGCAATTGAAAGACAACTATCAAATTTAGTAATAGCTCCAGGTATCTCTGGCAATCAAATAGCGGTGTTTTTTTTAATAGGAGCAGTATGGTTCTTCCTCTGTCTTGCTTTACCTCCACCACATGTCCTCAGGAGTATTTGTTCTAAAATAAGACTTTTATTTTCACAAAGCCCAATATTATTTTTTTTAAAGAATCTGCAATAAGCTTTGCATGGATTTGTGTTTTCCCTTTTCTTTCTCTATTGTGCTGAGGAGTATTAATACTTTATGACCATTCATAAGGAGATTTGCTTCTCCTCTTTCCTACTAACAGATGTTTCTTATCGCCTGCATGACAAATGAGTTGCTAGAATGGTTTCCCTTCTCCATTCATGCGGATTATGAATTCCCTTTCAGAATCCCTGTGATTATAAATTCCCTTACAGTTTTCTAGATGAATGGCATGGGCTCTCAAATTCCTTTGTGACTTCTTCACCTTCTCACAAACATTTAACATTTCCTTGTGTTTAGAATGAAAACACTGGCATCATCTCTTCAAGGATGGCTGTTTCTTAAAAATAAAAATAAAAAAATAGATTGCAGGGTTTTTTAAAATTTATTTTGTGGAAGAATAACAAATGGTTCCATGACAGACAGAAATGAAAGATGGCAGGATAAGAAGGCTCTATATTTGTTGACTTTCTACAATTTTCACAACTGCTGCAGGTGCACAACACCACACAGTAACATAGCATTTGGGAAAATAATTAATATCCCTCAGCACAGTAGGGGAAGAAAAAGGAAAACACAAATCCATGCAAAGCTTATGGCAGATTCTTTTAAAAAAAATAATATTGCACTGTAGATAATGATATAGATAATTAATTGTTTTAGTGGAATAATACATGTGGAGAGAATATTTAGAAGCATGGGAAGCTTTCTCTTCTTCTTCCATGCCTACATCAAAGATTAAACTGCCAGTACTAGGCACATATTATTACATGTGGTGGATATGCCCCAAAGCCAAAAAAACAAACAAACAAACCCCACAAAAACAAAATTGGACGAAAATACATAAGTGGTTAGAAAAAATGTTAAGGGGTAGTGTTCTGTATGTAAAGTGGATGACTCCAAATCTACCATTCTGATTGGTTAAGGAAAAGACAAGTGGATTGGTTCACTAGGAACCAATCCAAAGAGATACCAAAAAGGCGGCAAATCTAAATAGCTGCCATTGGCTGCAAGCAGGCAAGCCAGCCTGTATAAAAGGGCTGGCCCCGGCTTCAGCCGGTGTTCCGTTACTAGCTGTTAACAATAAAAGTATTTGTTGTTGGAACCCGGTCTACCTCGTGTGTTTTCCGAACAAAACAGGTAGCATATAGATTATAAGCCAGAACTATTTTTGTTAGGCATAATATCAGAAAAATATGATAAAGGGATATATTTGATATATGTTTGATATTTGATATTATATGTTTTGACAGCAGAAAACATAATTTAGAAAAATGCAACCTTTTTTTGTCTCATTCTCTCTTTGATTTCATCTTCCAAAGAATGCTTCTTATGGGAGCCTAGAACAAAGATTGCAGAGGGCTGTTGGAACTGGGTCAATGTCATGTGCAACCTTGGGATCCTTTCTCAGAGCTTTGTGAATTCATATTCTTCCAGCCTTGAAACACCAGAAAAGGACCCCAGCATAATCTGTCTTCATAGCTAAGTTCTACTCTGCATCCCTCATGAATTTGGAGACTGAGGCTGTCCTTACAGTTTTAATGTGGAATAACTGAAGGTCAGTGATGATGGCTTTCCCTTGCTATGTTTCCCTTCCTACCTAGTTTCACTTGCCAATGAGGAAAAATCAGTTCCTTACATCTGTTTTGTTGGCTTGGACAGTTGTGACCAAGTGCCTGGGATGAGGTTTTAGCCTCATTTGAAGGTGCTCAAATGATAGTTTAGGCACTGATTTTTTTCTCCGCTCCCTCCTCCCTAAAAGTAGCCTGGCTGATAGGCAGAGGAGCATAGACGAAGGGATTTTCCTGGAAATTCTCTCATATTTCATCCTGTACCATTTTGTCCCAATACCTTGTCACTCAGGTGCCAAGAATGTCTGTAAGAGCAGCAATGTGGATGGTATCGTAGAAGAATTAAATCTGTGTATAGAAGGATCCCCATAATCCTAGGCCAGGCATTAAATGAACAGATTCAAGTGCAGGAAGAGGTGTCCAGTCTTTCTAACAGTCCAAGCCAAAATAGCCATGAAAGACTATTTATTACTCAATTACTCAAAGGAAGACAGTAGGTATGAAACGACCAAGCTGAGTAAATCTTGATCTGAGACAACTTCATCACAAGTGCTTCAAATGAAGTATTTGCTGTTTATATAAGGCGGAATTTATGTCAGAAGAAGATGGGAAAAGCTGTTTTAATACTAGAACAGTGAAATATGGTTTTCAACTGTCTTGTTGGTGGGCTGGGGATGAGTTGAAGGTGATGTCATGAGGATATATCCTCCAAAACTGGGTAGTGTAGCAGCTCAGTGGGATGTGCGAATGAGCTTTTAATGTAAACCCATCAGTTCAGAACATGCAAGACTAAAATACCACAAGCAGCCAAATATATTGAAAGCTGGCTGCTTTGAATTATAACAATTTAAGATAATACCGAGAAGACCATTTTCCACGATGCCAGAGGCTTTGCACTCATTAGCTTAAATATTGATAATGAGCATACACCTGAGCATTTGGATAGATTTCTCTCTGTATGTTTTGCCCCTGTATGCACATTTAGCTGCAATTTTATATTGACTTAATTCAGAATAAATCCTACTCAATTTAGTGGGGTGTGTTTCTTTATAAGTACACTTATATAAGATTGCTTGAAAACTGAAATTGCTAGGAAGTGATCTAGAATAGCCCAGAAAACACTGCTGCCTAACTTTTCTCTCTAGCTACATAACCTTACTACTTCTATTCCTTTGCTTTTCTCCTCAATAGTTAGCTCACTAGCTAGAGAGAATTAAGCTTGTTCCCATATTATTTTAAATTAAGTCTCGTCTCCAAATCCTTTGCAATGTGTCTGCTTGTCTGTTCAAGTCTGTTCAGGCTTGCCTGAGATTTCAAATAGGAAGAAGAGAAAACAACACTTTTTAATTACATTTTATCAAAGCAAGAGAAGAAAAATTCAACCCTAAGACACTCTAGCATAAGAAGATTGGCTCTTAAAATTTCCTGATTTGCATATTTTCCCCACTCTGCAATTATTTTTATGTTGTCTGACACAGCTCTTAGTGATGATAAAGGTATTTGTTTCAATGAAATTACTCAAAGCAGTTCTAAATTTTTTTACAGGGCAAAAACTGTCAATGACCCCAAATGGATTTATTACGACTATTTCTTTGCCGGAGCAGTGGTTCTCAACAAAATATATTACTTTGAAGTTCATATAGAACAAAGCTACTAATAGAATTGAAGGGATCCATTTAGGACATCAAATCCAACACACTGTTCCATTTAATTAAAGCATTCCCTGCAGAAGACTGATGATCCAGAAAAAGAGAGAGCATCAGCTTTCTAATTGGTTCCACAACTGAATTGCTCTTACTGCTTCTACCAGACATTCAACAGCCCCCTCACCATTCCTTTTGCAGCTTCTTGAAATGTGCTATTTTATCTCCCTTAATCTCAGAGCTAAAAATCCTTAATCTCTTCCATCTTCTTTCACGGAACCTTAATTCCTTGCCCATCCCTCTTCTACTTCTTGAATTCCCCCCCTCCTCACTTTCTCTAAATTCTTCTGAAAGTGTAGTGCCCAGAAATAGATAAGAGTATTAAGGACAGGAATCTGACTACTTCAAAATAAAGTAGAAGTATTGATCTCTGTGAGATGGAGATTATACTTTTTTTGATAGAATTCGAAACTGTGTTTGTCTTTTATCTCCCCCTCCCAGTTATAGCAGATTGTTGACTCTCTGTGCTACTATTCTGCTTAGGAGAGGATTGAAATGTGCACTGATGTTGTTCCCTGTTCTGTTTCATATAATAGAGCATAAAAAATGATAAACTTGAATTATATTTTTAAGCATATAGAAAGGAGATGGGTCCTATCAGTCTTCATTGTGAGAAGTAGATGCTGTTCTCCTAGTCTCGTCAGTATTTCTTGGACTGTAGATTAGACTGGGAAGTAAATGGGAACATAAATCCAAGAAAAAGCAGTGGCAAACATCTTTTGAATTGTTGTCCAGAAAACAGTATGGATAAGTACATAAAGTCAGGAGGAATCATACTCAACTTGAAGAAGTCTTTACTCATTTTAAGGTGCAACTGGACATATAAAGGGACAAATAGTTTTGAACAGCCTTTGTTACATATTAATATACTTCAAATAGTCGATTCCTATTGGTCCACAAACACTGGAAGCTGATTGGTGTTCTACTCAATATTGGCTGATTGGCCAATAATAGCTAGCCTATAATTGGCTAGCTCAGCGGCAGGAGAATCAAGGAGCTGTCATTGGCCATGAGCCGCAAGCAGCCTCTCTATAAAAAAGGATATAACAAAACTAAATAAAAGAGCTGAAATTACGCTGGTCTCCAGTCTCATTCTTTATGAACTCAACACTGGCGATGAAGGTGGGATTCTGAGATAGGAGACCAGTTGAGCACGTGGCAATGAGAACCGAGTAGACGAAATGGCCGGAACCAACTCGCCACCCACACCATTCAACGCAGCAACAGAGGAGTGGGAATCCTACATCGATAGATTCCTCATGTTCCTGGAAAGCAACGACTTGCAAGGAATCTCCGACAACCGAAAAAAAAAGCCATGTTCCTGACGCACTGTGGGCCCATAGTATTCAAGATGACCAATGCACTAGCTAAACCAGAGGATGTAAAGCAGATGGCCTGGCCAGATTTGGAAAAATTGCTGAAGGCTCACTACGCACCGACCGTCTCCAGCCTTATTTGGAGACACGAGTTCTACAAACAGGACCAGAGAGAAGATGAGAGCATCGCAGACTTTGTAGCAGCTCTTAGGTACATTGGAGGGACATGCGAGTTCCTCAACATGGATGAAGCCATGAGGGATCGCGTGGTCCTTGGTCTGAGAGACCTCACTCTACAAAGCCGATTGCTAACCTGACCAAAGATTACAGTGACTGGGGCTATTGCTGAGGCCACGGAAGCTGAAGCAGCTAAAAAATCAGCAGCCAAAATGCAACAAATGAAGGTGACAACATCCAAAACACCTGTCGAAACAAGCCAAAGTACAGAGAAAAAGGCAGAGAACATGCACAAGACCATCACACACTACGCAGATAGCGGATCATCCGAGATCGACAATGATGAAGAGGAGATCCACAGACCCCAGGCTGAACGAGATAGACTGGAGAAGAAAGGTCGTAAGTCGGGGTTCCAGTGCGCCGGGTGCAGAGGAGACCACCCGCGTTCCAAGTGCCGGTTTCTAGACGCTATGTGCCGGTACTGCGAGAGACGGGGTCACATAGCAAAAGTATGCCAAATCCGTAAGAGCTACAGCCCCCGACGTAGGGACAACACACCACCAAGAATTAAAGAAAGACAAATGTGGAGCCATGAGAGTCATGAAAGCAAAGGCAAGCGGCTAAACGAGAACTGCAGAAAAGAAGAAACACACCAAACCATCACCATCGGTCATTCAAATGCAACCAATGGCCAAAAAGTACATGTGGCAGTCAGGATTGAGGGCCAAGAATGTGAAATGGAGGTGGATTCCGGATCGTATCTATCGATGGTATCATGGAATACCATTAAAAGATTGATACCACATCTTGGCAGAACTGAATTAGAACACCAAACGCTGATACTAAAAGACTATCAAGGAAACAGAATACCGGTAGTTGGACTCGGACACTTCCAAGTCACCTTCAAAGAACACACAAAAATTCTGCCTCTAATTTTCAAATTGTGGTTTAGAACAGTAGCTGCCATTTTTGGGTGTCAGGGATGGGTTCCGTGGAGGATTTTTTTTCTCGGGACTGTGGGATGCATGGTTTCGTGCCCTGCCTGGATTCTGTGCGTGCTTTGCTTGCATGCGCAACCCAGTTTCTAATGGTCTTTGGAACAGTGCTGGCTCACGGACTCGGGTTTGGGGACCCCTGAGTTAGAACATCAGGAGGACAGCAGCTTTCATATCCTTCAGCTATGATCAATTTGGGAAATAATTTGAATTGTAAAATGGATTTTAAAATATGTAAAAACCAGTGCCCTATAAACTGCTGCTACAGTGCCTTTTTCAGCTATTATGCATACTTTTCTTTTTGAGCTTCTATAGAATAATTTGCTTAAAGTTAAAAGATTCTTTTTTCTCTTCCATAATCTACCAAAATGGTTAATATTTGTGTTAATCATTCCGGGCACAAGACTAAGAAAATGGGAATGAAGGGAATGATCTTCCATGATTGATTGCAGATTAGAAATCAATGAATATTCCCCAGTTGCTATCAATAATTTGGTTCTCCTACATTTGAGACAAATACAGAGACTTAGTTTGGCTTGTTGGTACTATGCTTCATGTCTCAAAGCCTGACATAGTTTATTCTCTACTCTCTCTGAAAGTGAAAGCTAGATTTGCATATTCTGGCTTTTTATCGAATGTATCTGGTTTATGAATAGGGTTGGTTGGATGAAGAACTGCATGTGCAGGGCATCTTAAGTGAACAAAGCTAATTTGCAGTTCCTGGACTAACCAAATGTAACGCTCCTTTGGACTATATTATGTTCTAAATTTCGGGGTGCAGTTTTTGGTTCAAACCAAAATTCATACGGACAACCATGTCCAAGAAATAGAAAACCATAATGAGAATAAATGTGAATTTTGGACCAGTTTAAAAACAAAACAAAAGGCAAACTGTTAAAAAATGAGATGGAACAGATTTATGGTTACATACCAGTGAATATGAAATTAATTGCAAATGGACTGTCTTACACATTACTAATTATAATGACCTTGAGTTTATTACGTTACTGACATTTCCATTGGTTCTTTCATTGTTTCCAACAATATTTATTTAATTCATCTACATTTATTGATTTATATAACTAAGGATTTGAAAACATTAATAACCCCTTCATTCAGCACATTTAAGATTTTTTTTTTTTTTTTGGTGATGGTTATAGGCTTTTCATTCTCTTTGTATAAGGATCAGGGAGCAATGGAAAGTCAGAGGAAGAGGATGGGCATGTTCAGTGTACTGGTAGTGATGTCACAGATGTGTCAAATAATGAACATCTAATTCTTTGTCTTTTGTCCTTTGTTTATAAGGTTTATGAACTGCCTCTAAAAGCTCTAGACCAGGGGTGTCAAACTGGATTTCTTCGAGGGCCAGATTAACATTGTAATTCTCCTCCGTGAGCTGAGCAGGGAGGGGACAGATGCCTCCTGAAGCACTGTGCCAGCCAAAATGAGGCACAGGGGGTGGGGTGGGGCGCAAGGCTAAAGTGCTGCAGGAGGCTGTCCAGACCAAAAAAGGGACACATGTGCCCCATTTTGGCTGCCAGAGGCACTGCGGCCCG
Organism: Laticauda colubrina; assembly: GCA_015471245.1. Lineage (NCBI taxonomy): Eukaryota > Metazoa > Chordata > Lepidosauria > Squamata > Elapidae > Laticauda > Laticauda colubrina. Next base: position 20,383,437 of record BLBF01000006.1, read on the forward strand.
GTCCTTTGCTATTTCTAGAGGGCCAAATTTAAGCACCCCACAGATCTGTCCCACAGGCCTGGAGTTTGACATCCCTGCTCTAGACAGTTACAAATACAGTAAAATCAGACTAGAATAGAAATAATTATAAAATAAGAAACAGTGGATCATAAGTATAAGAAAGCAATGTTTGGTGAAAATCTTATTCTGGTAGCTTAATTTCAAAAAGTCTTACACTAGGTTTTAACCATTCTCCAGAAAGCCAAAAGAGTAAGGTTCATTGTTAATACTTAGAAAGCACAGGAATTGCCATGTTGAGATTTTCAACCTTTTTATTCTGTTTGTGTCCAATGGTATCTGTCTGACTGTGAGCTATTACTAATCAAATCATGATACCCACTGGGACCAAAATTTGAGATTGCCACTTGTTTTATACCTCACAGGTTTTGCATATTTTGATTCTCTCCCCAAAGACATATATCTTGCAAGCTTATGCCAGCTAAAAGAAAACATACATGATATTCTCAATTGTTTTTCCATTGCAAAATTGGAATTCCAAAACTAATTCTCTTGCAGAAATAATTTATTACCAATTACTCAAAATCACACACCCTGGGGAAGCTAAAAACCAAGCATTTATAAAGTACATTTATTAACTTTTTTTTTAAAAAAAGCACACACTTCAGTCAGAAATGTATGTATGTTGCTGACAGTATATAACATCAGTATCTACAAATTAAAACAACAGAAATTCAAACTCTTAAAAATGTATGCAAGAAGAAAGGGAGAACATAAATCTATCCATGAACGTATGTATAATAGATCTCATCATTCAAATATAATGTTCATTGCACAAACTCAGAAGAGAAAGGGATGAGTGTCAAGGGAAATTAGATGTGTGCATGTGTGCCATATATCATATCTATGGCATGGGTCATAGTATCCTTGTCATACTGTGTGTGTTAGGGAGATGTTTCCCTTGAAAAATGTTTCCTACAAAATCGGGAAACTAGCTTTAGCAACTGTTTACATATTTTCTTTAGATGGTAGAAATGAGAATGGAAGATGATTGGCTATACCAACCTTAATTAGAATTAGAATTCTTTTATTGGCCAAGTGTGATTGGACACACAAGGAATTGTTCTCTGTATACATAAAAGAAAAGATACATTCGTCAAGAGTCAAGAATCATAAGCAATCAAATCATACTACGAAACAGTCCATATAAATTGTAAAGATACAAGCGACAAATTTACAGTCATACAGTCACAAGTGGGAGGGGATAGGTGATAAGGAGTGATGAGAAGATTAATAGTAATAGTAGTGCAGCCTTTGTAAAAAGTTGGACAGTGTTGAGGGAATTATTTGTTTAGCAGAGTTATGGTGTTTGGGAAAAAAACTGTCCTTTTGTCCAGCTGTTCTGGTGTGCAGTGCTCTATAGCGTTGTTTTGAGGGAAAGAGTTGAAACAGTTTATGTCCAGGATGTGAGGGGTCTGTAATTATTTTCACAGCCCTCTTTTTGACTCATGCAGTACATAGGTCCTTGATGGAAGGCAGGTTGATAGTAATTGTTGTTGTTTTTTTTGCAGTCCTAATTATCTTCTGAAGACTGTGTCTGTCCTGTTGGGTTGCACAACCAAACCAGACAGTTATAGAGGTGCAGATGATAGATTCAATAATTCCTCTGTAGAACTGTGTCACCAGCTCCTTGGGCAGTTTGAGCTTTCTGAGTTGGCGCAGAAAGAACATTCTTTGTTATGCTTTTTTGATGACGTTTTTGATGTTAGCTGTCCATTTTGATATAATAGAACCTAGAAATTTGAAGGTCTCTACTGTTAATACTGTGTTGTCCAGTATTATAAGAGGTGGTAGTATGGAAGGGTTTCTTCTAAAGTCTACCACTATTTCTACGGTTTTGAGTGTGTTCAGTTCCAGATTGTTCCGGTTACACAACAAGCAAGTTGTATAACTTCCTGTCTGTATGCATATTTGTCATTGTCTCAAATGAGACCAATCACTGTTGTTTCATCTGCAAACTTCAGTATTTTAACAGATGGATTGTTTGAAATGCAGTCATTGGTATACAGAGAGAAGAGAAGTGGAGAAAGCACACAGCCTTGAGGGGCCCCTTGTACAAGTATCAGATGTGATTCTGCCTAGCTTCACCTGCTGCTTCCTGTCTTTTAGGAAGCTTATGATCCACTTACAAGTGTGTTCAGGTACCACTAGCTGGTTTAATTTACTTAGAAGAATGTATGGAATTATGGTTTTGAATGCTGAACTGAAGTCTACAAAGAGGACCCTTGTATTTGAAGATTCAAGGTGTACTGAGATGTAGTGCAGAGCCATATTAACAGCATCATCTGTCGATCTATTTGCTCGGTATGCAAACTGCATGGGATCTAACAGTGGATCCATGATAGTTTTCAGGTGGGACAGCACTAGACTTTCAAAGATTTTCATAATTACTGATGTTAGAGCAACTGGTCTGTAGTCATTCAGTTCCTTGATGGAGGGCTACTTCGGCACTGGGATGATAGTAGAGTGCTTGAAGCAAGAAGGAACATAGCACATCTCTAGTGATTTATTACTGAAAATTCGGATGAAGATGGGGGCCAATTGGTCAGCACAGACTTTTAAACAAGAAGGACTTATCTTGTCTGGCCCTCGTGCTTTTCCTGGTTTTTGTCTGTGTAATAGATCCTGCACTTTGTTTTCTGTGATCACCAGAGGTTGTGAACCCAATGGGTTGGGGTCAGTTGTAGGAGGCTTGGCTGTTGTTGGTGTGTTTGAGATGGAAGTTGTGGAGATAGATGGTTGTAGTTTCCTTTCAAACCTGTAGTAAAACACATTCAGGTCATCTGCTTATTGTTGATTTCCTTCTGCTTGGGAGGGAGGTTTGCTGTAGCCAGTGAGGTTTTTAAGAGTTTTCCACATGTTTGTTCATTTGTTGAGAACTGATTCTTTTACTTTTCAGAGTAGTTTCTTTTTGCTGCTCTGATCTCTCTTGTTAGTATGTTTCTGACCTGACTGTATGGCACTCTGTCACCTTTTCTGTAGGCTTCCTCTTTGGAATTCCGTAGCTGCTTAAGTTTAGCTATGAACCAAGGTTTATTGTTACTATATATTTGCAGGTTCCTTGTTGGTACACCATAAGTCTTCGCTGAAGCTGACATATGATGTTACAGTATCTGTGAGCTCATCTAGGTCTGCAGAGGTATCTTCAAAAATATTCCAATCAGTGCAATCAAGGCAACCTTGGAGCTTCAGCTTTGCCTCATCAAACCAAGTCCTCACTGATTTAATAGTTGGTTTCATGGTTTTATCTGAAGACAGGTACAAAGTGAATCATGCAGTGATCAGAGTGTCTCTTTGTTCTTGAATAGAAGTCCATGCAATGAATTTCCATACTCAGAAAATTCAAGATGTGAGCTGTCATTCTTCATTCTTCCATCAAGACATGAAAGTGTGGGAAGGTATATAATATTATAACACCCTTATAATGTCCTTGCATTGGGAGAAGAATAAATGCAATGTGACACTGGTACAAAATGGATATGGGGTGGAAATAATGATGAAAATGCATAATTCTTGAGTCAGCAGTCATTCACTTATTTAGCCAATTTTCAAATGAGAGTGACAGGAAGAAAAAAGCAGAATAAATTATTCCATAATATTTCATAAATATTATGCCTAACTTGTATTTTTGATCTATGGGGAGGATCTAGAACTCTAAAATAAGGCACTTACAAAACTTCCTGAAATGCTCCTTCCAAAGACACTATGGCTCTAACTCTCTAGAGGTTGTTGTCCAATGACTCTAGATTAATAAATGCTGTTTTAACTGTAAGTGGATTTGTGTATATATATATATATATATATATATATATATATATATATATATATATATATATAT
>BLBF01000006.1:20387731-20472281 GCA_015471245.1 Laticauda colubrina
GAAGTTGATGTTGTGACCTGTGGTTTTCATGTGTTGGACTAGTGAGGAGGTGTGTTCCAGCTTTTTTACTGCATTTTTGTGTTCATCCAGGCAGGTACTTATTCTTCTATTGGTCTGTCCAATGTATGTGGCCGGGCATGATGCACAGGGAACTTCGTATATGCCTTGGTTTTCCAGGTCAATTTTGTCTTTGGGGTTTCTAAGGATGGCTGCTATTTTTTTGTCTGTTTTGAAGGCAGTCTTGATGTGATGCCTGTGTAGTATCTTACTGATTTTATCTGTGGTACCTCTTATGTAGGGCAGGACAGCTGTTCCATAGGTCTGTTGATCTTCTAGGTCTCTGTTATGTCTTGGTGTGTTTTTGTGGATCAAGCTGGTGATTTTGTTTTTGTGGAAGCCATTGGCTGTCAATACTTCAGTCAGGGTACATAGTTCAGTTTTTATATGTGTCTTGTCTGCAAGGCAAACACCTGAGCACAAACAGACTCCCTCTGATGCCTCCAGCTCAAACACATCCATACAGAAACCTGATGATTGCAGATGAGATTCTGCTGAAACGTTGCTACAACTTTAACAGAACTACAATGACATGGGATAATACCCGAAGGAAGCTAAACAGCACACATGTAAGTACCCGCGAAAGCCTAAAAAAACATACATACATACATACATACATACATACATATATATATATATATATATATACATACACACACACATATATATATATTTATATATGTATGTATATATATATATGGATCTTTGGTTATTCGGGTTTTCTCCCGCGTAAAATTGGAAGTATTTTGGCAACTTTTTGACGAAATCTCATTCGTCATCTTTAGGCCTGTGTCTTCGGCCTTGTGCTTTTTGGAGTAATGTGAGCTTGCAGCTGTTTTTTCTTTATAACTGCCAGTGGGGGTGTGACTTGACTGGGTGGGGGCTTGGCTGTGTTCTGATTGGCTGGGGGTGTTCTCTCAATGGTTGGGGGCCTGGCTGTGATCTGATTGGTTGGGGGGTTGGCTGTGTTCCGATTGACTGGGGGTGTGTTCTGTTCAGGTGGGGGCTTGGCTGTGGTGGTATCATCTTGTGTGGTCCTCATGGGTGTGGGTCTGGTGTCATTCTTCATGTTAGGTATTTGTTTGTTAATGAGGGCGGGTTTCCAAATGGCTGGTAGGCGGGAGGCATCATCTTTTTTATTCATGCTGTGTGGGCGTTTTTCTGTCTCTATGGCTTCTCTGATTATTCTGTTGTTGAAGTGTTCAGTTTTGGCAATAGTTCTAGTATTTTTAAAGTCAATCTCATGTCCTGTGGCTTTGAAGTGTTGGACTCGGGAAGAAGTTGGTTCTTCTTTTTTGATTGAGTTCTTGTGTTCTTCAATGCATGCACTAATTCTTCTGTTGGTTTGCCCGATGTATGTGGCTTTGCAGGCGTTGCAAGGGATTTCGTATACTGCTTGGTTTTCTAACTTGATTTTGTCTTTAGGGTTTCTTAGGATGGTGGATATTTTTCTGTTTGTGCAGAATGCTGTTTTAATGTTGTGTTTTTGGAGGATCTTGCTGATTTTTTCTGTAGTGCCTTTTATATATGGGAGGAGGGCTTTGCCATTCTCTTGTTCTCTACCTTGGATTTTGGTTTGGGTTTGTTTTTGGATTAGGTGGGTAATTTTCTTTCTTTGGAATCCATTGGCTATTAGTACATTAGTGAGAGTATGCAGTTCAGTTCTTAGGTGTTGTTCGTCAGCTAAGCATTTTGTTTTGGACATGAGTGTCTCAGCTACGGAATTTATCTGTGCTGGGTAGTGGTGTGAGAGTGCATGTAGATAGTGGTTTGTATGTGTTTTCTTCTGAGAGATGGTGTGTGCTAGGGAGCCATTGGATTTTTTATATACTAAGACATCCAGGAAGGTAAGTTGATTGTTAGCTTCTGTTTCCATGGTGAATTGTATTTTGGGGTGTAAGCTATTGAAGTGTGTGAGGAAGTTGTTCAGTTTTTCTTTCCCGTGTGGCCAGATTATGAAGGTGTCATCTACGTATCTGAGCCAGAGTTTAGGTTTGTGATCATATTTTTCTAGAGCTTGTGTTTTAAAGTATTCCATGTAGAGGTCTGCGATGACCAAAACCGTATAGAAGCCACTATAGAAAACCCCAGCCACAGAATTATCAGAGAAGCCATAGAGATTGAAAAAAGACCTGACAGCATGAATAGAAGAGATGATTCCACCAGACTGTCAATCATTTGGAAGCCTGCACTCTCAAATAAAAAAATCTCCACACCACAAGCCAGGCAAACACCTGAGCACAAACAGATCCCCCCGATACCTCCAGCTCAAACATACCCCAACCAGGCACCCAGATGAAGCATAGCTTCCTAATAAATGATAGCCGTCCATTTAGTCAGAGCCAAGCTGCACTAAAAGCCTCCAATACAGGAACATAAAGTTGCCAGCTAATCAAGACAAAAAAAAAGCCACAAAACAGACAGGAGATATTAGAAACACCAATCAAACAGAACACAGAAAACTCCAAGACCAATAAACATAGACCAAGACTCCCAACCAATCAGGATGAAGAAAAAACCATTCTGGCACAGTGTAGGCGAGCACCAAATTTAAAACTGAAACAACTCTAAAAGTCTGACTCACAGACAAACACAATACAGATGCCTGATGATGGCAGATGAGATTATGCCGAAACGTTGCTACAACTTTAAAAGCACAGCTACAAGGATGTGGGATAATACCCGAACAAAGCTGAATATATATGTTTTGTAAGTGAATATGGATATATTCAATATTTAGCTTGAAAAAGAATGCTGAAGTGATGTAAGATGTGATATGGAATGTCTTTAGTGCTAGTGACACAGTAATTCCCAAAAAGTGTGGCACTGAGAATTTTGCTTCATTTCCTAATGTAGGACTTCCTAACTTGTACTTTATTCTATTATAGTTATTCTATTATAGTTATATATTTACAAATGTTTTAATGTGGCCTGAAGAGTTTAAAAATGTATATAAGGTAATGTGGTATACTAAGGGGTGGCCATTTGGCTTGCAATTTGACATGTTATTGGGAACATCATTCCATGCATCAGTGATTCCAAGAGCTTTGCCATCATGGCAGACTCTCCAAAGATAAACAGATCTCTGTTGAAGTATCAACTGATAAATCACCCATCTGGGCAACGGGACAGTGCTGGAAGTGGAGAATCACATTTCTGTGAATACAGCTGGAATGCTAGAATTACCTGAACAGATGAAAGACTGACAATCTACTTTGATCTCTTGCCATGAAAATCTCACACAAAGTCATAACAAATTGCATTGGCTTTCAGGCCAGGAGGCACTCAACAAACTACTTGGGGAGGGATGAAGATCTTCAAAATAATTCATGCCATTTATGATGTGGCTGGAGCAAAGCCTTTCATGAGTGCTCATGAAATAAGGATCAGAAACAGTCCAATTGTCTTATATAGTCAAACTCGCAGTATATGAAGCATGAACCAAGGAAAACTGGAAGTGGTTGAGAATCAAGCAGAACACCCTTAAGCTGATCTGTTGGGTGTTAATGACTTCAAATAGAGTGGCACTGGACACTTTGAATCTTAGTGAATCATATAGGATACTCTGTTGGAAATGAAAGACAAAGAAGAAATGGTGTTGCATTTATAATAATAAAATAACTTGCAAGATGTTGCAATTGTCACAAAAGAGAGTCTATTGCCAAGTGCCTGCATCATACTCATGTGACCATAGGGATGCTATGACAGTCATAAATGCAAGAGCTGATTGTAAGATTCTTTTCTGAGCACTGTTATAACTTTGAATGATGACTAAACATATGGTTGTAAATCAAGGTCTATCCTTAGGTGACAACTTAAACTGGCTTGGATCAAAAAACAATAATAAAATTGCAAGTATCCAAGAAATTAAAAAAATAGATTGTCTGGAAAATTGGCCATGAAAGACCTAGACGAGGGGTGTCAAACTGGCAGCCCACAGGTTGGATGCATCATGCACAGGCCATGAAACATTATGTGATGGCAATGTGGTACCACGAGTTTGACACCTGTGACTTAGACAATTTTAGAGATATTTATGTACAAATATCTGATTTGTTCCATGGTATTTTCAATATTGTTCTACAATATTTATCTGTAAGTTGGATGATGAAGAAACAAGAGAGGAATAGACTAGATCAAGGCTGTGAAATCTCCGGTCCATGGGCCAGATATATCATGTGCTGGCCCTGCCCACACCCTCTTAAGCAAAAGGGGGGAAAGTCCCAATATGTCACATGATGCCACCATGATGATATGAGTTTGACGCCCCTGGATTATATGGCTTTGAATTTTGGTGCTGGAAAATAATTTTGCAAGTACCATAGACTGTATGAAGAACACCTCAATTGACAATAACTGCCTAAGCTTTCCTTAGAAGGTAAAATGACAAGACTGTGATTTTTATATTTTGTACACATCAAGAAAAGACAGACATCATTATAGAAAGAGATCATGCTTGACCAAGTTGAAGAAAAATGAAAAAGAGGAAGACCAGTGACATGATGGATTGACATAATAACAGCAGCTGTGGATGCCACTCTGACAATAATTAGCTGTCTAATTGTAGACTGACACAGTTCAGGATAGCTGTGTACAAGGTCACCACAAGGAAACAATATTAACTTGATGGCAATGAACATTATAAGAAAATGTACACAAAAATCTGAACTGAAGAAGCTTCTTGAATGAGAATTGAAAAGTTTTCAAGGAGAAAAACAATAACAAAGTCCAGTTGATTTTTGAAAAGCACCTTTGGAACAATCATGAACTAGATGATTCTCCATAGACACACAAAAATCCATATAGCGATGAGACGGTTATAGAGTCTGCATTGATGCTTATAGTTGAGATTTTCTTCAGACTGCAGTCTCCATTTCTTCAGACTGCAAGTCTCCATTTCACTTTTGCATTTAAATGCACTGTGGGAGGCTGTTCAGCAAAAAAGAAAGTGGATAAAGAAAGGATAAAATCTTGGTAGGATCAGGACAAAACCTAAAAAATGATTAAATTAAAATTTGGAGTAACATTTTTTGTTCTTGTAACAAACCAGTAAAGGTTAACTCTTAAACAAAGGGCATTTTAAATAGTTTGTTAAATGCATCAAGGAACCTGCAGGTGTGGCCCCAGAACAATGTAAATAGTTTGGTAGACAACACCTTTTTTAGCCTTTATCAAGTCTGATTCATGTAATTCAAATGATGAATGACTGTGGGAACTTGTATGTCTAGTCCAGCGATGGTGAATCTTTTTGTTTTGATGTGCCAAAAACGCGCACATGCCAGCACCCACAATGCAATGTGCCCAACACCCCTGCCCCCTTACCTGCACTGCACAAGCGTGTGCCTTCCGAGGCTGCAGAGGCTTTCCTCGAGCCTCCAGGAGGACAAACACTGCCTCAAATGGGCCAAAAATCAGCTGGGAGGCACGCACATGCGCAGTGCAGGTAAGTTTGGCTGGGGCTCGCATGCCTGCACAAATGGCTCTGCATGCCACCTGGTTCACCATCACGGGTCTAGTCTAATGAAGAGAAGGACTAGGGATGATGTGATAGCAGTTTTCTAATATTTGAGAGGCTGTCACAGTGAAGAGGGGAAAGCAAAGCATTTGAGGGCAGGACAAGAAGGAATGGATAGAAACTTATCAAGGAGAGATTCAACTTAGAATTAAGGAAAAATTAGTGAGTGTAATTAATCAGTGGGATGTGTACTTCAATACTGGAGGTTTTCAAGAAGAGATTGAATAGCCATTTGTTCAAAATGATATAATAGTGATGGTTAACCTTTTCGACATCAAGTGCCCAAAGCGTGCGCGTGCATCCCCAAAATGCAACAGGTGGATGCCCCACTCCAGCACATGTGCACACCTCCACTCCCTGTATATGTGCATGACCCCCCATGACCCCTGTGCGACTCTGTGTCTACCCTGCCCCCATGCTTGTGCATGACTCCCTGCGTGCACCTCATCCCCATGACCTCCATGTGAGTCCATGTCTGCCTTGTCCCCATGCATGTGCACGACCCCCTGCATGTGCCCCAGCCCTGTGACCTCTAAGTAAACCTGGGTCCCCCCACCCCTGTGCATGCACACAACCCTCCTGTGTGTGCCCGCCCCCCCCAGATATGCACGTGCAACTCCCACATGCATGCCACCCCTGTACATTCATGATAGAGACCTGAAGACCAGCTGGATGGCAGGAGGCGCATGCATACATACGCGGCAGAACTAAGTTGGGGTGATAGCTCACATGCCCAGAGAGAGGGCTCTGCATGCCACCGATGGCACACGTGCCATAGGTTTGCCATCATGGTTATAGGATCCCCTGTTTGAATAGGGGTTTAGACTAGAAGACTTCAAAAGTCCCTTTCAAACCTATTTTGTTTTATGTTAAGAAGGAACACTTCCCAGAGGAAACATTTCCATTTAAGATACTGTAAACATCAAGATTTCTACAGCAGTTCATAATCATAATTTATTACATATCCTACTTGATTGTTTTTAAAAATACCTTTCAAGCTGGATTCAATTCATCAACTTCAGATATTCATCTGTCAGGTTTTTTTTGAGTAACAGAAATGAAATAGTTTGTCACTACCTTCCTTTAGGATTTTTTTTAGCTTCCTAGGATAGCAAAAAGCCCTTACATTTTTTGCTGAATTGCGAACCTAGCTTAGTTTTGCATCCCAGATAAGATTGGCCAGCTGGTGAATCTGGCTTTAAAAATTGGGGGAGGGGGGCAGGGGGGAGAGATCCACCAATATTGGATAAACTAAATTCAGATAAGAACTTGGAGTCAAACCCATCTTAAGCCCATGTCACACTGTACCAACGAATGCAAAGAGGATGTAAAATGGACAAAAAAGCTTGCCATCCGTTGGTTAATGCGATGTACTCACTGCCTCTGTTTTGCTTCCTCTCTATCCATCCAGCATCCGTTTATTGATGTTTCATCCGCTCAGAAAGTTTTGAGCTGCCCAAAATTTTTGCGCGGAAAATGTATCCAATGCATCCGTTCTGCATCTTCTAGGCATATAGGGGACATCCGTTCTGCATCCATTAACGCATCCGCTATATCCGCTAGGCATCCGCTGTGCATCCACACAACTAAAATCCGTTCCAGCGGTAAATGGACGCAGGGAGGAAGCAGAACGGACGCGCAGCATTAGTAGCACGGATGGAGAAAGGATGAAAGCGGATGCAGCTCATCCGCTCTGCATCCGCTCTGCATCCTCTCTGCATCCTCTACGCATCCGCTCTGCATCCTCTATGCATCCTCTATGCATCCGCTCTGCATCCTCTACGCAGCCGCTCTGCATCCGCTACGCATCCTCTACGCATCCTCTATACATCTGCTCTGCGTCCTCCCCACGTCCGTTCCTTTCCGTGTTATCCGCTCTGCTTATGCAAATTTTTGCCCCTTTTGAGAGCGGATAACAACGGATGGAACATTTTGCTCGTCCATTGTGTCATTTTTGCATCCATTGGGCAGTGTGTCATGGCCTTTAGTCATTAAGCATAAACTGATCCATCGTAATCTAAGAGACCCAATTTACAAATGAGTAGCCGTATTTATTTCAGTGGGCCTCCTCTCAATTTGATTAAATCTATTAGGGGTGCATCCTGAACTCTTAAATGATGCATTTGAAATCACTTGGAAGCTTATCCATTTGCTTAGACCATAAATAGCTTATGATAATATAGCTGCCAGGGAAGATGCAGGATCAATAGAAAAGAAAGGCGAATCTTCATTTGTAAAGGATACATTTCCTGGCATGTATGTAATTGCTTTTGAAGGAATGCTCAAACTCCTTCTCCCTGGAGAATCGGCCTGTCGCAAACAAAGCACTGCATAATTAAAGGATTGAACTTAACTGAATATTAGACACTTTCAATTGACTAATGAGATGCCTTTGAGTCATACAATTTAGTAAGGGAACAAAAGCTCTTGAAGTCCTAAGTGTAGACATGGAAGAACCACAGAAGCTGCTTGATTTCTCATGTTGCAGTTGCAATCCGCTTTTGGAACATCATCACTAGGAGAAAGGGGAAAAAAATACAAGGTAAGAGTGGGTTTTATTATAGTAATGCCCAGTTGGGGAGGGTGTAGACCACAGGAGGGTTTCATATGATCTATCAGCATCACTGGAGGTTTTCAAAAACAGACTGGACAACCATTTGAGAGGGAAGTTATAGCCTGCCTTGAGCAGAGGTTTGGATTAGAAGACCCTTCCATCCCTATGATTCTATGTTCTGTATCAGGGATCCCCAAACTTGGCAACTTTAAGATTTGTGGACTTCAACTCCCAGAATTCCTCAACCATCAAAGGTTTTCACCCATTTAAGACATTTTAAAAACATTTTATCTTTTCTTTGCTCACCTTGAGGAAACACCAGACCATTAATAACTGTGGTGGAACTCAAGCTTAACCTGACCACCAAATCTGTGAGAACAATCAACCAGTGGAACAGCTCACCCTCGGAAGTTGTGGGAAACAGAGGTGGTATTCAGCAGGTTCTGACCAGTTCTGGAGAACAGGTAGTGGAAATTCTGAGTAATTCGGAGAACCAGCAAATACCACCTCTGACTGGAGATTGTACAGTATTCTTCCCCTGCCATGCCCTCCAAGCCACACCCACAGAACCGGTAGTAAAAAAAAATTGAATCCCACCACTGGTGGGAGCATCTTCACTTGAGACTTTCAAGAAGAGATTGGACTGCCATTTGTCAGAAATGGTGTAGGGTCTCCTGCTTTTGAGTGTGTGTGTGTTGGATTAGATGACTTACAAGGTCTCTTCCAACTCTGATTATTTGTAAGTACAAATTATCAGGAGTCAGCAGATAAAGCTGATGAGAACATTAACATTTATGCTGATATTAATTACTGCAGTATCCATTCTTATTTCGAAGAATTTTTAAGAGCAAGCTTAGAATTAACATTTTCTTTCTTTTCTGTTACAGATACATGATCTTTTCCTTCAGTAAAAAAGATATTTATTCCCAAGCAAACCAGGGGACTACTGGCACATAACCTATACCTCATAACTGAAAGGATGTGCAGTTGTCTAAAAAGACACTTGTAGTAAGTCCATTAATTCCCAAGATCTAAAATTATTTTTCTGCACCATTGTTAACAAGCAATCTGGTGACCAAAGGGCTGCTGGCAAAACTCCCATAAAAATAGAAAATCAATCACAACAAATCTCTTAACTGTTCCCCCATCTCTCCTGCAGTTGATCCCAATTGTGTGTACGTGCCTTTGAGTAAGTGTTGACTCCTAGCAACTCCCTGGACAAGTCTATGCCATTTTCTTGGCAAGATTTCAGAACTGGCACGTGACTGCTTTCTACCTAGGACTCAGAAACTGACTGGCCCAAGGTCACTCAGATGGCTTTGGGCCTAAGGTAGGACTAGTGCTGACAGACTCCAGGTTTCTGGGCTCATGCCTTAGCCCAGGGGTCTTCAAACTTGACAGCTTTAAGACTTGTGGGCTTCAACTCCCTGAATTCCACCTCCAGTCATGTTAGCTCAGGAATTCTGGGAGTTGAAGTCCACAAGTCTGAACAAAATTAGCTCTTCGATCCTCAGAGTTATCCCCAATCACTCATCTTGAGTTTTGTGTCCCTCATCAAGTCATTAGAATTAATTCTGCTCAAGCTAAAAGGGTATTTGCTTAGCTGTGCAAAGAAAGCTTCAGTTCTTATGAGATGATAGGTTGCCTGAAAATTGGCTAGCCCCTGGGTTGATGGTGCCCTGTCCCTTTAAGATCTCTCCCTAATCAGGCTAGCTGCCCAGCAACGAGCAGCTATAAAAGCTGAACAGAAAAGCAGCTGAGTGTTGCGGGTTGGGACTACTTTAGGAGTGAGAGGATTTCTGTTACTTGGTGGAAATAGAACCCTTGGAAGTAGCCTAGGAGTTAAGAGATAGAAGTACTGTTGTGTTGCAGTAGGGCTCACAAATTGTAGTAGTCTAATACTAGCAGTAACAGTAGGCCAGGGAAAATGTGTGAGAAGGAACTGTGAGTACAGTACTACCAGTTGTGAGCTTGTGTGTGGGTTGCCTAAAAGCCAAGGGGCCTTGCATTGACTCACAGGGGTTTTGGGAGGCCACTGGTTTTGGATATAGATAAAGCAACCTGAGATGCTCTGGTGGTATACCCATAAAGAAAATGAGGGGGTATTTATAAAATGAAGTGGGGCACCCCAAAAAAGATACAAAGAGGCAACTATGCAAGTGGATGTGGCTGTGAACCACAAGTATTTCTGTACACTTGTGACCAACAAACCTTGGTTAAAAAGGGAACTGTAAAAGAGAATTCGGCTCTTGTTAGAACCCAAGACTTTGCAGACATTAGACAACATCTTGGCTGAGAAAACCAGATATTAGCCAACATTCTGATGAAACTTACTAGAACAAATACCAAACACATGTTGACCAAACAAGGGACTATTTCTCCCTCTTAGAATTCTACCTTGGTAGAAGCTGGGATCCATCCTTTCCTACAGGAAAGCTAAAACAACCTGAAATGGAGCTATGTTTCCTGATACCTGGGTTAATGTTTCAGAACTGCTAAGGCAGAAGCAGGAAGACAGGCTATGATTAATTGAAGAGTGGCTATGGAGGGAACAGGAAAGAAAGGATGGACTGTAATGGCAAAGGCATGAAAGGGAAGTCAGAAAAGTTTAAAAGGCTGATAGACCTACTTAAAGGGATAGAGTCACATTCTACCCCATGGGTTTCAGAACATGTAGAGAGTGGAGGTGATCCCAAAGAGATAAAAAAAAGTTGTCCAAGGAAGAGGACATAGAAGCTTATTTCCCAACGTTTGAAAGAATGGCTACCTCTTTCAAATATAGCCTGACTTTGCCTATACAGTAGATTTAAAAAAACTTGTTACACTGTTCAAAAATGCCTCCTCCCAGTCTATTATATGCAGTCTTCATTATCTGCCCCTCATCTAAGTCAACTAGTTCTTCAAAAGATCTCTTGAGAAAGAAAATACTATCAGCTGAAGACAATTGCAGAACATTTTAAATCCATACCAATCAATATACTTCAGAGTTCAGTTCTTCATTTAATAATATGCTTCCTAATTAGTCAGCACAACTGAGAATTAAAAACATTGTTAATTTTTAGATGGTATTCCAGATGTAGTATGCATCTATGGTAACAATTCAAATGTTAAATCATTTCTTCCAATTAAACAGCAGTTTTTGTTTTAAAGCTACATTATATTTCACACATGTTAAGCTTGCTTCTTCAAAATTCTTAAATCTCTAGATTTCAGGATAGGGACAAATTCTTTACATATTTACCTAATTTGAATTGTTGAAGTAATGGGTGAAAAAGAAATTGACAATTATCTTTCAAAATGTTATACTGATTCCTATGGACTACTCCAACAAAATGTATCAAAGTTGTATTAACAGAACAATTAATACTATATATTAATGAGATACTTTATATTGGGATGAATTCTAATATAGACAAAGGATATGTTATTTGAAGGACCACTTATCTCCCATGATTTCTGCCCAGATAACATGCTTGTCAATATTGGACACTCTGTGTCCTTTTGATTGAGTAGTGTATGCTTATGGGGTTCAGGAAGTGTGCCTTTTCTGCTGCAGTCTTTGCCCTCTGGGGTGAGATCCCTTCCGAGATCCATGTGGATCACATGTCCTGTTGGCCTTCTATAAAAATTTGAAGATCTGATTATTCCCCCAGGCCTTGGGAGATGAGATTGATGGGGCCTCTTGTTGGATGTCTCTTATTTTTACATTTGTCTGTATACAGTATTGAGCCCAGATCCTGTCTTGTGCTTGGTTTGTACTGGTTTTTATTCATTATATGATGGTCCAGATTCAATTGGAGTCAGATTATGTGAGAATGACCTTGAGAGGAGGAGGAGCTGAAGACTTAAACAATGGTCAGATAAGAGACAGCTTAGCCTGCAGAAGGAATGGGGGTGGTAAAAGTTTCAGAAGACACCCTCCCCAGTTTCTTGGACTGTAAAAGGGGGTGGGGTGAAGAGATGTACTTTCAGACTTGTAAGATTCTGTTACTGTACTATGCTGTTACTGTAACCTTACAATAAAGGTAGTGCTAGCTAACACGGTTGGTGTTTCTTGTCTGGACTAAGAAGGGTGACAGGCAGCACCTGAACTCTTTTCAAATTTTCCACTTGTAGGCTAAATGTACAAACAAGACATGCAGATTAAGAAAAAAAAATGATTGCATATGAATTTCATGAAAGTTTTTAAAAACTTTCAAACTGATGCTGAACTGGATAAAAACACATTGAAAACAAACACAAAAAGTTAAGCCCCCCCCTCCCAAGTTTTCATATTTTCTCACATTGAAAACAAATGCAAAAAGTTAATCAACTTTTAAAAATACTTTTCACATATTTAGTCTCAACATGAACATCTTGTAAAATTCTCTTGTGGAATCTTCCATGAAAATTTGAAAACCTTCAACATTCTTCAATTTGAGATTTAAACAGTCCCATAAGATTTTAACATTACCATGCTGGATGTTGATGATTTAACATGAGGCCTTGAGATATATTGGTAATGTTATTTAAGATCTTGTTTATTATTTCTGCAATATTAGCAGACATTAGCAGGAGGGGGGAGCACTCAGGAATCTAGCAGTCACCCTCTTTCCTATGGATGCCAGCTGGCTGGTCCATGACCTGAAATTGCTAATGCTAGCTATATTCCCTAACTGAATCTAGTCAATCAATATGACACATCCACTTTTTCTAGAATCTGCCTCTGGTGGCAACCAGAAGTCATGAATAGAAGCTTGCAACGTTCTCAGGAGATTCCCACTGTAAGCATCTGAAAGACAAAGGAGACTCTGAATCATCTTCAAAACTGCTGCTTTCACCAAGTTGCACACTGAAAAATAAAACCCTAAAAATATCTTTTGGATACTGTGAATTAAGAATTAAAATTCTTGTCTCAAGTGGATGCATACTGCAATCTGGAACATGGGGATTTTTTTTTTTTTTTTTACTAAAAAGAAGTTAGGTGTTTTTTCCCATGATACTTCAGTTGGGTGGGAGTTTGCAATGGTTTATTCTGATATGGATGGATTGATGAGAGCTGCTAAGTGTCTTTAGCCTACCATTATTCCTTGAGCTTGGCAGCAACACGGCTCACTAAACTGCCATTCTGAAATGATTTCTGCCTCAGTGGGAGAACTCTAGCCATGTTTTACTGCTTTATGCTGCTGCAGAATGGAACTGAACCTTCTTGCGTACAAACATTCTGCCATCTGACCAGAAAAGAAAGAAAAATGCTATAGCAAGTAATAAAACAATGGTGTGCATGCGTATGTGTGTGTTTCTCTGTATTTGCTCAAAGTCTTGAGCTTAATTAATCCTTAGCATTTCAAATTAACAAAATGCTGAATTTATTTTCTATTCTGCTCTCAAGTCTTACATATAAACACTTCTTTGCAATTTTCTTGTCAACAGTGCAGGGGTAGCTTCCCATTTCCTTCTCCAAGGGTGTTCGATTCCCCAGAAGCTTAAATTAAAAGTCTTAAGGATTTCCTTTTGGTCTCCCATCCCAGGACTTCAAGAACTAATTATCTTTAGCTTTTTAGATTACCCAATGTCAGTCAAGTATTAGTGCCACCTTTTGAGCTCTTCCAGCTGGAAGCTCCTCCAGATTCCAGGCATTAGGGGCAGTGATGGATTCTATTTGGGCAGAGGACTTAATTCTGTGTGAAAGATTTTCCTGCTATCCCAGGTTTGGAGTGATGTCCTGACAAGATTGCAACTTGGCAATGCAGGCCCAGGATGCGTTTTCATTGCCCAAGCTTTTAATTTTTGCTTTATAGATGTGTTATCAGAATCAGTTTTGGAGATAAATAAAACTTCAGCAGAATTTGTCATGATCAACTGTTAAATTGAGAGTGGGGAGGAATCTCTAGATTATAATGCCACAGTTCTTTATTTTAAAAACAACATAGCCATATAATATAGTCCATCAAAACCTTAACTTATCCTGGATTCATTCTTTAACCCTTTAACATGCATTATTTTTCTTTTCTTTTTCTTTTTTTAAATTATAAAAATACTTTATTAAACAAATTTATACAAATACAGTAAAATCAAACTTTCCACTTATCGAAACTTAAGCAAAACAGTGTTCACTCAATCTGACATCTCTCAAATTGTATAAAATATTTATTCACAGTTGTTACTTTAAACATATAGTACAAAATTTCATCCAATTATATATTACAAATCTAATTAAATATAGTGTTACTAGTTTCCATCAAGCCTTTTTATTTGATTTGATTTTATTAATTTCAGGTCTATATTCTAGCCAATTGTACTAACAATTCCAAATCTCATAATATTCTGATTCCTCTTTGTTCTGAGTTCCAATGATAGCCTGTCCATTTCTGCGCATTCCAAAACTTTTTTTAAGATCATGAAGTCGGGAGTATTTTCGCATTTCCAATTTTGGGCGAGTCTTGCTGGCAGTAGGTGCCAGTGATAAAACATTTTGTATAAATTCTCTTGTAAGTTGCAGATAGAGTTAATTTATAATTTATTTTCCAAAGGTTTTCCCAATCTTCCAAATTTATGCTATATCCAAAGTTTTTGGCCCAGATTATCATTGTTTCTTTTATGGTTTCTTCCTCCAGTTTATATCTTAACAAATCGTTGCACATTTTAGTTATCATTTTTCTAACTGGTCCCTATAAGATTTTGTCCAATTCCTGTTGATCCGAATTTATCCCGTATTGTTCTATATCTTTTTTTTATCTAGATTGTATCTGTATATACAGCCACCAATCTAGTTGTGTTCCTTGTAACATTAATTTCTGCTTAGATTTTTGTTTCCCTTGTTCATCTAATAACTCTATAGCTCACAGACTTGTTCAGATCTAAAACACTTGGATATATCATAGCTTCCATGATTTGATATCCAGATTGGAATCTTTGTGTAATGGTTTTGTTTTAATTTTTCCCATACCCCTAGTAATGTGTTTCTAATTTGATGCTTTTGAAATACGAATGAGATTTATTTTTCCTTTCCCACATGAATACGTGCCAACCAATTTGCAGGTCATGTCCTTCTAATATAAACACTCTTTTGTTCTTTAAGTTTACCCAATCTTTGATCCATGGCCTGATAATAAAGATCCCAATCTGGAAGTCCAAACCCTTCCTTATCCTTACTATCCTGTAGGAGTTTTAATTTTATCCGAGCCTTTTTCCCTTGCCAAATATTTTTTTAAATCTTTTTGTTTAATTCTTCAAAAAAGGTTTTTCCTAATCTTATTGGAATTGTTTGGAAAAGAAATATCTTGGGTAGAATATTCGTCTTAATAGTGGCAATTCTCCCTATCAGTGATATTTGAAGTTTCCCCCAATTTTCCAAATCTTTTTCTATTTGTTTTTGTAATTTTTTGTAATTATCGGTTTTTAATCGATGAACGTTTAGCTGTCAACCACACTCCAAGATACTTCAATTTTTTTGTTGTTTGAATTCCCAATTTCTTCTCAAGATCCTCCTGTTTTACCATCATATTTTTTGTTAGAATGTTTTGTTTTTTCTTTATTTTTAGTCCTGCCATTCTGCTGAATTCTTCAATTTCCTGTAATAGTATATGTCCTGTTTCCAGAGGATCTTCTAAAATGAATGCCATGTCATCAGCAAATAAATGCTTGTGTTTTATATTATTCAGTTCTGATTCTCAAACCTTTTATTTCTTGGTTGTTTCAAATCTGTGTTAATAGTACCTCTGCTGCAATAATAAATAGTAATGGTGATAGGGGACATTCCTGTCTTCCTCTTTTTTATATGTTAAATTTCTCCATTAGTTTGCCATGCAAGATTGTCTTATTTTGCTTTTCATAAGAGTTGTCTTATATTTATGTAGAACACTCAGATGCCCATCCTTCATAGTGTCTCTTGGAGGTTTACAAAAAGAGAACGCCAATGTACACCAATACAAATAATAGCTCCTTACCCCATGCCCAGAAACAGCAACAAGCCACTTGATGGGCTCCATCCCACTCTGGGTTCGCCAGGCCCATTGGCAAAAGCAGGAGATCTTGGCTTGGCAAAAGATTGTCAAACTAGGGGCAGAGTCTAATCTCTGTGGGATGTTCCAAAGAGAGGGAGCCACCATGGAGAAGGCTCCTCTTCTGGGTCCTGCCAAATGTACTTCCTTGGGAGAGGGGACCTGCAACTTTCCTTGCCTCTCCACTGTGTACAGATATAACCAGGGAGAGACAGTCCTTCAGATAACCTGGTCCCAAGTCAGCTGTACAAGGTACAGTGGAATAATGTTCTACCTAAGACAGCACTCTTCCTCATGTCCCTCTAGCTGCTGCATGGGCAACCCCTTAATCCTTAAATAACACATCTTTATGATCCTGCCACCATCCCATCCTCAGCCTGCTTTCCAGTCCCTCAGCAATGCCCACTATTACCATTCTGACTTGTTGGACTGCAGGAGAAACCAGACACTTAGCTCCTGCAGAGGGATTTTGTTATGCTTCTCTGCCACTTTCTAAAGCAATTTGTGGATGTCCTGTGAGATGTTGATCAGCTTAAGGGTGTACTGCTTTTGGTAAGAGAAGTAGAGACATTGATAAAAGAGTTAACTGTTTTAGGCTGGTGAATAAGAGAATGTTCTTCCCAATCTCACTTTAATAAATGAGAAAGTTTCTAAGCTTCTTCCCCTTCCAAGTTAAAATCCACTAGTGAAATCTTCTCCTTCCTACATCTTTAGTTTCAAGAGGGAAGAAAAAGCTACTATACATTGAAATGCAAAAATAAAATTGACAAATTATGCTTTTTAAATTTGCTAATATTTTGTTTTCTTGTTTGTTCCCTCACTTTTCATTTATTACAGAAATCTGCTCAATTCAATGAGTCTTGATGGCTTACAAAAGGTGCTGCAAAATGCCAGTGTATAAAATAAGCATTCTCTCATGCAAGGGCTTGCTGTAGAGCAGGGGTGTCAAACTCATGACAACACATCATCACATGGCATAGTGCAACTTTTTTCCCCTTTGCTAAACCAGGGGTGGGCATGGTCAGCGTGTGACTCTTCCGGCCTGCAGGCCATGAGTTTGACGCTCCTCCTGTAGAGGAAGGCAGCTGATCTAGCTATAAAATTGTGACTCCTTGATGTCCCCTTCACCTGAGATGGATTCCAGATTTCACATCAGCCACAATCCCAGAGCAGATGGGATGGAATGGCAATGGTCATCTGGGGAGCCCTAATAGTTTTCAGAGATGCTGTGTTTCAGAGAGGCAGATGTGACACCTAGTGATTGAAACTGAGCTTTGAGGAACTCGACACCTTTCCTAGCTTCTGTCAGAACCATGACTTCAGAACCATGAAGTCTACTATGACTTCACCTGCGCGGCCAGGCTTGGAGATGTGTAACTGGGTATCATCAGTATTAGCATCATCAGCATCATAGTATTTTTATGCTTTTACTATTATAAACCTCCCAGAGTTTCTGAACGTGGGTAGCTGTAAACTAAAGTACTGTGGCTTAAATAGAATCAGGCATGCTTCTGATGATACCGAGATACAGTAATCTAACAATGAGACAGTGGAAGAGCACACCGTTCCTCTCTCTGCCTTCACTCTATTCTTCTGTTCCTATCCTCATAATAGCAGTGCAAATCTCAGCATTCCTCACAGAGCCTGATTTAAAATTAATGCAAATGAAGAGGCAGTTCAGCTACATTAATTAGGTGCCACATATTGGCAGAGACATCAGTTGGATCCTCATTGAGTAGGTTGGCTTCATCATACATTTTGTATCCTATCCACTCTGTAGGACTTCCAAGTTCAGCAGATGACATCTTATGTCAGTCAAACATTCTAATTTATAACTTTGACAATTTTAAATGGCATTATTCTAGCCTCTTCCCAAGGCAATAACTTTTGGAGAAGGAGACAACATTGCACATGCCGAAGACTGTCCCTTTTTAAATGGTTGTCCCAAAAGTGCTTTTTCAAGAGGCAACTGGACTTTGTTTTTCTTTGAAGATGTTTAACTTCTCATCCAAGAAGCTTCTTCAGTTCTGACTGGTGGAGGATGGAAGGATTTATATTTATTGCCGCCATTTAATCATTAGACTCTGATAGCCATTGAGAAAACTTGGAGATTTATTTGTGCCATCAAAGTCACCTGAATAGTGCAAATGGGTATGGAACCTTCTTGGAACTGCTGAAAGGACTGTGTTTTAAACTGGAGATAGGTGGTGTTGAATCCTTCCTCCTCTGTTGATGTAGATGTCGATGGACTCTTTGACCCCTGTTTTAAGCCAGGGGTTTTCTCTACCAGAATGTGGACTTTTCTGTCTTCCAAAAGAATGACCTTTTGTCTTTCAAATGCAGATGGACTGCTTTGGGACAACCATGACCTGGATAATGGAGAATTTCCATAGAGCTTTTTTAATGGATGTCCAACACTTTTCATAAAATGCTGGTGATAAGCTATTGGTAATCTATTATGCTATTTTGCTATCTTAACCCTGTAGATCAGGGCTGTCAAACTCGTGGCCTTTGGGCCAGATGCATCACACGCTGGCCATGCCCATGTCTGATTTAACGAAGGGGAAAAAAGTTGCAATATGTCATGTGACACTACCATGATGATGTGTGTTTGACACCGCTGCTTTAAATGTGTGCAAAAAAGATAGGAAGGAGTGGGTGATGACAATCTGTCTCAGTAATCATAGTAGTCTACATTTGGATGTAGACCTATTGCTGGCAACCCCAAAACACATATATGTCTGCAATTCTCTCAATCCAGACCCTTTTTACTTCCTGGGAGGTCAAGGGATAAAGCCCATAAAATAGGCTAGCATGGAGCTTGTCTAAATTCTACCAAAGAAGCTAATGACTGAGTTTAAAAGTGGACAACAAACCTCCCCCTCCACATGAATTAGCAGGGCTTTTCACGTGATAGCTCAGGTCCACATGAACAAAACTAACTACTGATGTCCCTTGAACTATCTTAAAAGCGAGGGTCATTTTTAAAAAATTATTTATAAGTTTTTATTAAAACTTAACATTTAAAAACATTGAACATAGTGGAGTCATTTTGACATAATTTTTGGTCATCATTCTAGTGTAATATAATATAGTATAGATCTTATATATCTTATATACATTTGTGAATATTTATATATATACACACACATTTACTCATCCTTAATTACATCCTCCAAAATCCTTAGTGTTATTTTAGTCTGATAGTCTTGGATATGCTCTCAACAACTCCTGTCCACCTTAGGCCCTTCCTTTCTATCCCCACCAATGGTAAAACCTATTCCAAATTATATAATATTCTGATTCATCCTTATTTTTCATCTCTAGGGTTCGCCTATCCATTTCAGCGCACATCAGAATTTTATTTATTCATCTTCACTAGGGATTTCTTTCTCCTTCCACTTCTGGGCAAATACCATTCTTGCCACAGCGATGACATGTATTATCAAATATAACTCTTCCTTGTTATATTTTTTGATATAATTGCCAATAAAAAGCATTCTAATTCCCAATAAAAAGCATTCTATGGTCCATTTTACATCCCATCATTTCTTCCAGCCACTTCTCAATCCTGTGCCAAAACTCTTGTGGTTTTTTACAGCTCTACCATGCATGATAGTATGTGCCCCATTCCATTAAACATTTCCAACACTTTGGGGATTTTATTTTTATACATCTTAGCCAGCATGGCTGGTGGGAAATGCCACCGATAAAAAAATTTAAATAAATTCTCCTTGTATGCTGTGGCAAGAGTAATCTTTTTGTTCCTTTCCCATAATATTTGCCATTGATTCAATTTTATACCCAAAATCTCTAGCCCATTTCACCATCTCTTTTACCTGTTCTTTCTCCAATTTGTAAATAAAATTTTGTAGATTTTCCTTATTAATTTGTCATCTGCCCCCAAGAGAATTTTGTCTAATAATCAAATGCCTATTAATACCCTGTTCTTTTTTATCCTTTTCGTACCTCGATTGGATCTGTAAATATTCCCACCATTCTAAATCCATCCCTGAGCAAAGGGTCCTTTCTATGTTGTGTGGGATGTATGTCTGTAAGAATTGTAGCTAACCAAGCTCAATTTGCATGATGCCTCTTTTTCAGAACATTGGACACCGAGATATGCTTTGAGCAAGGAAATTATATGAAATCTAGATTTAGACAGTAATCTGGGTTTTTATGTCCTGTGTTTTATAATTGGAAAACATTTAAGTGTAGCCATCAGTTCTTATCCTTAGCTAGATGTATGTACGTTCATGCATATTTATGAGAAAAGCTTTAATTTCTATCAGAGGTAGGCAGAATAATTTTGTCTCCCTCCTTTAAGAAAAGAAAAAATCCAATAGGAAAGAATCATAATCAAAGTTTATCTACTTTAGTCTCTTTCTCACATAGACAAATTGATGGATTCAAGGGCATTATAGATCCCCAAGACAGAACATATATACTGGGAAAAGTGTCTAGGCTCCATATGTTAGAGCTGGCATGGAGAAGATTATAAACTTTAATCATGTTCTTTTCCTGGTTCTATAGTTGAGACAACTATAAATGTTTGAGAACCACCAAGCCATGCCTGATAGAGGTTATTTGTTTATTCACTAGGAAAGGCAAGCTTTAATCAATTATATTAGCCAATTAAAATGTTCTAGGATGACTGTAATGGACAAATGTTATTCAGTGAGAACCAGATGGTTTTTAAAACTGTTTTATTAGAATCATCCCCATAAATTTACCTGTCACTTGCTGCCAGTGAGAATTCCAGGATAAGAGTGAAAGGAACAGCATTCCTTTGCTACTTTACATAAACAGGTGTTGCTGTAATCCTAGTGGGATCTTTGGGGTAAAAGTTGGGGAGGGGTATTGGAATAGCTAATATTCCAACTCCTCCACTTAATGCCTTGATGGAAATATCTCTGTTTTGACTAGATGGACAAGTATAGATACAGGTAATCAGAGTTGGAAGGGACCTTATGGGTCATCTAGTCCAATCCCCCATCCAAGCGGGAGACCCTACACCATTTCTGACAAATGGCAGTCCAATCTCTTCTTGAAAGTCTCAAGTGATGGCGCACCCACAACTTTCGAGGGCAAGCTGTTCCATTGGTTGATTGTTTTCACTGTCAGAAAGTTTCTCCTTGTTTCCAGGTTAAATCTCTCCTTGTTCAGTTTCCATCCATTATTCCTTGTCTGGCTTACAGGAGCTTTAGAAAATAGCTTGACCCCTTCTTCCCTGTGGCAGCCCCTCAAATATTGTGCCATGGTTATTCAGGATCTTGCCTTAGAAAGAATGAGGTTGGGAGCATTTGAACTTTCTAAGTTCAAAATGATCTTCAAACAATGCATCTATGATGTTTCCCAACATGGAAGCCACCACATGTCTGGGATGTCCAGTTAGTTTGGTCCATCCAGAGAATATCATTTAAGGAGGGCAATTTTTGTTTTGTTTTCCAATACATTGTTTTTTGACCGTAAAGGGAAATTATTGAAGGAGATAAGATGTTTTCTACCACTGATCTTCAGAGGATAGTCCAATTAGCTATAGTTGGAAAATAAAATTAATTTGCAATTTTCATAGCAACCTTTCCAAGTTTTTATCTTGATATGTTGGCCTATAGCTTAGTTGTCAAGTTCAATAACAGTGTTCCTTTTGGGTCTTCTGTGGGTTAGAATCATAGCAAGACTACTTGCCTCCTTCAGGAAGCTTACTATGGGAGCTGATGAATTGCTGGTTTCCGAATGCAGGTTGCTCACTGCTTACACTAAAGAGTGTTCTCTTCATCTGAAAGAAAGTCCTTTCTTTCTTCTTTGGAGAGAATTTAGTAAAAAAAAAAAAAAAAAAGGATGAAAATACCCCAAACAAGTAAAATATGTAGATAACACAACGATTACTGAAAGAAGACTTTGATACCACCTACCAATACATAAATCCTAAATGCAATTCCACAACAATAGGCAAATAATTCTTACTACTAATTGCTACTCTTCTGCATGGTCCCTTCTCTCTCTCAGCATCTCCCCTAGAGTGTTATCATACCCATGCCTTTTTGTCTTTTTCTGAATTTGATGTGTGCTATTAGCAAGAACAGCAAGCAGAGGGAATGAGGCTGGATGCCTTCTGGCAGGGTGTTTTTTTTCCTAACAGTTTGGTCTGGTGTTTAGTTTCTCGCAATTTTGACCTTAAGAAGCATGGAGAAGCTCTAATTTGTATATTGTGTGGAGAATTATTAGTTTGAGATTAAGCATCTATAAAGGGAAGACGAAACTCTGAAGATTTAACAAGGAGGAAGTTAAAAGAACAGCTGTTCTTGTTCTACAATTAAGAAATCCTCAACCTCTTTGAGGAATTCTTGAGTAATTTAGGGGTGGGTTTCATTTCTTAAAGAAAATCTGGATCAGATTTGTACAGGTGGAATCCAGGATTTGCTTCCCACATTGCCTGCAGGCTGGTTTCAGCCTTTCCCAGGCAAGGCAAGAGTAATTTTTGATTGCACTCTCACTTTGTCACTGCATAGGCAAAGCAGGAATGATGTTAAAATGAGCTCCAGGCTTTGCTTGTGTGGTTAGAAGCCTGGTACCATACTATCTGAGAACCCTGTGATTATAGGTGAAAATTTTAATGATTAAAATATGCAGCATAGTTATTTGTTGCCCTGTTAAATGAAATGAATAGTTAAATGAAACCATCTCCCTGGGAGTATATCGCAAAAAGTGTCTTAAGGAGTCGTAGTAACGCAGTGGTTAGAATCAGAGGTGGTATTCAGCAGGTTCTGACCAGTTCTGTAGAACAGGTAGTGGACATTTTGAGTAGTTCGGAGAACCAGCAAATACCACAGCTGACTGGAGATTTTACAGTATCCTTCCCCTGCCATGCCCCCCAAGCCACGCCGATAGAACCAGCAGTAAAATATTTTGAATCCCACCACTAGAATGAAGTATTGCAGGCTAATTCAGCTCACCGCCAGGAGTTTGATCCTCACTGAGTTAAGGTTGATTCAGCCTTCCATCCTTCCGAGGTCAGTAAATAAAGACTCAGATTGTTTGGGGCAATGTAAGTTTAATTATAACTGAAAGAATCAAAATATTTGTCAGAAAATATTGGTTGGTGTTAGTTGATGTTACAATTTTAGACTTGAATGGGCTGTATATAAAAAAGCAGGAATATCTGTATTGCTAATACTTCCTGTTTTGCTCCAATTCATTGCTCCAATGAATAGTGACAAAGGAACAACAAAAGATGAGTTTAGGTAAGCAATTGTGACATATTTTGAATGAATTCAGTCCAGGCAGTGTGAATACTTAGATGGGTGGAATGAAAGGGATGACTGGGCCTTTCAGTGACTCAAGAAGGAATGAAAATGTTGAATGTTTGGTAATCTGCTAGGAAAAACTGTGGCTAAGAATTAGTCTATGCGTGCATGTAATATAACAAAGGAATGACAAACCTAAAATATACAATTTGTTTGACTACTTATGATACATTACCAAAAGAATGAAGGAGGTACAAGGATATGAAAAGTCTTGAATCTGGGGCAGACCAATTTTTGGTGATGTCAAGCTTCCTGGGAAAAATAATGGCATGGAAGAAAAGGAAAGAAATTAAGGAGAAAAGAATGAAAGTAGTTCTCTATGCAAAGTTGTAGAACCTTCTCCAAGTGTCTTTGTGCTGTTTTCCTGCTACAAATATCCTCAATGTCCTGATATTTCAATAAATGAAACACAGGGCCATTTAATCCACATGGACAGCATATTAATAAGGGTATGATGAATCATCTAAGTTTTCATTCAACATTAATGGGTGTCAAGATTCAGTTGAATTTGACATTCAAATTTCAAAGGCAGAAAGATTTTATAAAAGATTGTGATGACCTGGGGTGTGGCACAAAAGCAACAAAGTCACAAAAGTAGGTAAAGTCCCTTTAATACCTCCAACTTGGCCCCCAACGTCCAGTTATCTTCAGCTGGAGAAAAAAACTCTCCCAAGCACAGTCTTTAAAGGGAAGAAATTCAGTCCAAACCCAAAGTACATATGAATTATAAATAAAAACCAACACAAACCATGCTGTAGCAATTAATGAGACAGGGCAGGATAAAGAATTGCAGACTTTCAAAAGATAATGAAACACACACAGTTAGGATGATGTCAGAACCCAGATATGCCTCGATAAACAAAGATAATGCACACTTTGCTTCCAGCAACTTTGCTGTGTGTAGTTTAAACAGTTTTCCCAGCTGCAACTAATGAAGGGGATCAGGGCCCTTTCCTCCCCAATAAACCATATACCTCATGTTGTTCCCTTCTCTGTTCCTCCCTGTGTACCCTAGGATGAAGAGGGCGTTGCCCTAGGTCTTCCTCTGAAATGCCCAGTCAGACTGTGCCCTTCCCTAGTTTCCCTTCCCTAGTTTCTTCCACAGCCGCTGGAGCCACACTCCCACTCCCTGTCACATGCTCAATCTCCCCCTCAGAATCAGATTCCAACAAGGGCATGACAAAGATGTATCCATAGGCTAAAACTGAAAGGGACCCAAAAACCTACAAATGTTTCCATTGGGACAGAATGGGATGAAATATCAGGGATAGTAGATTACAAAACACTAACCCTGCTTAGGTTTCAGTCAGATAGCTCTTAAGGATTTCACTGCAACAAACTTTGAAATATCCTCTTGAATTTTTTTCAAAGTGGATGGAGTTGAGAAAAGGACAGGCTGGGTAGCATCTAAACTGTTCAGCAAAAAAAAATATGGAATCAATGGAGAAAGCAAGAGAAAAATTGTTGTAGCTAAAGATGTTGGGCTAGAAAAAGATTGGAGAATGGTGAGTTCTCATCATTCCTAAGGCATGCAACTGGATGACTTTGGGTCAGTCACTATCAGCCCTACATAAAAAGGGCAAGCCAATTCCAAGATGATGCCAAGAAAACTGGAGATAGGAGGTGGGGAGGAAGAAGTTGTTTCCTGCTTTACATTAAAAATAAAAACATTTTCAAACAGTTTTATTAAGCTTTAAAAAAATACCATCCTCTGTCCATTTATTTTCTGACCTTATTGGCATAATTGGGAATATTGGCATAATTGGGAATATTGTTTCAAAAGATGCCTAGAAAGGTGTGTGTGTGTGTGTGTGTGTGTGCGTGCGTGTGTGTGTGTGATTATTATTGTTTATAATACCCCTAGACATGGAAATGTACTATAGGCTATATTAAACAGACTGACTTGAGACAAACAGACTGTCTTGCCTTCACTCAGTAAAATGGAAGAGAAGAGGCAGTAAAGTAGCAGGAAGAAATCCAAGAATGATGAAGATGATGATGATTTCAATGGAATGGAATGAAAAAGTCTGAAAGAGGTGAAGATCTACAGAGAAAAGCTCCATAAAGAGATTTACTGAAAATCAATATACCCGTTGAATAAATTGGGGGCTATGCATAAACAGAATATATTTAAACAAAAATACTAGTTCACACAAGAAAAAGTATGCAAGATTTTAAAAAGCTCAGAAGAATAAACTTAAGTATCTTTTTTCTCTTTCCAAGTGAATCTACCTAAACAAATTCTAGCAGAAGGGTGAATGCAAGGATGCAACAGCATTCTCCCAGGTAATATAGATTGGATGTGCAGGGTGATAAAACTCATTGACAAGTTATCACAATATCGGAAAATATGTCACAGTATTTGATCCCCTTAGCTTTGTTCATATATGAACCAAACACTATAACAGTATTTGAAATTCTGCAAGCCAGAAAATTCCTTGAATCTCTGAATCACCTTCCAAAGACTTTCAAAGACATCTGATTCAATTTCATGCCTGGGATTAGAGAATAGAATGCAAAGATATCACTGGATTAAAACTACTTCAAACTGAATCATCCCTCTAAAGCTTTGTGTGATTCTGCTTTTTATTCTTTTATGATTGGGCTTATAGGTAGACTGCCCTTTTCTAGTCAATTCAACATCATTACTTTTACTGCATCCTGAGTTGCATGGCTATTCATTCATAGCAATAATGTGGCTCATAATTTCCCATAAATCACATGTGCCAAAAATGAAAATGACAATTCAGATCAAAGCATGCAATTAACCAAATGCTGGAAGTTTTGCAGCTGAAGGATAAAAGCTGAACTTTTCCAATTCCTTCACATTAAGAATAAAGAAAGACATAAAGAAAAGCAGAAATGAAAAGCTATGCATATGAAGTCATAAGAAAAAAAAATCAGATAAAAAAACTACTTTGAATAGGCAGAAAATTGGCTCACAAATTTTTATAATGGAAGCTGTATACTTTTCATTTCAAAAATACTTCTTTCAAGTGTGTAACTGGAATAAAATATATTTCAACTATTTAGCAATAGTATAATCTGGGCAATTTTGAAAATTCAATCAACAATCATATCTACTATTACAGTTAGGAGAATCATATCACTTCTGCTTTGTTTGACTGTATAAAGTAAATAAATGCTTTATTTTGAAATAAATTAAACTTAGTTTTATTTTCAATTTGCTAGGGATATTAGTATTTGATATTTTAGACTTGGAGAAATCATAGGCTAATTGAACAAAACAATATTTGAATGAACTACAGTCTCTTTGCAGGGTTAGCCAGCAAATGACCATTTCTAATAATTGTGATGAATAATGAACTTAATGAATAATACCAATAGAAGAGCTTACCTTGAAACTCAGGGTTGAATTTTGGAGTCCTGACTACTCTCTAAGCTTGGTTGTTTGTAGGCATTTCATTATCAGACCAGGAAACATCTTCAGTGGAGTTCATTAAACTCAGATTAATAAAGAATGGAGTCCAGCTGAAGAAACACCAGGAGAAGATCAAATAAAAAAATAAACTATTAGGAATTTGTTCATGAAATGTCTATGATCAAGAATGGTCCCTTTCCCTTCTATGTTGACTTCTGGCAACTGTCTGGACACATCCCTGCAGTTGACTGGCAAGATTTAAAATGGTTTGCCATTGCCTGCTTCCTGGGGCTGAAGGATAGTGATTGGCCCAAGTTCATCCCCCTGACTTTGTGCCTAAGGGAGGACTAGAATTCAGTCTCCAGTTTTAGGTCTGGTGCCTTAATCACCAGATCGAAATGGTTCTCACCCTCTCTAAATTACCTTCCAAAATTGTAACAATTGCATAACAAGATTGATGAAAACCAGTCACTCTGTATAGCACGATTGCATAGTGTGAAAAGATCTAAGAGCTTAAGAACAACTCTATTCTATCATTTGCTGTTTTGTGTGTTGCTTTTTCCTACTACTACTACTCATTTTCTTTTCCATAGCAGGAAATTTTTCTGGAAATAATTAGTTGCAGGACAACTTTTGGTAACCATCAGATTTCTAATTTAGATGACCTTTCTGTTTACATCCATTGAGAAAACTCTGTTGATCAGCACTGTTTACCTCTAATTAATAGCGCAGGGATTAAGGAATGTACTAAAAGGACAAGCTTTGTTCAAGCTTTGATTCAATAAAACTATGCAATTTTTGCACTCTGTATTATTGTTTTTTGTGGTGATTATACCCACTAGAGACAGAGTTCTTGAGCTGTGTTTTCCCTGTCCTAAGTGGGGTGAATAATATTTTGAGTGTATATTGTGGGTGCGCTCTCAAATGCATTGATCAGGCATTGATAGAAAGTACAGCTAAGAAACTGCAACCTCTTCTTATGGCCATGAAGCAAGAATGCAAGACAAATAATACAAGAATCAGCAAAGAGAAAACAGAACTGATAGCAATTGGAAAAGCATACCCTAAACCTAGTAATAGGAGGAACCAACATGAAACAAATATCAAGGAACAACACTCACCAAAGATGGTAAAACAGATGAAAAGGTTACCATATGATGCAGTAAGGCAAATCCAAGTATTGGGATACTTAGCTCCATTCCCATAACACAAGGCAGTACTAATCGGCACAGAGAAGCATCTCATACAAAGCATATTCATCTCTCTCCCCCTACATTACCAATGCCAAACATGGACACTTACAAAAAAACATAAATGAAAGTTAGTCACCAGGGAGATGAGGAATTTAAGCTGCTGGAGTGACCAGAACAGAAAAAAATCAGCAGATGTAAGAGAAAGAAATGGCATAGTACCAATTTTAAACTATACACAAAAAAGCACCAAATAAAGTGGTTTGCTCACCTGGAGATTATGTTGTGGTATTCCACACTGTACAAGGCATATACAAAAAGAGAAGAACAAAGATACGAGGCCCAGCCAGTAGAAGATGGAGAGAGAAGATCAAAACACACTGCAATAACATTAATTAACAAAGGTTGAAAGCAAAAACTGAAATTTTGTATCTCCCTTGACACCTGAATCTGTAAATGAGGAAATAAAGAAGACCAAATGGCTGCAATGTGAAGGCTGCCTACTTACAAATAGCTGCCATGTTGGTCATACTTTTAAAACAGCTGTTAATCAGAAGGCAAGCTAATTACTTAGTAAGCTCTATTCTTTGTAAAATCCAAGGGTATTGCTGCAAATAAATATAATACGAGTGTTGGTGTTTTGCTTTGCGATACACCATCTTCCTGTTTCACTCTTCTCCCTGAAATCTAAGTCAGACAAAACAAAGCACTTAGTGGGTACCAATAGAAGAAATTGAGGCAGGGAGAAAAAGACAGAGATCACTGCCCAGGAGCACCATGTTGTCTATCTGTGAAATATACTTTGCATATAATCAAAACAGTGAATGAAAATCAAGATGACATATTATCTGGAGATTAATAGCACAGCTATAGACCCAGTGCCTGCAGATGGATAGATCAGATGAACATCAATGCAGTAGCCCAAAGGCTGCAAATATGTTTGTGGTAACTTTTATGGGTTTGCAATAGGGCTAGCATAAGAAGGGATACTGGAGTATCTAGAATGCTTTGGATCTGCACCATTCCCTTTAGAGGTCCCCATCTAAGGTCTTCAGTCATGCTAATCTTTTTATATCCTTGTTTCAAAATGTGAAAGACTGTGCTATTTACAGATAGAAATTTACTACTGTGGTCTTTGTGTGTTCTTTCTGATGTCTTTAAGGCTGTTCTGCCCAGGAGAGCAGTAGACAGGCAAAGTGGTCTTGTCAGCTTTTTGAAGTAGTCCAGACAAACCATAAA
Source organism: Laticauda colubrina (assembly GCA_015471245.1). Lineage (NCBI taxonomy): Eukaryota > Metazoa > Chordata > Lepidosauria > Squamata > Elapidae > Laticauda > Laticauda colubrina. Next base: position 20,416,958 of record BLBF01000006.1, read on the forward strand.
AGCTAGGACTAACTTTATTGTAAAGCTACATTAACATAATCGTGCAAGTTTGAAAATATTCCACTTCTTCTTTTCTTTTATTCCCTAGAAAATTGAGGAAGGTCCCTTCTGAGACCCCATCTTCCTTTTTCTTCTGAGGGTTGGGACATCTTTTACCATGACAGTTGTCTAGGCTGTGACTCTTCTTCCTGCCTCTCAAGGTCTTTCCAGTAGATTGTGACAGGTCTCCCATACAAAGTACTTTTTGCTCTGTCAGCTAGAAGGTTCTACAATGGCTCTCAAATCATTACAGTTTCTACAGATCAGTCTCCCAAAGGGTTAATCCAATTATTAGCTGTTTTTATTATATAACGGGGAGGGCATGATAGTTCAATGGTTAAAGATGGTGATCTTGTCAGTTGGAAAGCTGACAGCCCAGCTTTGAAACCTAAGTGCTGCACAATGAAGTGAGCTTTTGTTACTTGCACTACCCCCTAGAGTCAGAAATGACAGGACAGGGGAAACCTTTATTTTTAACCTTTATTGCATGGTATCTCCCAAACTTGAAGACAGAAGATAAGACAAGATATCCTTTATTGTCATTTTTTTTTTTCCTGTGGGCACTCTGGCACACATTATAAAAGAAATTCTGTTGCTTGCTCTCAAATATATACATACATAACACATATGCTTTATACATCCATTTGCATATACCTACACCCTAACATATATCCATACATATATAAATATTAATCACTGTCATCCTGAATACATAGTGGGAAGAGGAAGCTTGAGAGTTCCCAAGGTTGATATTGTGTGGAACAAAACTGTGGATAAATCTGGATATTCTGATTCAGATAGCACAAAGCCTCCTCCCAGAAGGTAACAAGGGAAATGGGTCATGAAGAGGATGTGTAACCTCCCAGACAATACTGCAGATCCTGCTCAAGCACTGCTTCTGTGCCATATCCTGGATAGAAGGGAGTGAACTGCCAACAATCTTTTCTGCCATCCTCGCCACTCTCTGCATCACCTTCCTGTTCAAAGCAGTAATGCTTCCAACCAGACTGTAATGCAATATGGCAGGATGCTCTCTATCGTCTTTCTGTAGAAAGTGGTGAGGACAGGGGGAGGAAGATGTACTTTTCTCATGTGATGCAGAATATGCAGGTGCTGATGGGCCCACTTCATTAGTATCTCACAGTTGAGAGACCAAGCTAGCCTACTCATTAGCTGCATACCCAGAAATTTGATGCTGCTAACCATCTCCACAGGTGAATCATTTATACACAGAGAAGTGTGGCTGTGTGTGCCTTTTCTGAAACCAACATGGATCTTTTTATAGTTTTCCCAATGTTTAAAACAAGGCTGTTTTTATTACACCAGTTCACCAAACCTTCTACCTCCTTGGGGTCCATACCCTCACTGTCATCTTGAATAAGGCTCACAATTATTGTATGGTCATCACAATATGATTGGTGGCAAACTTCACACAATAATCATGGGTCAACAGGGTGAACAATAGCGGATTTAGGACACAGCCCTGAGGAGAACCCATGTTCAAGAAAATGGTATGAGAAATATTAGTCCCAAGTCGCACACACTGGGGCCTGTCAATAAGAAAATTCAGAATCCAGTTGCACAAAGGAATATTAAAGCCTAAGAGGCCCAGTTTGTCCACTAGATGCTGAGGAGAATGGTTGTGTTAAATGCCGAATTGAAGTTTACAAACAGCATTCGCATTCAACTGTTTCTTTCCTGTAAGTGTGCCAAGCTCGGATAGAGAACAGAACAAATAGCATATTTTGTGGATTTAGATGGCAGGCAAACTGAAGCGAGTCAAATGCTGGAGGGGAGGCTAGATACAATAATGTCCTTTATCAGCCTCTCAAAAACATTTCATAATGATGGATGTAAGTGAAATGGTGCGTCTTGGAAGTGCTCGCAAATGGAAAATTTGGTTCCTGCCCCAGTTGGAAAAATTAACAGCAAACTCAATATCTCCATTTTTAAAAAATGACAAACCCGTTCAATACCAGAATTCAACATGCTCAGGTACTTTCCTGAGCATTAAAATATTTGCAACCTAAGTTGTAATGATTAAAAAAAATAGCATAGAAATGGGGTACACCTTATACTGGTTTTGGATTAACACAAACTTGTACTTATTTTTTTTAATTCAGAAAAGCTCAGATACTGGGATGGACTGCATCACACTGCTGGAACGGCTTTGACATGTTAACATGTAAACCAATCATTGATACAATACAATTTTTGTAAGCTGCCCATAGTTGCCTTGTGGTGAGATGGACAGCAAATGCATCAAATTAAAAAAAGACATATATATCTTAGCAATCACAATGAAGACAAAAAAGTTGATTGCACCAAAATCAGTAAAATGGGAAAGGGATTGTCCTGCCTATTGTTTTTAAATAATATGTTGCTGTCAGAGAAGATGAAGGAAGTCAGCACAAAAAATGACTGCAGTTTATCTTAAAGGTCCAAAAGACACCTTGAATCTTTTTTTCCTCAAACCACTTTTGAAACGACTATGAGCTGGATGACTGAAAATCTCCACAGACTGCAGTTTAGTCACATAAGCATGAGAAAATGTTCCTTGGGGGCCACATGCATAAGTCAGGGAGCACATGGTTGAAAAGACTTTAGGAGGTGATATCCAAATGACTGCAGCAATAAATTACAAGGGGTTCTTAAGATCATTTGTTTACCAACCATTCAAAATCACAACAGCACAGGGGAAAAAAAAGTAAATTGTGACTGGTCCTCACACTTATGACTGTTCCCCACAGTCACACAACTGAAATTCCAAGGCTTGGCAATTGTTATGTATTTACAATGGATGCAGCATCCCAGGCTCACAGGTTCCCCATTTGCAACCTTCCCAGGAGTTTTCCAGCAGTGGAGGAAGCTGGATTTGCTTAACAACTGCATGATTAACTTAACAACTATGGCAAAAATGTAAAATTGGGTGTGACTCACTCAAGAACTATCTCTCTTAGTGACAGAAGCTCTGGTTCCAGTTGTGATCATATGCAGAGCACTACTTTTAGGGGGGCCTGTCAACAATTATACTGATGAATTGAGAAAAGGTGTTATTTTTCTTTCCAGTCATAAACAGAGAAAAAGACTATATTGAAAGATTTAAGAATTGTGTGTTGACAAAAATTGCATTTTTTTCCCTTTATTCTTTTGAGGATTTCAGGTTGGCATGTTGTTGGTCCTTGGCTTCCAAATTTTTAAAATTGGGACCAAAGTCAGAAGTAGATTATATGTAATAAGTAAAGGTGTATTCATGTTTCTGCTCCTCTTTTCTCTATTCCCAAAACAAGAAAAATAATAAACTAGTATGATGATACTGACTGGATGCATGCAATACATCAGACTGTGCCATTGTTTGATCAATATTTATTTATTTATACATTTTTTAGAGCCAGCCACCTCATGACAACTCTACACCAGATGGAGCCATTATGTATTTTCAGGCTGTATTCATGTTAAGCCAAAATCAGACGGACTACAATGTGGCTCATTTTATTGGTATACATCGGGACAATTATTCTATTGTTAAACTCTGAGATTTTATTTTTAAGTGTTCTTTCCATTTTCATTCCTTCCTTTCATTCTCTCCTATTGTTCAGGCATTAACATTTTACAAATTAAAACTATGAAGACAAAGTCTGAAACTGAATAGGTTGAATCCAGAAATGTCAGTGAACTGTGTGAAAATCGATGTATTTAACAAGAATGTTAACAAGAATGTGGCCAGAATAGCCAGGGGTGTCAAACAAATATGAAAACATTGCTTGGTAACATCATAGTAACATAATTCTCTGTGTCGTTATTAGATGCCTATTAATATCTGAAACTATATACACCTCCGCATACTCTAAATATATGTACACTATCTCCTACCTTCAGTAGAGCTAATGAGATGCGGCTGAAAAACAGTAAAAATGATGACAAAGCTAAAACAGAAGCAGAATTGCAGCAAATTCAGGATCTCTGGCAGATTCCCCTCTCCCTGCTTCCTCCCCACTATGATCTCCCCATGCATCCTTACATGTTAATGTTTGATTTCAATTTATTTATGTTTAAGTGTACAGGTAGTCCTCTACTAACAATTCGTTTACTGACCTTTGGAAGTTACAATGGCACTGAAAAAATGGCTTATGACCATTTTTCACACTTATGACCTTTCCAGCATCAATGATCATGTGATGCAGAGGTGATATTCAGCAGGTTCTGACAGATTCTGGAGAATCGGTAGTGGAAATTTTGAGTAGTTTAGAGAACTGGCAAATACCACCTCTGGCTGGCCCTGCCCACATTTAATCTCTGCTTCCCAAGTCCCAGCTGAGTGACTGGTCTTCTTTTGCTACCCTGCATAGGAGAATGGAGCTGGAAAGCAGGTTAATGGGGGATGGGAAGGGAATGGGGATTTTACAGTATCCTTCCCCTGCCATGCCCACTAAGACATGCCCACAGAACCAGTAGTAAATGTTTTTGAATCCCACCACTGATGTGAATCAATATTCAGATGCTTGGAAACTGATTCATATTTATGATGGTTGCAAGCTCCCCAAGATCATGTGAATGGTTTTTGCAACCTCCTGACAAGTAAAGTTAATGGGGAAACCAGATTCACATAACAACTGGGCTATTAACAACTGGGCTACTAACTGCAGTAATTCACTTAACAACTGAGGCAAGAAACGTAAAATGGAGCAAAATTCACTTTACAAATTTCTTATTGACAGAAATGTTGGGCTCAATGATGGTCATATGTTGAGGACTACCTGAACAGATAGCCCTCTAGTTACAAGCATAATTGACCCCAAAATTTATGTTACTAAATGGAACATTTGTGAAGTGAGTTTTGCCTCACTTTCTAACTTTTCTTGCCACAGTTAAGTGAATCGTTGCATTGCTTAAATTAGTAACATGGTCATTATGTGAATCTGGATTCCCCATTGACTTTGCTTTTTAGCTGGTTGCAAAATGGGATCACATGACCTCAGGACACAGCAACTGTCATAAATGTGAACCAGTTTCCAAGCATCTGAAGTTTGATTATTTGACCACGGGGATGCTACAATGGTTGTAAGTATGAAAAATGAGCATAAGTCCCTTTTTTCAGTGCTGTTGTAGTTTTGAATGATCACAAAATGAGCTATTTGTAAGTTGGACTACTAGTCCATCAGGTCCCGGTGCCTTTCCAGTATTTTGTCTCTTTAACGCCTCAGTTAATTCCATCATTGTTATTTTTCCCTCTAGCATTATCTTAATCTCCTCAGGTATCTGAGGTAACTTCGCTCTTTGCAAATATTGTTTCACTTTTTCTTCATCAATATTCTCTTGGTTATATAATTTTTCATAGTATTTTTGTATTATCTTTTTCTTTTCATTGTTTCCATTACATGCCCTTCCTTGATCATCTATCAGTTGCCTTATCTTTTTTGTTTCTCTCTTTTTTCAGTTTATATGCCAACCATCTGCCTCGTTTATTTGCGTTTTTGAAGAAATTTTGTTCAGCACTCAGTTACCCTATGGGAAGATGGGTGGGCAATACATTTTATAAACAAATGATACATTTACAAAATGAAGAAGAGGCATTAAAAAAGAAGAAAGCAATGATTTCCATCAAAGAATCTCAGAGAAATTACCAAATGAAAAGCTTTCATTGCAACTAACAATGAAACAAAACAACATTGCAACTTTCATTGCAACTTGTAGATTAGCCTTCCTCAGCTAGACTTCCTCTCCCTGTAAATATGACAACAGGTAATGAACAGTGTCCATCTTCTATCATGTTACAAATTATAATTTGGCCATAACTTGGAAGGGTATTGCACAGGGATTAGGGTTAGGGTTAAGATGTGTGTGCATTATACTGCTCTAGTTGAAAGAAAACCTAGGATGCAAAGATTGATATACAGAATTCAATGTAGGGTATGTTATAATTTTTGCACCTGAATGGAAAATAGCAGATCTGCCTGGGTGGATTGCTACAGTATATTTCTCATAATCCTTTTATGCAATGCTGGGATATGTTTTTAAGAAATTTCTATATTTAATTGATAAATGCTAGCATGCTTGTAGCTAAAGAGGCCAACATTTGTCAGCTATGACTGTGCCCCAGAGCTGTTGCTGCATTTTGAAAAATCTAGCTCATGGAACTTCTTGGTGTGGTTTTCTAAAAATAAAACGACAAAAGATTGGATCAGGGACAATATAAGAACAGGTGATTCTGGGTTGATCAATTCCCATGCATTAAGGCAAAGCCAGGCTTTTAGCAGCCAAGTGAGAAAGGGTAAAACAGCAGATATAATTCAGATATTGTTCTTAATAGTTGAAGGTATTCTTAGAGAGAGAAAAAATCACCTGGCAATGAGAAACTTTTTTTAAAGGAATTGCCAGGAGAAAATCAGCCACTGAAGTGCAAATAAGATACTCAGTTGAGGAAAGAGAAATAAAAATTGAGACAGTTACTTGTGTGTCAGCAAAAATTGGGGCAAAAGGTTATTAGGATGTTCATACAGTTTATAGGTGCTAAATTATTAATATATGTAAAGCACTTATTACTATAGTGTCATTTAAACCAACTCTAGTGCATCTCAGCACAAAAAGACTGTTTAATTGTTGCTTCTGTTTTAAAGCTTTTAAAGGATACAGCAATTATTTCAGGATTTAAAATTAAAAGAATGGGTTATAAAATACATAATGCCACTCCAATTAATTGTCATATTGCAGATGATGTAATCTATCTTCCTTCCTTCCTCATAACTCAAAAGAACAATAGACATTCATGGAGTGTGGATCCTAACAGGCAATAATGACTCTTTTTTCTCAGGAAAAAAGTTTTTGGGCAGATTTATAGATCAGACTAAATCATAATTTACTAAGCCATGGCTTGTTTCATAAACTAAGATTGATGGTATTCATACACATATCAAATCAAAGGTAAGCCATTCTATCAAATCATATGATTTGATAGAATGGCTTATTTAGTTATACAAATTTTAGCCCACTTTTCACTAAAAGTAATTCAAAAGGGATGTGCAAAACCAAGTCAAATAATTTAAGAAGAGGCCACCAATAGTTTAAAGACTTGTGAAACAAATAATGATGAGACTGGGATAAAAATAAGTAAAATATGTTTCAATTTTTTTTTACAAAAAATAATGGCTTAAAGCCATTGAGCCCTTTGGAGACATTTTATTCTTCTTTTTTATTGCTTATGTAATCTTTTTTAATATCCACCACTGCGTTAAAATCCCCCAGTAAGCAAATGTTTTCCTGTCTACTTCTATTATTTTTTCAAATAATTTACTATAAAATTCCTTCTGATTATCACTTGGGGCATATATTATTATTACCAGTAACATTTGCTTTTGCTGAATTTTACTTCAGTTATTAGTATTCTTCCATTATCATCGGAGTAGATTTGTTTAGCTTTTAACCCTTTAATATATACTACTATTCTTCTCTTTTTTTGATCAGCCAATGATGCATAAAGTTTCCCTAGTTTTACATACTCTAGATAGCTCCTGTATTGGTTCTTAATGTGAACTTGTTGAAGACATGTTATATCCACATTTTGCTTCTGTAAACTTGTAAATATTTGTTTCCTTTTTGTGGGAGAATTCAATCCATTAATATTAATTGATATCAATTTAATCTTTTCTTCCATTCATTATTTGTAGGTTTTTCTCTGTCTTCTATTAGTCCTTGTATCTCTCTGTGCTTTTGTTCCTATCCCCTCTTTTTCGTGTTGTTCCATTTTCTCCTTGTCTCTCTCTTCTTGTTCTGTCTCTTTTTCCTCTGATTGCTGCTTTTCTTGACTTCTACTTTCTCGTTCTTTTTTACTGCTGTATTTTTCCTCTACCACCATAAATTGATCATAAAATTCTTGTGCCTTATCTAGATTATCAATTTTTATCTTCTTATCCTGTCATGTAATTTGCATTCCTTCAGGTAGAAGCCATCTGAATAATATGTTATGTTTGACCAGTTGTGTCACCAGAAAACAATATTCTCTCCTTTGTTCTGTGATTCTTCTTGGTTTTGAGGCTTTAGGGTTTGGATTTCTCTGCTTTTATATACCATTGGTTCATTTGTTGTTAGTTTGCAAATTTCATCTCTTGTTTTTTTTCTCACAAATCTAATATGTACCTCTTTTGGTAGTTTATGGCATATAGCTTAATTAGTGTGCACTCTGTACACCTCATCTACTTTACTCTAGATTTCTTATCTATCTCTTTATAGGGATTCCACTATCAGTTCTGACATAATATTTCCCAGTTCCTCTTCTTTACTTTCCATCATGTTTTGAAATCTCAGGTAAAATGTAGCTAGTTCCATTTCCAGATGCATAATTGACTCTTCCAAGTCCTTATTTACTGCCATCAGTTTTTGGTCCACTAATTCCATTTTTTTCCATTTGCTCTGTTCTGGTTTCCACCATTTTTATTTTTTGTTCATTTGTTTTCAATCGCTATATTGTTCCTTTTTTTTAAATCATAAGGTTTGTGTTTATCATCCTTCATCTCCTCCATTTCGTTCTTTATGTCTTTGACATTGGGTTTTTGACATTGTTTCTTGCATCTTCATTGTTTCTTTTATTGCTAGCAGAGTTGTCTACATTATTTGCATATTCAATGTGGTACTTGATTTTTGGGTGCTAAGAATGCCTTCTATTGATCATTGGCCTGATGGTGATAAGGCTATCCCTATTCCTAACTTCTAGTTGAGGTATGCAGGATGTCTAACTCTGTTACTGTTATCAGTCCTCTAACCACCTAGAATTGATACAAGTAGTACACATGCATATTCTTTGTAAATAAACATTATACAAACATATTTGTTCTTGCCAGTCACACTCCACATTTACAGGCACCTTGGTGTTCTTTCAAGTGTGTGCCATAGCCTTGCTTGATTTTAGCAGACAGCCCATCACTGATTTAAACATAACTCATGAGCCAGCATCTGCAAATACTTCTGCAAGCTCTTAAGGATGCCTAGTTGAGTTCAAGGCCCTTGGTACTTTGAAAGTCTTGGTTCAGGTATTTGTTTTACTGCTTCACAGGCTATCTGAATCAACCAGTTGTTTCATCATCCAGCTCTTCTTTTTTTTGTAATAAGTTTTTTTTAATAACATACAAAAATTCCAATTTCAATTGAATAGCGTGTTGTCTGGGTACAAATCATTTTTGGAAATAATAATCACAGTATTTACAATAATAATTATTGTATCAATAAGCATACTATTTGTTTAACCAAGTTAACATACCTTCCTTATATCACTAATCTTTTCATATATTTCCCGGTTTCTAGCTCCTGTTTTTGTCAGCCAACCATTGATAAAATAAGTCCCAAGTCAAAAAATATTCAGTTTCTTCCTTTTCCTAATTGGCTTATCCATTTCTGCACATTCTCATATTTTTTAATCACTTCTTCATCTGTTGGGATCTCTTTGCTTTTCCATTGTTGTGCAAATACTATTCTTGCTGCAGTCAATACATATAAAATCAGATATACATTCCCGTTGTTATACCTGTCTGGTAAAATGCCCAACAAAAATGTCTCTGGTTTCAAATTTATATGTTGTTTTACCATTTTTCAAGACATGTAGGTATTTTTGTCCAATATTTTTTGCTATTTGACATGTCCACCACATATGATAGTATATCTAGGTATATACTAGATATCTAGTGGCATTTCCAACATTTTGCAGATTTATCCTTAAACATCTTTGCTAACCTTGAGGGTGGAAAATGCCATCTATAAAACATTTTATAAAGATTTTCTTTGTGTGTAGTAGACATTGTTAATTTATAATTTCTATCCCATAATTTCTGTCATTGATCTAACTCAATCAAATAGTCAAAATTTTTAGCCCATACTATCATTGTCTCTTTTACTTGTTCCTCCTCCATCTCGAGAATTAACAAATAGCTATATATTTTCTTTATTTATCATCTGTTCCTGCTAATATCTGATCTAGCTCTGTTAATTCTTTATCATCTAGTTCTTCTATAATTTATTTGGAAATGCATCCAGGGCCAAGCCTCTCTCTTTTGAATGTTTTCAGATTTATTTGGATGTCAGATTCTAGGAACACATGTTTTTGCAAATGTAAAAACTTCCAGGAATCTCCCAGCTAATCCACACTTGCTCTTTCTGGCAAAAGAAACAGAAGAGAAAACTATCAGCCAAACATTGCTTGCTTGCCAGGCAATCACTAGATCCCCCATTCCAAACCCCTCGGGCTCAGGCCTAAGTACACATCTCTTCTGCTTGATGCAAAAATAGAAAATAAATTGCTTGTGTTTCCCCAGGTTTTCACCATAGTAGCAAAGCTTTATTGCTTTCTAAACTCCTAAGGCTGGTATGTCAACAATGCTGCCTCCCGTACATCATATCATGCCAGCCCATTGCTGCAGTGTAGTCATAGACATCCTCTTCCAGTAGCAGGTAATGAGATGTGCCATTTCTGAAATGTTACTCACTGCTTGAAATGACATTCCCTTCTTCGCTAGCCTGGAAATGTACTAAAATTGCTTACTTACTGGTCCCCCATTGACAATATCACATGCTCAGTATGGAGCTCATTTCCTACTGATAATGAAGATTAGAACTTTTACCTAAAAGATCCTTATCTTCATTTATATCCTAGCCTCTATACGACTATTCTCTTTCCTTCTTGCAAAGCATGAACCTCCTTCTTGCATAGCATGAACCATCCACTATAGATGGATATTGTTTTCCCTTTATCTTTTGTCTCTTATGTCAGGGTGGGTGTGATGCTACAGTAATCTCAGATTGGCATGAATTCTTTCTCTTTCTCTCTCTCTCTCTTTCTCTCTCTTTCTCTCTCTTTCTCTCTCTTTTCTCTCTCTCCCTCTCTCTCTCTCCCTCTCTCTCAGCTGCATTTGCATCAAAAGTTCTTAGAGCAGAGTAATCAATGGCATACAGAGATCTGAACTCTAAGATTGCTTTGCTTGCATGTGGCAAGCTTTTGAAAGAAACTGATCTAGCAGTTTCAGAGAATATTCTTTTTTTCTTAAGAATAAGTGTGAATAAGAATATTCTTATTAATTAATATTAATAATAAGAATAAATAATATTCTTATTAAATAAGAATATTCTTACACATCTATGAGTATGGGTTAATCACAGGTATCCAACCTAATTAAACAGCTGCTCTTTACACTCAAACAACATGGGCAGACCAACCAGCCAAATCAAGCAATAACAATTTTAGTCCTGCTCGTTTGGCTATTTAGCTTCCAATTCCTTAAGATGTCAATTATTCTGTCAAAGATTCTACTGTCACATATAAAGGCTCATACTTCTACTTTGTATCAGAATAGTTCTGATATTGGCTTTATTACATGTATGTGTAAAGATTGGATTGGATCCAAAGCTGGTTAACATATTGTAAAAAGGACTTTCCAAACCTCCAAATGTTTTGAAACTAAAATTCCCAGAAGGCTTCCAGAATGACAATGCTATGCTGGTTGCAGTTTGGTGTAGATAACTTAAAATCCATAGGAAGCTTATTCCTGATAAGTTCAATTTATTTCAACAGATCTACATCGTGCAAGACACTGATTAATTCTGTCCAAAATTGTCCTTTTCAAGATGGCATAGAATGGAGAGCAGAGCCATTTTAAGAGAGTCATCTCCTGATCTATTTGCTCAATAGGCAAATTGCAAGGGGTCCAACAGCAGCACCATGATAGTTTTCAGGTGGACCAGCACTAACCTTTTAAAGGTTTTCATAACTACAGGGCCAAATGGGGGGCCAGTTGAGCACAAGCTTTTAAACCAGAAGATGTTATCTTATCTAGGCCTGGTGGTTTTCCTGGCTTCTGTCTGTGAAGTAGACTTTGCACATAATTTTCTGTGATCACCAGAGGGGGCAGGCAAAGGGATGGGGTCAGTTATAGGAAGCTTGGCTGCTGTTGGCCTGGTGGTTTTCCTGGCTTCTGTCTGTGAAGTAGACTTTGCACATAATTTTCTGTGATCACCAGAGGGGGCAGGCAAAGGGATGGGGTCAGTTATAGGAAGCTTGGCTGCTGTTGGTGTATCTGAGGTAAAGACTGTGGTGATAGCTGACAGTGATTTCCTCTCAAACCTACAGTAAAGCACATTCAGATCATCTGCCAGTTGTCAATTCCCTTCAGAATAGGATTCTATGAACCAGATGGCTAGAATTAGAAGTAGCTGGTACAAGTTTGCTACAGCCCACCAACTAATATTACCTGCATTAAGCAATTGTTGGAGGGCACATCACCATCCTACAAAAGCTTTTGATAGCCCTCACAAAAAAATCATGAGCATTTGGATATATTCCCACTGCTGAAGTGCCTAGATTGGGGCCAAAATAGATAAAAGCAAAATAATTAGAAGGAGTTATCTTGTCTGGAGTTCTAGGAAACAGAAAAAGGAGAAATGAGTACCTGACAAACATTATGGCATCTGTAAAAACTGTGCAATATTGACTTTGCAGCATCAAAAGCTCTGCTTGATGTGTTTTCCTGCATGAAGCTCCTCTTAATTACCACATAGAAAAGACAAAGGACATGAGTTGTGTCCACAGTTTGAAAGGAAACAAACTAGTATTGTCTGGCTGTGATGACCCTGTCTTTAAAATCCCAACAAAGCTCTTTTGTACTAGGGATAATAAAGAATTGAGGTTTGGTTTATTCTCGTGTATCAGGATCTAAATTCTTAGTACCACAGAAGTAACAAGCAGCTTCAAAAAGAGAAAAAAGGGATAACAACCTCCCCCCCCCCCCAAGTATGAATGAAAGAAATGAAAAAGGCAAGAGTTTTGGAATGCATCCAACATAATAGAAATATTCAGATCACTATGTAAAGTAAAATAAGGGTGTTCTCAGAAATGGCTCTATTTTCTGAACAAAAATAATGATTACAACTGCTATTGAAACCTGATGGACTCAGTTGCTTTGGCAAATGAATGAGGTAAAAACAAGGTTTTCAAATGTCACACTTGTTGGCTCTGTGGCCATCTTGTAGAGGCTCCTAGGCATTGTTAATATACCCTTTGTTTCCTTAACCAAATCTAAGTATTCTCTAAGAAGTAAAATATCTGAAGGATTTTAGAAGTAGTCATGAGAAAAAAAAGAAGCTTCAAAAAGCAAAGTGAAAGCAAACATACTAAGACATCTGTCTATATGAATATATGTATCACAGGATCTATGTCTGTAGGCAGCAGAAACAAAGATGAGGAAAATAAAAAGAGATTGTATTCTTTCCTTGTATAGGTTCCTCCATGTGAGGAAAAGCAAGGGAAGAAGTATTTGAATTTTTACCTCAAAGTCGATTCAGTCCAGCTACTGAAAGAAGTTCTTCAAAGAGAATATGATGGTCTGAGACTTCATGGTCAGTATCTCTTGGACACTGTTGGGCTTTGGGGTTGAGTAAAAGTCTTTAGTTTAGGTCTTGATCTGTATAATGGATTTCTTGATGTTTCAAGTGGTAATGGTAGCTGGCATCTTCAGAGGCCAAGTGGTGTCCAGGCAACTGAGCAAGAGCTGGCTGAGCTCCTGTCTTTATAGCCAAGTGTCGTTCAAAAAAGCTTTGCTTTAATGAACTCACAATAATCAAAGCTAGAAAATTCCTCTTACTGTTTTCAAGGTTCTTTATTTATCCCAGTTTCCCTGAAATCTGGGTTGCTCTTGCTTCCTTAGGCTTGCCAGGAACTTGACAAGTCTTGCCAGAAGCTTGACAAGTTTGAATACACTTCTTTGGAAGACTGAATTCATTTCTAATTGAGAATTAAAATTCACTTCTTTATCAAAACACTTTCAATTGAACAAGAACAGAGTGGAAGGTTGTATTCCGCAATCTGAACAAATTAATTAGACCAATGGAAATCTAATTAATTCAACAGAATGAATTCCAAAATGGCGATGCAAAGGATTGCATTAATGCCCCAGAACCCTGTCCGTCATATATTATGATTAACTCCCTTGAGCATTCATGGCAGAATATATTACTTAACAATGAAATATACTACAGAGTACTGAAATCCATTTGGCAGTTTGTCAAAACTATTCTTCCCCATTTTAAATACTTTGTTCCTAGGATGCTTGAAAAATTATTTCAAGTTGCTTGTGCTCATATTTTTAACTTTACTGATTTTTAAAGACAAGGACTGATAGTTTCTGTTCTAGCTTTCTCTCATTCCAAATCTCTTCCCATGAAGAAGCTGAAGGGCAGACTTCCTCATAATACCTTCCCTTGGGCTTTAACCGAAATAACAAAAACCAGGGAAACCACAGACCCTCCAGAAATGATGTTTTGAAAGATACAATATTCAGACACATTCACATTAACAGGAGGTGACTCTTCAAGGTCATACAGTGTTTGCTGCAATGGATGTACCGTAGCCATTTGCACCTGCATCAATTCCTTTTGTTTTCAACTACACAATTCACTTTCGTGAATTAATCTTACCTTTCTCACCCACATTAGCCCAGATTGTTATACCTGTTGGAATCCAATACTGTGATTAATGTTGTATTTTCTCTCAAGGCACTACTGTAAATAAAATAAGACAAGACAGTTGATTCTTTTATTCTTCAAGCTTTGGAAACTTTTTCTTCACCTGGCATATTTATCTTAGATTTTACACTTCAGAATATTAGAACTGTGTCAAGATAAGACTGAAGAGGTTGAATGACAGAAAACTACAGAGCAATGCAAATCCAAATCAAACAAGAGGAGAATAGCAAATCAACAAGAATAAGAATAATGTAGGAAATATGGAGTGTATCAGCTGAATGTGAAGAGACATTTTCTAGGAGCTGATCAGCTTAAATATGTATGTACTCTAGGCAAATAAGCTCTCAAGTCAAGCTTGACTTTTTTGGGACTACACCAATATATTTCTTCAGTTTTCTTGGCAGCAGTACAGAAATTCTTTGCCATTGCCTTCTTGAAGTATTATTCTTTAATTTCACTCTGCTATTCCTTGGCAGTTTCCAATCTTGGTAATAATCAGTCTCAATCCAATGTATCTTATGAGCCCAGACACAGAAAATCAGATGTTGACACTTGCTGATACAAATAAGAATATTCAAGTGCATCTCACAAAGATTTATAAAAAATACACAGCAAATAACCTTAAAATGGAGGTGTTGAGAAGAGAATTGCAAACAATTCGAGTGAAGAAAGAAATGGAAGACATCACAAAAAACCGATCTGGCTATCCAGAAAGTGTAGTGAATATCTGGAAACAAGAAAGGACATTTCAGATGGGAGGAAAGAGAAAAATAGGTCACTGAAAAAAATCTAGAAGAAAGTTAGAATTGAAAACTGGCCAGAAAACTAAAACTCAGAATGAGTTGTATCTGACGAATGAGGCTAAAAAGATATCTTCTTCAGATATATTCAGAATGAAAGGAAAACAAAATAAATTCAGTAGACATTGCCAGCTGCTCAAAGATGATAGGAAAGTATGTTAACAACTCTTAACAATTCTTCTTATTTTGGTTGTCTTCTGACAAGACAACCAAAAATAGGATGAATAAGTTTAGATGAAGAATATACTGTAGGAATTCTCTTCCATGATCCAACAACCTCAGTTCAATTTTCTGTTTTTCACAGTAGCCCGTTGGTCTTCTTCCCAAGCAGACAAAGGTGACAAGTTCCATTCCAGTATTTTCCTTCTCCTAGAATTAATATTGAGTATCAAGATGAATAACCCTTAATAGAATTATCCTCCATGAATACATCCACTGCCCTTTCTAATGTTCTCAGTCCTTTATATTTTTAGATGTGTATAAAACATTGGTAAACTTGAATATATCTCCTTTTAAAGCCATCTCTGTTAGTTACCCTCACTGAATTAATGAATTCCACAGGTTAATTATTCATTATGTGAAAAATTGATTTGTTTTGTCTGTTCTAAATCTCCTCCCAATCAGCTTAATTAGATGATTCCTACTCCTAGAGTTCTGACAGAGGGGGAAATAACCCCCACAGCCTATTTTTTTAATATCTGGAATAATTTTGTACCTCTTAATCATGTCTTCACTCATTTGCCTTTCTTTCCAAGCTAGAGAGTCACAAACTTCACAAGTCTTTTCTCATATGGAAAGCCAATGATCTGAAGTTTTTAACAGTAATCTTCTACATATTTTTCCAATTGTATTATATCTTTTCCCCCAATGTGCAGAGTATTCCAAATGTGGCTGTATATATGTTCTGACCCAGCCATAGCAAGTAATGATAAATGGCTTAATGGCGAGTAAACACAAACCCCTTTTTAAACAGGGTAAGAACAGTCTTTTATTCTCAGGGAGAATGGACATTTTAATAGTGACAATCCTCCCTAATAGGGAAAGTTGCAGTTTAACCCATGTCCCTAGATCTTTCTTTACCTGTTGTGATAATTTGTCATAGTTATTTTCCATTAGTGTCTTACATTGTGCCGTCAACCATATTCCTAAGTATTTGATTTTCTTTACCACTTGTAATCCCATCGTCTTTTTTAGTTCTGATTTCTGTTTTTCTGTTTAATTTTTAGTTATTAAATTTTAAGTCCTGCAACTATTCCAAATTGTTCTAACTCATTCATCAGTTTCTGTCCTTTTTCTATTGGGTCCTCAATAAAAAAAAACCATGTCATCTGCAAATGATTGCGATTTATACTCGTCTTTCTTAATCTTTAACCCCATTATTTCTGGATTCCGTCTGATTCGAGTTAATAGTGTTTCCAAAGATAGTATGAAGAGCAGGGGAGATAATGGACATCCCTGCCTAACTCCCTTCTTTATTCTTATTGGTTGGGTATGTTCTCCATTTATTATAATATTCGCCTTTTGTGTGGAATAGATTGTAGTTACGATATTTTCAAATTTAGTGCCTAAATTCATATTATAGATTTGTTGGTTTAAAAATTGCCAATTTAAATTATTGAAGGCCTTCTGAGGAATACAAGGGCTACTTGTTTGTCTAGATGAGCTTCATAATACTCCAAGACATCTAATACTATTCTTAGATTGTTCCTAATTTGTCTGTTAGGAAGAAATCCATTCTGATCTTCATGTACAGTATATATTCATTCAAGATTCTTTTTAGTCTATTTGCTATGATGGTAGTGAATATTTTATAATCAGTGTTTATCAAAGAAATTGGTCTGTAATTTTGAATAAGTCACGGATCCAAATCCTCCTTTGGAATCAGCAAAATCAGTGCCTGGCATTTTAGCTGCAAGTAAAGCATCATTGTAAACTTCTACCAAGAGGGGTCCTATTTGTTCTCCTATTGCTTTGAAGAATTCCCCTGGGATCCCAGTGCTTTGTTGTTTTTCTGGTTATGTATAGCTATTTCCACTTCAGACCAAGTGATGTCTTTAGTTATTCCTCCCCTATTTTATCCCTCCCCATTCTGTCATTTCCTCCCCTATTTTATCTTTTGTTTCGCCCAAATAGTTCCTTATCGGTTTTAGTTAACTTCTTAAAGATTTCAGGCAAAAATGTGTCTTTTCCAAAGCTGCTATATACTGAGTTGACATCTTTGTTGGATCATCCAGCATGTGACCTCCAGATTTTTCTGCCGAAATTGACAGTTTGTATCCATACAAGTGAGTCTAGATGTTTTTTGCCCCCATGTCCACCACTTTCCAGTTAGTTTGCTCCAATTTAACTTGGTTAAATGTAACCAAATTTGCCACTTGTTTAACCATTTTCTAGTGAACCTTGATCCAGAGATTACCATTACCCAAAAATCCTTCTGAAGCAATTCTCAATCAATTCAGTTTTTTAACACTTTGAATAATTTAGGGTGCAAATATACAAACTTGGTCAGCTCGCTGCTTGTTCTTAAGTCAGGACAATTAATGAACATATAAAGAAAGCATCTGTTGCAACAGATCCTTGAGATTCCACTTCTCTTTACTGAATAAATTTTCTACTTCTTCCCAATGTTTTTCTGGGGTTTGCCATCCAGTTAACAATCCACAAAAAACAACTCTCTTTATTCTATGACCATTACCTATGATGGAGAACTTTGTCAAAGACCTTTTGAAGATCCAAGGATCAAAAGTGTCAACTCCATCCATGTTCCTATTGAGATTTTCAAAATAACATATCAGTTTGGATGAACTTTTAAATGTTATCTTTATGTTATTGCTGCAAGAACTGGGGCAGAGTAGGAAGGGACAAATTTTGGATCCAGGGAACAACAGATGTACCATATCATACATATTAATTTGCAATAATTACAGTGAAGTCAGGAATTTATTTAATTGCTTTAGCTGGTAACTACCTTTACAGATTGTTGAATGCTATGGGCATAATATACAACGAATTTAGTAGCGTACCTGACAAGGCACCCAAGACATTCTAATTAGCAAAATAAATCAAATGACTTGAATGGCATGATAATTAAATAGGTACATAACTGGCTTTGAAAATCCTACTCAGAGCTCATCAAAAATGACCCTATCAAAGTGTAGTTAGATACTGAGTGGGGTTCCACAATATGCAATGCTAGACTTCCTATTCTTCATTTTCACTAATAAGTGGAATGAAGGAGTAAAGATTTGCAAGTAGGACAATGAATATGATAAAAAAGAAAAACAGAAATGACAAATAATAATGACAGATTAAAGCAATGGGGGAAAATTAACATTTCTTAAATATTTTTTAAAATATTTAAAATATTTCTTAAATGCATTGTTTTTGTTTTCATTTTCATTATGTGCAATCAAATCAATGTTGACTCTTAGCAACACAGAGATAGTATCTGTCCCTAACCTGGTCTATCATATCCTCCAAGGTACACCCATTGCCACTGTAACTGAGCCCATCCAATTTTTCTGCTGTCCATCCTCTTTTTCCTTCCACCATTCCTAGCATTCCTCTCTGGCTTCTCCAGAGAGCTGGGACTTCATTTAGGAAACAAAAATTAGAATCATCAGTTACGGGATGTAAGATATCTGGTTTGGTAACAGCATATGTGTAAGCAATTCTTTGATTTAATTAGCTGGTGATTAGAAAATGAATGTGAGTCAGCAAGTGGGACATGGATGCAATCAATATAAATACAACTGAATGGTATAATAGTTCCTAAATTATAGGAAGTAATTGTTCATCTTATTTTGTGCTAATCAATACTCCTTCAGCACTATTCCATTTCTGGATAGCATATCAAGAAGGATTCCAGAAAAACTAGAATATTTTCAAAGAACACAGTGGCAATGATCAGAAGAGTAGACAGTGAGCCTATGAAGGGAGATTGAAGTAATTAGGAATATTTAGTCTTGAGGAGATAAGGTTCTTATGATAATGTTCTTCAAATACTCAAAAGGATGTTACAGAGGATCAGGACCTGTTCTCTTTCATTTTCCAGTACAGGATGTAGAATAAAAAAAATTAAGGATCCAATCTGGGTCAGAGGTTTGGTCTTCCAAGTTTTGGACTCATGCTCGAGCCCATCTTCAGGGAACTTTTCTCTAGCAAGGCGGTCTGTGTGTGATCTTTATAGTGCCTGTTGTAAATGGCTTTTTAGATGTTGACTGGGGTGTGTTGCTAGCTGGCTGGCTGGCTTTTACATTATTAGCTGTTATTTGTTTGTGCTGACCAGCCCTCACATCTAAGTACTTGATAGATTGGTGATAAATCAGCATTCCTGTTGACTGATGAGGGGCCTGTTTCCCAGGCTTCAACCACTTTCCTGGCTGTTTTTCTTTCCTGGCTGAATGTGTGTCCTTGTTCATTGCAGTGTGAGGTTACCAATGAGTGCAGGTCCCCTCGTTTAACCCCTTGCTTGTGTTCTTGTAATCTGGTGGTTAGTTTCCACTCCATCTGTCCTACATAGTCACAGGGGCAGTCCATGCAAGGGATTCAGATAACAGATAATCACAGTTGGAAGGAACCTTGGAGGTCATCTAGTCCAACCCCCGCCCAAGCGGGAGACCCTACACCATTTCTGACAAACGGCAGTCCAATCTCTTCTTGAAAGTCTTCATCTTCTTGAAAGATTCAGTAGATGACACCTCCAAATGGTCTTTACACTGCATAATTTGTCCTTGTATGGTAGCTTCTGAGTGGCATGCATGGCCTTTTAGGGTCCTGAAGAGTTGCTAAGACAAGCAAGTCAACTCTCACTTTATTGTGTGGTCACAGATTGCTTTATTAGAATACAATCATCGGGCTCCCTCATCCAGCAAGAATGGCAGGAATCCACACAAGGTTAGCACTGGGAGCATGTGTCTCCCAGCATACTATATAACTGATGACCATGCCCCTTCTGCTCACAGCTAGTCTCTTTTCATCCTCCTGACTCTAATTATACCCACACCTCTATCCTGGGTTGTCATTTTTCACCTTACCTAACATCCGCCTTGAGCCCTCTCTCGCCCCATGCCCCTTTCCCATTGTGATCCCCTGTACATACCTTCCCCAGTGCCCAGTTCTACCCATGTGACTCAACCTCCCTTCCGGGTGGGTGTTCCCATGTCTTTCCCCCAGCCTTCATCAATTTGGTGTCTTGCGACCGGCACTTGGAATTGTGCATGGCTGCCGTTCAATGTTTGCTGGTCCGCCGCCAGCCCAGGTTAATCACATCATCTGGGGCATGTGTTGGGATGTCAGCTTCACTTGGTAGTTGAAGAGTTTATCCTGACAAACCATGGTACTCACAATTCAAAGATGTAGTGATCAGGGTTTATTTCTTCAGTGAGTCTCACAACAATCACCAAAAAGCAACACTGGAACAATTCCAGCGAAAGATAACGCTGAGAGCTACTGCATCTCAGCATTTAATATAGCTATCAGACAGCCCCCACCCTTTCAATTTACATCCACTCTTCTTCCTCCACGTCTCCACCCTGCAACTACTCACGCCTAAACAATCCCATCCCTGCACCATCCAACACCGTGTCATTATTCTAACATCAGAAAAGTTATAGTTACTATCTGTCCAGATAAACAGACAAACCCCTTTCCACCCCCTCCTAGCCCAATTACAAAGTCTGTCTATTTGCCTTTGGTTTGTTGACACATAAATGTTTAATTCTCAATAGGTTGGTCAATGGTAATGCAATGTCTGCAAATGTTGGAATGAACTACCTATAGAAATTTGCAAATCCTAAGAAACTTTGTAATTTGTTTTCTCGTGGTTGGTGACTTCCATTCCAATATCATTTGTACTTTCTTAGGATCCATCTCTATACCATTAGCCGATATACAATATCCTAAACAATCTAGCTGTGTAGTGTGGAAGTCACATTTTGACAACTTCACATATAATCATGCATCTAGTAATTTCTTCAACACCTGTCAGACTAATTGTATATGTTCCTCTTTTATTTGTGTTTAATCTTCATTCTTTCTTTTTTAATTGTCTCATTCTTTGGTTCCTTTTGAAGTCTGTGTTCTAGATCTTTAATTTTCATCTGTAGTTCATTTTGGTTTTTTTTTCTGTCTTATTTTTTCTAATTGTATAAGCTATTGATACCCCTCTTATAATAGCTTTTGCTGTATCCCATAAATTCTGCAAATTAGTGTGGTCCTTTAAATTTACACTGAAAAATATTTCCAATTCATTTTTCATTTTTTGTATATATTCTTTTTCTTTTAAGACGTGTGTTTAATGTCCATCCCATTTTCTGTCTTCTTTGTCCTTTCCAGGTGATTTTTAATAAATCACCGCCCATATATAAGTCCGCCCATATATTGGGCATTATTTCTACTTTGGATATTTCATTTCCAATTGTCTTGTTTGTCCACACCATATCAATTCAGGACCACAATTGGTGGGGGTTTGAGTAGAATGTATACTCTTTTTCATTTGGCTATCTTTTCTGCCATATATCCTCTAAGTTAGTTTCTTGTACTAAATCAAAGAATGATTTTGATAGACAATTCCTTTTCCCCCCTTTTTTATTCTTTGCCAATATAATCTTTTTCACTATCCACTATGGCATTAAAGTCCCTGACCAAGCATATATTAATTAGCCTGTCCTGTCTCCACTATTTTGTCATATAATTTTTGGTAGAACGCTTTTTGATTCACATTTGGTGCATATATTCTCACTAATAATACTTGTTTTTGCAATATTTCCAATTGTACTATTAAGATTCTGCCCTGTTCTTCTGTGTAGATTTGTTTTGCATGCATCCCTTTTTTATATATACATAGCTACCCTTCTTTTCTTTTGATTTTCCAACTCTCCTAATTTGGAGAATTCCAAATATTTACTCTGAGTTTTTGGGATATGCACTTCTTGAAGGCATATAATATCAACATTCTGTTTTGTTAATTTTGTTAACATTTGCCTTCACTTGATCGGAGAATTCAATCCATTGATATTTAGTGAAATTAATCTAATTTCTTTTTCCATCTTATTAATAATAGGTCTGTCTTGGTCTTCTATTAGTCCTTGCTTCTCTCTGAGATCTTGTTCTCAGTTCTTCTCTTCTTGGTCTATCTGTTTCTTTTTTATCTCCTCCTTCTTGTATTTCTTCTCACACCTCTTGATATTGCTCCTCCTACTGGTCTTCTTGGTTCTTACTTTCCAGTTCTTCCTTACTGCTTGTTTCTTCTTCTACTCTCGCTAGCTGTTCATACAATTCCTGTGCTTTTTCAATGGTATCGATTTGTATTCTCCACTCTTGCCAGGTCACAAACATTCCCTCCAGTACCAACCGTCTGAACCAAATATTTTATTTAGGAGTGATGCTAAAAATTTATACTCTTTTCTAAGTTCCATTACACGTCTTGGGATCTGTTTTAAAGTCACTATTTCTTTATCCTTAAATGTCATCAGTTTGTCTTTTGTCATCTTGTAGATAGTCAGCTCTTTTCTTATCAGTTTGTTTCTTATATGCTTTGGTGGCCTCCCGTAGTGCTTTTTATTTGCTTATATTCCTAACTTTTACCCCTTTTTTCCAGCCATTTGTAAAATAAATTCCAGGTTTGATAGTATTCTGTATCTTTTTTCTGTTTACTCTTCAGTGTAAGTCTTTCCATTTCTGCACAATCCAATATCTTCTTAATTATCTCTTCATCTTGTGGTATTTCTTCATTTTTCCAATGCTGAGCAAATACAATTCTCGCTGCTGTTAATAGATGAAATATTAAATATACACTTTGTTTATCAAATTTTTCTGGTACTACACCTAATAAAAAAGTTTAGGTTTAAAATCTACATATTTTCCTGCCATTTTTTTCTAACCACGTGTATTTTTGCCCAATTTTTTTTTTGCTTTAACACAAGTCTACCACAAATGGTAATATGTGCCAGATTTTTGGTTACATTTCAACATTTACAAGACTATCAACCTTTCCTGAAGATGGAACGTAAGACCTTGATACCACTATTTTCCTTCCCATTCCAGTTCCCTTTTTCAAACTCTGCAGTTTGACTTTATACTTACCATAAATCATGTGGCAATGAGGCATCTAGCACCAACATCTGTTACACCAATATGACATCCTGGCATGCAACACTGGTCAAGTACCACATGTCACGCAATCATTCCAACAATAATGTTCCAGTGGTAGTCATCATTGATCTTCAGCAAGAAGCCTTGTTAAGCTGACACAGTTTTTTTTTTTCAATCAGCAGAATTTTCCTGCATTATCATTTTGTAAGGTTGGGACATTTATGATGATTGAGTGATTTAAGTATTGCTGAAGTAAATATTGAGAAAATATCAGACTGTTCCTTTTATACTTGTTCAGCATACTATGATGTTCAGCAATTGTTTAAAAACTGGAGCAATATATATTTTTCTATTGAGGGAGAATGATTAGGGTACTCTAATAGAAAATATTTCATTTTGTAATGGTTTACAAAAAGCATCGGCTCTTGGGTGGCATATTGAAAGAGTTGAAAATGAACAAACAGATGAATGAATGCTAGAGTTTGAACATCATCTGCATTTGGGGGAATAAATATTATGTTTGTTTTCCTGCCTTCTGAATCAACAAATATTTCAACTTGTAATAAACAATATATATCAGTGAAGCAAGCAATAGATGTTACTGTTGTTCATCAGTTTCACAAGGTATGAATCATCTTTGTTAATAAAAGGAAGAGTGTAAATGGAGCCTTGTTTGACATATATTAGGTATTTAACTTATGTTTTTGTCTTGGCATCATAACAATAATGAAAACCTATAGAGAACATTTTGTCAAGCTGTTTTAAGAAACAGCATCTAAAAGGCTTAGTCATCATTGGTAGATGATCTCCTTAGGAAAGTTTCTCTTGGGAAAAAAACTGCCAAAAGTACATAAGTACATATGACTTTTATTTTTTTTTTAAAAGCTAGATGTTTTGGCCAGTATGCAGTCAAGGAGTTGAAACAAGTTATCTGGGAAAGTTGCAGTATTTGGGGGTTTTCCATCCCCCCCCCCAAAAAAAAATGAATACAGAAGAGTAAAAAAAAAAATTGCATTACTAGAGAAGAGATAACAGAATTTTCCTCTCTCTGAAGATAACCCAGTGAGGCTGTACAAGGAAAAAATCAGGTGAAATAGAAACACCTTGCCCATAATTACCTTATGGCACTTGCTAAAAGAAAATTTAAATTTAATAATGATGGTAACAATTCAGTTCTTAAGCAAAACAGTCACTAAGTAAAACTGCAATTGTGCTTCCAATCACCCATCAATTTTCCTTTGCTCTACAGATTCATCATGATTATAAAGTGGGCATTGGTCACGGTTACTGTTTCATCACTGTTAAAATTGCAAATGGTCATTATTCAAGGGAGTCACTAAAGTAGGATTATCTATAATGTTACATATTTGTAAGCAGGTAGGGTTTGTTTGTTTGTTTTAATGCTGAGATCACCTTCCTGGATGATTTTATAAAAGTTTGTAATAATGGAGATGTTCTGACGCAGCTCCTCAAACACGACAAACCCTCTGAAGTGAACTCAAAGATTCCTTAGTTAGGAATGCCAGGAGCTCCGGCAAAAAGTTTCTCTCTCAATGCAAGCTAACAAGGCGGTCCAACTAGAAGATGAATAGTTGTCTACCACACCTATTCATCTCCACCCCTGCCTTTCATCTCCAGAGCTAGGGTGAAGCTTCATTAGCAGCATTGGCTCTTCCTTCCCAAGGATTGGCCCAAAGATTTCCACTGCTCTCCTCTCCTCTGCCTTCTGCGCATCCTTGTGTCAGGCACTGGACCTAGCAGTTCCTTCTCTTCCTCATCATCCACCTCCAGACCTGGGAGCTGTTGACTCTCCATCTGAGGCCTGACGGATGGCCCAAGCTCTACTTCTGTCAAATCCATTTCCTCTTCCCCCTTGGAGCTCCCAGGTTGTCTTGATGCTGACTCTGACTCCCATGCCTCCTCCTCTGATTTGGCTGCTAGAGAAGCCACAACAGGAGGAAATACTTTCCATTTATTTCAGTGGGTCTAAGTAGGGCCATATTTGGATTCATCCCATTGGGCATTAATGTTGAATGATAAAAAAATATTTCTCTTCTTCTGGTAAATAAATACACAAATGGAAGAATATTTCAGTATAATGTCATTTAGAAAAAATATAGAAGAATTTGGGGATTATGCTTAATCTTCTCTAAGCTTTCCAAGGTTTTTACATTTTTATTCCTTTTTAGAAAAAAGTAGATTGTAGCAGTGATGAATTCTCTAAGAAGTATCCATTTCCAGATACTGTACCTCTGTTGCCTGTTGCTGCATACAGAGTTATTCTGAAAAGAGTTTTGGATTTGACAAGCTCGAACAAATAATGTCAATCATACAGCTCATCTC
Source organism: Laticauda colubrina (assembly GCA_015471245.1). Classification (NCBI taxonomy): domain Eukaryota; kingdom Metazoa; phylum Chordata; class Lepidosauria; order Squamata; family Elapidae; genus Laticauda; species Laticauda colubrina. The sequence continues at coordinate 20,442,730 of BLBF01000006.1, forward strand.
ACTGCTAGCCTCATTAGTACAGAAAGAAAACTATTCTAAATATTGCTCCTGCCATCCTGGCACTTTTCAAGCTGATCTTTAATTCATCCCTCTTTAATTATCTTCCAGATTCTCATCAGCTAGATCTCAGAGCTTCCAAAAATGAGGTGTTAACAACTTGTTGTCTTTTGTTATAAAAGGAAACCAAGTGTAGCACACCCAGTTCCCTTTCTGTTTCTCTTCTCATTAGCAGGGGTTTCAACTCCAGGTACTGTGGCACAAATTATAACAGTTCACCTTTTCCCAGTATGTGCAATTTTGCAGCGTTATTAATTCATCTATCTGGCCATCCTTTCCATGTGAAGCTAAGTGGATTAATTTACAAACTTACTGGAGAATGCCAGATGAAAGGTTTGTCACCCATTTTCAACTGTCAATTTTTCACATTACCTCATCTACTTCTTGAGCAAAAATGTTTTAATTTCTCTAACAATTAAAGCATATCGGACTTTCAAAGTTAACAGCTTATCTAGACTTATCTAGAAGATGGGTTTTCAAACTTTTTCAGGTTGCAGGACCATTGTGAGATGCCCAAACTTTTTTGTTAATTCTTTTGCGATGTTGTAAGTAGAGGTCCCTGGTAATGATACAATTGGATGGAGAGGTATGTCAGGCTTATGTATTTTGGGCCATTTATAGATATGTGGGGAGGATAAGTCCATCCCATGCTTCTTGCCTACCAATGTTTCACTTTGGTAATTTGGCCTTTCTTGGTGGGGCTGCTGAAAGCTTTCTTCATCCAGTTGTCTAGTTTCTGTATTGGGTCAATGTTTACTAGGATATAATTTTACTAATTCTTTTGCTTTTTGTATACATTGTGAACACTCCGTGATAACTGTGGTTTGGCTTTGTCTGCTGGTAGGATGATAATCTGGTCCATTGTTGGTTGGTTTTATGGTTTTCTTGGATCTCTCTGGGAAGTCCTGTGGTTTTGAAGGCTCCTTTTAAGACTGCAAAGAATTCCAGTTGATTGGCATCATTTGTATTATAGTTGAGGCCTTTCTGTAGAATTCTGTTCTGCAGTGGATTGTAGATGGCTGGACCAACCATCTGGGCTCAGGCATCTATTTGATTCTGGCATTTACTTTGAGGAGTTTGGTTTGAGGTTTGGTTTTTGTTTTTCTGACATGTCGCTGGAAAGTAGCCATGATGGTGCTGGTGTGATGGATATTCCAGGAGCCACAGAAAACTGATTCAATGAATTCAAGCCTTAGAGTTGCTTACTCCATTGTAAATTATACCCTTAATGTTGGCACTTCAAACATTGCTACTACACAATATAGTTTTTCATTATTCAGGCTCATACATTAGTTCAGATTGACAAGACAATTTATAATAAAAAAAAATCTTAGAGCTATGAATCCATATTTTTAAATTGGAATTAGCTTAAGAAACATTTTATAGAATTATCTTCTTTCCTAAAAGCAGTATGCTTCTGACTCAATTTTATCAACTATATATAAAATGCATTCTTTTCCTTACATGATATGGGTAGCATGATTTCAAATGAATTTTTGAAAGGTGAAATCCAATAGAATAGAATACTTTATTGGCCAAGTGCGATTGGACACACAAGGAATTTGTCTTGGTGTAAATATTCTCAGTATACATAAAGAAAAGATACATTTGTTAAGAATCAAGAATCATAACATATAACACTTAATGAAAATCATAGGGTACAATCAACAATCAAATCATACTAGGAAGCAGTCAATATAAATCGTAAGGATACAAGCAACAAAGTTACAGTCCTACAATCACAAGTGGGAGGAGTTGGGTGATAAGGAGTGATGAGAAGATTAACGGTAATAGTAGTGCAGACTTTGTAATACAGTACTTGAATAGTGTTGAGGGAATTATTTGTTTAGCAGAGTGATGGCAAGTGTAATGTTTTCTCATTAATGGGAGCACGTGGAATTAAGATGCGAACATTTTTGCTTTAAGCCAAATATGTAATTATTATGCCTCATTTTATTTTAAGGAAATCCAACATCTCTTTCATAGGTTTATTCTACTCCATTCTTACAAAGCACACAAAGTTGGGACCAACCACCAATTCGATATTTCAGGAAAGGTTATCTTAGTACCTTGATGGCAAACCTATAGCATGCGTGCCAGAGATGGCACATAGAGCCTTCTCTGTGAGCATGCATGCCATCACCCCAGCACAGTATGTCATAGGGCTGGTGTTGGCAACCTGTGAGTCTTTCATCCCTCCATTGTGGCTCTGTGATGACACAGGAGTGGCACAAAAGCAACAGTTACATAAGTAAGAAAAGTCCCTTTAATACCTACAACTTAGCCCCCAATGTCCAGTTATCTTCAGCTGGAGAAAAAAACTCTCCCAAGGACAGTCTTTAAGTGGAGAAAATTCAGTCTGAAAGCAAAGTACATATAAACTGTAAATAAAAATCCACATAAACCATGCTGTAGCAATTAACTGGGCAGGGCAGAAATTGCAGGTTTCAAAGACCAACAAAAGACACACAGTTGGGAAGATGCCAGGAACCCAGATAATCCTTGACAAAGCAAGATAATACACGATTTATTTCCAATAATTTGCTGTGCACAAACTCCTTTTTTAAACACTGTTTCCAGCTGCAGCAAATGAAGGGAATAGGGACCCTTTCCTCCCCCATAAGCTATGCAACTCACGTTGCCCCCTTCTCCGTTCTTCCCTGCGTGCTCTAGATGGAAGAGGGGGTGGGCCTGAATCTTCCTCGAATTCCTTCTGCCTTGCTCTACCTCTCCCCTGCTCTGCCCAGCCAGACTGTGGCCTTCCCCAGTTCCTTCTACAGCCAATGGAGCTACTCCCTGTCAGCTGCTTGGCCTCCCCCTGCTCTCGCCCTCCCCTCCCAATCACCCCAAAGGAGACTTTGAGGGCTGAACACCGAGAGGCACAGATTCCTCTGCCTTCTGTGTTCCCACCCCGCACTGAAGCAAACCAAATGGGTTGGAATCTCCTTCCTCCACAAGCATGGCTCCTAATGTTTGGCTCACATATCCCTCCTGGCCAGTGCCAGCACCACAGCAGTGGTGGGGAAGGTGTACACCTGCCTGTTCTGCTCTTGTCCGCCAAAGGTGGGACTCTGCACCACTGCCTCCCAGGCTCTGCACCACATTTGTTTGCTTGCTGGCTGCCTCAGAGGACCCGCCGTGGAGGGAGAGAGGAAGAGGGAGGCGGGTGTCACCTTGACAGGATCCAGGTTGGAGTTGCCTTATTTTATGTGGATCTCTAATGCTTGGCTTTGTCTGCCAACCTCCCCTCCCCCTCCACATCCCAAGTGGTTAGATTCACATGACACATGAAGCTGGGCAGGAGAGCACAGATTGATGGATGGATGGATGGACAGACGGATGGATGGAGAGAGAGATGAGACAGAGAAGTAGAGAAAGAGACAGAAAGAGAGAAAAAGACAGAGACAGAGAGAGAGGGAGGAAGGGAGGAAAAGAAAGAGAGAGAGAGAGAGAGAGATCAAGACTGAGGGAAAGAGACGGGGAGGGAAAGAGAGAGGAATGAAGGGAAAGAGAGAAATGATATTACCAAAGTTTTTCTTTTTTATTGTTTCTAAATATAATATTTCAAAAGCAGAAAAAAAATGAAGGCATAAAAATACATTTATCACATTTTTCTTCGAACAATTAGCTGAACTCTGCCTTGTTTATCATTATTTTAGGTAGTAAAACCTCAATATTCAGATTAAATTGCTATGTTGGCACTTTGCAATAAATAAGTGGGTTTTGGCTTGCAGTTTGGACACTTAGTCTCTAAATGATTCGCCATTACTGTCCTAGTATATGAGCCGAGAACCACAGAATGCTATTTTGCAGTTGCTGAGATGCCCAAACTTTTTTGTCAATTCTTTTGCAATGTTATAAGTAGAGGTCCCTGGTAATGATACAATTGGATGGAGATGTATATCAGGCTTATGTATTGGGGGGGCATTTATAAATGTGTAGGGAGAATGGGTCACTCCCACTGCTTCTCGTTAAGTCTCCCACTGTTTCTCTTTCTCTCTAATTTGCCCTTTCTTAGTAAGGCTGTTGAGAATTTCCTTCATCCAGTTGTCTAGTTTTTGTATTAGGTCAATATTCACTGGAATGTAATTCTAATAATTCTTTTGCTTTTTGTATATATTGTGATCACTCCATGATAACTCTGGTTTGGCTTTGTATGCTGGTAGGTTGATAGTTTGTTGGTTTGTTTTATGTTTCCTTGGATGTCTCTGGGAAGTCCTCTGGTTTTGAAGGCTCCTTGTAGGACTGCAAAGAATTCCAGTTGATTGGCATCATTGTTGATGATGATGATGAGAATTTCTGTTCTACAGTGGATAGCAATGCTATCTTGCAGTTGTTGTTGGATAGGCTTCCCTGTGGCAGTGCCTTCACTGTGGAAAGTTATATATTATTTTAGACTGTTGGCTCCCTTGAATCTACAGTGGATCAAAAGTTAGGATATACTCTGGGGGCTCGAGGGCCAGCTCAGTGTTTGCTCTCCACTGCCCAGAGCTCCAGGCAGCCTGGACTGCTATCCGGGGGTTCCCTGTGTGGCCTGAGAGGAACAGCAAGGCTCCCCTGAGGGTCAAGGATTTGGTGCTCTCTCTGGTCTTGCCTTCCTCTGCTGGAGACAACAGACCGCCCCAACCATGCCTGGCCCATCACTGCTAATGTCAGTGACATTAAGCTGGCCACACTCAACCCAGCCATGCCCAACCTCTGCTCCTCCCAAGATCAACCATTATCTTGATGCAGCCCTCATCGAAATTGAGTTTGACACCCCTGCTGTACATAGAAATAATAGAAGGGTAACTTAGGAATACAATTGAGCCCAGAATTTCTATTGCTAAGTAAGGCAGCTGTTCATTGAATCTTGCCCCATTTTACAACCCTTTTGCAGTGGTTGTTAAGCAAATCACTGTAGCTGTTAAGTGAATCCTATTGTTGCTAAGTGAATCTGGCTTTCCTCATTGACTTTGATTGTCAGAAGCTCCCAAGCAAGGTTGTAAATGATAATTCCAGGACCCCAAGATACTGCGACCCTTGTTAAATGTGTGCCAAGCATTCAAAGTTTGATCAGATGACAGTGAGGATGCTGCAAAGTCATAACTCTGAGAACCGTCCATAAGTCACTTGTTTCAGTGCCGTTGTAACTTTGAACAGCCATTAAATAAATGACTGTAAGTCAAGGACTACTTGTATTAATTTAATTAATCATTCTAATATGTATTTACATTTGCTGGACAGATGCTATCACAACTTTATCATATTTTTTTAAGCAACATAATGCAGAATTTAAAATAAAGCACTTTGTAAAATAGGCAATAGTTGTAACACAAGCTTGCTTTTAAAAGTAACATGTTAAAAGATTTAGACTGGAAATCTTGAAACTTTCACTTATTCGTATTATGAATGTAAAATGGAAGCAAAACCACTTTTTGTGATTTCAAAGGGTTGGAAGGATTTTCTCCTGAAACCGCCAGAAATTTTTAATACCCCCATCCCATTTTTTTTTGAAGCATGACTAAAAAAAGAGAACCTATTAAAAAGCATAACATAAACGTATTAAAAAGAATGAAAATGCTATACCTATTTATAATTAAGTTTCAAAGCAAAGAAAAAACAAAGCTATAAATCTATTGTAAATGCAAAATTGACAACAGTCTGTGAAGGTGTTTATCTAAGCGAGAGATCCTATTATTTATTTTATTCATTTATAAAAATTATTGGCCACCTTAAGGCAGCTCTGGGCAGCTTACAGTTAAAATCAAAAACAAAAGGGAAAGGCGGGAGTGGTGTGGAGGTGAGGTGGGATCTATTGTTTATCAACTATCTCCATTACGCTGTTCCTTCACTGGGACTCCAAGCCGACTGGAAAAGCCATGACTTTAGGTCCTAAAGAAAGGATAGTGGGTTGGGGTCATTGGTGGGATTCAAAATATATTACCACCAGTTTCGTAGGCATGGCTTGGTGGGCATGGCTGGGGAAGAAGACTACAAAGTCTCCATTTCCACTCCACTCCTGGGGGAAGGTGACTGCAAAATCTTCATTCCCTCCCACACCCCACTAACCTGCTTTACAGCTCCATTCTCCTGTGCAGGGCAACAAAAGAAGCTGATCATCTGGGACTCAGGAGGCAGAGGATAGATGGGGTGGGGCTAGTCAGAGGTGACATTTGCAATAGGTCAAGAATTAAGCTATCTTCTTTGCATCGGATTCTGCCTGCATCCCGTTCACCACCAGATTTAGATTGAATCTTTCCACTTCTCTTTGGTTGGCTGGAATGGGATTGATAGGGGTCAGTGGGCCATGTTGTTTCGCTGTCAGTCTGAACAGTCGAGTTCACAAGTCAGCTGGAAAATTGCTACGGTGCCCCACGAGATCCCTTGTCTTCCTCAGTGTCCCATCCTCGTCGCCAGTGTTAAATGGGTGCGGATGAGGAAAGAGCAGGACTCAGGAGTGCGAGGAACTCTTTATTTACAACCGGAATCAAAAGCAAACAAATGCGGTCCAGCACTTCAGCTACTGATGGGGACCGAATCTTCCCGCCAGCGGCTGAACCAATAAGTGACTCATGGAAATCTAGTGTCATGCATATTTAACACCCCTCCCCATTTAGTTCAGGCCAACCAATCACCGCATACGCAACAGATGTAGTCCTTCAGGTAGGCGGGGCTTCTGTGGGTGCGACTAGGTCTGCGTGGTTCAGTTGTTCCTGAAGCAGAGGCCTGAGCGGACAGGTCTGCCTCTGCTCCAGACTCTGCCTTTGGAAGTGTCTCAAAAGTTTCTGGGGGTATGGCAGTTTCTGTTGAGCTAGAGGCCTCAGAAGTACTACGCTGGGCTCCTCCCCCCAGAGCCAAGTCCTCCACTGTTCTGTTTGTTTCCCTTGCTAATATGTGTCTTTGTGGGGTTTCTAATTTCCGGGGTTTGTTTCAGTAGGTGTGTTGTGTTGTTCGGCTTTGGGTGGCAGTTGAACTATGCGGCTCCACAGTTGGTCTATGTGCCTATTCCATGTTCTTCCCCCTTCTACCTCCAGTCTGTATGATCTGAATTTATAATACTTTTGACCATTTTTGCTGGGACCCAGGTTTCCCCTCCCATGTAGTTGCGTACATATACTGTGTCTCCTGGTGTGAATGTTCTGCACTTCCCTGTGGAATCTAGAGGGGTGTCATTTGTATAGTTTGGATGGGTTCTGTCCAGTGTGGTCCTTAATTTTCTGTTCATGAACATTTCTGCTGGGCTTCTGTTTGTTGCTGCGCTTGGTGTTATGTGTTGGGTTAGCAACAATTTGTCAATTTTTTCCTGCCAATCCACGGGGCCTAATTTTTTAAAGAAGTTCTTTGGTGGTTTGGACCATTCCCTCCGCTTGCCCATTCTCTGCTGGATGAACTTGTGCTGATAAGGCATGTCAGATTCCCAGATCGGCGAGGAAGCTTTCAAATTGCTATGCTGTGAATTATGGTCCATTGTCCGAAACCCACACGTTGGGTAGCCCGTGGGTGGCAAATATTTTCCACAAGGCTCTGTGGAAAATATCGGTTGTTGTGGATCTCGGTTGTTGTGGATTTCATGATAACCACTTCCAACCATTTCGAGTAGGCGTCGACCACGATTAGGAATGTTTGTCCATAGCAGGGTCCTGCAAAGTCTATGTGTATGCGACCCCATGGATCTGAGGGTACCACTTGAGGGGGGACTGAGCGGGGGAAGTTGGGATTCCTGATATGGGGAGCTTGTGGCGACCCAGGTTTCAATGTCTCTTGTCTATTCCGGCCATCAGATGTAACTACTCACTAAGCTCTTCATTTTTATTATTCCTGGGTGCTCTTCATGTAGTAATCCCAAAATTCTTTCCATTAATGGTTGGGGTACCACCACCCTGTCTCCCCATAACAAACATCCTCTTATTGCTGACAGCTCTAGTTGTCTGTCTTTGAAAGGCTTGAATTCCTCCCCCTCCATCTTGTTCGGCCAACCTCGCTATACCCAGTTCAAAACTCATGCCAACGTTTTGTCCTTTTCTGTGAGTCTTGCGATGTCCGCTGCTGTCAATAAATGCAGTTCGAAACAATCTACAAAGAATATGGCAGGCATGGGGGCAGGGTCTTCCACTAGGTTTGGCAGGGAGCACCTGCTGAGTGGGACGGCATGTAGGATGTTCTTTCCTGGTCTGTGTAGGAGGCTATAGTTATACACTTCCAAGAAAACTGTCCATCTTAGCATTCTCGGAGATAAGATGTTGGGTGTGGGTTTGTCTACTGAGAAATTGCCGAGTAGAGGTTTGTGATCTGTGACCAACTCGAAGTGTCTGCGATATAGGTATTTGTGAAAATGTTTTACTCCTGTTATGTCGGCGAGGGCTTCTTTGTCTATTTGGCTGTAGTTTCTCTCAGCTTTTGACAAAGTCTTAGAATAATAGGCTATGGGAGCTTCCTTCCCATTCGGTAGTCTATGGCTCAGTACTGCACAATGCCATATGGAGACAGGTCTCAGGTTAGCCATAGCGGCAGGGTTTCACTATATTGCATCAATGCTGTGTCAGATGTTAGAATGTCTTTTATTTTGAAAAGCGCGGTGTCCTCAGGGGGTCCCCATTTCCAGGTTGCATTCTTATCCAACAGTGTATGGAGTGGCTCTGCTAAGGTCACCTTCTGTGGTAAGAATATGTTATAGAAGTTTAATGAGCCCAAGAATGCTTGGAGTTCACTTTTATTCTGTGGGGAGGGGGCTTCCTTGATTGCTTTCAGTTTGCAGTTCATGGGTCAGATGCCTGACCCATTGGTTTGGAAACCCAAGAATTCTATGCTCGGTACGGCAATGGGGCATTTGTCCCTTTTTAACTTGAGCACCGCTTCTTGGAATCTTTCTAATACTGTTCAGACCGTTTCTATGAGTTGGGGCTTGTCTTTGGCCAAGATTATTATGTCATCGAAGTAAGGGATGACCTTGTAGCAGATGACCTCCCAGCAGACCTTGTAGCAGCCTTTCCATTATGCTTGGAAAAGGCTGGGTGCTATGCTAGTTGCAGCTGGTTGCACTTGAATGCGCATTTGTGGGTTACGATTGTTTGGGTTTCGGTGGTGGCTGCGCCCACAGGCAATTGTTGATATGCCTGTGCTAGGTCCAACTTCGCAAAAATCTTGCTCCAGCCCAATGAATGTAGTAGGTACTGGACTACTGGTACCAGATATGAGCTCTATTGTAGTGTGAAGTTCAGGGTACTCTTGTAGTCTCCACAGATTCTGACTGACCCATTGGGTTTTAAAGGGGTTACTGTAGGGATCTCTCACTTTGCATGGTCTACTGGCTCAAGGATGCCTTGAGCTACCAGTTTGTTTAATTGCTCTTCAACATTGGGTCGCAAAGCAAAAGGGACTCTCTAGGGCTTAAGTTGGACAGGGGCTATGTTGGGGTCTCGGTTAAAATTTATTGGGGTTCCCTTATACTTGCCCAGTTTGCTGCTGAAAATGTTCTGGAATTCCCTCTCCAAAACATCTAGATCATCTCCAGCGCTTGCTTTGGTCATCACTGTCCAGTGAGGCTGATTTGTAGTGGCGCGAACCACTCTCTCCCTAGGAGGCTGGGCAGATCTCAGTCTACAATTGTGATGACTCGTAATCTCTCAAAATAACCCAAAACCCAAAACATACATTAAAGTCCGGTAATGCCTTCAACTTAACTTCACTGTTTTATTAGGCACTGTTTTATTAGGCACATTATTTACAAAAGTAAATAATGAGGCAAAAAGAAAACCAAAACAAACTGCATTGAGAATTCTGAAGCAAGTCAAGATAATTAAACAAACATTCCAGGAAGATAACTGAGGAGAGTCCATGGGAAGAATGCCTGCAAAGGTAAACCTCTTTCAAAGAAAACTCTAAACTTTGACTCCAGTAATGCTGACTACGCAGTTACAAACTTATATACATAGCTCCCAACTACAAGCCATGAGGAGGATCATGGTAATCTCCTCCTTAGTAGACCTCTCTTTTCCCTGATCCTCTCTTCCCTGTGTGACCTAGGATGGATAGGGAATGTGCCTGGATCCTCATTGCTCAGTCGGCCTCTGCCCTTCCCCAGCCTCCTCCACCACCTCTGGAACCACACTCACACTCCCTGTTGGCTGTTTCTTCTCTTCCTCAGAATCAGTCTCCACCAGGGGCATGACAACAATGTTCAGTGGTAGGGGTCCTTGGAAATCTCCGTATTCCACATGGCAGATTTTCTTTTCCAGGACTGGTATTTTGTAGCCCTGGTAGTCCTTTAATATTGTTCGTTGTGGTTGCAGTTGGCTTTGGAGGATGTCGGGGTTGATCTTTTGGAGGGCCATCCAGAATATCACCGATATATAAGAACCTGAGTCCACTTCCATAGACCATAGGGTTCTATCAATCGTCACTTCAGTGAGAAACTTGTTGGCTTCAATAGTGTCTGTGTGTCCCACGCAAGCGTTTGTGTAGCCTCCGATTGTATGGTGAGTTTCTTCTTCCTGGCCATCATCTGGTTTTTTGAATTTCGTGCCAAATGTCCTCTGATCCTTGTACTGTCTGTTGGGGAGTATGTTCTGCGGCTTGGTTTGTCCGTTGGTTGGCTGGCTCTGCAGGCTTCTGCGATGTGGCTTTTCGTCTCATATCACGTGCAGATCACCTCCTTAAAATATCAGGCGAGCTGAGGATGATTTCCTCTGCAGCTTCCGCAAGGCTTGGTTCCCTTGGCGGTTTTGGGTTTGCTGATTTTTATCTGGTGGACATCTTCCTTCTCACTGTTGCTGCTTTCGGAGCTGGATGGACTATGCGGTGTTCCCTACACGGCCTGGGTAGCGTGAACTTTGCTGTTGCTCTTGACTTGGGCTGCCATGGCTTTTGCTTCTTCCAGAGCCTTCTTGAACGAGATGTCCTCCCTTATGAGTAGTCTCTTCTGCAGGATTAAATCCTTAAAGCCAAGGACTAGACGATCCCGGATCATTTCTTCGGCGTTTGAGAACTTGCGGTTCTTTGACAGTTTCCTCAGTGCAGCCACAAAATCACTTATATTTTCTCCTTCTTTTTGGCTCTGGATATAGAAGTCATTTTGCTTTTCCAGGTACGATGGGGTAGGGTCAAAATGCCCCTTCAATGATTGCTTTATTGTTCGAATTGCAATAGGTCAAGAAGTAAACCATCTTCTTTGCATCGGATTCTGCCTGCATCCCTTTCATCACCAGATTTAGGTTGAATCTTCCCACTTCTTTTTGGTTGGCTCAAATGGGATTGAAAGGGGTCAGTGGGCCATGTTGTTTTGCTGTCGGTCTGAACGGTCTAGTTCATGAGGCAGCTGGAAAATTGCTGCGGTGCCCCTTGTCTTCCTCAGATCCCTTGTCTTCCTCAGCATCCCATCCTCAGACAAGATCCCTTGTCTTCCTCAGCATCCCATCCTCATCGCCAGTGTTAAATGGGTGCAGATGAGGAAAGAGCGGGACTCAGGAGTGCGAGGAACTCTTTATTTACAACCGGAATCAAAAGCAAAAAAACGCGGCCAGCACTGGCCTTTTATAGCCAGCACTGTCCAACACTTCAACTACTGATGGGGACCCAATCTTCCCGCCAGTGGCTAACCCAATAAGTGGAGTCTGATATGTGGTGTGAACTTATGGAAATTTAGCATCATGCATATTTAACACCCCTCCCCATTTAGTTCAGGCCGACCAATCATCGCATGCGCAGCAGATGTAGTCCTTCAGGTATGCGGGGTTTCTGTGGGTGCAACTGGGTCTGCATGATTCGATTGTTATTGAGGCGGAAGCCTGAACGAACAGGTCTGCTGCTGCTGTGTCTTTGTGGGGTTTCTAATTTCCGGGGTTTTGTTGTTGCCGGAGGTGTATCAGACTCCACTCTGCATATGATGTGAACTCATGTCAATGTAGCGTCATGCATATTTAACATTTTCCATAACCTTCCCTAAGAATGGGAGGTTGGAAACTGGATGGAATTGTCCAGGCAGGTGGGATCCAGTGATGGTTGTTTTTAAGGAAAAGGGGGGGGGGGAACAGAGTCAAAATGAAAAGAAATGCCTCCAAGTCCAAACTAGCTGAACTGGTGAGTTTTTCAAAAAGAGAGGTGAGAAGTTTAAGGAATAAAAGACAATGAATGAAATAATTTATGGATATAGTTGAAACAAGGAGATATTTTAAGGATAGGTAAACATGAGACCATAAAGGATAATTTTGAAGTAAGCTAGATTTAACTATGATTCCTTTTCTCTTTCTTATGCCTTGCTTTAATTCATTTGCTTACTATTTATTATTCTTCATTTAGGCTTTGCAAGGCATTGTTTACCCCAAAAGGGAATAGTTTGATGGACAAGTTTTCCGATTTAGATATACAACAAACACACCTTTGTTTTTATTGGTTTGAAGTTAAATGGCATGTAAATAATTTTGTAAGCTACTGTGTGCTGTGTTAAAATACAAAAACCAGGCTAGTAATGATTTTTAAAAATCCTTGCTCTCAGGCTGGAACAGATTTGTTGAATATGAGGTGATAACATTTATTAATGTTAGATTAGTATTCTATATAAATATGATAAATAAATCACAATATCATAACATCTGCAAGTGTAATAAGTTCAGTGCTCGTCATATTATTGATAGAATAAAAGGTGTTTGTAAAAACATATGTTGTTTTGTTACATTTCATGACAAGTAACGAATCTCAATTTGTCTGGTAAGTAAAGTTATTAAATAGATGTTATAGGAAATAAAAGAAACAAAAATAAAGGTTTATTCAGCATTGCTAAATATAGGTCAGCATCTATATAATCCTACAATTTGTTCTTTTCATTAGAATATTTTCTACTATATTGTGTAAACTTCATATTCAAAAGAATAAAGAAAAACAAAAGACGATATGTGAAAAGAAAACATAGTGGCAAGTGCTGGTATAATGAAGTAACAGTAAGAAAGGAGACTATCCCACTTTTGGTGTTTTTTTTTTTGAGATTAAGGGTAATACTTGCGTTTTGTATTTTAAAAATCAAAAGCAGTTGTAATCCATACATATACAGTATCTGAAATTGTTCACCAGTAATATTATCATTAAAAAAATATCTTTTTTTCTTCAACCTTTAGCTGTGGAAGCAATCCAGAAATGATGAAGACATTCTCATTTTGCTTCCCAACTTTGTATAGGACGTTATTCTGGGTATTATCAAGAATCTGGAAAGTATTAAATGTTTTTGCTGGTGGGTCCAAGTCTTGCCTTTGGCTATAGGTGGCTGCATATAGTCCTATCACAGAATTGGGAGCATGCTCTGTAGTTATGTTGATTTCTCCTGATTTGTTTTCCTAAGAAGAGAAGAAAAGTCTGCCTAGCAGCTTTCTCTTACATTGCATGATTATATATTTACGCCTATCAAGATTTAAAAACCAACCATGGCTAGATAAGTTCAACTAAATTTGGATTCTCCCCCACCCCCACCCCCCATCCCTAACATTGTGAATTAATCTGTTTGGACTTTGACATAGAGCCATTTAAAGCAGTGGTGGGATTCAAAAAATTTTTTACTACCGGTTTTGTGGGCATGGCTTGGTGGGTGTGGCAGAGGAAGGTTACTGCAAAATCACTATTCCCTTCCCACCCCACTAACCTGCTTTCCAGCTCCATTCTCCTGTGCAGGGCAACAGAAGAAGACCCAGCCAATCTGCTGGGACTCGGGGGGCAGAGAATAGATGGGGGAGAGGCCAGTTAGAGGTGGTATTTTCTGGTTCTCCGAACTACTCAAAAATTTCCACTACCGGTTCTTCAGAATTGGTCAGAACCTGCTGAATGCCACCTCTGGGCAGAAGCAACAGCAGGGAAAGTCCTCCTCCTGGACCCTGCTAGCCAGAATAATCAAGCTGACAGGACCCACAGCATTGCCTCCTCTGCCAGCACGAGTGGTACAAGCCAATCCCAGTGGAATGAGATGGTCCCTCACCCCATTGCAGCCATGTCATGAAGTACTTTAAAGAAGTGATTATCAACACCTTGAATTGCACCTGGAAGCAGATTGGCAATGCAGTTCATGGAGCAGTGGTGTTATAGGGCCATTTGGGGGCCCCCAAAACTACATGTACTGCTGCACTTGGAAACTTCTGAATATTCTTCAAGGCTCGCCCCATGTATAGCACATTACAATAGTCCAGTCAAGAGATGACTAGGGACTGAACAATTGAGTGCAGAGAATCTGGTCCAGGAAAGGCTGCAATTGGTGCACAACACAAAGTTGTGCAAATGCTCTCCTATCTGTGACTGCCAACTGTTCCTCAAACAGGGGTTGTGATTTCAGGAGAACCACCAAATTGCCAACTGGGTCTTTCTGGGGCAGTGCCACCCTATTCAACGATGACAAAGTCCCGGATCCCAGAGCCCCGTGTATGCAAAGCCATTCAGTCTTGGCAGGTTTCATTCAATGCCTGTTGTCCCCCATCCAGGCCCCCACAGCCTCTAGGTACCACAAAAGGGTATCACAGCATCACTAGGATCACCAAGTGTAGAAATATAGAGTTGGGTGTCATTAGCACATAATATATCCCTTAGTCCATGGTGATGGATGATGTCATTCAGTGGTTTCGATATAGATGTTGAAAAGGAGTGGAGTGGAGAAAGTACCGAGCTCTGCAGTACACCACAGAATAGTGGCCAAAGGCTGGACCTTTCATTTCCTCTTAGGACCTGCCACAGAGAAAGGTGCTAAACCCAGTCCTATACCCAGCACAGTAGCATCATTATTATACATCTTCATCTCTTGTAAATATTTACCTTAATATACGATACCATGCGATTATATACCTTTATAATTTTCTTATCTTTTCTTAATTTCTTATTTTCTAGCCAATTATACCACATATCCCAAATTTCATGATATTCAGACCTTTATCTTTTAGTTTTAGAGTCAATCTATCAATTTCAGCACAATGCAAGATTTTCTGAATTATCAATTCCTCAGAGGGGATGTTGTTATGCTTCCATCATTGTGCATATGTTATTCTTGCTTCAGTTAATAAGTATAATAAAATATATTTAATATTTTTCTTATATTTCTTTTTAAATATTCTTAACATGAATAGCTCGGGTTCAAATTCTATTTGTTCTTTTACTATTTCTTGTAACCAGTTCCTAAATTTTGTTCAGTATCTTTGGGCTTCAGGGCAGGATCACCACATGTAGTAGAAAGTGCCTTGTGCTTTTTTACACTTCCAACATGCTGGGTTCATGTTGGGATTTTCGATAATCTCATTGGAGGTAGGTGCTCTTGGTAGAACATCTTATAGATCAGTGGTGGCTAACTGTTTGGGGGTCCTGTGAATCTTATTCTTTTTATCCCATAGGAAGGCATGCCACCCAATTTGGAGATCATGACCTTCTATTTCCAAGATTCTTATATTTTTTGAATTTATCCACTCCTTAACCCATAATAAAATTGGTGCTTGACAGTATGTTTCCCATTTTGGGAGTCCAAGGCCGCCTCTGGTTCGATTATCTTGTACTGTCTTCAATTTTATTCGTGCTTTTTTCCCATCCATATAAATTTCATAACTGTCCTACCTAATTCCTGAAAGAATTGCTTATCCAATTTTATAGGTATAGTTTGGAAATAATATAATAATTTTGGTAATATATTCATTTTTATAGCTGCTATCCGGCCCAATAGTGATAATTGTAATTTCTCCCATTTGATCAAATCTTTCTTTATCTGTAAAAATAATTTCATGTAATTGTCTTCTTTTATGGAGGAACATCTTCCTGTTAGCCAAATTCTGGGATATTTAAGCTTTTTGACACTTTGTAATCCCAATTTCTCTTCCAATTCTTTTTTCTGACTTTTTGTCAATTTTTTAGTTATTATTTTCATTTTGTCTTTATTAATTTTTAATCCTGCTACTGCTACGTATTTTTTTAATTCTTTTAATAAGTAAATCTGTTATTCCATTGGTTCTTCAACAAAAAAGACCAGGTCATCAGCAAACGCCTGTACCTTATATTCTTCTTTTTTACTCTTCAGTCCAATTATTTCCTTTTTTTGCCTAATCTGATTTAAAAGCACTTCCACAGTCAAGATAAAAAGCAGAGGCAACATTGGACATCACTGCCTTACACGTTTCATTATCTCAAAATTTCCACTGGTCTCCCCATTTATAATTACCTTAGCTTTTTGATTTGAGTAGATTGTGCCTATTGTTTTCTTAAATATAGTTCCAAATCCCTTGTTTTCAACCTGCTGGATCAAAAACTGCCAGCTGAGATTGTTGAATGCTTTCTGGGCATCTAGGGAAATCAATGCTGCCTGCTTATCTGGGTGGGCCTCATAATATTCTAGGACATTTAGTACTAATCTTGTATTATTTCTTGTTCCGTCCGGAAAAACGCGAGGTAGACCGGGTTCCAACAACAAAGTCTTTATTTGAAGTACAGTTGCAAAACGGAACATTGGCTCAAGCTGTGGCAGCCTTTTATAGTATTTTCTCTGCCGGCTTGTAACCAATGACAGACATTTGATATTTGCCGCCTTTGAGCAGCTATGTGGATTGGCTCTTTTTAAACCAATCCCATTCAAAATATTTGACCAATCAGAACCTTGCATTTAGGAGTCTACTATTTTATATACAGAACACCCCTCCCCTCCTGGTTTAGTCCTACGTGGTGATGTAGTCGCACAGGTAGGTGGGGCTTCTTTTGACCCGACTGGACTTGCGCGGTTCATTCCTGTTGAAGACTTCGACCGGTTCGGATGGTGTTGTCGTCTCTTCAGTCTTTCTCCATGGAACCGCCTGGAAGGGTGAGTCAGCCATTTTACTGCCACCTGAGTTTCTTAGGCTGGTGGTTTTGCCGCTCCCTCCTGGTTTCTCCGGACAGGTCGAGCTGGCCTGGCTGGCCCCTTCGATTGGACTCCTATCACTCGTTTCTTCTAACTGTAAGTCTCTTGTTTGCTCTTTTTGGTATTTATTGCATTCAGTGTTTAATTTAAATGGTTCTTTATTATTTTCTCGTATTCCCCCCCCCTCTTTGGTTTGATTTTCGTCGTTTTTTAATATTAATGGTTTCGAGTTTGTGTTTCTCTCAATGTTACGGGACCGGAGCTGGTCTATGTGCCGCTTCCATTCCCTGCCGTCGTCTACGGTCAGTCGGTAGGACCGGGGACCTGTAATTTGAGAAATTGTTCCTGGTAACCATAAGGGGTCCCCAGTAAAGTTTTTTGCATAAACTAGGTCGCCTATTTCAAATGTTCTAACACGGGTGGAGGAATCGGGGGGGGGGGTTCTGTAGTTTGGGTGTAATCTGTCTAGTTGCAACCTTAGTTTCCTTCCCATTAGTAGTTCTGCTGGACTTTTGTTTGTTACGGTACTGGGTGTGATATGCTGGAGGGTGAGTAGTCGATTTATTTTCTCTTGGACATCCCCAGTGTACATTCTTCCTAACCCTTCTTTTGTAAATCTAACCATTCTCTCTGCCCTGCCGTTCGCAGCCAGATGGGCTGGCGCGGTTAGGGCATGTCTTATACCTAGGGAGGCTAGGTATTGCTCAAATTGAATGCTTGTTAGCTGTGGCCCGTTGTCGGACACTAAGATGTCCAGCAGGCCATGTGTTGCAAAAAGTTTGTCTAATTTTTTGATAAGGGTTTCTGTTGTTGTAGATGGCATAATTTTAACATCTAGCCAATTCGAGTATGCGTCCACAACAATGAGAAAAGTATGTCCCTTAGTTGGACCCGCAAAATCGATGTGGATTCGTGACCAGGGGCCCCGTGGTGTTTCTCAGTCCCTTATGGGTGCCTGTGGTGGGGAAGGCCTATTTTTCTGGCATTTGTTACACAAATTTACCCAGTATTCGATATCCCTATCTATACCCAGCCACCAGACATAGCTTCTAGCAAGGCTTTTCATTTTGACAATTCCAGGGTGGCCTTCATGAAGCATATTGAGTACCCTCGTTTGTAATTTGGAGGGAATGACCACCCGATCCCCCCACAACAAACAACCTTTCTGAATTGAGAGTTCAGTTGGTCTGGACCGGAAAGGTTTAAAGTTCTCATTTTTTTCGTTTTCCGGCCAGCCTTTACCTACCCAGTTTAGTACGCGGGCAGTCAATGGGTCCTTTGCGGTGGCTCTAGTGACATCATTTGCAGATATGGGCAGATTTGGGCATGTCTCTATCTGCAAGGTGGTCACCATTGGTGCCGGGTCTTCCTCTATAATTGGTAACGGAGTTCTGCTCAAAGCGTCAGCATGTGAGATCTGTTTCCCTGGGCGATGTGTGAGAGTATACGAGTAGGCTGCTAGGAATTCTGACCATCTTGTCATTCGTGGGGATAAAATGTTTGATGTTGGTTTGTTTCCCGCCAAAATTCCAAGTAACGGTTTATGGTCCGTTATTATTACAAATGTTCTTCCATATAAGTATTCATGGAAGCGTTTTACTCCGGCGACGATTGCTAGGGCTTCCCTGTCCAATTGACTATAATTTCACTCGGCTTTAGATAAAGTCTTTGAATAGTATGCGACGGGTGCCTCTCTTCCGTCTGGCAATTGGTGGCTCAGGATGGCACCGACTGCGAATGGTGAGGCGTCGCAGGTTACCGTCAATGGCAGTGTGTTGCTAAACTGGATAAGAACGGTGTTTGATGTTAATAAGTCTTTTATTCCTTGGAAAGTTTTTTTTCTCTAAGCCCCCATGTCCAAATTGTTTTCTTGTCCAGTAATCGATGCAATGGTTCCGCTATTGTGGCTTTTTGGGGTAGGAACACATTATAAAAGTTTATCAATCCCAAAAATGCCTGCAGCTCAGTTTTATTCCTTGGTTCTGGCGCGTCTTTTATAGCTCTGACTTTTTTTTCGGTGGGGTGTATGCCCTCTCCATCAATTAAATATCCTAAAAACCCGACGCGATCAGTCATTAGGCAGCACTTTTCTTTCTTTACTTTAAGGCCAGATTCTCTGAATTTATTTAGGACCACTTTGAGTCTTTTTTTAAGCTGTGTTGCATCTTTGGCTGAAATTAGGACATCGTCAAAGTATGGCATGACCCCTTTTATGCCATTTAACAGGCGTTCCATGAGGCTCTGGAAAATGCCTGGGGCTACGCTTACTCCAAATTGGAGTCTGTTACATTTGAATGCCCCTTTGTGAGTCACTATTGTTTGTGCTTCCGCCGTTAAGGGGTCTACTGGGAGCTGTTGGTACGCTTGTGCTAGGTCTAGTTTAGCGAAAACTTTTCCTCCCCCAAGAGAGTGCAGTAGGTGTTGCACAACTGGCACCGGGTATGCGCTCTGTTGCAGCGCGTGGTTCAGGGTAGCCTTGTAGTCGCCACAGATTTGAACCGACCAGTCTGGCTTAATTGGTGTCACAATTGGTGTTTCCCATCTAGCGTGGTCGACCGGTTCTAAAACCCCTTGATCTATTAATTTATTTAGTTGTTCCTCTATTTTTGCTTTTAAAGCAAAAGGAACCCATCTGGTCTTTAGTCTTTTAGGGGCTAACTATGGATCAGAACTAAAAGAAATGGGGGTCCCCCGATACCTGCCTAGGGAGCCGTCGAAGACATCCTGGAATTCTTGGATCAGGTCTTCTTTCCAGTCAGTTGCAGCCACCCGGTCTACTCCGGTCATCCCGATGCCCAATGGTGCGAACCATTCGATACCCAGGAGGCTTGGTCGATCTCGGTCGACTATCGTTAATGGTAGTACTGCGACATGTTGCCTATAAGCGACTCAAAAATGTCCCAGGCCGATTACAGGAATTCGGTTTCCCTGATAATCTTTGAGGGTTAGTTTTTGTCTCTGGAGTTCCTTAATTTTGATGTCTGTAATTAGTTTTTTGAGGGTGTCCCATGACACCATGGATAGGAACGATCCAGAGTCAACTTCCATTTCGCAGGGGCTGTCTTCGATTTTTACAACTATTTTTACTTTCTTCCTGCTTTCCGTCTGAGCGCTTCTGATAGTGAAAGTTTGGTATGCTTTCTCCCGGTTAGTGGCTTGCCTGTTTCGCTGCCACTTTCTCTCGGAGAGTCTTGGCTCAGGCTTTGCTGGGGAGTTGTTTCGTCTCTTTGGACTGTAATTCTTTTTGTTTCTGCAGACTTTCTCGACATGCCCCCTCTTTTTACATGCTCTGCAAATGGCATCAAGGAATCTGCAATCAGCTCGGGGATGGTTTCCCCCACAGCCAGCACATTCCCGCCTATTTCTATTTTCGTGCCCTTTCTTGTTAGCGTATAGGCGGTGGATTTCGTCGTCTTCCTCCCCGGATTCTGACGTCTCCTCGAGTTCTTCGTAATGAGTGGTTGTGGGAGATTGTTTTTTTTCCTCTGGCCAGGCTTATTTCATCGTTGCTTGCATTCATTTGTTTCATCTTATCTGCCGATTTTTTGGCGGCTTCAGCAGCCGAGGCTTCTGCAATAGCTTCGGCTACTGATATGTTGGGTTTGTTTAGTAGCTTGCTCTGTATAGTTGAGTCTCTTAACCCCAATATCACTCGATCCCGCATCGCTTCACCTAAGTTGAGAAACTCGCACGGTCCCCCTATTTGGCGTAGGGCGGCTACAAAATCAGCGATGGTTTCACCTTCTTTCTGGTCTCGTTTTCGCTGATCTGAGATTTCCTCCATCTCATTGCTCTCTAGGTACATCTGGAAACGGTCTACGTAAGATTCCCAATCTTCTTCATTGGGGTTGAAGGGTGCGGGCGGCGCATTGTTTCCGGCCATTTCTCTTTGTCTGGCTTGTCTGTCACCGCATGCTCACTCGCGTTTAGGACGATCCCATCCTCGTCGCCAGTGTTCCGTCCGGAAAAATATGAGGTAGACCGGGTTCCAACAACAAAGTCTTTATTTGAAGTACAGTTGCAAAACGGAACATTGGCTCAAGCTGTGGCAGCCTTTTATAGTATTTTCTCTGCCGGCTTGTAACCAATGACAGACATTTGATATTTGCCGCCTTTGAGCAGCTATGTGGATTGGTTCTTTTTAAACCAATCCCCATTCAAAATATTTGACCAATCAGAACCTTGCATTTAGGAGTCTACTATTTTATATACAGAACATTTCTTATTTGTCTAGAGGGTAGGAAACCATTCTGATCAGTGTGTATAAGCTCATTTAGTATAACTTTTGGCCCTTCTGACATTATTGTTGCAAATATCTACGTTCAGGAGTGAAATTAGTCTGTAGTTTTTGATCTGTTTGTGGTCTAGATCTTCTTTAGGGATTAGTGAAATATTCGCTTCTCTCCATGAGTCAGGTAATTTGGCAAGATTCAATACCTCATTGTACATATCTAACATCACTAATTCCAGACATTCATAAATACATTTATACATTTCCGCTGGAAGACCATCCAGCCCTGGTGTCTTGTTTTTCTGCTTTTCAACCACCCTTTTAAATTCCGTAATTGTTATTTCTTTATTTAACATCTCTTTCTGTTCCTCCCTAATTTCTGGAAGGCCTTTCCTTTTCAAATATTGCTCTTTTTTTTTTTTTAAACAAGCTTTATTGATTATAAAACTAAAATATCAAACAAATACATACACAACACACAGAAGAAAAGAAAAGGAAAAAGAAAAAGAAAAAAGAAAGTGATTAAAAATGAACAATTCTACTATCAACAGTCTATGGTTCCTTGTTTGTTATCAATATTGGTGATATATTTACAAATAAATCTTATTACGAATATATAATTACTACCTCTTTTACATTTTACATTGTTTATAATATATTTTCTATTTTTGTTCTATCCAGTCATACCAGCTTTCCCAGCTTCTATAATATTCTGATGGTTTTTTTTCCTTAAGTGCTAAAGTTAACTTGTCCATCTCTGCACAGGCTGTTATCTTCTGAATAACCATTTCCTCTGTTGGAATATCTGCTTGTTTCCAACACTGTGCAAAGGTTATTCTCACTGCAGTAAGAATTTGCAGTATTATATATTTGATATTTTTAGAAATTTGTCTATTAAATATCCCCATTAGGAAGAATTTGGTTTTAATTCAGTTTGCTCTGCTGTTATTTCCTCTAACCATTTTTTTATTCTATGCCAGTATCTTTGGGCTTCAGTGACATCTAGTAAAGTCATGGGTGAATGGAGGTGCTGAAGCTCATCCTGGGTTTCACGCTATCTCCTCTTGCTGTTGGAGTGACCCTTAGGGGTGCACACATCTTGTAGAGAAGTGTGCCAGTGTGGGGAGACTCAAGTCATGGTGTGGAAAAGGCGATTCTCATCATGACGTAGAGAAACCCTGTGGAGACCAACAAGAGATTGTCAGCAATGGTGGTCCTAAAGCCTTGATGATTGCATACAAGAGGAAGCGAGTGAGTGACAAACTATGGTGAACAAAGAGTGTGAATGAAATAATTTGTGATCCTGATTGAGCATTGAATATTGGAGTATCTTAGTCGGAGCGAAGCCCGAAAACAGCGGCCAAAGCAGATATGAGTGGTGGTGAAAGTGAAAGGGCTCGTGAGACAGAAAAGGATCAGCAAGTGATCGGACAGAGAAGATAAGAGAATCAGAAGGATCTGAGAGATTGAGAGGGAGGGACGGTCTGAGGGAAGCCCTGCATAGCACTTGGCCACCAAAGATGCACCTGATACAAGTGACATTGAGCTCTTTATGGTCACTCCAAAAGGCCCACACCCAGCCCTCTGAGGTCAAACACAACCCTGATGCGGCTCTTCATGAAATTGAGTTTGACATCCCTGATCTACCCGGATCTACGGTATATGGGGATAATCACAGATTATGATTTAAAAAGTAAAAACAGTAGTCATAATCATGAAATCAAACAATTTTTGAATTGATGTGTATTACATATGTAATAAAGTTAATTGATCAAATGTTTCTGGCTAGTCCTGACTTTTTTTTGATGCCTTCTTTTGTCACATCCTTGCTTGTGCCTGACCAAGAATATATGGTTATAGAAAATGGCAGGAGAAAGGAGGAGAAAAAGAGGTTTACTTTATTATGCACCTGACCTTCCAATAATCTTACCTTGCTTTATGGAAAGGATATTCCTATAGCCTTTCTCTTTCTTTCTCTTTCCTTCTTCCTCCTTCCCTCCCTCCCTATTTCCAAGAGGTCTGTTGAGGTGCATGCAAAATATTCTCACAGATTGATGGACTGCAAAAGGCTTTTGAAATGTGGTGCAAAGACTAATGAGTTTTGGCCATCCCATCCTGGATGCTGAGTTTCCCCCTTTCCACTGGCCAACATAATAAATGTACCCTCATTCAGAAATATCACTTTTTTTTAGAAACATGATCTCAGTGAAGGCATGAGAGTGAATAATAATGTAGGAAAATCTAAATAGCACTTAAAGCTTGCCATTGAAGAAAAATGGTCCTCCTGATATTTAAATATTTAAAAATCTTCCCCAGATTTCCACAGATAGGAAAGGAATATGTTTCTTCAGTGGTCTGAAAAACTGGAGTCTCATTTTGCAGAGTTAAACCTGTTTATTTACAGGAAGTTCGTAACTAATGACCACAATTGAGAACCAGAAGTTTTGTTGTTAAGCAAGGCAGTTCTTAAATGAATTGCATCCAACTATACAACCTCCTTTACTGTGATTATTAAGCTGATCACAGCAAGTGCAACCTCTCCTTACCTCTCAGAGGAACTGAGAGGGATGAAACACATGAAGAGACATCTAGAACGCCATTGGCAGAAGACAGGTTTAACTTGATCAAACATGGGTAAGAGCTGCTACTAAGGCTTACCTCATGGGGATTCATATAGCAAAGTATAATACTTCACATTCATTGTGTCTGCAGATAATCACCCAGTGACCCTTTTTAAGGAGAGCCACCTTCTCCTGGGGAAGAAGGATATTGAAGTCCACCTGAAGGAGCTTACTGAGGAATTTGGAGATTTTCTGGAAGATAAAATCGCTCAACTTCATTCCCAGTTGGCAAGGTTGCTGGTCCAGTGGAAGCCCCTGTTGTCTGGGAATGGTTTGATCCTGTTGCTCCTAAGGAAGTGGACAGGATCCTAGAGAGTATGAGTACAAGCACCTGAGTTTTAGACCCATGTCCTTCCTGGCTTGTGAAAACTTCCCAGAAGGTGACAGGCCGGTAGACTCTTAATGCTTCCCTACAAGAGGGGGAGGTGCCCCAGCACTTTAAGGAGGCTATGGTCTGCCCTCTTCTTAAGAAGCCATCGCTGGATTCTACCTGGTTGGATAATTTCCAACCTGTCTCCAATCTTCCCTTTTTGGGGAAGGTTGTTGAGAAGGTGGTTGTGTGGCAGTTCCAGAGGTTTCTGTTTCATCCTAGCCTTTCCCCAAAAAGCACTAACCAAACTCTGTGTCCCGGCAAAAACTTTTTTATTAAATGAATGTGAATTTATTGTATTCACATTCAGCCAAAGGCCTGGCAAACAGTCTTGCAAAGGTATAATTATTAGCTCAAACCTTATCTATCTTAATATGGTAAATATTTCCACATGCAGCACTGACAGGAAAGGGCTGAGTAGAGTTTCTAGGTTACCCAGGCAGATCTTCAGGAGGCTGGAATTAATGAACGAATGAATGAATGGTTTTCTGCAAAAGCCCCCTCCCCTTTTGCTCCTCTTTTAATTCTTATGGGAGGTGCCATTCATCATCCACCGCCTTATTCCCTGAGTTCTTAATTGTTCCTTCCTTTTGGCAGCTCTGCACATGTGCAGGCTGGAAATGATTGAAGAAGCTCCCCTGCCTCACTGCTGTCTGATCCAAAAGCAGCTGAAGACTGCCAGACTGCCCTGGTCCCATCTCTGTCTCTGATGCAGAGGCCTTGTCCAAGCCTTCCTCAGCCTCCAGGACTGGCCCAGGTTCCTCCCCAACCTCCTCACTGTCTGAATCTATGACCAGCTTTGTCAGCCGCCACTGGGCCACAACACTATCCTTCACTGAAGGGCCCTTCCCCTGAGTCTAATGATCTGAGTGTGGCCAGGACAGGAATTTTCACTCCCAGGTGAAATCTTCTGGTCCGTAACCCTTCCACTCAATCAAATACTTGAACTGTCCTTTCAACCACCAGGAGTCCCAAATGCTGGCAACCTCATACTCAGGTAGCCCATCTTCATCGCATGGCGCTGGCTGGGGACAATCAGGGTGGCAGAGTGGACAGGCTGGCTGTTTGGGAACAAGGAGGGAGCAATGAAAGACCAGATGGACTTGCATTGAGCATGACAATGTCAGGCAGTAGGCAACTGGATTGATGACTGCTTCAACAGGGAATGGGCCAAGGTATTGGTGGTCTAACTTCTTGACCAGCCAGCCTGACAGAAGGTGGACAATTATACCTGATCCCCCACAGCCAATGGTCAACAGTCTGGCAAACAGTCTTGCAGAGGTACAGTTATTAGCTCAAACCTTATCTATCTTGGAAAGCTCCCTGGTAAGTATTTCCACATGCAGTGTTGGCAGGGAAGAGCTGGGCAGAGTCTCTAGGTTACCCAGACAGATCTTCATGAGGCTGGAACAAATGAACAAATGAATTGTTTCCTGCAAAAGCCCCCTTACTCCCATGTTGACCCTGAGTTCTTAATTGTTCCTTCCTTTTGGCCGGTCTGTGCATGTGCAGGCTAGGAAACAGTTCCAGAAGCTCCCCTGCCTCACTGCTATACGAGCCCAAAGGCAACTGATGACTGCCAGCCTGCCCTGGTCCCTCCTCTGCCTCTGATGCAGAGCCCTTGTCCGAGCCTTCCTCAGCCTCTAGGACTGGCCCAGGTTCCTCCTCAATCTTCTTACTATCTGACTCTGCTACCAACTCCATCAGCTGCCAGTGTGCCACAACAGTTTCTGGATGAAACCAATTATCTTGATCCCTATTAGTCAGGATTCAGGCCTGGATTTGGGACAGAAATGGCATTGGTTGCACTTTTGGATGATCTCTGGCATGAGTGGGATGGGGATAGTGCTTCCATCCTTGCTCTACTTGACCTCTTTCAATACCATCGACCATGGGATTCTCCTGGGATGGTTTCAGGGGATGGGAGTGGGTGCCCTTGTGCTGTCCTTCCTCTTTGGCTTCTCACAGTCAGTGTTGATAGGAGGGGAGACACCTCCCCTCACTCACTGCTTTACAGGGAACTCTCTCCACTCCTGTTCAATATTTATATGAAGCCTCTGGGTGAGATCATCCATTATCATGGACTGAGGTATCAGCAATATGCTGATGATACTCAGCTGTACGTCTCGCCCCATGGTGAGTTAAGTGATGCTGTGTTTTTCCTTTTTCAGTGCCTGGAGGCTGTTAGAGGCTGGATGAGGAGCATTGGGTTGAAACTAAACCCTTGCAAGACCAAATGGCTCTGGGTTTTAGGTTCTTTGGCTCAAGAAGAATTGCTACTTTTGGTCTTGAATGGGGTGGCACTACCCCAAACAGACTCTGTGCATAATCTAGGGGTTTTCTGGACTCACGACTCCTGCTCAAAAAGCAGGTGGCGATTGTGGCCAGGAGGGCAACTGTGGGTTGTGCACCAGTTATGCCTTTTCCTGGACCAACAGTCCCTACTCACAGTCACTCATGCTCACTTCCTGTCTTGACTATTGAAATGCGCTCTACATGGGGCTGCCCTTGAAGAGCATCCGGAAGCTCCAGTTGGTGCAAAATGCAGTGGCCCTCATGGTTTTGTGCAGACCCCGGTGTGCACATGTATCACCTTTCCTGTGGGAACTCCATTGGTTGCCAATTTGCTTCCGAGTGTAATTCAAGATGCTGGTTGTCACCTTTAAAGCCCTTCATGGCTTGGGATCAGGTTATCTGAGGGACCATCTCTTGCCAGTCATATCTACCCGACCCATCAAAGCAGGGAGCCAGGGAATGTTGTAGGTCACATCCTCAAGGGAGATACACCTGGTGGGACCCAGAAGAAGGGACTTCTCCATGGTGGCTCCTTCTCTCTGAAATATCATTCCCCCAGAGAATAGAATGTCCCTCACTCCAATACTCTTCCGGACAGGGCTAAAGACCTGGTTCTGCTAGTGGGTCTGGGGAACTCAGAGCAAGATGGAACCCATTAAATGGCTCATGTGATCTGCTGTTGTCAGGGTGGGGGGAATTGGGGGGTGATTTTGTTATATTGTACTATATTAATTTATTTGATTCTTTTTGTTAGTCTTTATTGTTTTAAATGTTGTTTTATATTCTGCAAGCCGCCTTGAGTTACCATGGGCAAATAGGTGGCAATATAAATTCAATAAATAAATAAATAATAAATTGAGTGGATCGTGCAGCTGTTAAGCAAATCTGGCTTCCCTATTTACTCTGCTTGTTGGAAACCAGTTGAGAAGGTTGCAAATGGTGACCCTGGGATGCCACAACCATTGTAAATGCACCCTAGCTACCAAATGCTTGAATTTTGATCATGTGACTATGGAGATACAATTCAAAGTGTGTGGACCAGTTGTAAGTCACTTTTTCCAGTGCTGTTGTAACTTCAGTTGCAAAAGGAATGGCTGTAAGTCAAAGACTATTATACTTATTAGTATCAGTTCTAATGGCTCTGTCTGTAAAACATTAAACATGAAAAATTACAGATTTTCTATGAATGTGTATAGTATTTTTTTTCTATCACGTGCTAGAAAATTTAATTTCCCCTTCTCGTAAAAGGTGTATTCATCCAGCGATGCAAGGAAATGACACTACTGTTGCGAAATGCAGAAGAGATTTAAAAACGATCTGTAGCATCCCTACCATAACTCTTCTTCACCTAGTCTATCAGATTAATTAATCTTTGCCCACCATCTGGCTCTAAAGATTTAGCCTTCAGCACTACACAAGACAAATGGTTTTCTAAAATAAGTCCTGCATAACTAAAATTAGCACTCATGTTCTAAGCTTTTGTACTGATGTATTTTCATTTTTCTGTTTGCCAACTGAAACGGGGAGTTGCATATATTAGTTACTTTCTCATTTTCATGCATACTTACATTCTGGCACCATATCCTGCATTTACAGCCTTCTTCTGTGAGTCTTTGTTTTGGAATCTTATAGGATGCTTCTCCCAAAGAAGTCAGCCTTGGTGAACTCTGATATTGTTTTGCTGTTGTGAAAGAGAAAGGAGGTATCTAGAAGGGATAGAGGGATGATTTCTGAGGTCCCAAAAGGTTTTGGGAGAACAAATGTCATCCATATTAAATGGGAAAGAAGGACTTGGAATGATGCACATCTATGGCAGACATGGTCCTCAAATAAATGCTCACAAGCAGCATGCTTGTGATCAATTTCATAAGGTACACTTCACTTCAGACCCAGAAGAGTTTGTCACAAACAATGCCATAGACAAGGGGTGTCAATTTCATTGAGTTTCATCAGGGCTATGGTTGACCTTGGGGGTGGGGGTGACTGGGTGGGTGTGGCCAGCTTGATGCCACTCACTGGGCATGGCCAACTAAGTGGGCATAGCCTAATGGATGGGCATGGACATTTTGATGCCACTCCCCAAACTGCTGGCATATTTCCTCTTCACATTGGGTAGACAGGTCAAAGTCACGCTAGCCCAATGTTTCCTCTTTGCATTGGGTAGACCAGGTTGAAGCCACATGGGTAGACTGAGCCAAAGCCACATGGGCTGGCCCTTTACATTTTCCAGGACAGCCCCATGGACCAGAACCGACCACATCACAGGCTGGATCCAACCACATCACAAGCCAGGTCCAACCATATTGTGGGCCAGATCCAACCACATCACAGGCCTTGAGTTTGACACCTCTGCCATAGACAGTTCATGTGTACCATCAACAAAGCTGCCTAAGAATGCTTCGTGGCATTCCATTTTTTAAAAAATGGTAAAATATGGCTGGATGATAGCATTGTTAGATGAACTCACTGTTGGCTGCATGACCCACTCAGAAAAGGCTTATTAATAGCTTCAATTCAGCTTGGAGGAAGTACTGAGTAAAATGCCACATGGCTAAGTGCTAGGTTCTATGCTGTTCAACATTTTTATCAATGTGGCAGGTGAGAGGGATTTTTATCAATTCTGAAAATGACTCAAGGCTGGAAGGTATGACTGATAATATAAATGAAAGACAGAAGATAAAACCGGAATAGACAGGATTGTATGAAATGACTAGAATTTAACAAGCAGAAATGTTAAGGAAAATGTACATCAATTATATAAGTAAAGAAACCCACCCCCCAGCTATCTACTAATCTCTATGTATCAACTAAACTATGGGCCCTTTGGTCCATAATCTGCATAGAAGAATATAGATATAGACCAAGCATTTATAAATCTATTTTTTTGCCATCTCTTAATTTCTTAACCGCTTAGGTCAATTTTTTTAATTTTCTAATTTCAAACTCTTACCAGCCAATTCTTCCATGATACCTTTAGAGCTGAAAATAACAACTCAAACTTTGATTCAGCAAAAACTCATTATTCTTAGGAAAGAAAGAAGAGAGAGGGAGGGAGGGAGAGAGGGAGAAAGAGAGAAAGAAAGAAAGAAAGAGAGAAAGAAAGAAAGAAAGAAAGAAAGAAAGAAAGAAAGAAAGAAAGAAAGAAAGAAAGAAAGAAAGAAA
>BLBF01000006.1:20472291-20505980 GCA_015471245.1 Laticauda colubrina
AAAGAAAGAAAGAAAGAAAGAAAGAAAGAAAGAAAGAAAGAAAGAAATGGAAAGAAAAACTTAATAAATATGACAGTGACATTCTTTCCCAAAGTGTTTAATCAGGAGTGTGTAAAGCACATACAAAGGCATGTGTCCATTCTCACACAACTTTTTCAAGATATTTGATACAATCATATAGGAATAATATACTACCAGTGATTTAAGCAAAAAATTATTAACTAAAAGTAAGATTGCTTTAAAAGGTAGTTTATACCTGAGATAATTCCATCATGAATTTGAAAAAAAAGATCAATTTTTATAATTCTTTTAGAGTTACACATTTTTTTTAAAAAAAGTTAGTCAGTTATGAATGGTGAAAATTAATCTAGATTTGAAGTTTGAAGCAATACAAAGTTCTCATGCATTAGTTAACTTGACTTCACTTTTAATAAGAATGGGGGTAAGGTGAGGAATAAATGGACTGAAAAAGTCAAAACCCACTTTAAAAAAAGACCAAATGAACAAACTTTCAGCTCTTCCAACAGAACCTATATTAATTATATGCAGAATCTTACAAATATAATTCTCTTCGCAACACTCACATTGCTTATATTTAATCGCAGCACAAAAATCAAGACAACCTTTTTAAAGAAGGAAGATGGGGTGGGGGGGGGGAATAGAAGCTTTACCCAGCAATGCCCAAATTCCTTCATGTGCAGAGTTATAAAAGGGCTGAGGGAATTTCCACATTCAGCTGTAAAAAAAGGCTTTCCATCTGCATCCAAGCAATATAGCCGATTTCCTTACGAACAGGTAAATAATTACAAAGTTGACAAAGACATAGAACTAGATTAAAGATTAATAAAAACCTTCTTTGTATTTTGTAATGTTTAGTCCGCAAGTAATTATTTACCTCCTTGGATAATTCCCCCCCCAAGAAAGATTGCCAAGACCTAAATGTTTTACTAGATAGTACCTATGGAACAGACTGAAAAATAAATGTAATACAGGATCAAATCATAATTTTAATTGAAACCATCTTCCAAAATAGTGACAAATTTCATTCAACCTTAAAAGAAACTCTCATATTTATTGCGGTCTGGCATATCTGACCTGGTGACTGTAGACAGAAGAAACAAAGTGTTTGAGAAAGTCATGATGATGGAAGGAAATTGTGTCTGTCCACAGCAGTTTTATGCTGAAGATGGAAATTTCCAGCTTGTTTTTTTTTTTTTTTTTGCTAATAATACTTTTATTTCTGAATTTCTAATATGAATGCTCAAGATGCACTAAAGACATCTGGATATCTTTTATTTCCAGTGCTTGGAGTCCAGCCCACTTATATAATGGCTTGGTATAGACTTTATTGCCATTCTTATGAATATGGCAATCATAATCAACGCCTTTCAATATACGCTATAAAGTTACTTTTTTTCACGAAGAAATTTCAAACCAGCAAGACTTGTGTCTTTACCATAAGGCACTACTGAAGTGCCATTCTGAAATTTAGCTTTATGATCTTCCTCATAATAAAGCCCATGTCACACTGCACCAATGGATGGAAAGAGGATGTAAAACGGAGAGAAACACTTGCCATCCATTGGTTAACGCGATTCATCCGTTCTGTACTCACTGCCTCCGTTTTTCATCCTCCCTATCCGTCCAGCATCCGTCGACTGAGGTTCTATCCGCTCAAAAAGTTTTGAGCTGCTCAAAACTTTTTGAGTGGAAAATGTATCCAACGCGTCCGTTCTGCATCCGCAACGCATACGGGAAACATCCGTTCTACATCAGTCGTCATCCGTTACGCGTCCGCTATATCCGCTAGGCATCTGCTGCGCATCCGCGCAACTCAAATCCACTCCAGCGGGGAACGGACACAGGGAGGAAGCGAAACGGATGTGGAACGGACACGCAGCGTTAGTAGCATGGACGGAGAAAGGATGAAAGCGGATGCAGCTCGCAAAGAAAGCATTTAAAATGGAAAAACGTTCGCAGAGGAGACCTATCTCGGATATTAAGGATGTCTAGAGGATGCCGAGAGGATGCAAAAGGACACCGAGTGGAAAACCTATATTGCCTATAAAAAGGGAGAGGAACTCACCTGGATCTCACTTTCAGTCCAGCAGCCCTGCTGTGCAGACCTCTGCAGCCTTCATCTGGCTCTTGCTCTTCCACAGCATCCACTCATCTCCACCATGGATCATCACACACTCGTTTTGGTAGCCACCATCGTTCTGCAACAGTGCGAAGCCATCTACAGGCTCTTTCAACTGTTCTACGGGAAGAATAGGAGGCGGCCAAGAAGTGTCTGGGTCCGGAGATGGATCAGGAAAAGAGCAGAGTATGGGCTGTACAACAAGCTGATGGTGGAGCTGAGGAATGAAGACCCTCGTGCATTCCAGAACTTCATGAGGATGCCTCCAGCCATGTTTGATGAAGTTGTGGAGCGGCTGAGACCCAGGTTGACCAAGGCAAACACCAACCTCCGGCCAAGCCTGGACCCTGGGCTCAAGGTGGCACTGACTCTGCACCACCTGGCCTCAGGGACCACCTACAGGAGCATGCAGTACGGCTGGAGGGTGCCACACAACACCATCAGCATTGTGGTCAGAGAAGTTCTTCATCATCGAAGAATACCTGGAGGAGCTCCTCCAGTGCCCCTCCACTGAAGAAGGCTGGAAGCAAGTTGCAGAGCAGTGGTATCAGAAGTGGAACTTCCCCCACACCGTTGGAGCCATAGATGGCAAGCACGTGGCCTGCAAAGCTCCAGCCAAGTCGGGGCCCACTTATTTCAACTACAAGGGCTTCTTCAGCATCATCCTCTTCGCCATGGTCGATGCTGACTACAAGTTCATGTACATCAATGCTTCAGGCAACGGGTCATCTTCAGATGCCCAGGTATACAACGCCAATCACCTTAAGGAGGGGCTGGAACGCAACCTCATCATGGTCTTCCCAGATCCAGAACCCCTGCCCAATGACACCCAAGATGTGCCCTACTTCATCATGGGGGATGACGCCTTCTCCCTCAGAACCTACCTCATGAAGCCCTACACCTCCAGATGCCTCACCCGTGAAGAGAGGATCTTCAACTACAGGCTGTCCAGGGCAAGGCGGGTGGTGGAGAACACCTTTGGCATCCTGGCCAACAGGTTCCAGGTACTTCTCACCACCATGCAGCATCGCCCAGAGACTATGAGGAGGATCATGGAAGCTTCCTGCATCCCACAAAATATCATGCGCACCCGCTACCCAGTGTTGCAGAACAGGCTCGTGGACCTCCAACAAGCCAATGGGGACATGGAGCCTGGGGAATGGAGGCAAGGGCGAAACCTGATCGACACTAAGGATGTGCAAGGCCCCAACAGAGCTTCACCTGAAGGGAAGAAGCAGCGCAACCTCCTGAGACACTGGTGCAACTCCCCAGCTGGAGCAGTGGAGTGGCAAGACAGGATGATAGATGATTAATGGATGCTTCCTTCACCCTGTCTCATCACACGGATGAGATTGGGCCATGTATGTTGGGTGGGCCTACAATGAACAGGGCATTTAATAAAGAGTTGTGTTTATGTTGACATGTGTGGATGAATGATTACATTATTATTGATAATAAAGGGCCATAGGTGTGGCACCTGGGAGGGTGGACCATACACTCCCACTATGCTTGCACTGGAGGTTTATCTATCCCACAGCTTTTACCCATCCCAAAGGTATCCCTGCCCATCCCACAGCTATTACCCATTCCACAGGTATCCCTGCCCATCCCACTGCTATCCTTACCCATCCCACAAGCATGCAAAGGCTTAAACCATTTCTAAAAGTTTCCACCAAGACTTTATTGACAAAAATAAATGAAGCAAGTGTGTGAAGCAAAGATAATCTTTATTAATAAAAAGCTGTAAAAGAAAAATGACCCAAGTCAAGTGTCCAAAGCAAAAATAAAGTCAACAGGTAGCCACCCAGTCTCTGACACTCTTCTCAGTCAGTCTGAGGCATTCCCATCGTCTCAGGGGTGAAGGGTCCAGGTGCTGTGGAAGTGGCTGCTGCTGGAGTGCTGGTCTGAGGCGCCACTGGGGTGCCTGGCCCCAAGAGGACAACAGGGGACGGTGTGTTGAGGAAGCTCTCAGACAGCTGGCTCAGCCCCGTGATGTTGAGAGCCCCTTCCTCCATGACATGGGGTGTCAGCCCCAATACCGATGACAGATGTTCTGAGGCCGGGCTTGGCTTTGGGGTGGAGGAAGGAGCAGTTTAGTGTGGCTGTCTGGTCTGCAGCTGGGTGAGGAATGGCTTCGGTGACATCGGTGGCATTGGTGGCATCTGTAGCGTGGCTGGCATCGGTGGCATCAGTGGCACCGGTGGTGTCCGATGTACATGTGCCTGGACTGGGAAGGGCTGCCTGTGCTGCTGGACCTCTTGGTAGCGTAGCCTTGGTAGGGGAGGGCCTGTGGAAAGCCTTGGAAGGGCAGTGACATCACCTGGGGTGGAGGAGCAGACCTGGACTGGGTGGGAGCAGGTTCAGCTTGGTCTGGAAGGTTGTGAAGAAGATCAGTGATCCTGTCCTTCACCACCTGGTACTGGGGTTCCGACATGTTCATGACGGTCTGGTTGACGTAGGTGAGGAAGGGCTTGCGGTTGGAGGATGGGGCATCGGTGTGTACCAGCTGAGAGAGGAGATCTACGCTGCTCCTGATGGTGTCCCTGATCTCCAGCAGGACAGTGTGGTTCTGCCCCTCTGGTCTGCCTCTCTGCCTTTCGGTGGAGCTGGAGCTGGGAGTGGATGCGGGTTGGGCTGTGGTGGAAGTGCCCTCTTCTTGCTCCCACTGCATCAGGGGGTCCTCCACATGTTCCGCCATGGTTACCGGGGGGTCTCTGTCGTGGCACACTCCACAGATACCTGCCTGGACACAGGAGCTGACTCTTGGCCAGAAGAGGACTGGCTCTCAGCAGGCTGCCTGAGAGAGAGGGTTGTGAGAGGGGCTGCTCCTCAGTGGCGGATCTCACCCTCCAAGAAGCTGCACTTGGCCATCACGTAGGTCTCCCGGTCCGTCAGCTTGACCATGGCTTGGCCAGATTTCTTGAGGTGCAGCTTCCCGTACCAGGTGTGTATGTGCTTCCACCAGCCGAGGAGCACCTCCGAAGTGTAGCCCAGGCTCTCCGCCTTCTCTCTCCAAGCAGCCTGCTTCCTCTTGGTGTCTCGATAGAGCCTGTGTCCCTTCCTCCAAAGATATTCATTCTCTCTCAACCACTCCAGCACCTCCTCCTCATGTTCCTCTTCAATTGTGTATTGCCTCCTCTCCCGTTCACACGTCTGCCTCTTCCTCCCTTTGGCAGGGCCATATGGGCCCTCATCAGAAGGGCTTTGAGGTTGTAGGGGCTGCTCCTCCACACCACCACCACCACCAGCAGCAGCAGCAGCAGCAACAAAAGCAGGACCAGCAGCACCAGCAGGACCAGGAGCACCAGCAGGACCAGGAGCACCAGCAGCACCAGCAGCACCAGCAGCACCAGCAGGACCAGGAGCAGCGCCAGCAGAGTAAGCACCAGCAGCACCAGGAGCACCAGCAGGACCAGCAGGACCAGGAGCAGCGCCAGCAGAGTAAGTAGCAGCAGAAGCACCAGCACCAGGAGCAATGCCAGCAGAGTAAGCACCAGTAGAAGCACCAGCACCAGGAGCAGTGCCAGCAGAGTAAGCACCAGCAGAAGCACCACCACCAGAAGCAGCATCAGCAGAAGCACCACCTCCAGAAGCATCATCAGCAGAAGCCCCAGCACCAGAAAAGCGAGCCCAGGCAGCAGAAGCCCCAGCAGAAGCAGAGTCAGGGCCAGGGGGTGTGAGGGTGGCCCTGTCCCTCTTGCCAGGGCTGGCAGCAGATGGCAGAGGCTTCTGTTTCTTTCCCATGGTTGTTGGGTTGCTGGCTGGCCGGCTGGCTGGCTGGCCAGCTGGCTGGCTGGCAAGCTGTGTCTGGAAGCAGGTCTTTCCTCTGAATGGTGACCTGCTTGCGAGCTGCTTCCCTTTATATCCGCGGGGCTGACGCAATGCATCCTCCCCGCATGCGCAGTAAATGCTAGGCTTCTGCTAGGCTTCCGCTAGGCTTCCGCTCTGCATCTGCTCTTTCTGTTCTGCGTCCACTTTGCTGTGCTCCCCCGGAAGCCTTGTGGATGTGCCATCCGCTCCCATCCGCTTCCATCCGCTAGGCTTCCGTGGAGCATCCGCTTTCCATCCGCCCTACGTCCTCCCCCTGTCCGTTCCTTTCCCTGTTGTCCGCTCTGGTTATGCAAATTCGGGGCACTTTTGAGAGCGGATAACAACGGATGGAACATTTTGCTCGTCCGCTGTGTCCTTTTTACAAACATTTTGCATCCGTCGGCCAGTGTGACAGGGCCTTAAAGGAGATGGTAGAACACATGTAAGAAAAACAAGAGTAGAGCTTTCAGTTGCATGGTTGAGCTGACATATTGACTTGTCACCTTTTTTGACACAGAGACCCTTGTCAAAACCCTCCCTGTAGGAACCCATTTCTTGTGTCATTAATATAACCAATGCAGGAAAATTCCAACAGCTTTTATAATCCATTACCTCCTAAATGCTAGTCATATGGATCCTTAAGGAACAGAAGCTAGATTTTTTTGTCACTACCTGTAGTTCTCTACAGGTAGACCTCAACTCATGTGATGACCCAGGATGGAGATACAAAATAAACAGTCACAAAAACCCGGTGAAGTCCCTTTTATTCCTTCACTTTGCTTCCAAGCTCCAAATATCCTTGACGAAGGCAAAAAACTCCCACACAAGCAGTTACAAGAAGAAGGGAAAAAACAACACAAACCAGGCAAGATAAGGGCTGGAGGATGTCCACAGATAACAGACACACACTGGGAAGGGCACCAAACTCAGAGAGGAACCATAAACTAGAGATATTTCCATGCTTTGTTTTCAGTGTTCGCCCGTACGCATGTCCGTCCTCTTATTCAGTTGTCACAGCTGCAGCCCATGAAGAAGATCAAAGCCCTCTCTTCCCAAGTAGACCACGTCTCTCCCTTATCCTCTCCTCCATCCCCTTAGGATGGAGAGAGGATGGGTCTGGGTCCTCCTCTGATTCCCCAGCCTCCTCCACAACCTCCAGAGCTACACTTCCACTCCCTGTCGGCTGTTCCTCCTCTGACCCAGAGTCAGTCTCCACCAGGGGCACGACAACTCATGATCACAATTGGGACCAGAATTTATGTTGCTAATCAAGGCAGGTGTTAAATAAATAGTTGTTAAATACCGCTTTATAAAGCCTTAGTAAGGCCACATCAGGAACACTGAATCCAGTTTTGGCCATCACATTACAAAAATGATGCTGAGGCTTTGGAAAAAGTGCAAAGAAGATCAACAAAGATGATTAAAGGCCTGGAGATTATAATATATGAAAAACGGTTGCAGGATTTGGTTTTGGCTAGTCTAGAGAAAAGAAAGACTAGGGGTGACATGATAGCAGGATTCCAGTATTTGAGAGGCTGCCACAAAGAGGAGGGGGCCAATTTATTTTTCAAAGCACTTGAGGGCAAGACAAGAAACAATGGATGGAAACTAATCAAGGAGATAAGCAACCTGGAATTGAGGAGAAACTTCCTAATAGTGAAGACAATTTGATGAAGAGCTTTTCTTCAGAAGTTGTGGGTGATTCATCATTGGAAGTTTTTACAAAGAGACTGAAAGGGAATAGGGTATCCTGTTTGACCAGCGGACTGAATTAGATGACCACCAAGATCCCTTCCAACTCTATTCTGATTGATATCACACTCAATTTTACTACTGTCTTTTTACAATTGCATTTGTTAAGTGGATTTGGCTCCCCTCCATTGACTTTGCTTGTTAGAAGCCCTTTGGGAAGGTCACAGATGAGGATCAAGTGACCTGAGGACACTTCAACTGCCAATGGTCAAGTGCTCAACATTTAATCCCTCGAACATAGGGATGGTGTGATGGTCATTTGTATGAGGACTGGTTATAAGTCACTTTTTCAGTTCTGTTATAACTTTGAACAGCGACTAAATGAATGGTTTTAAGTTGAGGACAACCTGTATATTTTATTGCCATACAGATACAGAATCCCTATAACGGGCAGCTTTAGAGGACAGGAATTCAGATAACAGCAGACAAGTTTGGCTTCTAGTCAGTGGGTCAAAGCTCTGTTTAATGATATTTCTTTCACCCTTTCTCACTGTATCTGTAAATCTTGGTTCTGAAACATGTACTTTAGAATGGATTCCTTGCACATTTCTGATCATGTCCAAATAAGGTTTCAAATTTATTCCAAGAGAGATTATACTCTTGTAACACATTCTAAAATTACTCGGGCAATTGAAGTGTACTTCCAGGTCTGAATAAGAGACAGCACCAAAAGGCAATCATTCTTCCTTTAAATAAGTTTTTCTCAGTCTTTGCAACTTTTAATATGTGTGAATTTCAATTCCTAGAATTCCCCTGCTGGCATATCTAATTTCTTTTCTTTAGCAACTTCAACATAACAATTGTATTCTTTGGCTGTTGGAATGTTGACTTCAACATCAGAGCGTGAGGAGATTTTTCTTAGAAGTCATCTCGCAACATAGAAAGCTATCTTCTTGTGAGAAAGATATACATTGTTCATTAACAAAGTGAGTTATATTTGGCATTGGAATCCCAGCAGGAGCCTCAGCTATCAATTTTAAGTAAAGCTACAGAACTATTCAGATTCAGCACTGAAAGCCTACTGAATACCGGTATGACAAAATTATTTTTTCCTCTTGGCCTGGATTCCTTATAACAAGTAAGTTTCATAGTAGGTAAATTAATTGTGGGCAAATCTGCAGTCAATTTATGTGCTACTCTGGTCTAAAACCCTCTGAGAGGCTTATCTTCTTTTTCAGCAAGATGAAAAAAGTTTTAAAAAATGCAAAAAATACTTTGGCAACCAAGAAACACTTAGTCATCAAAACACATTCCATAAAGAAGTCTCACCATCCATAGAATCTGAAGCTCCCTTAAACAGGAGGGGGAAAAAATAATTAATCTCCTAAACTTCAATAAGTGGCGCTAGTTTGATTTCCGGAGATTTCCAAACAAGGGGCTGCAGTTGAGAAGACCCAACGCTGTAGTGCCTGAAGAAGATGTTGAAAGGTGCCAAAATGCCTTTCTTTCAAGGATTCGATTTTCCCACTGACAGAGCTCCGGCGCAAGGATACGGACAACTGCTGGAAAGCTGGATCTTTTTATTTTTCAGGAAGGTGGAGAACAGCAAGAAGTCTGCATCTGCCTAGCTTCTTATGGAAAGTCCCTGGTTTTTTTATACCTTTTTCTCCCTTTGTAAGTTGATTTTGTGTGAATGTTTGTATTTGTGCTTAATGTTTCAAATCCTGTTTGAGTTTGTTTTTATTCCCGCCGGAGGGCAAACACCACGGGGTGCGGAAGGCAGACTCCGTGGGGTGGCCAGATTGTATTATTGGTTTTCTCTAATCTCTTTTAGCTTTAAGATAGTTATTCATATTTGTTCTGTGGCAATCTCCTGTCTGTCCCTCCTGTAATTTATATTTTGTGTCTTTTATCTGTTTGTTTGGTATGTCCTGTGTTTGTAAGGGTATTCTAAATTATCTTTTTGTTTCCTTTTCTTATTTGTCTGGTTTTCTTAATTACTCAGGCTTTTGTCTATGGGGATTCTTTAATACCTTTTTATTTGATTCCTTTTCCTATGTAAGTTTGTTTTATGGCTGACCTGATGTTCCCCTTGGGCTTTTCCTGTTTTTGTGACACTACTGTCTTCGTGAAGTTCCCTTTCCACAAAGGCAATCTCTGAGAGAGATCTAAAGCAAACTTACCCTTCTTTATCTTGTCATACAGGTAGAAGTTTATCTAGAGTAAGGTAAAGAGCAATATTGTTGAGATCTTTCAGAATACATTTTTGTTGTGATTATTATGTCAAGAGTGAACTTGATATATACTTGTCACTGTCATCAGCAAGGAAGGCAGCAAAGCACAACATCAGATGGCTTAAAGACTCTTCTATGAAGAAAAAGTTACATATATATACTGTTCTATCTCCTTCTCAAGTACCATGTTTCTCCAACAATATGGCCTCCACCAATAGGAAGGCCCAGCATGATTTCTAGGCATGAGGTGAAATTAAGCCCCACCCCCAAAATTTAGGCCTATTTAATCCATGCGTTTCCCTGCCATTTCTCATATCGTTCGTTAAGAACTACACGAGGTGAAGAGAAGTGGTGGGCCACTTCGATTGGCCAGTGGAAGTGGCCTCAGGGCGAGCGCACACACACACTCCCCTCGCCCCTAGGCTGCTTCTACCGGCTGATCGGAGTGGCTGGTGACTGCCCTTGGGAAGCTTCCATTGCCTGAAAGAGACTGCCACACCTCAAAGTGGTTGGGGACTCTGCCTTCAGGGAATTTTCGTTGGCTGATAGAAGTGGCCTCACGGTGAAGTACATGCGTATGGGCTGCTCTAGGTGGGGGAGGAAATTAAGTCACCCCCAAAAAGATGGCCTAACTGTTTTTTCAGGGGTCAAAAAAAAAATAAGGCCCAGCCTGATTTTGTGAGAAACACGGTATAACAGCCTTGAACACTTAAGAAATAACCTGATTCATTTGAAATAGCAACAAAAGAGATATGAGATATTAAGAATTAAGACTAACTCTCCATTTCAACTTTTAAGGACTATTTTGATTACTTTTGTGGTGCAGGTTAAAACACAGGTGCACAATTAACCTGAATGATTCATTCCTGACATAAAAGGCTCGATAGTTTCTAACCAGCATCACTGGATTTTAATGCATTAAGTTATGTGTTCTTAATGCTTATAAATATATACACACAAACACAGTATTTGAAGATTTACTACAGTTCTAGGTAGGTAACAGCAGATAGAAACATGAGTTAAATGTTTTGTAAGGTAGCTTGCCAGTGTGAAATACAAATATAAGTAGTTCTTGACTTATGTCCACAATTGAGCCCAAAATTTCTGTTGCTAAGTGAGATATAGGGCAACTTTTGGCCCATTTTACAACCTTTCTTACCAAAGTTGTTAAGTGAATCCCTGAACTTGCTAAGTTAGTAACATGGTTGTTATGTAAATCTGGCTTTCCCTTTTACTTTGCTTATCAGAAGGTGGCAAAAGGTGATTAACATGACCTCAGGAGACTGCAATTATCATAAATATGAGGCAATTGCCAAGCTTCTGAATTTTGATGACATGACCATAAGGATGCTGCAATGCTCATAACTGTGAAAAACAGTCATAAGCAGGGATTCAACCGGTGTTAATACCAGTTTGGTGACTACGTTTTTACATGCTACTCATGCATGTAAAAATACTTTAGCTGTGCCACCTGGACAGCTGAAAAGCACTGTGCGCAGGTACAAAGCATTTGAAAAACCACTTTTTTTCTGCTTTTTCAACCTCAGCTGTGCCACACAAAGCAGCTGAGGTTGAAAAAAACAGGAAATAAAGGACAGGCAAGAGCCCAGGCAGCTGGGTGGGTTAAACAGCAGCAAACACAGAACCAGTTTGGTGTCTGCTGCTTTTCAGAGCTACCAGTTCTGTAGAGCCGAGCAGAACCAATAGCATCCCACCCTTGGTCCTAAGCAGGGGTGGGATTCTACCAGTTCGCACCTATTCGCTAGAACCAGTTGTTAACATTCTAATCAGTTCAGAGAACCAGTTGTTAGAAGAAATTACTGGCCTAATCCTGTAAGGAAGGCAGTAAGGAAACATTCTGGTGTTGCTTACAGAAACTGCCTCTCTGTTAATCCTTATTACATTCTTGGCAGGACTAAACTTCCTGTCCCAGGAACTTTTCTGGATTTCCTCCTTTGCTGGTACTTTTGCTTGTGTGGAGTGACCATTTAAAGTAACAATGGCACTGAAGAAAGTGACTTATGACTGTTTTTCACACTTACGACTGTTGAAGCATCCCCACAGTCATGAGAGGCTAGACGAAGAGATGCGTGCCTCGATGTGAGTGATGTTGAGTTGACCATGCCCAGCCAGTCACATGACCAACAAGCCATGCCCACCAACTGAGCCACACCCACAGAACCAGTTGTTAAAAAAAATTGAATCCCACCTCTGGTCACTTTTTTCAGTGCCATTAACTTCAAACAGTCACTAAATAAATTGTTGTAAGTCAAGGACTACCTGTATAATCCAAGAAACAATAGCATAGTCCAAATGCATTCCAAGAGTCATAGGATACCAAACAGGTAATCAGCCAGTCCACTACTCAAGTTATAAACAAAAAACAGGCACAAGAGCTAAGAAGTCTAAGAGTTGTCTCCCACAAGGACTGCAAGCAAATTTATAATTAGATTTCTGTACCCAGCTGGGTAAAATTACCTCACCCTTTACTTAGTGCAGGGGTGTCAAACTGGCAGCTTGCAGGCTGGATGCATCATGTGAAGGCCATGCCCACCCCAGCTCCACATGGTGGTGGGGGGGGGGTTGGAAACGTTGTGAAGCGTCACTTGAGAGCAATATGATGCTGTGAATTTGACACCTGTGACTTATTGCAACGCCTCACTGAGGAACATTGCTCAACTTGATTCTGGATTCCCCTAGGCCTGAAGCTCCGGGGCGATGCCTCATCATCTGACCATCCCACTGAACTGGAGATGCCTGTGGCTGATCAGCTTCTGTTGAATCCTGGCTTCCTGGTTCCTGAAACGGACCATCCTGAAGCACAGGCTCAGCTGGAACCACATTATCAGAATTCCAGGACAGAGTCAGCCTCTGAATCATGCCTTATGCATTCATTCAGTAATAAAAGACCCAAATTACTTTGATTTTCAGTCCCTAAATCCAGCAAGGAATAACGATATCATTCTATGTCCACATTCACTTGCATCCTATTCTCAGTCCTCTAATATAGTCTACGCCTACATTCTCAATGTCTTGGATTGCCCAAAGAGTATAAGAGACCATCACAGTCCATGCAGCTGGTGTAACGAAAGAAATCATGCAGTTAAAAAGAAACTTGGGATTTAGAAGGGAGCCAAATTTTATCACTCATGAAAAACACAATGAGCTCAGCTGAGATCATGGTGACTCACCCACTGATGGTGATTGTACAACAGAGCTGATCCTGCCCATTGCTACATTCGGTTTCATTCAACAGAGAACGGCCATAAAAGTGTCATGAGGGCTTTCATTTTTTTTCCTGCTTTTTTTTTTTTAAGACAAAATTGTGAGACTCTTTGTTTTCTCCAAATTGTTTTCTTCCCATGTTCTCCACCCTGGAATTGGAGAAATATGACCAGCAAGGAATTCATACAGTAGCCTAGTTCTGCAGAGCTGTTCCTTATATACCAACCAAAGTCATTTCTGTGCGATTTTGTGAGCCCTATAAATCTGATAGATAAATAATGCTTTTTTCACAGAAAGTGATTAATCCTTTATTAACACTCTTATCTAGGCTGACCCAGAGCTGTTTTGAATGAGAACTTAACCCCTATTTGTCAGGTTTCTAAGTGATGAAATCCATTTAAAAAGAAAAGAACAGAGTCCATCTTCCAAAACAATTTCTTTTATTTAGGTAAACATCAAATTGGCAAAGTCCATGGTAATTCTGGATCTGACACAACCTGGAACTACCCCACAATATTAAAAGTTAGAAACAACCCCCAAAAGTCACATTCTCCAATAGAAGTAATTCAACATTGCTTGATGTCATAAATCTCCACCTCAAGGGGCCCAAGCACAGACAGCTCGGTTTTCCTCGGGAAGAAAGATCACCTAGCCAAAACAATTCTCTTTATCTTCACTCCTCCCCCCCCCTTAGGAACGTGACAAGCCCGAAACCCTTCCCCCATGACTGCCACAGAGAAAGTAAGAAAAAGAATATATACTAAGCCTAACTAAAATGGCTACACATATGTCAGTTTTGGACGTGACACTATTATTGAAAATTTACCTCTTCTAAGGTCCCCAATTTCTGGTATTTGCCTGAATGGGTTAAGCCTATAAGTGGTTGAGATAGGTTATTGGGAATAAATAGTCATAAACATAAATCTTTAGGTGCATGAATGTTGTGAAAATAAGCATGGCTAGATATCAGATAACCTGCCAGGGCACTCACACACAGGTTACAGCAGAGGTGGTATTGAGCAGGTTCTGACCAGTTCTGAAGAACCAGTAGCAGAAAGTTTGAGTAGTTTGGAGAACCGGCAAATACCACCTTTGACTGGAGATTTTGCAGTCTTCTTCCCCTGCCACACCCACCAACCCACGCCCACAGAACCGGTAGTAAAAAAAATTTGAAACCCACCACTGGGTTACAGGTAGTCCTTGATTTACTATCCATTTCTTAATGGCCATTCAAAATTACAATAGACTTCCAGAAAGCTACTTTGAAATTATGACTCCAACAAGGTTGGCTAGAATATATTCTAATCCAAATATATTTCTAAGTCCAAAATGCTGGAAGTGTAGACAAAAAGATGGTACTTATTATCATATGTGGTGGTTA
The DNA here is from genome assembly GCA_015471245.1 of Laticauda colubrina. Lineage (NCBI taxonomy): Eukaryota > Metazoa > Chordata > Lepidosauria > Squamata > Elapidae > Laticauda > Laticauda colubrina. The sequence goes on from BLBF01000006.1 coordinate 20,486,774, forward strand.
TGCCCAGAGACCAGGAAATATTGGGTTGAAATAAAGAACTGGCTACAAGACATTACCAAATATCAAATTGGATTTAAACCAGAATTCTTTTCATTAGGAATAATTACAGGCCAATATCCCAAAAAGATTAATTATATAATATTGCATATTTTGACAACAGCCAGAATAGCTTTTGCACAATTATCTCACCTAAGCTAATATCCCATCAGAAGACTTAGTTACACAAAAAAAATATTGGAATGCACGGAAATGGATAAGCTCACACTGGAAATGAAAGATAAAGAAGATTCTGAACATTATGCAGTATGGGATAAATGGTATGAGTGGTTAAAAATAAATGAAGATTAGAAACAATGGATTGTTGTAAATAAAATTAGAGATCTTAAGAGATTATTAATATAGACATGTCTATAATATAATATATAAGATATACGTACATGTTGGTGCAAAAGCGATGTTATGAAAATAAATGTGGTTTGTATTTTTGAAAATTACAATAAAAACAAATTAAAAAAAAAGAAGTTATAATACCTCCCAGCCTCTCTGTGGTACATGTGATTGTATTTTGGATGCTTGGAAATCAGCCCACACTTACAGTCATGTGCAGCGTCCTGCAATTACATGACAATTTTAAGAATTTCTCCCCCTCCCCAACAAACTGGCATTTACTTCCAGTTTCTGGCAAAAAGTATCCATTGACAAGAATGGGTTACATTTAATGCTCACCATGTTAGCTTACCAACTATTGCATTCCCTTAAATGACTACTGCAAAAAAAAAAAGTCATAAAATCAGGCACGGTCACATGGTGACCCACTTAACAACTACCACAATTTATGGCTGTAACTCTAGGCTCATTTATGGTCATAACTCAAGAATACCTGAATATGCAAAAAGGGAGAATTTAATTCTATGGTCATGTTGTTTTATACCAATCCTTGCCTACATCAATCCCCCTGTAGCCCGTCTGAAAATAATGGCAGATATTTTTGCTGAGTGTGAGGGATTCAGATCATATAATTAAAGTAAAATAGCAAATCCTCAGGTATGTGTTAGCTGTTTTATTGCACCTGTACAATGTATCAAGCAATGCATACTGTTATGTTTTAAAGTTCCCTGTCTGGTCCGAAGAATGAACAAGAAGCAGCACGACAGCTGATTGGCTACCGTGTCTGAAAGCACGCTATATAAAGATGCGATCAGCTGTCGCCTGTCAACCACGGTGTTAGCACATGATTTGATATTTACCCTTGTTAGCATGTTAATAAAAGGGTTACCCTGAATCTGCTTGTCTGTCTCAGTAATTCCCACTGAATATAATACATACATTTAAGCTGTCTTTAGCTTACAGATTTAACCTGGAAACAGGGAGAAACTTTCTGACAGTGAGAACAATCAGCCAACGGAACACCTTGCCCTCAGAAGTTGTGGGAGCGCCATCAGTTGAGACTTTCAAGAAGAGATTGGACTCCCATCTCTCAAAATGGTGTAGGGTCTCCCACTTGGGCAGGGAGTTGGATTAGATGACCTACAAGGTCCCTTCCAACTCTGGTTATCTGTTATCTGTTAACTGAACTAGTAAAGTACAACTAGGTCAGACTTAGATGGTCATCCATCAGGAAATAACCATTTTTAATCCAGACTAGGAGATTGGGTGGAAAAAAGCAGTGACAAACCATGTCTGAACAGTGGCCAGGAAAGCTGCATGAAATAGCCATTTACGGTGGAATTTAACTTGGAGATTTTACTGTTTATATCCTTGATTATGTTTTGAGTGTTTCCAATAATCATAATTCCCTAGGACTTGAGGTTATTTATAACATTAATCATTAAATACAACTCTAAAAATGATAAAAAGTATATTTTATGGAAAGGCTAGAACAATAAAAATACAAAAGACATTATCATGATTCATACATAAGAATTTAAATGATGAAGAAAAGAGACATATATTTAAAAATGCAAGCTGAAAATTTAGTAAAATGACCCAGGGGGGTCATCTCTAATTATTATGGCCTAACCAAATAACCTTGTCTTAGTTTGCTAGTCATGCTCTAGCAATAATTGTTTGCAAGAAACTCTATTGTATATGATAGTTTTTTGTTTATAGGCCATTACCAAATTATTCGTTTTCATGTCAAGTGAGGGCTCCTTCAGGCATCAGGAGCTGCTTTTCAGTAAATGGTGTGAAGCCACCTGGGAGGCTGCGTATCAGCAACTCATCACACAAATATTTAGTGTGCGGCTTGACGATCTGGCAAATGACGTCACCTTTTAAGAGATTATATTATAATACAGATAGTCCTTGACTTACAACCACATTTGAGACCAAAATTTCTGTTGCTAAGCAAGACATCTGTTTCATGAGTTTTGCCCCATTTTAGGACCTTTCTTGCCACCGTTGTTGAACCGAATGTATTTATTTTATATAATATTATATAAAATAAATTTATATTGCCGCCTATTTACACAGGGCGACTCAAGACAGTTTACATGAATATAAAAACATCATATATATATAAATAAAAAATAATAAAAGAAAATAATAAAATAATAAATTAATTAAAATAAACACTCACCCACCCACCTCAGCGACAACACATCCCACAGGCCAGATCATCCTGCTCTGGTTGACTAGGCCTGCTGGCAGAACCAGGTCTTCAGCAACTTGTTAAAGAGTGTTAAAGACTGGGCCAGTCTAATCTCCAGGAGAATGATCAGAGGTGGTATTCAGCAAGTTTTGATCAGTTCTGGAGAACCAGCAGTAGAAATTTTGAGTAGTTCGAAGAACGGCAAATACCACCTCTGACTAGAGATTTTACAGTATCCTCGTCCTGCCATGCCCACCAAGCCACGCCCACAGAATTGGTAGTAACAAAATTTGAATCCCACCACTGGGAATGATGTTCTAGAGAGAAGGAGCCACCACAGAGAAGGCCTTTCTTCTGGGTCCTACCAGGTGTATCTCCCTAGGGGATTGGACCAGCAACATTACTTGCCTCTCTGCTGTAATGGGTTGTGTAGATGTGACCGGCAAGAGATGGTCCCTCAGATAACCTGAATCACTGCCATTCTTAAGTTAGTAACACAGTTGTTAAGTGAATCTAGCTTCCCCATTGACTTTGCTTGTCAGAAGGTCACAAAGGGGAATATGACTCCAGGACACTCCAACTGTCACAAATATGAATCAGTTGCCAAGCATCTGAATTTTGATCACATGATGCTACGAAGATTGTAAGTGTGAAAAATGGTCATAATTCACTTTTTAAGTGCTGTTGTAATTTTGAATGGTCACTAAATGAACTGTGGCAAGACAAGGACTGCCTGTAATTTACAGTTTTTTAAAAATTGAAAAAATAAAAAGTTGAAGGCTGTTCAATTTTTTCCCCTCGTGTATGAAGTACAATACAAAATACCTATAAAGTCTTAAAGACCTGAGTTTCCAAGACTGCTTGCTTTAAATAGCGTCTGCCTACCGGAAAGAGAGAATATTTGCTAAGAATCCCAACTTCCCTGAGGTGTGGTGACTGGAGATTTGGGAACAAGTATTCTCGGCTAACACTCCAGTGGATTCATTGACTTTTAATAATAAGAACTGCTTCTCCACTATTAATACTAAAATGCTGTTAAAAAACATGGCTATTTAAATAGGCATTTGGGGGCTTAAGAATGTGGTAAGTAAAACCTAGGATGTGACTGGTGCCACGAACGTTATACAAAGATTATGAGGATTATTGAATTATAGTTTTATTGATCTTCCAATATTATTTATATTTATATGTTTCATTTTATTTCAAAGCTGCTTAGATCTGCTTGGTTGAAGAAGCATAGAAGTACTTGGAAAAGTAATAAATTTTCAAGTGAGGATTAAACCTTGCAACAAATTTAGATTCCTGCTTTGTTCCTAGATTTAATAAGATCATTATAATAGGACAAGCAACATTACAGACATTCAAAAATTGATTGATTTATTCCTTTTCCAAGGTGCAGAAGTTCATCAGCCAGTAAGACCTTTCTGTTTTCTACCTGGAACAAGTAAATAAATCTCTACACAGAAAATATATGCAAATTACCACCCTCCAATCATCAATAATCATGACATTCCGAAAACTGCAGGGAAAACATTACAGTTTTTCAGATTGTTTTGCATTTATTCTGATTGTACTCATTGTCCAAATAAAGAATTTCATGGGGATATTTCAGCATGAAATAGCCAATTCCACTTTGTTTTCTAAGGTTTATGATTGGGTTCATACACCGAGTTAACCCATGTGTTGCTTAATGTTTCATTGAATATTCACAATTGGTTTGCTTCACACAATGTGAAACCCAACAGATTACAAACCATAACGGCTGGGATAACAGTATTCTAAGCCCATATAACTCAAAAACCTATGGTGCTATGATTTATGGCTCATAAAATAATACATAAATTTATGTTAATTAATGATATTAATGCAGCATAAGGAACTGAGTGAGACTGTACTGATTAAGGCACCAAACTGGAAACTGGGAACCAAGAATTCTGGTCATGCCTTCATTGCGAAGTCAGAATAATAGAGTAACAGAGTTGGAAGGGACCTTGGAGGTCTTCTAGTCCAACACCCTGCTCAAGCAACGAGACCCTATACCATTCTTTACAAGTGGCTCTCCAGTCTCTTCTTAAAAGCCATCAGTGATGGAGTATCCACACAGAAGGCAAGCTTGTTCTCACTGTTAAGAAATTTCTTCTTAGTTTTATGTTGCTTCTGTCATTGATTAATCTTGGCTTGCCTTCTGGTGCTTTGGAAAATAGGTTGATCCTCTCTTCTTTGTGGAATAAATATTGGAACACTGCTATCATGTCACCCCTAGTCCTTCTTTTCATTAAACAAATTCTTGGAACCATTCTTCATGTTTTAACTTCTGTCTGAACTATTTCCAGAGTCTCCATATCTTTTTTATAATATGGTGACCAAAATTGGACACAGTATTCCAAATGTGATCTTACAAAATGGGACTAATACTTCACATGATCTTGATTCTATTCCTCTCATAATGCAACCTATGATTGTGCTGGCTTTTTTGGCTGCTGCCTCACACTGCTGTGGTGTGCACACAGAATGACAGAAAAACAGACAGGTAAGAGAGGGAGGGAGGGAAGGAGAGAGAGATTGAGATTGAGTATATTGGTGAGTCTGGGACCGGACAACTCCTCCCTTTGACCAAGTTACAATGTATAGCAAGGGATCTTCCCACCTCCTTCCCTGGCATTCAAAATTATGCAGATTCTCTTCTCCCTACCTTTTTTAATCCCTGTTTCTCTATCTTCTAGCAATCTAGAGTTGAACATAATTTTTGCACTTCGGCTGTGTCTACATAACATGCCAAGTCTGTTTGGGCTTAGCATGTGGGGTGATCCTGGCTCCAATTTTATTTCACATTGTTAATAAAACCTAAAGATTGCAAAAAAGCAGCCAGGCTGCTTTACTTCTCTCCAGCACTTGTTAGCCATGTTCCATGGACAGCAGTGATCCATTTTATTGTGTCGGAAGATCGGAATACACACTCGTAGCCTAGGATCTGCAGCGCTTGTTTATTGCAAGGCAAGTATTGCAACTATGTAACAACAGCAATCAATGGCTGGCAAGCAGCCTTTATATAGTGGCTGTCTGCTGCTCTGTTAACTAATGACTTTGAACTATTTTCCCGCAGTGCTCGCGATGGGCTACTGCACATCTGCGCCTGCACAGACACAATACCCCTCACCATCCCACTGGTACTTTAATTATAGTCTCATGTTACATTTGTACTCTTCTAAATATGAGGGTCACCGGCAGTTCCACACCAATTTGCGGATCTCCAGTATTCTGGATTGCTTGTCACTGGACCTCCACATTCTCCTGATATCCTCCTCAGCAGTCGTGTGTGGCCTCATATCAGGGTCATTTGATACATCCCTCAGGGTCAGCAGAAGTGGGGCATCCATAGCAGGTGTCATCTCTGGTGCTGGACTCACCCTTCCAGTACCTCTAAGTACCCCTATGTTTTCCTCTCATCTGTATCTTTGCCTGCTCTTCCCTGGGGGACTGGATCACTTGCTTTGCGATTGGCCAGTGGTTTGGGATCTCTCCAAAGCTGTCAATGTATCTGTCAGATACAGATGTCACACCCTGCCATCTTTGAGTTCCACATGATATGACATGTGACTTCCAGAATATGTCCAGGCACCAGATGGGTTTTCCCACATAGTTCCTCATGTTCGCTCTGTCCCCTTGTTTGAAAGTCCTTGCCGTGCCATTCTCTTCTCTCTGGTTGTCTGTTCTGTAGTCAGGGTGTACTGTGTCCGGGTGTGTTCTTTGTCTTCTCCCCATTAACAGTTCTGCTGGGCTCCTGCCCATTACCACACATGGAGTGACGTGTTGAGTTAACAGGTATTCTTCCAATTTCTCTTGGACATTCTCTTGTCCCATTCGGGAGAGGGCCTCCCTCATAGTGCACACCATCCACTCTATTTGGCCATTTCCTGAGGTGATAAATGGTGTGGTAAGTGCATGGCAGATCCCTTGGTTTGCCAGGAATATCTCAAATGGCCTTGCTGTCATTGTCTGAGACCACCACGCCTGGCAGACCATGTGTTGCAAACAGTGTATGTAGCACATTAGTGATGGCGTCTGTGGTTGTTGTGTTCATGATAGCCACCTCTAACCACTTTGAGTATGCATCTACGATGATTAGGAAGAACTTCCCGTAGACCAGCCCAGCAAAATAGATGTGTATCCTGGACCAAGGGCTCTGTGGAGTCTCCCATTTGTGGGGGTTTGTGATAGGGGGTGACAGTCGCATCTCTTGGCATGGTTTACAGCTGGACACCCATTGCTCGATGTCTTTGACCAGGGATGGCCACCATATGTAACTGTGGGCTAAGGCTTTCATCCGAATGTTCTCGGGGTGGCCTTCGTATAGTGTCTGCAGCAACATTTTCCTTAATGTTGGGGGAATCACTATACAGCTTCCCCACAGCAGACAACCTTTTTATATGGACAGTTATGTTGTCTCATCTTGAATGGCCTGAAATCTGTGCTCGTTGATTCCTTTGGCCACCTCCTCCACACCCAGTTTAATACTTTTGTTATCATTGGGTCTTGGATGTTATTATAGTCATTTGCTTCCAGAACGCAATCAAATTGGATATATCCCATGTCTCTATTTCAGGATCAAATGATGTGAATTTGGGGAGGTTTCCATGCTTCCTTCTGAGTAATCTGGCTGTTTCCTCATTGATTCCGTGGTCTCCTGCAGTGATCTGTGCAATAGCTCCCGTTCCGACTGAAAATCCCACCTTCGTCGCTAGTTCTTGTGTCGGAAGATTGGAATACACACTCAGAGCCTAGGATCCGCAACTCTTATTTATTGCAAGGCAAGTATAGCAACAATGTAACAACAGCAATCAACAGCTGGTGGGCAGCCTTTATATAGCAGCTGCCTGCTGCTCTGTTAACCAATGACTTTGCACTATTTTCCCATGCTGCTCACAATGGGCTACTGCACTCCTGTGCCTATGCAGACACAACACATTTCCTTCTGCTTTTGATGGAGTCAGAACTTAGTAGATATTGTGCTTCCTCCCTAACAGCTTTTTAAGTCTTCTCACCACCCAGAAATTTGCAACGTCTCTCAAGTTGGCTTGCTATTCCCGCCAGTTTGAAGAGCATTGCCATCAGTCAAACAGATTTTATAAGAACCTCTGAGAAAAATTTGGTGATTCTGTTATCATAAATATCATGGATGGACACTTGGCTTGCTTGTTATATTTCACATCATCTGCCATTCACACTATGTGTATTTCATTACTCTTGAGTTTGACAGGGCAGTGAATGTTATTTCCCAGAGATGCTTGGATTCAGCTAATCGTATGCTGCCTGGCAGAAGCAATCTTCAGATTGGGGAATACTTACTTTCCCTTTTTAAAAAAATAATGAAGATATTTGCAGTAACAGAGAACTTTGCTTCATTTGTAACCAACATTTGCAAAACTCTTCCACAGCTGATCTTGGTCCCTGGATATTAGCAAGTATATTGTATGTGGCACAGACAGAGCAAAGGTTAATAATTGAGTCAAAATTTTATTTTTATTACTAAAGAAGGCTTCAGAGATCCAAAGCCATGATGGGGCTATCTGTTGACTCATGACATCAGGAAAATTGCAACCTGAAATGTAAGAGATCTATATGGTCAAGAGTTTGCATTTGGGAAGGGAAGAAAGGAAAGGAGAAGAGAGGGGAGGAGAGGGGAGGGGAAGAAAGGGAAGGGGTATGTTGTATGTTTTGTTAAGAATATAAATTCTGAGTGAAGCTAACCTGTTCTTACAGACTGAAGGTAATAAATATAGAGATGGAAATGATATTATGAATTTAGTTATGAATGAGTTAAAATATGTGTCAGAAAATAAGAATTGATATCATCTAAATGAGCAAGAAAATAGGAAATAACCAGACTAGGGATAGCTGCATGTTTGCTTGCATATAAAATTTATCTGACCACCTCAAACCGACCAGACTTTAAGCATTTTTCAGAATTTATATACTAAAAAAAAGAATATGATTTCTGAATAACATTAATTAAAATAGCAGCTGGAGGTGAAAGACTAAAATTATGGAGAGAGAGAAAATGATGCCACTCTATATAACAAATATCTGAAGCCCTTCAGAAACACCATGTTTCCACCTCTTTCTGAGGGGCCGTAAGGATAAAGGCCATCTATACTTCATGGAGCAAAGTATTCAATGGATGGGGTATTGTTACAGAAAATGTTTGTCACTACAGTTCCTCACACTGTACTTGGGAATAGTTGGGTGTCCCTTAGCAGGCACTCTCTAGTTTTTGGATAGGATGTGCAGAAAACTATAGGGCTGAGGTGAATGATGGTAATAAAAAAGACAGGAATTTGCTGTGAGAAAAAATGAATTGGATTCCAAATGGATTATTTTGTATGAAAAAGTCTATTCATATGCCAGCTCTTCAAGATAAGCCAAGTCAGGAGACAGATTCCACAAGGAATGCTGGAACTTCATTTTATTATATCGGGTATTACAGAATCTTGAAAGCATATCAGAGACTCTCGTCCTCTCTATGATACCAAAGAAAATGAAGGCTGGTTCATTTTGACTTTCTTTCTCATATCAACCTTCCTTTCAAGGCTAAACTGGTGTTTACATCATGGCAGTTGAAAACTTTCATCAAGGCCATCTCCATATTCTCTACAGCATGTTTAATGAGTTAATTCAGATGCATCAAAACATATACACAGAAAAGGAATAAATCAAATAGTCTGATTTATTTGACTGTCTAGATGAAAGACTGAAAGAATTAGTGAAGGATAAAAGGCTAATCAGAGTTTTTGAATGTGGCTCATAACATTATTTGGTAGTGTCAGAACTTGGGAAAAATGCATATTTCATAAGGAAAAGAAGTGCGGGAAAATCATGCATGAGGGAAAAAAACATTAGAAAATGAATTAATCTTCAAACATAACAGGTACAAAACTGGCATCAAAAGTTTGATATAGCAACTTGGAAGCTTGGTGACAAGATGGGAAAATGCTGAATGGGATGCTAAAATAAAAGCAAAAGAGGTTGGGAAAAAGTTTTTGATTGCTGCAAAAATAAAGACAAGGCAGAAATATTGTGTAATAGAGAAACAGAAAGCAATAATTGCAATGATTATAGTCAAAGAACACAAGAAATAGGTTTTTAAAATACTTTTGTTTATATGCTAGTCTCTTACAAGACACTGACTGTCACAAATACTTAAGAAAAGTGAAATTGAAATGAATCCTATAAATGTTAGCATCCAGACTGGGGGAAATAATTAAAAGTAAATCATAAATACTGTGTGAATATTTGTTGGTTGGTATAATGCAGCACCACGAGAAAAAAAATGTTAAAATGTGAATCTGATTTGCTTATGGCTTGGTTGTGCAATTTGATTAATACATTTCTGAAAATGGGGCAGCAATTTAATTTAATGGCAATTAAAATAATACTTTTAATGTTTTTGTTATTTAATATTTTATATAAAGGGGAAATTATAATGGGATTAGCTTATTAAAGACACTTGTGAAAATGTCTGACAGAAAGGGTCAAAAAAGTAACAAATAGCATAATTTGGATAGTGCAATGCAGCTTCCACTGCAGTTGTGGTACAGAAATCAGATTTTTCTTTGCTTTCCAGCAGAACTTTGAGAGATAAATGAATGTGCGAAATAGGATTTTCTATACAAGTGTTGATTTAGAGAATGGCTATAATTACATTTTGTTGCACAGTCAGTCAGATGTTCAGATTGGATTTGGCATTTTTGTCCACCTATCAAGTCCTTCCTGGGATAGGCAGATGTGGATGTGTTAAAGATATTGTTGCTACATGGAAGCTGTATGTTCCGAGTAAATTATTATTACCAAATTTACTTGCCGCCCATTTTGCAGCTGGAAGCAAATCTGAGAGGCTTACAATAAGGTAAAATATACAAATATCCAAACCATATACAAACATCAAACCAATATGTAAATATGACAACTGCTTAAAAATTACATTAATTAAAACAGACTAAAAAGCATAGGTTTGGAAGGGAGTGGTGAGGTTTCTTCTCTGTTAGTGCACCAACCATTTCCAGTCAACAGCTTCTCCTTGGGAATCCCATGCTGGTTGGTAAGGCCAGGTTTTAAGACTTTTCCTGAAGGTTAAAAGAGAAGGGGTGGATCTTGCTCCTCCAAAGGGCAAGGACCACAGCAGAAAAAGCTCTTCTCCTGGATCTGACCATCCAAAATTCCTTGGTTGATGGGATCTGCAATAGGCCACTTCTGCCAGCACAAAATAATCATACCTCTTCAGCCCTTATTCTTAACACTGGTATACCACAGGATTGCATGTTGAGTCCCTTACTCTATACTCTTTATGTGCATGATTGCATTCCTACTCACGTTAGTAATGCTATGACTAAATTTGCAGATGATACAACAGTGGTGGGACTCATCTCCAGGGGGATGAAATAAGGTAGACTGGTTGCTTTTGTGGTGTGGAGACAATAACTTGGTCTTCAACACCAATAAGACCAAGGAGCTTATAGTGGACTATAGAAGGAACAGATCAGACATTCATTTAGCCCCTGAATGGAGACTGAGCAGAGCAAGTGGCCAGTTTTAAGTTTCTGGGTGTTACCATAAAAGAGGACCTGACCTGGGGTGCTCACATTGCAGCACTGGTCAAAAGGGTCCAGCAGAGATTATACTACCTGAGGCTTCTCAGAAAACAACAACTGAATGAGAAACTGCTGGTGATCTTTTACTGCTGTACCACAGAGAGCATTTTAACTTACTGCACCTCTGTATGGTTTGCCAATTGCACAATGGCAGATAGGAAAGAACTCCAGAGTGTTTTGTTCGGAAAACACACGAGGTAGACCGGGTTCCAACAACAAATACTTTATTGTAAACTAGTAAGTAAATAGGAACACTTGGCTGAAGCCGGGGCCAGCCTTTTATACAGGCTGGCTTGCCTGCTTGCAGCCAATGGCAGTTGTTTAGATTTGCCACCTTTTTGGCAGCTCTTTGGATTGGTTCCTAGTGAACCAATCCAGTGTTCATTTTATTAGCCAATCAGGTTTGTAGATTTGGAGTCATCCACTTTACATACAGAACACCCCTCCCCCCTTTGTTCAGTCCTACGTGGTGACGTAGTCTCGCAGGTAGGTGGGGCTTTTCCAGACTCGACTTGACCTGCGCGGTTCATTCTCAGTGAAGACTTCGACCGGTTCGGATGGGGTTGCTGTGTCGTCCGTCCTTCTCCCTGGAACCATCTGGAAGGGTGAGTCAGCCATTTTACCGCCGCCTGAGTTTCTTAGGCCGGCGGTTTTGCCGCTCCCTCCCGTTTCCTCTGGGCAGGTCGAGCTGGCTTGGCTGGCCCCTTCCGATGGTCTCTTTCCGCAAGTCTCTTCAAACAGTGAGTCTTTTATTTGCTCTTTTTGTTCGTATTGATTGTTAGGTTTAGTTTTAAACAGTTCTTTATTTGTTTCTCGCCTTTCCCCCCCCACCTTGGTTTGCATTTCGCCGGTTTTTTTGGTGAATGTTTGTAAGTCTGTGGTTCTTTCTATAATTCGAGATCGAAGCTGGTCTATGTGCCGCTTCCATTCCCTGCCATCGTCTAATTTTACTCGGTAGGATTTGGGGCCTGTAATTTGGATAATTTGTCCCGGTAGCCATACCGGGTCCCCGGTGAAGTTTTTGGCGTATACCAAATCGTCTATTTCGAATTGTCTGAACCGTGTAGAGGAGTCAGGGGGGTTTTCTGGGGTAAAATTTGGGTGTAACCTATCCAGGTGAGATCTTAATTTTCGCCCCATGAGTAATTCTGCTGGTGACTTATTTGTTATAGTACTGGGCGTTATGTGCTGGAGTGTGAGCAAACGGTTTACTTTCTGTTGGACATCTCCAGCGTCCATTCGTTCCAACCCTTCTTTGGTAAACCGGACCATTCTCTCAGCCCTGCCGTTCGCAGCCGGGTGAGCCGACGCGGTTAGTGCATGTCTTATACCTAGGGAGGCTAGGTATTGCTCAAATGGTATGCTGGTTAGCTGCGGCCCGTTATCTGAGACGAGAACGTCCGGTATGCCATGGGTGGCAAAAAGGCTGTCCAGTTTTTTTATTACAGCTTCTGTTGTCGTTGATGGCATAATTTTTACTTCAAGCCAATTTGAGTAGGCATCAACAACAATCAGAAAGGTATGCCCTTTGGTAGGCCCCGCGAAGTCAATGTGTATTCTTGACCACGGTCCTCGAGGGGTTTCCCAGTCCTTAACGGGTGCTTTTGGTGGAGATGGTCTAATTGCCTGGCATTTGTGGCATGAGCTTACCCAATACTCTATGTCCTTATCAATACCCGGCCACCACACATAACTTCTGGCAAGGCTTTTCATCTTAACCATTCCCGGGTGCCCTTCATGCAAAAGCTTAAGTACCCTGGGCAGTAATTTGGCAGGAATTACTACCCGATCACCCCACAACAAACACCCCTTTTGGATAGAAAGTTCAGTCTGTCTGGACCGGAAAGGTTTAAAGTTTTCAGTTTTTTGATTCTCCGGCCAGCCTTTACCTACCCAGCTAAGAACGCGGGCAGTCAATGAGTCTTTCGCGGTGGCTCTGGCGACATCATACGCCGATATGGGTAGATCGGAGCAAGTCTCGATTTGTAGCGTTGTCATCGCTGGTGCCGGGTCTGCGTCGGTTGCTGGTAAGGGTGCTCTGCTCAAAGCGTCCGCATGGGAAATTTGTTTCCCTGGCCGATGTGTCAGAGTGTAGGAATAAGCTGCTAGGAACTCTGACCATCTCGTCATTCTTGGGGACAGTATATTAGATGTTGGCTTGTTTCCCGCCAAAATCCCCATTAGCGGTTTGTGATCCGTTATGATTTGAAAAGTCCTCCCATATAAGTATTCGTGGAATCGTTTTACTCCAGCGACAATTGCTAGAGCTTCCCTGTCCAATTGGCTATAATTCCGCTCGGTTTTTGATAGAGTCCTAGAATAATATGCGACGGGTGCTTCTCTGCCATCTGGTAGTTGGTGGCTCAGGATGGCACCTACTCCATATGGTGAGGCGTCGCAGGTCACTGTTAATGGCAGAGTGTCGCTAAATTGGATGAGAACGTTTGTTGATGTTAGCAAGCTTTTAATATTTTGGAAGGTTTTTTTTTCTTTGTAACCCCAAGTCCAAGTTGCCTTTTTGTCTAGCAGACGGTGTAACGGTTCTGCTATAGTGGCTTTGTTTGGCAGGAACATGTTATAAAAATTAATTAATCCTAAGAACGCTTGTAGTTCTGTTTTATTTCTTGGTTCAGGGGCGTCTTTGATCGCTTTAACTTTTTTATCTGTGGGGTGGATACCTTCTCCGTCTATTGAGTAGCCCAGGAATTCGACGCTGTTCTTAACTAAACAGCACTTTTCTCTTTTTACCTTGAGGCCAGATTCCCTAAACTTAGTTAGAACCTCTTTCAGTCTGTTCCTTAATTGAGTTTCATCTCTGGCCGAGATTAGGACGTCGTCAAAATAGGGAACGACTCCTTGTATGCCATTTAGAAGGCGTTCCATCAGACTTTGGAAGACGCCAGGGGCTACGCTTACTCCAAATTGGAGTCGGTGGCATTTGAATGCGCCCTTATGGGTGACTATAGTCTGCGCTTCTGCTGTTTCTGGGTCCACTGGGAGTTGTTGATAGGCTTGTGCCAAGTCGAGTTTGGCGAAAACTTTGCCTTTTCCCAGGGAATGAAGCAAATGCTGGACTACTGGCACCGGGTATGCGCTTGGTTGTAATGCGTGGTTCAGGGTAGCCTTATAGTCACCACAGATTCTGATGGACCCGTCAGGTTTAATGGGTGTGACAATAGGCGTTTCCCACTTGGCATGGTCCACAGGTTCTAACACCCCTTGGGCTACTAATTTGTCCAGCTGTTCCTCTATTTTTGCCTTTAGTGCAAAAGAAACTCGCCTGGCTTTTATTCTTCGTGGGGCTATTTGGGGGTTTAGATTGAAAGAAATGGGGTTTCCCCGATACTTGCCAAGTGAGCCGTCAAAAACGTCCTGGAATTCTCGGATGAGGTCGTCTTCCCAGCCGGTTGTAGTCACTCGATCGACCCCGGTCATCCCAATGCCCAATGGCGCGAACCACTCGATGCCCAGGAGGCTTGGTCTGTCATGGTTGACTATGGTCAGCGGAAGCACCTTGATGTGATTTTTGTAGGCGACTCGGAAATGTCCCATGCCAATCACAGGGATTTGGTTTCCCTGATAGTCCTTGAGGGTTAGGTGCTGCTTCTTCAATTCTTTGGGTTTGATACCTGGGACTAGCTGTTTAATTGTGTCCCACGATACCATGGAGAGGAAGGACCCCGAGTCCACTTCCATCTTGCAGTGTTTTCCCTCGATTTCCACGATGACTTTAATTTTTCTCCCACTTTCCGTCTGAGCGCTCTGTATAATGACAGTTTGGTGTGTATTGGCTCGCTTCTCTTGTTGCCATTTTCTTTCAGCTCGTTTAGGCTCGGCTCGTGTCGGGGAATTTCTGCATCTCGTCGGGCTGTAGAATTTTTTGTTTCTGCAGACCTTCTCGATGTGCCCTCGTTTTTTGCAATGTCGGAAGATGGCATCGAGAAATCTGCATTCGGCTCGTGGATGGTTTCCTCTGCAGCCAGCGCATTCCCGCCAATTTCTCCTTTCGCGCTCTTTTTTGTTCGTGAGCAAACGGTGGACCTCGTCGTCCTCTTCGCTCGATTCATTTGTTTCGCCCGACTCTTCGTAGTGGGTTGTGGTGGCAGGGTGCTTTCTGTCTTTGGCTGGTGTTTCTTCGCTGTGTGTGTTCATCTTTTTAATGGCTACCGCAGATTTTTTCGCGGCTTCAGCGGCTGTAGCTTCCGCGATGGCTTCGGTAACGGTGATGTTGGGCTTGTTGAGCATTTTACTCTGTGCGGTCGAGTCTCTCAGGCCTAACACCACGCGATCTCTCATTGCCTCGTCTATGTTTAAAAATTCACACTCACCCCCTATTTGTCTGAGGGCAGCGATGAAATCGGCGACGGTCTCTCCCTCTCTCTGGTCTCTGCGGTAAAATTCGTGTCACTTTATTAAGTTAGACACCATCAGAGCGTAGTGTGCTTTGAGGAGTCTCTGCAATTCTGTCCACGTTAGTTGTTTAACGTCCCGGGGCTTCGCGAGGGCTTTTGCCATTTTAAAAACTGTTGGCCCACAGTGCGTCAGGAACACAGCTCTCTTGCGTTGCTCGGAAATGCCTTCCATTTCATTGCTCTCCAAGTACATTTGGAAGTGATCAGCATAGGAATCCCAATCCTCTTCGTTGGGATTGAAGGGTGCGGGCGGTGCGTTGTTTCCAGGCATCTTGCTTGTAATCTGGACTTCTTATCACCGCGTGCAGGTTTCTTCCTTCAGGACGATCCCACCTTCGTCGCCAGTGTTTTTTTCGGAAAACACACGAGGTAGACCGGGTTCCAACAACAATTACTTTATTGTAAACTAGTCAGTAAATAGGAACCCTTGGCTGAAGCCGGGGCCAGCCTTTTATACAGGCTGGCTTGCCTGCTTGCAGCCAATGGCAGTTGTTTAGATTTGCCGCCTTTTTGGCAGCTCTTTGGATTGGTTCCTAGTGAACCAATCCAGTGTTCATTTTATTAGCCAATCAGGTTTGTAGATTTGGAGTCATCCACTTTACATACAGAACACAGACAGTTAACGTCCGTTGGCCAGAAGATCATTAGTTGCCCTCTCCCCTCTTTGGAAGAGCTTTATAGCTCCCACTGCCTTAAGAAAGTTCAAAACATTCTCAAAGATCCATCTTACCCTGGGAACCTTTTTCTTTTTAACTATTACCATTTGGCAGACAGTACAGGATAATAAAAACAAGGACAAATAGGCTGAAAAACAGCTTCTATCTCAGGGCAGTAGCTCTGCTGAATTCTACTGTATAGTGAAGTGTTGATGTGGTGTCGGGCAGTGATGGGATTCAACCGGTGTTACTACTGGTTCAATGACTACGTTTTGCTGTGCACACATGTAAAAAACCCTTTAGCTGTGCCACCTAGACAGCTGAAAAGTGCTGCACGCAGGTGTGCAGCATTTGAAAAGCCTCTTTTTTCCTGCTTTTTCAACCTCAGCTATGCCGCGCAAAGCAGGAAGTAAAGGACAGGCAAGAGCCCAGGTGGGCAGGTGGGCCAAACAGCAGCAAACACAGAACCGGTTCTGTGTCTGCTGCTCTTCAGAGCCACTGGTTCTATAGAGCCAGGCAGAACCGGTAGCATCCCACCCCTGGTGTCAGGGTTTTCAATTCAATGTGTGTCGTGTGAAGGATGTGTGTTTGTGTTTATTTTCATGGTCACAATGTGCACTGAAGATGGTGTTTGATTTCATTGTATGAGGTGCAATGACAATAAACTAAACTAAGCTAAATGAGTGAATAGTCCAAATTCCATTGGAGAAAGACAATTCCACAGATATCCTGGACCTTTGCCATAAAAGGTTTTAAAGTTAATAACCAACACTCAGAAGCAGATCGGAAACCAGTGCAGCTTGCCACCCTAGGAACTTGCAAAACTGTGCTGCTGCATTCTGGATCAATTGTAACTTCCACATACTCTTCAGGGGTAGCTCCATGTAGAGTGTATTGTAATAATCTAACTGAAAGATGACCAGGGTGTGAGTGATTGAGCACAGGACCTCACAGTCCAGTAAAGGGCATAATTGCAGGTGTTTTGAGCAGTGGTGGGATTCAAAATTTTTTACTACCAGTTCTGTGGGCGTGGTTTGGTGGGTGTGGCGGGGAGGGATACTGTAAAATCTCCAGTCAGAGGTGATATTTGTCGGTTCCCAAAACTACTCAAAATTTCTGCTACTGGTTCTCCAGAACTCATCAGAACCTGCTGAATACCACTTCTGGTTTTGAGGCATAATTCAAATTGTGTTTGAGTTATGAGTTGCTTAACACAAATATAGAATTGAAGTTTGGTTGCTAAATGTGATAAAAGTGATACACAATGTAAATAATGAATATATAGGAATAAATGTATGGCATGCTTAGTATATACAGTACTTCAAAACTGGGCTAACAGTAAGACAAGGTTGTGTGATGTCTCTTTGTTTTATTTATAGATAAATGCATTTATGCTTGTGATGATGAGAGAAGTGTGTTGTTTGTCAACATGAATGCAGATAATATTGCATTTTTATGCAGATGATGCTGTGTGGTTGGCTATGAAACTTAATGATTTGTAATGAGTATTATGCAGACTGCATGATGCTGTAAGAGCAGGATTCTGAAAATTAATGTATCAAATATAAGGTATTTGAATTTGAGAGGGAAGAATGAGTGAATGATTATAAGTTAGATATAAATGATGAAAAAATAAAGTATATGAATTCATGTACAAATGGATCAAAAAGATATTAAGTCATGAAAGTAGTACTAGTAGAAAGGCAGTGATTAGAATATGGTTTTCTTGGGAATGAATGTCAAAAAAAGTGAAATTTTGTATGTATGAGCATGCTTTTTGCCAGTTTGTTATGTCATGTGGAAGGGACATTTAGCATGCCAGGAAAAATATAAAAGGGAGTTGAATGCAGTGGGGATGGATTACCTAAGAAATGTGTGTGTTTAAACCAAAAGTGGATGATTCAAGAATAAATAGGTCTTGAAGTGGACTAAATGCATAGTTATTGATCATAATAGAAGGAGCATGTCGGGGTTGCTTTGCCTTAGAAAGAATGAATGACACTTCTGAGGAAACAACTGTGGATTGAAAATGATTCCATGGAGAGCGAAGCCAACAACTGCAGCAGAACAAGTCAGCTCCTTGGAAATCCTCTCTGGAGCAAGAAAAGGATCTGTGATTGCCCTCAAGTGCTCCCATATAGTGGCTTTCCATGAGGAAAGGCAGCAGTCTCTTATCAGTTTTAAAGTTCTGGGACTCAAGGGAAAACCATCTTTGTCCAAACTATCCTAGCTCCATAACTGAATAGTTCCTTTAAAAAAAATTTTTTTTTAATGGGCTTCCATTATATGTATGCACTACTCTATTTAGACTGAGCTAATTTTCCTTTAATTGCTTAAGGGTATTGACTTCTTATGAAAATGCTGGAGATCTAGCTCTGGGGCTCAAACGCGGACGTAAATCGAGGACTGCCTGAACGCTGGGCTGGGACCGCCCTGAACTCGCTCGACGAGATCTTGAGGTGAACTTAACCGAAGCGGGCTCGGGGCCTCCCCCTCAACTTCTACGCCGCGCTTTCACCGGGGCGGGGGAGGGGGGAAAAGGGGGCGTCGTGGGGGGCCGGCAAAGGAGCCCTCCGCTGTGTCTGAGGCGACAACCTAGAAACACCGGCGGGAAGCGCAGCCAGTGGGAGATCTTGGCTGCGTGACGTCACCGCCCGGGCTGGCCATAGGCTGAGAGCCCACTTTTTGTGAGAAGCGGCGGCGGCGGCGGCTTTCTCTTCAGCGGTTTCCGCAGCCCGTGGCCGGGGGGGGGGCATCCTTGCCATCTTCCTTTCCCTCGCTCGCCCTCCTCGCCGTTCCGCAGACACCAAGGAGCAGGTGAGCGAAAGAAATCCCCTCACTTCTTGTGCTTCCTCACAAAGGCTCGCCTTTGCTCCGAGCAGCGGGGGGGGGGGGGGGGGGGGG
>BLBF01000006.1:20506380-20544491 GCA_015471245.1 Laticauda colubrina
AATCTTGCTTATCACAGATGGTGCTTTTGGGGGGAGTGGGGGGTGAGAATCGTACTGTGGCTGAAAGGATTAAAAAATGGTAATGAAAGGTGTAGTTTCCCCCCCTCCCCTTTCTTTCCCCCCTTGGGTCGGGTGTCGTCTATTTGGTTTGTTTAAGGCATGGAACATTTTATTATTTTGATTATACATTATCCCCCCACCCATCTTTCTTTTCTCCAGCAAAGAAAAATGAGGGAGGTGTGAAGGGCTGGGCACAAGGCATTCCCTCCCTTAGCGTAAGGGGGCGAGCACAATCTCGGTGGAGCAATCTGCAGCAGATCTTTTAGGGGGAAAGGAAAACAAAAACAAACCCCAACGACCACCCCCCTCGACGACCACCCTCCTCCATGAGTTCAGCGGAGCTGTCCAAAGGGCCCGGCCTCTCCCTGCCCGCCTGCCTTTTGAATAGGACATCTGGCTCCTCCAACGCCAGCGGCACCTGCATCACACAATTGGGGCAGTTCTTCCAGTCCTTCTCGTCCACTTTCGTCTTGATTGTCTTGGTCGCCCTCATCTGCTGCCTGATTCTTCTCTCCCTGATCACTTTCCACATCCACAAGAGGAAGATGAAGAAGCGGAAAATGCAGAAGGCACAAGAAGAGTATGAACGGGATCACTGCAGCGCCAATGCCAGCACCCAGGCGGGGGATTCATGTGAAATATCCCGAGGAAAAGAATCATCCAGTCCAGGGAAAATCACCCAGGATTCTAGCATCCCTTCTCCTTCTGCCCCAGAAGCACAGAATCCCCATCCAGAAAGATTGGATTTGGAAACAAATACTCCTGGGCCCTTGCAAACAGTGGTATTGTCTTGATTTTGTTGACTTCTGTTTGTGGGGACCTCACCAAAAGACTTCTCTCTTTTTTTGGTGTTTGTATATATTTGAGTGGCTATTATTATAATCTTGAAGATAATGATTATTGCTAATATATACGAAAGAACTAACCAACCCATCAGTTATTCAAACGCATGTCAAATTAAATTGTGTTCTTCAATTACTTTTTTTTTTTGTTCTTGAAAACAGAAGGATGGGTCTTTTTTCTCCCCCCCCCCCCAAGTGGAGAAGATGAAGAAAAACTGCCCAGTGCTACCAAATATGAAACAATTTTCCCTGAAATCAAAGGTTCAGGCTGTACTATTGGGATGTACATACAGAAATGTTTCTGATTATATATTATAGCAAATTTACGTTTCATTCTTTGGGGATGGGTGGGATTACACAAACATATAATAGGGACTGGGTTTAAATCTACTGACAATAATGAAAAACTGAGGGAGAGTTTGGCAAGTTTTATGCAAAGGAGGGTCTATTTCTCAGGGTGCATTTGAAACCCTGTCCTAGAACTTGACAATGGGAGACTAGTCCAATTTGAAACAACCAAGAATGCATTAATCTTTTTGTGAAATCTGTAATTGTTCTCTCTTCCGCCTCTGCTTTTCCAACTTGTCCACTCTCAATTTTAGAGATTAGCTTTTATTTCCCTTTTGTAGGATCAATATCAAAATGTTGAAATGATCTCCACCCTACAGCGATCTCCACAATCCTCTTTTTGGGGGGGAAAATGACTTTTTCTCTCTCTTTCTCTGCAGTATTATATACCCTATGTCTTGCAAACTGTGAATGCAGAGCAGCTGAGATATGCTTGTGTATCTATATCGATAAGAGAGAATGGAGTAATTACTTCATAGGAATGTTTTGGGATGTATCTGTCTCTCTTGAAGGCTTTTCTTTATTGTATCAGCCTTTTTCTTACATTAAATCTGGATCAAGATACCTTTTCAATGACTAACCCCAAGGTGATGTACAGTAATTTATTTTACCATCGGATGTTGGCACTCTGGGAACACCCACCTGATACATCTTTTGAATTGTTCTCTACAATATGTTCTGATCCAACCAGACTTACATTTTTCCCTACTGAAAACTGACTTCAGCATTGATGTAGTATTGAGCTGTCTTCTACTGTCCTGATTAGATGATATATTTGTTTTTTCCCTTACCTTTAAACAAACACAATGCAATGGCAGCATACCTCTGTTCCCCTCCCCATGGATCTCTCTCGTGAATCTGGACAATAGAGGTTTGGTGTTAAGGTACCATCTATTAAAAACAGGAAAGCATTTTAAAAGAGACTGCTGTGTTTTTACACCCCCCCCCCCCCAGGAGAAATAATCCTTCATTGCTTAAGGAAACTGAATGAGTGGCTGCTTGTGCTGTATGTTTGTTAATAACAAGGAAAATAGTTCTGTTTCCATTGAACCCTTTGAAGTGCCATTAATTTCAGTTGAAGAGACTTAATCTTAGGACGCAATCTTCCATTTATAGATGTGGAACTAAGACTTTGCCTTGAAAGATGCAAAGGAAAGATTTACAGGACTATCTTGTAACTATCCTAAGTATTCGTAACTGTACTTTGGTTCTCAACCAACCGTAGAACTCACGTGAATGACAGTGGATCAATCATTCTCTCCCAGACCTGACTGCTTTGCAGGGTTGTTGTAGGGAAAACTGTAGGGGAGATCTGTCAAGATGAACTTTGAGCACCTAGAAAAAAAGACAGAACATAAATGCAATAAATAACAGTATTTAAATGGGTTTAACTTTACATAATTGTAAATTATGTAGGTGGCTCTTTTTTAATGAATCTTTTCTTTTAATTAAAAAGTTACTTCAAAAAATTTTTTCTTGATTATTTATTTATTTGATTTCCATAGCCACCCATTATGTATTTAATACATAAGTAGCTATTGTTTAATCAGTAGGTCCATAAGTTGGTGAATTAATAGTTCTAAAATATTTTCCGTATGATATCCAGCTAAGGACTAGGTGCATCTTAATATCAAATATATTGCAAAACAATAGAAGAGCTGTTTCACAGTTCAAAAATAAAAACTAACATGATACTATGTTCTGTCTTTAATATTGTTCTGCCTACTCTGTCTTACTCCTGTAGTGATTGAAACTGATTTTTTTAAGCAAAATTATGTACATTTCAGTAATTCAATTGTAATACTTTACAAGATCATTGGTGGGTAGAATTCTCAGAGAATAATAGCACAAATCTAAACATCCAATATTTGCAATGCCATTGTGGCATCAAAATGCAAGGGATTTAGTATCTATCACTTATTTTTCTTTGCTTCTTAGGTTTTCCTTTCACTCTTGATCAATTAGACTGAAAAATAGCTGCTGAGTGAAATCTCTCTCTCGTGCTTAGAATCATAAAACTAGAAGGAGCCATTCAGATAACTGAGCCCAATCCTTTATTCCTGCAGAAATCCCAATTAAACTGTTTGACAGGTGTTTATCTTGAATATATCAGATGAAAGGAAGCCCGGCACCTCTTTCTGAAATTAGTTCAAGTGTCAAACTCTACTGTTCAAAAGTTTTGCTGACATTTAATAGAAATCTGCTTTTCTGTAATCTAAGCTCACTATAGGAACGGATCATGGACATCCTTGGTGTGACTCCTTTTTAAGTATTATAAGTCAGAGTTGTTGGTTATCTTTTCTCAAAGCTAAACTTTTGCCAGTTAATCTCTCCTTGTTCTTTATTATTCTTGCTGTTACCATTATTTGCACCTATTCCTATATGTCACAGGTCTTTTTGTAGTAGCTGTCCATAAAATTCAAGACTGCTGAAGGATATGGTTCCTTTTATTCAACTTATCTATCCTCAGTGAGAATAGTTTAGAAGCTTAGGATGATACATCTTTCTGGCATTTTTATTTATTCATCCCTTTTTAATTCTTCTTTCTTTTATTTTTCCTTTTAATTCTTTGAAAGGCAGAAATAAAATGCTGTAGAAATAAGTTTACCATCCCAGCAAAGGTAGACCACAGTTCTGCTGAAATCAGTAACTATGACTGACTTGTTCTCTAATGATCTCAGAAGATTTTAGTTTAGTTGGACATATTTGGACATCGGCTGTTTTCCATTCCAGGCTGCTGGTAGGGGCCCATATATGACGTGTTTCCATTTAAATTAGCTATATGTACATAGAAAAGTAAATTCTGTAGCAAGGAATACATTTTAGCATCCCCTTTCTCCAATGTCGAGTTTAATTTTTAGTGGTGGTGTTTGAAAGATGGACCATTTGGTGATGAAACCCCTCACTGGCAGTTTAAAATTCAAGGGGACCAGGTGTCAAAAATGTGAAGACTAGGATCTATTACTTCAACAAGAGTTAGGCTTTTAGCACTGAAACTTCATAGAGTTCTATATCGATTTATGGATGAATTACAAGTTTGAGCAGAATGATTTGACACAATCTACTCAAAATTAAGACTATTATGCTGCAAGCATAATAGTTCAAGTCTTTTAAGCTCTAAATATCAGTTCAAGTCTTTTAAATTCTAAAGCTACATGCTGCACCTGAAAGAAAAGCCAATTAAACTAAAAGGGACTAACTACACTTTAACTAAATATTAAAAAGATTTATTTAATCTCCTTTCATTGGAAGCAATAAGAGTGATAGCAGCTTAACTGGATTGAACTTGTGAGCAAATTCTTACTCATGTTGCCAAACGGTATGAGATTGTAGTTCATGCTAATGTAATGAAAAATAAGGATTCTTCTCCAACGTCTGAAATTGATCTTTTCCTTTTGCAATACCTCTTTAGATCCACTGACAGTTATGAAAAAGTATAAATGGAATGTGTCAAGAAATTTGAAAGACCTTTAAATTTTGAATGCAAATAATAATAGCATCACTCCATTTGCAAAGCTGTCTGTTTTTACTTAGCAATACTTTTTTTAAAGAAACACTTGTGTAAAAACACATAGTTCAAAATTAACTTACTTTGCAAAGCTGAGATATATTTTATTTATACTTCAGCATGAGCAGCGCACAAATTATTGTTATTAGTGGAGTGTTGTGAAGGTTAATTAGGTTTTCCACTTAAAATTACTTAAACAAACTTTGAAATTCTGGCTGATTAATTTACATAAACAACCCAGGCAAAAGCAAGAAGAAATAACACCCAGAATGTGTAGGATGTCTTTTGGTTTCTTGCAGAATGGCCTGAAATTAGAAAGGCTTTTTCTCCTCCCAAAGAGATTTGAGACAACTGTTTTGTTAAATTGCTGTTTCAAATTTTATTGCTCTTCTTGATTTATCATTTGTATTAGTGAGACTGATGATTCTTTTTATCTGAATCAGAAGATAGGGGGAGAAATCCTTATTATTCACTACTTAGGAATTGTCAGTGTTGGATGTTAATTCATGAGGATGACCTCTTGTTTTTAATTTGGTTTTCTCTTCATGAACTTTTAGAGGATTATAATATAAATTTGCCATTGTAGGCACATTTACCCAGGAGTACGTACCATTGAACTATTTTTTCAGTATTCCTCGAGAGAATTGGGCTGTACTGCTATGAAACACTCATTTTGAAGAAGCTTGAAGAAGCTAATTTTGCAATGAACTGGTGTAAATTAATGATGTTTAGCTCTGAGAATTGCCCTTTTAGAGAAGATTGTATAGCACGTTCAAAATTTGTGTGTCTGTGTTAAATTAAACTGTATTGTACAGGGACTGTTGTTTTGTTCAGAGGTTTTAGGTGCTTATCTCAGAAAAGCCAAGCCAAACCCTTAGAAGTGTGACCAGATTTTACACAGTCCTTTTGATATGTAAGGTACACAATGTCAGTGACTGGATTCACATATATTTAACCATCATTGGTTTGGTTTATCATAGAATTGGAACTGACTCTGTATAGCTCATTAAATCCAACCTCTTGCTCAATTTGAACCATGCTGTAAGATCATTGTTTAATATCATTTGAGGCGAACCTACTATCTACCGAGGTAATTGTCAACTCACAAACTGCCCTGGCATTAAAATTCAATGTGTGTTGTGATATCAGAATAACAGAATTACAGAGTTGAAAGGAACCTTGGAGGTCTTCTAATCCAACCTCCTGCTTAAAGTTCAAAATTATATTGATTTCATTATGTTACATTTTGTCATTCACCCCTCTTAGTATTAGATTCCCCTCAATAGTTAGCTTATTGTGATTATTGTTACTCAAGAAATTATAATTAAACATGGCTAAGCACAATATCTAAATCCAGTTAATAATTAGCATGTCTTGGAAATATAGAAAAATAATGTGTTAATGAATGTGGGGGAAATGGCTGTATATCCACCCATGTAATCAAAGTCTAATTTGATGAAAGAAATGAAACAAGTATTTTCTTTGACTGCTGGTTTTAG
Organism: Laticauda colubrina; assembly: GCA_015471245.1. Lineage (NCBI taxonomy): Eukaryota > Metazoa > Chordata > Lepidosauria > Squamata > Elapidae > Laticauda > Laticauda colubrina. Next base: position 20,512,638 of record BLBF01000006.1, read on the forward strand.
AAACTACACAGAAGAGGTAAGTTTAGATTAACTTAGAAGGAATAGAGCTTCTGGGATTGATTGTAGCTATCGCTGTCTTTTTCTCAGTGATTTCAAAACTATATATTACTTAAAAACAATCCCTCCCTTCAAGAGTAAACATTTCCTTGCCATAAAGCTGACTGATTAGCAAAAAGGGTGAGTTTGCAATGAGAAAAATGAACCAAATACATTTCCATCTCACACTCAGACTTTTAGACACTTTTCCTTCTCTATTTAATGTTTGCAAAGCAACAAGCAAAACTGGAACCAGCAAAGTGTCCAATTAGTGGTTGTGTATTTTGGTGCACCAGATGCTTGGCAACTTTTTTTTAAAAAAAATTATTTTTTGCAATGCCAGAATGGGGAGAAAATCTAGGAGGTTTATCAGACTCTTGGCAGATCTTAATAGATGGCATAGTGAGCTGCATATATCAGAAGCAGTCAAAGTCATTCTTCCTTTGAGATAAAGTTATTAGTTCACTGCCTATGATATTATCTAAATTGCAGATATATGTTTCTTTATTTTGAATGTTGAATAAATCCTGACAGTGGAGCATCTGTCACAAGAAAAGTTATTGTTTTTAGCATCTAATGACATGGTGAAACCTGCATGATGGAAAAAAATCTCTCTGTACTTTAAAATTGTTCACTGAACAGAGGCTATCCCAGGGTATCTCCCTCCCCATTGCAGGGACCGTGAGTTTAGCTTTAAATTCCAACATCATTTGGTAACATCCCAAATGATGTTTCATTTGTAGTGTGGAGTAGTACAATCCATCTTTCCATTTTAGGGCTTTATAAACAGTAATTGACTCTCAACCGATAAGAATTCTGTGTCTAGCATCATCATGGCTCATCATGTGTGAACCCTACAATGGTTTCATTTTCATTGTTTGTAAGGTATGAAAAAAAGATATTAGGGTACACATTCAAAAAGGCTTGTGGTATACATGTGCTATTAATTGTCTGTTTCTACTTCCACGGTTTTATTTTAACAGGATCATTTTTCAGAATTATCTTTTGGGATCTAAAGCTTAACGCGTTTGCAAAGGCAATTAGCTGGAGTCTTCTCAGTTACAAGAAACAGGATTAGAATTTGCCAAGATCTGAGATGTATAGGATATGTGGTCTTGAGAACTGGCATTCCTCCCTGTTTTAAAAAAAAGATACATACCACTTACCTTTGGCTATTAAAACTGCACATAAGTTTAGCAGGAACAAGGTTTAGGCTTCAAAGGTTAGATATACCCTTAAAGACTTAGATTTTTGTTTTCATGACAATCCATATTATGGATATTAATTTCAATTTATTGATAGAGGAGATAATGCTGTTTATCTATTATCAAGGCAAATATCAGAATCTGTAGTTAACATAGCTGTTGAATTTTTTTTTTTTAAATTCCCCTTCTCCAGGGAGAACTGGTAGCTTATACAGCTTCCCTGCTTTTATTTACATATTGTCCTAGGTATGCTAGACAAGGATAAGATTTTTGACTCGGCAATGTTAAACTGGAATGGGTGTTTTGTTTGGCCACAACATGATATGTGAACACAGCAATCATATTTTGTTAATTTGGATTTGGGAATAAGCATGTTGAGTGAAGGCAAATGTTTTTGAGTTCCCTAAAATAAACCTAATTGTTTAACTACTACATCATGCTGGCTTTCATTATGATAGGACTGGAAGACTAAGCTATATCTCTGTTAAACAGTATGATATCTTTTTCTCTGCTTTTTCAGTAGGAATTTCCCATAAGGTTCAACACAAGACACCGAATTGATATGCTTTAATCTCACTATGATTTCATACAGGATATTAGAAACTGCATGAATGAATAAATATTGTATCTCCTATGCCTCATTTCCCATTTTTCTTCCACAACAGAGTTTTGATATTTCATTATGTTGTTTTTGGAAGAAAGTGCCTATTTTTAATTTTTTCCCCCTCAGCTTTCATTCTCTTGAAGTTCATTTTGTTTAGCTTAAACGGAATCATGAGATTTCAGTAACGTAGTTTTCACCATATAATAATCCATCAAAATACTGGTAATGCCAATATGGAATATATTCTGTTGAAAGTCATATCTATTTAAAAAAATGTTTGGGTTCAGAGAAAACTATGGGCAAAATTATATTCTGTTACTTGCAGAGGAATCTCTATGAACTGAAATACCACAATACAAGTTATACGGAGAAAACAATTAATGAAAAAAATGGATTAATGAAAAGAATTAAAGTTCACCCCAATTATAGGAATGAAGCAAACCAAAATGCAACCCCAGTATAGTAAATAGGAAAGAAGAGATGTAACAGGTTGGAAAAGAATTTTTATGTTTTCTCTCTCTTTTCATAATATTCAAATGTTATTTACTTTATTTTCCTTTTAAATTAACCACTATTGAAGCCTTTTTTGTGAGTTATAATAAACCTAAATGTAGCACTTTAGAATTTGTTGAATCTATTTAGCTTGTACTGAACTCTTCAGCTTCAGATTGGGATAGTGATTAAAGGGACAAAGTTAGAACCAGAAAATTATGTGTTCTAGTCACGCCTTGGGCACAAACCCTTCTGGATGATTCCTTCCTTTTCACCCTTACGAAGAACAAGACAACCCCTTCAAAAATGTTGACAAAAAAACAAGAATCAAGAGGGACTCCAAAGCATAAATTGCACTGGCCTTCAATGAATCGGGTTGAATATGTTAAATAAAATCTTGCTTGGATATATACTGTATAATATCAGAGTTTAACTGAACTCAGAATTATTCAACAATGAGCATCTATTGTTGGCTATTTCTAGCCTGTCTTAATTTTGGCAGAATAATGACAAATCAGCAACACTACATATAAAGTATACTAAAGGTTGGTAATTCAAAGGCCCTGTTTCATAGTCCACCCCTTATATAGTCTATTGTAACATTGATTCAAAATGAAAACACAAATCTATTTAAGATGATATATCAGGACAGATAACAGATAATCAACAGTTGGAAGGGACCTTGTGGGTCATCTAGTCCAAGCCCCCGCCCAAGCGGGAGACCCTACACCATTTCTGACAAATGGCAGTCCAATCTCTTCTTGAAAGTCTCAAGTGATGGTGCTCCCACAACTTCTGAGGGCAAACTGTTCCATTGGTTGATTATTCTCACTGTCGGAAAGTTTCTCCTTATTTCCAGGTTGAATCTCTCCTTGTTCAGTTTCCACTTCCACTTTCTTTTGCATAGAGGTGTGTCCAAGGATGGGTAGTTAAAATTTAGGATGCTATGCTCTTGTGGAAATCCATTGTGTTCAAACAACAGAGGATCCGGGAATTTCTATCATGCCTTACTGGTATTTCTACATTCAGATTCTAGTCTTAAGAAATGCATGTATTACTTCCTTTATATATTTATACATTGTTAATGCAATACCAGGAGGATTCTCTTATTTTTGAAATGTAAGAGTATGGTATTCTGTAGATTTAGAAATTATTCATGAAACATGTACACCAAAGTTGGTAGAAATCTTATAAGCCCGTCTTAGATCTATATGTTGAGAAGTTTTGTGAATTTGCAGATTTTCACATAGTCAAATCCTGTGCATATTTACTCAACAATAGATTTTCTTATAGCTTCTCCCATCCTGGTGCTCTCAATGTGTGTTTAATTGAACAGATCCTCAAGGTATCAAAACTGGTGTCTTTAATGTGTCTTACTTCCAAGTGAAATGGCCAAGGAACTGCAGGTATAGAGTGAAAGTACTAATGCAATTTTTGCTATTCTTTGCGTTGCTAACAAGTTTTATATTATTTTTTATTTTACTTTGCGTACATTAGACTGGGATAACTTTATTTTCATACATATTTGTTTTTTCAAATTTAGTTTTAATTCCCCTTGAACAACTTATAACAGTCAAGTCAATTGTTTTATAACTGATATGGAATTATGTCATTGTGCCTGACCTATTTTATAGAATACTGGAAGTTGACAAGTGGGAGATCACAGCAGTAGATAATAAACAGCAATGAATTCTTCTGCTAATTTTAGAATGAGTAGATCAATTTTGATATATAAAGTTCAGAATTAAGAGTGATGAATTAAAAAACGCACAGCATTTTCATGCATGTGGACCAGTTTAATGCCAGGCTGCTAAATTTAGTTATGGTGTTGCAGCTTGTGATGTGTTATACATTGGTTCTAAAATATATACTGAATTGATATAAATGTTCTATTCTTAATAACATGTATTTCATTTAGTTAACCTATTGAACAGTTGCATTATAATCTTAATACCTTTTTTCTCTAAGTTTACTTTCTGAAAGCCATTACTCATCTTTCTTTTGTAAGTTTGTGTATGTGGGAAGGAAGGAAGTGTGTGCGTGTGTGGTGTGTGTGTATATGTGTGTGAAAGAGAGAGAGCGCTTAGGAAATGAAAAGTCAGTAAAATCAATCAACAATAAAGGGGAAAATAGTGGCAACAACAGAGTTCCTTCATGGCTTGATGCCTGAGAAGGTTTTTGTGTTGGACAAAAGCTACTTTTATACATCAACTTATTTGCAAGGTTTACTTAGTGACAATAGGTATATTTGCATGTCTGGTGGATCTGAATCCACCAACTACAATAAGACAACTCACTATATTCTGATAAGGTGTCTTTCCATGTTGGTAAGTGTGAGATTTGTATAAAAATAAATCAACAGACTTTTGATAATCTGATCCATAGGATGCTTTATTAGGAAAGATACTGCAGTATCGGACCCCCAACTCCAAAACCAACCATGTTTAGGAGGAAGGAGATGCTTACATTTAGTGAATACAGCTTACATAGGTTTATCAAATCATATGTGTTGAGGTAATTCCCTGTTAGGAGAATGAGTGCATATAGGGAGACATAGAGAGTAGTGTTTGAATAATACACACATACTACACAGATACACTGTACAGTAAATGTAGGTTTTTACTTCCAGAAAGTTTAAGCAAAGTTCAAAATAAACAGTCCAAAATCATTTACAGGTAAATCAGTCAGTTTTTTCAATCCAAGGATAATTCAATAACAAAGTCCAGTGTCAAAAACAGTTCAGTAACAAACTTACATCAAATCCAGAAAATATCAGTCAATTAGGAAAAATGGAGGAATGGCAACTCTTTCCAACAGAAGGAAACAAGAGATACACTCACACTCTCTTCTGAGACTCAGACCAAGCCAAACCAGGTTTTTGGCTCCATCTTATGGCCATTTGAGAAACCACAAGTCATTACAGTTTTGCATTTTCTTAAAGATACAGTTTTAAAATGTTTATCCTGGTTTATATATTTCTAACACAAATAGCTGTTAAGTGACTCATATTCCTAACAACATGGTTACATAACACTTCCTGTTGTCCATACACATAAGTTATACAACATTTTTCACAAGAAAGTTCCACCCTCTCATGGAAAGCTCCCAACATTCTCATCATAGTCAGATTTCCTGGTATTCAAATACCAGAAGATGAAAGAATACCATTAATATCTCTTAATGTGACTTATAATGTCAGAGCGCCCCAGCACATACCTCTAACTTATACCAAGTATATAGTTTTGCAATCTTGTATAATTTCTAGCAGAAAACACATTACATAAATGTTCTGAACTTTAAAAGTTCAGACAGTGAACACAAAATGGCTTCAGTTTGGCTCTTTACATTGTCAGGTGTAATAACCAAATTTTCACCTATAACAGTAAGATGTTGGTAAGATGCAAAAGATTGTACATTTAAGGAAAAACCAGTGCTTTTTTCCTGCCCCTTTTTTATTTTACCATTTCGTGTTTAGTTGGTATAACTTGACTCACAGCAAGGAGTGGAGCAACCAAACAAAAGCAGAGGCCTAGTGCCTTCACTGTGAAATTGAAGGAATTGTCACTGAGGATTAAGCATATTATGTTTTTATTGGTTATTATGCTCGTGTCTCTTGACCTTGACCTGGCAACATTGGGCTGAATATATAACAAATTCTGTTGCCTAGATCACTTTTTATGGTTATATATCATGATGATTGATAACTACAGGTTCACATAAACAGCTTGATTTTTATGATTCTTGCTTATAAAGCCAATTGAACTAAATTGGGGGAATAAGCATTTCCAGACTTTTAAGTATTGGCCAGGATTTATTCTTATTTATTGCTTATTTAGAGTATCTATAGCCTGTTCACAATCCAGGTCCTCTAAAACAAGAGATTGTATCTTGTGGCAGGCTACAATTCCTAAATCCAAATAAATAATACAACCAAGTAAAATAATAAACTGATTTAAAATGAACAATGGGCACTATAAATGAAATTAAATGGTGTAAAAAGTAAGGTTCTACATTTAGGCAAGAAAAATCAAATGCACAGGTACAGTATATGTGGTACCTTGCTCAATAGCAGTAACTGTGAGAGGGATCTTGGAATCCTAGTGGACAACCATTTAAATATGAGCCAGCAATGTGCAGCAGCTGCCAAAAAAGCCAACACAGTTCTAGGCTGCATAAACAGAGGGATAGAATCGGGTGGGATTCAACTGGCATTACTACCGGTTCGATAATTAAGTTTTGTGTGTGCAAGCGTGCATTGCATACGTGCATACAAAATACCTTACGCTGTGCCGACCAGACAGCTGAAAACAGCAGCTGAGGTTGAAAAAGCTGGAAATAAAGGACAGGTAAAAGCCCAGGCAGGTGGGTGGGCCAAATAGCAGCAAACACAGAACTGGTTCTGTGTCTGCTGCTCATCAGAGCTATCGGCTCTATAGAACTGGACAGAACCGATAGTATCCCATCCCTGGATAGAATCAAGATCACGTGAAGTGTTAATACCACTTTATAATGCCTTGGTAAGGCCACACTTGGAATACTGCATCGAGTTTCGGGCACCACCATCTAAAAAAGATGTTGAGACACTAGAAAGAGTGCAGAGAAGAGCAACAAAGATGATTAGGGGACTGGAGGCTAAAACATGAAGAATGGTTATTGGAACTGGGTATGTCTAGTTTAATGAAAAGAGGGACTAGGAGTGACATGATAGCAGTGTTCCAATATATCAGGGGTTGCCACAAAGAAGAGGGAGTCAAGCTATTCTCCAAAGCACCCAAGGACAAGAAAAGAAGCAATGGGTGGAAACTAATCAAGGAGAGAAGCAACTTAGAACGAAGGAGAAATTTCCTAACTGTTAGAACAATTAATCAGTGGAACAACTTGCCTCCAGAAGTTGTGAATGCTCCAACACTGGAAGTTTTTAATACGAGATTGGATAACCATTTGTCTGAAGTGCTGCAGGGTTTCCTAAGCAGGGGGTTAGACTTGAAGACCTCCAAGGTCCCTTCCAACTCTGTTATTCTATTCTAATGTTGAGATAAGTGCATAGTCAAAGAAAATGCAATCAGGAAGTACAGAGAATAAGGGACAAAACAGTACAAGAACTATTACCAAGGCAAAAAGAGTAGAAACTATAAATAATTGGAAGCAAGATAATATTTAGAGATGGCTCAGGAAAATTGCCTGCCTGATTCACTGGAGTATAAGAAGGATTATTTATAATATCATTTATAGCCTCTTTCAATGAAGTTTATTTCTAATCTTCCTGTGAAGTTGATTTCTGATGTGGTGGTACACCTAGTGGGGATGGCAGGATTTTAAGGACTTTAGTTATTTAAACTACTAGTTACTCAAACTATTGGTAGACAACCAATGGAATTCATTTAGGTTGATGTTGAATAGTTTCTGGAAGGTGTTATGCACCACAGCCTTATTGCCATGTTCTGTACTAGTAGTAATTTCCAGGTTCTTCAAGGACATACATATTTAGAGGCTTTATTTACCAAAGAGATTACCAGAGGATGGATTACTGAGGCTAGGAGCTCTCTATCCATACAGAGTTGGAATTGCTAGGCCAGACAAAGCAGACTGATGCACTCTAAGGCACCAATGCTACTAAATCTCAAACGACAGAGAGCAATCCAGAAATATACCCAAACTCCATGTCTCCTACTTCAAAGGAAAGTGTTATCCAGGACTGGAGACTTACCAGCTTCCATTTCCATGAGCTGCCAGTCCCACCTTGCCTTTGTCTTGAGCATTATTCAACTTCAGTTTATTGGTCCTTACCATCCTATTAACAATTTCCAGACCCTGGTCCAATACTTTCATTTCCTCCTTTGTGTCATCAGCAGCCCAAGAGATCAACAGTTTAATCAGATGGGCACATAATACATAGCAACCGGAAAAGAGATTAAGGCATTTGACTCTCAGAGGTGTGATAACAAGTTGTCTCAGAGCAAAAAACCTTTCTCCTTCATAAGCTGGCCAGAGAACACATTGGAGGATTTGTCAGGTGCTCTTACAACAATTCAGTTTGGAACTGTTTTTTTTCCAGTGGCGTTTACTTTAGAGGTGTTTCCTAGAAAGATTCAGAATAGCTTATTATTTCAGTGCCTTAGCATTTAACTTTTACTAGATGAACGAGAAGCATCTGGAAAAATAGATGTTACTTTAGATTACATATTACAGATGTTGCAGAATTTTGTTCAGTCCTCATTCTTAAGCCAATTAAGCTAATTCATGTTCCCTGACTAATACAAAGATTGGAACAAGAGTTACCCTTTGATGCCAAATTTCTGGTTTTGCAACAACTTTCTTACGGAATATAAAATTAGATTTATACAAAACTCAAATTTTTGTACCTCTTTTGAGATTACAGAATAGTGATAATTAATTGAACAGGTTTATCACTGGCCCCATGCAAAACTGAAAATGACTAGATAAAACTGATACATAATTCTAGTTTGTAGTGAGTAAAGAGATGGGGAGATAAATCATTTTGGACTTGAGAAAAAAATTGAATTCCACAGAGGAAGTACTTTTATCAGACTAATTACAATATTTCAAGTGGCTGAAAATATATCATAACTTCCATATGCCAGATGTATACCATCCAATAATGCTTTTATTTATATCTATATATTAATATATCTGCATCTATGTCTTTTGGCTAGAAAGAGTTTGATTCAAGATGCTGATTTAACCTCCTCAATGTCTGTTCTAATAGCAATAATGTTTACAATTCTATACCACCCCATAGTGCTTCACAAGTATTCTCTGGGTTTACAATATCAGCATATTGCCCCCAACAGTTTGGATCCTCATTGTACTGATCTCAGAAAGATGAAAGGCTGAGTCAACCTTGAACTCATCAGGGTTTAATTCCTGGCTGTGGGTTGAGTTAGCCTGCAGTATTGCATCCTAACGAACACTGCGCCACCACAACTCCTAATAACTTGGATGATGAATGGGCCAGCAAGACATTCAATGGTAAGAGGGCAATGTTATCCTTCTATCTTCTTTTACCTAAATGACCAGGGTTAAATTATTATATTTTGGACACATTATTTCAAAACTGAATTCTCTTTAGAAGTCTTCAATGCTGGAAAAGATGAAAGGAAGAAGAAGCAGAGGACAACCATTAATAGGACGGATGAACTTATGGTGATTACTGCACAATTGGAAGTCCTGAAAGGTTCATCCTTGACAAGGTCTATCCATGTGGTCCCTGAATGTCAGCACTGACTTCATCAATTAAAAAAATCCACTCCTTGAATTAAAATTCCATGGTTATTTCCAATAATCCAAAAACTGCTATAGTTTAATTCTGAATCATTTTTAAAATCATACTATATTTTATTATATTGAGTTTTCTATATTAAAGCAGGAATATGATCCCTGCTGCAGTATCCTACTTCTTAATTATTCAAACAAAAAGAAAGATGAGACATGGCAAAGAATCAACATATCATTGCAGTTCTGGATAATCTGATCTTTAAGAATAGTTATTTAGTTTAGTATTTAAGATTTAACTCCAGGATCATCAGTAATTTAAAAGAAAAAATCTGCATTGAAAATTGTTCAAATAAGGTAACATTAGGTGAGACAACAGCATGATAAAGATGAAAATAGCAAGATATAAATAAATAAATAAAATATTTGCTCACTTTCTATGTCTGCAGTGTGTTTAATGTACTATATAAGCACAAAGTCTTTGTGGGCAAATTTTTACTAATCACTTAAACCAAAAGCTGCAACTCACTAAAGGCCCTGTCACACTAGCCGACGGATGCAAAACGTTTGTAAAAAGGACACAGCGGACAAGCAAAATGTTCCATCCATTGTTATCCGCTCTCAAAAGTGCCCCGAATTTGCATAAAGAGAACGGACAACAACGGAAAGGAATGGACAGGGGGAGGACGTAGGGCAGATGGAAAGCGGGTGCTCCACAGAAGCCTAGTGGATGGAAGCGGATGGGAGTGGATGGCAGGGCTTCCGGGGGAGCAGAGAAAAGCGGACATGCAGCGGATACAGCAGATGCAGAGCGGATGCAGAGCGGATGAAGCGGATGCAGAGCGGAAGCCTAGTGGATGCACAGCGTTCACTGCGCATGCGGGGAGGATGCATTGTGTCAGCCCCGCGGATATAAAGGGAAGCAGCTCACAAGCAGGTCACCATTCAGAGGAAAGACCTGCAGCCAGACACAGCTCCAGCCAGCCAGCAAGCCAACAACCATGGGGAAGAAAAGAAAGCCTCTGCCTTCTGCTGCCAGCCCTGGCAAGAGGGACAGGGCCACCCTCCCACCCCCTGGCCCTGACTCTGCTTCTGCTGGGGCTTCTGCTGCTTGGGCTCGCTCTTCTGGTGCTGGGGCTTCTGCTGATGCTGCTCCTGGTGGTGGTGCTTCTGCTGGTGCTTACTCTGCTGATGCTGCTTCTGGTGGTGGTGCTTCTGGTGGTGCTTACTCTGCTGGCACTGCTCCTGGTGCTGGTGCTTCTGCTGGTGCTTACTCTGCTGGCGCTGCTCCTGGTCCTGCTGGTCCTGCTGGTGCTTACTCTGCTGGCGCTGCTGCTGGTCCTGCTGGTCCTGCTGGTGCTCCTGGTGCTGCTGGTGCTCCTGGTGCTGCTGGTCCTGCTGGTGCTCCTGGTCCTGCTGGTGCTGCTGGTGCTGCTGGTGCTCCTGGTTCTGCTGGTGCTCCTGGTCCTGCTGGTCCTGCTGCTGCTGGTCTTGCTGGTGCTCTTGGTCCTGCTGGTGCTCCTGGTCCTGCTGGTGCTGCTGGTCCTGCTGGTCCTGCTGCTGCTGGTCCTGCTGGTCCTGCTTTTGCTGCTACTGTTGTTGTTGCTGCTGCTGCTGGTGATAGTGGTGTGGAGGAGTAGCCCCTACAACCTCAAAGCCCCTCTGATGAGGGCCCATATGGCCCTGCCAAAGGGAGGAAGAGGCAGATGTGTAACGGGAGAGGAGGCAATACACAATTGAAGAGGAACATGAGGAGGAGGTGCTGGAATGGCTGAGGGAGAATGAATATCTTTGGCGGAAGGGACACAGCCTCTATTGAGACACCAAAAGGAAGCAGGCTGCTTGGAGAGAGAAGGCGGAGAGCCTGGGCTACACTTTGGAGGTGCTCCTCGGCTGGTGGAAACACATGCACACCTGGTACGGGAAGCTGCACCTCAAGAAATCTGGCCAGGCCACGGTCAAGCTGACGGACAGAGAGACCTACGTGATGGCCAAGTGCAGCTTCCTGGAGGGTGAGATCTGCCACCAAAGAGCAGCCCCTCTCACAACCCTCTCTCTCAGGCAGCCTGCTGAGAGCCAGTCCTCTTCTGGCAGAGAGTCAGCTCCTGTGTCCAGGCAGGTGTCTGTGGAGCGTGCCACGACAGAGAACCCCCCGACAGCTGTAATACCTGTGGTGGGGCGCGTGGAGGACCCCCTGACACAGTGGGAGAAAGGAGATGGCACTTCCACCACAGGCCAAGCCCTTCCTCACCTACGTCAACCAGACCCTCATGAACATGTCGGAACCACAGTACCAGGTGGTGAAGGACAGGATTACCGATCTTCTTCACAACCCTCCAGATGAAGCTGAACCTGCTCCCACCCAGTCCAGGTCTGCTCCTCCAACCCAGGTGATGTCACTGCCCTTCCAAGGCTGTCCACAGGTCCTCACCTACCAAGGCTACGGCTACCAGGAGGTCCAGCAGCACAGACAGCCCTTCCAAGTCCAGGCACAGATACATCGTACGCCACCGGTGCCACTGATGCCACCGATGCCACCCACGCCACCGATGCCAGCCATGCCACAGATGCCACCCACGCCACCGATGCCACCCACGCCACCGATGCCACCGATGCCTCACCTCACTCAGCTGCAGACCAGACAGCCCCACTACACTGCTACTTCCTCCACCCCACAGCCAAGCCCAGCCTCAGAACATCTGTCATCGGTATTGGGGCTGACACCCCATGTCATGGAGGAAGGGGCTTTCAACATCACGGGGCTGAGCCAGCTCTCTGAGAGCTTCTTCCACACACCGTCCCCTGTTGTCCTCTTGGGGCCAGGCACCCCAATGGCACCTCAGACCAGCACTCCAGCAGCAGCCACCTCCACAACACCTGGACCCTCCACCCCTGAGACGATGGGAATGCCTCAGACTGACTGAGAAGAGTGCCAGAGACTGGGTGGCTACCTGTTGACTTTATTTTTGCTTTAGACACTAGATTTGGGTCATTTTTCTTTTACAGCTTGTTATTAATAAAGATTATCTTTCCTTCATACACTTGCTTCATTTATTTTTGTCACTAAAGTATTGGTGGAAACTATTAGAAATGGTTTAAGCCTTTGCATGCTTGTGGGACGGGTAAGGATAGCAGTGGGATGGGCAGGGATACCTTTGGAATGGGTAATAGCTGTGGGATGGGCAGGGATATCTTTGGGATGGGTAAGGATAGCAGTGGGATAGATAAACCTCCAGTGCAAGCATAGTGGGACTGTATGGTCCACCCTCCCAGGTGCCACACCTTTGGCCCTTTATTATCAATAACAATGTAATCATTGATCCACACATTTCAACATAAACACAACTCTTTGTTAAATGCCCTGTTCATTGTAGGCCCACCCAACATACATGGCCCAATCTCATCCGTGTGATGAGACAGGCTGAAGGAAGCATCCATTAAGCATCTATCATCCTTTCTTGCCACTCCACTGCTCCAGCTGGGTAGTTGCACCAGTGTCTCAGGAGGTTGCGCTGCTTCTTCCCTTCACGTGAAGCTCTGTTGGGGCCTTGCACATCCACAGTGTTGATCAGGTTTCGCCCTTGCCTCCATTCCCCAGGCTCCATGTCCCCATTGCCTTGTTGGAGGTCCACGAGCCTGTTCTGCAACACTGGGTAGTGGGTGCGCATGAGTTTGTGCAGGATGCAGCAAGCTTCCACGATCCTCCTCACGGTCTCTGGGCGATGCTGCATGGTGGTGAGAAGTACCTAGAACCTGTTGGCCAGGATGCCAAAGGCGTTCTCCACCACTCGCCTGGCCCTGGACAGCCTGTAGTTGAAGATCCTCTCTTCACGGGTGAGGAGTCTCGAACCGTAGGGCTTCATGAAGTAGGTTCTGAGGGAGAAGGTGTCATCCCCCACGATGAAGTAGGGCACATCTTGCGTGTCGTTGGGGCAGGGGGTCTGGATCTGGGAAGCCCATGATGAGGTTGCATTCCAGACCCTCCTTGAGGTCACTGGCGTTGTATACCTGGGCATCTGAAGCTGACCCGTTGCCTGAAGCATCGATGTACATGAACTTGTAGTCAGCATCGACTATGGCGAAGAGGATGATGCTGAAAAAGCCCTTGTAGTTGAAATAAGTGGACCCTGACTTGGCTGGAGTTTGCAGGCCACGTGCTTGCCATCTATGGCTCCAACGGTGTGGGGGAAGTTCCACTTCTGATACCACTGCTCTGATACCACTCCATCCTTCTTCAGTGGAGGGGCACTGGAGGAGTTCCTCCAGGTATTCTTCGATGATGGCCTGAACCACTTCTCTGACCACAATGCTGATGGTGTTGTGTGGCACCCTCCAGCCATACTGCATGCTCCTGTAGGTGGTCCCTGAGGCCAGGTGGCGCAGAGTCAATGCCACCTTGAGCCCAGGTTCCAGGCTGGGCCGGAAGTTGGTGCTCTGCTTGGTCAACCTGGGTCTCAGCCGCTCCACAACTTCATCAAACATGGCTGGAGGCATCCTCATGAATTTCTGGAATGCACAAGGGTCTTCGTTCCTCAGCTCCACCATCAGCTTGTTGTACAGTCTGTACTCTGCTCTTCTCGCGATCCATCGGACCCAGACACTTCTTGGCCGCCTCCTTTTCTTCCCGTAGAACAGGTGAAAGAGCCTGTAGATGGCTTTGCACTGTTGCAGAACGATCGTGGCTACCAAAATGAGTGTGTGATGATCCATGGTAGAGATGAGTGGATGCTGTGGAAGAGCAAGAGCCAGATGAAGGCTGCAGAGGTCTGCACTGCTGGGCTGCTGGACTGAAAGTGAGATCCAGGTGAGTTCCTCCCCCTTTTTATTGGAAATATAGGCTTTCCACTTGGTATCCTTTTGCATCCTCTAGGCATCCTGCAGACATCCTTAATATCCGAGATAGGTCCCCTCTGCAAATGTTTTTTTCCGTTTTAATGCTTTCTTTGCGAGCTGCATCCACTTTCATCCTTTCTCCGTCCGTGCTACTAACGCTGTGTGTCTGTTCCGCGTCCGTTTCCCTTCCTCCCTGTGTCCGTTTTCCACTGGAGCGGATGCGAGTTGCGTGGATGTGCAGCGGATGCCTAGCGGATATAGTGGATGCGTAATGGATGATGACAGATGTAGAATGGATGTTCCCCGTATGCGTTGCGGATGCAGAATGGATGCGTTGGATACATTTTCCGCTCAAAAAGTTTTGAGCAGCTCAAAACTTTTTGAGCAGATGGAACCTCAGTGGACGGATGCTGGACGGATAGAGAGGATGAAAAACGGAGGCAGTGAGTACAGAACGGATGAATCGCGTTAACCAATGGATGGCAAGTGTTTCTCTCCGTTTTACATCCTCTTTCCATCCGTTGGTGCAGTGTGACATGGGCTTAAAGAACTAAAGACTTTAAGAAACTTCAGCACCCTGGAGAAAATTTTTTCACCCCATTGCATATAACAAATTAAAGCCGAAGACTGTTTTGAATTTCACTATGTTATGCATTTTATGTGCACTTGCAATTTTCCAGTGGTGACCTCAGTCAATTTAGTCAATCTTTTCTTTTCAGTTAAATTACCTCTATCTTGACTAATGACCAGAGATCTGCTGCTTTTAATTCTACAGCATTAGTTTTGCATTTGTCTTTTGTCACAGTTCATGTTTGGTATGTTCAGATAAGGGCTGCTTATTTATATTTTGAACACATGCCTGTTGTCTTGATATTTTTCTTGCCACTGAGCCTGTACTATTAAAATAAATATTCTGAATATAATTTATATAGATTACCAGGATTGATTCCCTTCTATATATAATGTTTAAATGTGTAACTAACAAGATTTCTCATAGTTATTTCAGTTCACACGTTCAGTTCATTCTATTCTCATGCTAGTTCATTTCTTTTCCACTGGAAATTGTGCATCTCTTTGCATGTATTTCATTCTCGACATTAATGCATCTCGACCTCCTTTTAAGCAGGCCCCAAATCCCACATATTTATTTGCTAGATTAAATGCTAGATTAAATCCTACTTTTTGTACAGGAGCTCGACATTGTTCTTTCTTCCTTCCCCCTTCTCCCTCCACCCAACAATAACCCTATAAAGTTAGTTGTGCTATCACGAGTGACTGGCCCAAAGTCACCCAAGAATGTGATAAATTAGATCCTGGCTCTCCTTGGCACTATTAAGCATTATGTCTGTGTAGTGAGAAGTGAGATAGAAGATAACAAATAGAGAAAGTTATGCATTCAGTAGTGTCCATGGAGCAAATTAATCACGATGAAGTCTACTCTTTTTTAGGTGCATCACAAGACATATAAAAGACAGGTAGTTCAATCACATGATTGTGGTCACCATATTGATCATGTTTACCACCCCACAGACACCCCAATGTAAATGCTCATGAAAGAACAGTATACCTGCATGTTTGTGCATCTTGGTGAGGGCAAAGTTTGCATGGGTTTGGTAAATTCCCATCTAACACTGCTCTTTCTTGTTATATATTTTTGCAAGTTGGAAGTGCATTTTGTTTCAAAAAATAAAATCTGTCTGCATCGATATCTTTCCTCATGTCCTCCTTTGTTAAGGTTTTGTAATAGCCATTTTATCACCAAGGGAATTCTCAGCTCCAGTTATCCTTTCTACAAACATTGCTAAGAAAAAGGCTCTTAGCTCTGATAAAAAAGAGAAGACAATCTTGAATTTACAACCAGTTTACGGTTGTCAGTCTTAGTTTGTCTCCTGTCATAACCTGGGGAGAAAGAAAAGGTTTGACAAAAAAAAGGTCAATCATGAGCTTTCTGCTCAAGAAATAGTGCCAAGTATCTTCTTTTTAAATCAGGCTTCCCTCCATAATAACTAAGAAAAATCCTGCCTTTACTAGCCAATATCGGACCAATGGCATTTGGAGATAAATATCCCCAATAAAAAGGTATTATGGGTGTTCCATCCGGAAAGAAGCACGTGAGACCGGGTTCCAAACAACAACTATTTTATTTAACTCGCAAAGCAATAGAATATGGAACAAGAGCCCAAGCCGCGGCAGCCCTTTTTATAGCGGCTTGCCTGCGGCTTGTGGCCAATGACACTGTTTTGACTGTTCCCGCCGTTTGGCAGGCTTCCCAGATTGGTTCTTAAATAACCAATCCATGAGTGGCCTTTTTAGCCAATCAGAAGGGGAGACTTGGAACCTACCAAGTTCCATACAGAACAATGGGTAAGCAGTTATTGATTCTTCAAAGTAGTCCAGTCAGGAAGTCAAAATAATGAGTGTTGCCACTGCCTTTCTTATAAGATAGTTAGCCTTATAGTTGCCCAGAGTCAGTCAATAGCAAGATGGCATATGAATGCAATAAATACATAAAAACATGTAAGGTTACAGTAAGATTATCTTGCAAGCCTGAAAGCACTCCTTCCCTCCCTTGCCTGTTTTTTCCAGGGAACATGTTTTTCCAGCCCCATTTCTTCTGTGGGCTACCATTGTCCAGGCCAGGGGTGTCAAGCTCAAGGCCTGCGGGCCAGATCTGATCAATGGGGTGCTTAGATATGGCCCATCGGGCTGCCCTGGAATCAGCGAAGGACCAGCCCATGGTGCCTCTGCCAGCAAAAACAGAGCTTGGGAGGGTTGTGTGCAGCCTTCCTGAGCTCCTAATGCATCTCTCCCAAGCTCCGTTTTCACTGGCAAAGGGTTGAAGGAGGCCATCGCAGCTGAAAATGAAGCTCTGGAGCCTCTTTTCATTGGCAGAATGCTCAGGCCACCACAGGCGCCCCTGACACAAGTGATGTTGAGCTGGCCACACCCATACTGTCCACACCCACCCCAGGCGCCCAAGGTCAAACACCCCCCTGATGGGCCCTCAATGAAATCAAGTTTGACCTTCTTGGTCTAGGCTGTGGGTCTTCCTTCTGGCCCTCAAAGTTATTCTCACAGCCCACTACAGTAGCACAGGTTTATCTACCCCCCCCCCCCCATTTTTATAGAAAGCTGTATGTTTGTGTCAAGAGCAGATTTGCCAGGGAAGAGGATGAAGCATCATCTTAGATAGCAGTGTCACCAAGGATAGCAAATGTTAGTTATTTAATTGGTTATTTTTGCATATGTATTGCCAGAAAAGAGATTTGCCTTCTTGTATCAGGGGCTCAAAGAACTGGCTTGAGGAGAGGGAGTGGGGAGATTTTCTAGTTCAGGAGCAAAACATCTCAATCCTGGTATGTCTGTAAGTGAGTGAATGACACTTAATTCCCCAAATGAATTATATAAAACATTTTGAAATACCAGACTATTATGGAGGGACTGACATCTTTACCAGCTTTTCAGAGTGCTTATTAATGCACTGAGGGTACAAGACTATTAAAAAGGAAGTATCATGTTTTGCTTTTCATTTAAACAGATGGATTACATTTCAGATGTTTTTCTGTCTTTATTATACAGTTGTTTGCTAATTAGGAAATCCAAAATTAGTATCTTTTTTCCCTCTATTAGTCCTTTCCCTTGCTGTCTTTCTGGTAGTCTAAATGGATGTTACAAGGCAGTCACTTTGTTCAGTGGCTGAATTTCAGTCCAACAATAATGTGGAGACTCCAGTGTAGTAAAACCAGTAAACTAATGATTGCCACTTGGATTATGGTACAATCTAAGTGTTAAATATTTAATTGAAACCATAAAGAAATGCTGAATGGAATCTGGAATGACATCTAACAAGTGTATGCATTTTTAAAAGGGTACAACATGGGAAATAAAACGGATAAGGTTTGGGTGTCTCACATATTGTATGATTCAAAGATTTATTTAAATCTACTGTGCTTATTGAGAATATTGAGAACAGTTCCAGTCAGTCTTCTCCAAGGGGCAAGATATTATAGATAAGGAGGAGGGGAAAGCAAATTGTAAATTTGATTCTAACCATAGGAAAAACATGGGAATTATCTTTACTAAATTTAATATTAATTAAATTAAAATGAACATTAAATCTGACTTAATGTTTCTTAATGCCAAATGTTCCATTTAAGATTTCTCTCTCTCTCTCTCTCCCTCTCCCTCTCCCTCTCTCTCTCTCTCTCTCTCTCTCTCTCTCTCTCTCTCTCTCTCTCTCTCTCTCTCTCTCTCTCTCTCTCTGTGTGTGTGTGTGTGTGTATGAGTGTCCTTCCCACCTTTTGGAGTGAAATAAGTCCAGGTTTCAAGAAAATATACAACGCAAAAGAAGTCTGCCACATGATGTTGTTATGACTACCATCCAAGATCACATTTCATATTGCTTCCCAGCTGTATCTAAGATTTAGTTTTTACCATGTTATTATTGCCTCAGTTAACTATTCACGATAATCTGAACTGAGATTTAAAAAGGAATAAAAATGGTCTATCACCCAGAACATCATCTTTCTGGACAGGTCCCTATTGCCTGTAGCTAATTGCCTCTGAATATTATCGAAGGAGGTTCATCTCTGATTTTCCCTGCCTATTTCCCTCATAACAATAACAGAATAACAAAAGAGTTGGAAGGAACCTTGAGGTCTTTTAGTTCAATCCCCTGCTCAAGCATTATACCATTTCAAATAGTTGTCCAACTCTTCTTAAACACTTCCAGAATTGAAGCACCCTCAACTTCTGGAGGCAAGTTGTTCCACTAATTAATTCACTGTCCAAAAATTTCTCCATTCTTAGTTCTAGGTTGTTTCTCCCATTAGAAACAAAGCTATAGAAAAATTCTTCTCTTTAATTAAAACAGTCAGTTTTGCCATCTCTGCCAACTCCATCATCTTTATTATCTATTCTTCCATTGCCTTTTCATCTTTGTACATATAAGATTCTTGTCACTTTCAACAAATAGAGTTCCTTTGTCCATCAAACCTAAAAAGAATATGTTTTGTTCGGAAAACACACGAGGTAGACCGGGTTCCAACAACAAATACTTTTATTATTAACAGTTAGTAACGGAACGCCGGCTGAAGCCGGGGCCAGCCCTTTTATACAGGCTGGCTTGCCTGCTTGCAGCCAATGGCAGCTATTTAGATTTGCCGCCTTTTTGGTATCTCTTTGGATTGGTTCCTAGTGAACCAATCCACTTGTCTTTTCCTTAGCCAATCAGAATGGTAGATTTGGAGTCATCCACTTTACATACAGAACAGAATACTTCTGGTTTCAGTTTTATTTTTAAGAATCTTCTGAATCAAAATAAAAATCAGGTCCCAATATTTCTTTGCTCTTTCACAAGTCCGCCAGAGTTTATAAAAAGTACCCTCTCTACTGTTGCATTTCCATTTGAAACTCCTTGATGCTTCTTTGACAATTTATCAGGCATTAAGTCCAATCTAAGCATGGTACACAAGATTGTCTGCTACAATGCCTTGACTATGAATGACTTCTTCAGCTTCAGCCACAATAATACACATGCAAACAATCAATACAAAGTCACTTCAAACTTGATTGCAGAAAATACGACTTCAGCAACAGAGTGGTCAATGCTTGGAATGCGCTACCTGACTCTGTGGTTACAGCCTCAAACCCTCACAGCTTCAATCTCAAACTGTCTACCATGGACCTCCCCCCATTCTTAACAGGTCCTTAAAGGAGGCGTGCATAAGCGAACCAGCGTGCCTACCAACCCTGTCCTACTGTCCCCATTTATCTGTATTTACTTCCTTTGTATCGGTATGTTGATACCTATACTTGTTATCTTGTACATGTTTGACAAACAAATAAAATTAAATAAATAAATAAAAATAATGAAACACCGATGATCCAGTCCCACTGAATTCACTGAAATTGCCTATTTTGCACATCTCTAGAAAACCTGCACTCCATGTTTCTTTTGTATTGATGTTTCAAAGTGATTAAAAATGTTTTTAAGGAGGGGTGGAAGATGGAATACAATTGTCAATTGATTAACCATGAATCTGACAACTATTACTTTAAGCATAAAACCCCATTCTCTGTAATTTTTATTCCTAATAAAATTGTGCAATATGCATTGATTTTTAAAATGAATATTTTTTGTAAAGCTGCCATTTTTCAGCTTGAAGGCTGATTGAAAAAGTCATGTTTGCTATTTCTGTTGCTCTATTGTTATTTTACAAGCACTGCTGCATTGTTTTGCTTCAATGATTCCTCCATCCAACAGAAATTTTGTTCCTCAAATTAAATACATAGGAGGAGAGCAGGAGAAGCTTGACTTCTAGCAGGTTTGTGACTTAATCCCTCTTAGATATTCAAGTAGATGTTCTCTGTGTCTACCACTATTTAGTAATGAGGCAGCCAACACTGTAATTAGATATGCTTGCAGTGTTGGCTCCCTCATTACTGAAGAGGAGTAGACAGAGAGAACTTTCTTCAGTCCTGCTCCGTACAAACTCTAGTTTGATTCTGGCTCAATAAAATGTTGTTTCTAAGGACATCTTTCATTTGCTTCTACTGAGATACTTGACAAATGTTTATAAAGTATTCAGCTGAAGAGACCTATAATTATTAGCAAGGCTGGCATCCATGATCATTTCTGTGATGTAAGGAGTCTGCTAGGAACATTATTCTGTTTGCATACTCCTTCCTTATTCCTTATGTGTCTTCTAACATCATCACAAATGGTGCAGGCAATGGGGTTGGCCCAGCTTTCATCACCCTTTGTCCTCTATCTATGCTGCTAGAATTCGACATGATCAAGGTTGTGAATTCTTGGAGATGTAGTCTCCCAACAAAATAAAATTAACTTCCTTTTGAATGGAAGCATATAATTTAAATTCAAACAAATATTAAAAGTATTGCCAACATTTGTTTTCTGAAAGCTTTCTTGTTCTGCAAATCCTTTCCCCTCCCCTATTTCAACACTTTATAAACCACTTTTTAAGCTTTCTTTCTTGTTTGAAGGTGGCAGAAAATCTTGAGGTCATCACTTTACCAGCCAACTATCATTTTGTAGGCTGCTCCTGCTTCCTTTGAAAAAAGAAAAAGAAAGCACAAAGATAAATGGTGTTAGGTTATCTTCCTTTGGGGCTGAATGTAAACATTATAAATCCAATGAAAAACTGATTGTACAAGAATGGCAGCATATTAATACCCATACATATTAATTAACATATACCCATACATATTAATTAGCATTAGCATATTAATGCCCATTATCCGTTTCTTGCCATTTTTTTTTAATGTGTGAGTGTGGATAGAGCATCATTTTGCTTTTAGCATCAGGGAAGCTCATGATAATTTAATAGTTACTCTTCTAATTCAGTGATTAGATTAGAAGAATTAAGGAGTACTTAACATTGTATTATATGTCAAAGCAGTACAGGCAGAGATTAAAAAGGTCAAAAAGAAAAATCAGCTACTTTTTTCTGTAGCATTTTTTGACTTAGAAATTTTATAGATTCCTTTATATTATGGCTGTCAAACTCACCACATCACGTTGCTGTCATGTGACATATTGTGATATTTTTCCCTTCGCAGGGCTGGGATGGATGTATCCTGAGTATGGAGCATCTGGCTAGCAGGCCACCAGTTTGACACTGCTGCTTTATAACAATTTGAATTTCATGGCTTCAGAAGAAATTTGAACTCAGCAATAGATCTCAAAAAAAGAACAAATACTTTATTTAGCTTTCATGCTTCTTCAATCATTTAAGTGCCCTATAATAAAATATATAAAATTTAATGTTGAGTTCACAAACCTCACTTTCTAATCATGTTCAGAAATTGGTCATTAACTATTTTTAAGCTATTAGAGACCTTTGAATCAATACGTTTGAAAACACCGGGTGAATTTGCCTTCAGAACTAACAGAAAGAAAAAATTAATCATAAGCTTAAGGATTTGAAGAATGTCAAATAAACAGCAAAAAGCCAAAAAGATTCTGATCTTAGAAAATTCTAAACAGAATTTTAGAATTCTATCTAAAGAGTCCAGATAAAACTGGAACGCTAGAATGTTTACTATAAGATTTTGGAATTAATTATAAAGAACAAAAAACTTCTTGTGGGAAACAGATCCTGTTTTAGTTTTTACAAGATATAAGTAATTTCATAATTTTGAAAACTTTAGGGAGAAAAAAGATAATACAAGCATACAAAATTATGGAGAAAATTATAACAATGATGCCAGCTTCAGTAGGTAGATCATGTCCCAAAATGTTATTGAATAAATGAAAGATATAGAGCAAATTTATCTGAGAAAAGAGAGATGGCAATGAAAATGGATTTATAATTTACAAGACGAGATAATGATTTAGAAAAGGAAGTTTTAGTGGAAGTACAATTGAAACTGGCAGAAGTTTTAAAATTCAAAAGTGAAATACAAATGACTAATCAAGACAGGGACCAGAATAATTTTTTCCTATTGAATTTACAAAAGTGCTTTATTAAAGCCTTGAAGAATTCTGTGCACCAGGACAAAAAAGAAATGAAGAAAATCAAATCCTATAGCAGTGTTTTGAATGCACTAAAGATTAAAACTATTTGAAGTTAAAGGAAGGAATGTAAAGTTGATATATTTGGTCAAGGTTAAAATAAGACATGTTACTTCTGCAGACCCTTTATGTGCTTTCTGTTGATACCAAGATGGATTAGTTTATAGATAATTTAGATGGGATATGTGATGAAGAGATAAATGTTGGTAAACTTAGAGGAGGTAAAGAACCACTAAATTTGTTTCTACTTGTAACAGAAGTTGGGAGGAATTTCATATTTTTCTTTTTCATATATTTCTTTTCTCTTTATTATATGATATATATTTTTGTATATTTTTTTCTTTTTATTATATTCTTATCTTTTGATTTCTTTTCTCATTTAGGTTTATTTTTCCTTGTATTTATTCATTCTTCCTATTCTATTTTCTTTCTTTAAGTTTGCATTAGATTTTACTATTATAATCAAATCATTTAAAAAATTATATATTAAAGAACAGAAATAACATCAGGTTTATTTCTGTATTCCTTGATTTGGGGGCAAATATCCAAAACATCTTCCTTTCTAATAGTCTAGAGTTGTGCTAAAGGGAGAAATTATGGGCTGAACATTCAAGGTCTTCTGGATAGATGAAGGTTATCAGGAGGGTTTAAGACAACTCACTATAGCCAACTCAGCACAACCAATTCATTGTGGGGGAACTTGCCACAGCCAACCCACCAGAGGACAACTAGCTCAAGCACAAGAGTTACATTAATATCAAAGAAATGGTGGAATAGAACCAGTAAAGAAAGGATGCAAAAGGAGGAACAAAATGAAATGTGAATGACAAAAATTAAAAAAATATTTAAAAAAAAAATACTTAAAATCATTGAATTGTCCTTCAGTGAGTTGTCCTGAAGTGAGTTGGCCATGGTAAATTGTACCACCACAAGTTGGCTTTGGCGAGATAGTCACAGCAAGTTGGTCATGGTAAGTTGGCTGCACCAAGTTGTCCCATTCCTGTTGTCAGGAAGTTCAGTCTCTCTTGTGGCACATTTGGCTACCTGGGAAAGAAAAATTCCAAGTTTAAACTGAGCAGGCAAGTTACTGCATTTCAGCAACATGCAAAGGCCTTCTGTGGATTTTCTAATAGCTAGTAAGCCATGGTGGCACAGTAGTTAGAGTACAGTACTGCAGGCTATTTGTGCTGCCTGCAATTTGGCAGTTCAAATCTCATCAGGCTCAAGATTGACTCAGCTTTCCATCCTTACAAGGTGGGTAAAATGAGGACCCAAATTGTTGGGAGCAATATACTGACTCTGTAAACCATTTAGAGTTGGCTGTAAATCCATCCATTTAGAGATGGATGTAAAGCAGTATATAAGTCTAAGTGCTATTGCTAGTAGAAAGGCTAGTAAATGGGCTATTAGCTTTCTGAATCATCTGTCTATCTTGCTTCTTCTAGATGTCTCTTAAAATTTCTGTTGATCAAGATGCCACAGGAGTGGTAAAACCTGCAGAGGGAAGATATTTTCAAAGTTGATTAGGTTGGCAGGCGCCAGCCAATTTGGGAAAGCTACAGAGAAATTATTTATTCAAGAGAACAATGAGATCTGAGAGACCATTCGTTCTGAACTCACTCACCTTTTGGAAGCATTGGCTATTCTAGGGGCAAACAAGGGAATATTTCTTAGGTGGCTAAATGCAAACAGCTACTTTGACATTCAAACATCCAACAATTGTGCTTGAACCCCACAGGACCTTTTAAAACCCTAGCTAGAATATCATCACAAAACCAAGTGCTTGACTTTGAAATAACTTCTTTAACTGCATTTAATTTATTTCTCTTAGCTATGAAATTCATCATATAATGCTTGTTAATTTGCCCCAACTCATCTCCCACATAAACATTCCAATATTGTTTTGAGGTTTTATCTCTTGCTTGTACCTAGTTCCCATATGACCAGAGCTTGCTGAATTTTAACAGACAAATTTATCTCCTGAAACAGCTAAGTAATTGTAAAAGCCATGCTTTGGGTTTTACTTTATTTTTTCTTTCCTCTGAGGAATATTGTGAGCTTTTTTGCAAAACCTCATCAAGTAATTTTTAACTGAGGTAGATGCTCGTTGATACTCTTCAGGTCAATAGTTCTTTAGCCAACTAAGCTGAAACCTTGTTAGACTTAAGAGTGACATACATATTATTTAAAAATAATTACCTGCATATTTTTTGAATCAGTTATTAAAAATAAATATTTGTAAAGGAATTCTTTATTAAGGTGGGGCAAAGAGCAATGGATCATGTCCAGTATTTCCTAGTTAAACCACAGACAACTACAATGATCTAATACATATTGATTTTACAGAAGACAATGTTGAAAAAGGACTACACAATTATTGGACCGGACGGAATATGTCTCTACTTCTTAAAAAAGCTATCCACTCCCATAGCTGAACCTCAAAGCATAATCTTTGAAAAATCTTTCAGGACCAGCTCCTTGCCAAAACTATGCTCATAAACCACAGTCATCCCCATCTTCAAAAAGGGACACCCCAGCCTAGTTGAAAATTACAGATCAATCTCTTTATGCTGCATCACCTATAAAGTCATGGAATCAATTATTAACCAATTCATCATCCTCCAATCAGAAACAACCAACCTACTCTCCAATAAACAATTTGGTTTCAGGAAAAAAACTATCCTGTAATCTGCAACTCTTACACTGCAAAAACATATGGACTACACAAGTCGATCAGGGCAAAGCAATAGATGCAATCTACATAGACTTCTGTAAAGCCTTTGAGTCAGTGGTACACGACAAACTACTCCTAAAACTAAAATCTTATGGTATCTCTGGACACCTGCATAACTGGATAGAAGCATTCCTGTCAAACAGATAACAAATGGTCAAAATTTGGAGTGTCCTTTCAAATTCTGTACCTGTCAACAGTGGTGTCCCCAAGGTAGTGTTCTAGGACCAACTCTCTTCATACTCTACATAAATGACCTCTGTGATCATATTAAGAGCAACTGTGTTCTCTTTGCTGATGATGTAAAGTTATTCAACACCACAGACAATACTGCTACCCTTCAAAAAGACCTTGACTATGTATCAGAATGGTCAAACAAATGGCAACTCCAAATATCAACAAATAAATGCTCTGTCCTACATATTGGCAAAAAAAAATCAGAAAATAAAATACAGGCTGAATAATCAAGACCTTGTTGATGATCCAAACTCTGTCAAGGATCTTGGAGTACTCATCTGAAATGACCTAAGTGCTAGAGCCCACTGTAACTACATAGCCAAAAAGGCATTAAGAGTTGTTAACCTAATCTTACATAGCTTTTTCTCTGGTAATATTACACTAATAACTAGAGCATAAAAAACATTTGTTAGACCAATACTCGAACACAGCTCATCAGTCTGGAACCCACATTATGTATCTGATATTAACACAGTTGAGAAAGTCCAGAAATATTTGACAAGAAGAGTTTTCCACTCCTTTACTCATTGCAGAATACCTTATGCCACCTGACTTGAAATTCTAGATCTAGAAAACCTAGAACTACGCCGCCTTCGGTCCGATCTAAAGCCCATGTCATACTGAACCAACGGATGCAAAGAGGATGTAAAACGGACAAAAAAGCTTGCCATCCGTTCAAAAACGTGATGTACTCACTGCCTCCATTTGGCTTCCTCTCTATCCGTCCAGCATCCGTTTATGGACGTTTCATCCGCTCCGAAAGTTTTGGGCTGCCTAAAACTTTTGCACGGAAAATGTATCCAGTTCGTCCATTCTCCATCTGCTACGCATCCGCTACGCATCCGTTACGCATCCGCTATATCCTCTTGACGTCCGCTGCTCATCCGCGCAACTCGCATCCGCCTGGATGCAGGGAAGAAGTGGAACGGATGCGGAACAGATGCAGAACGGATGCAGAATGGATGCAGCACGGAAACAAAGCGTTTAAAGTGGAAAAAACGTTCACAGAGGGGACCTATCTCGAATATTAAGGATGTCTAGAGGATGCCTAGAGGATGCAAAGGGACACCTATACTGCCTATAAAAAGGGGGAGCAACTCATCTGCATCTCACTTTCAGCCCAGCAGCCCAGCTGTGCAGACCTCTGCAGCCTTCATCTGACTCTTCCTCTTCCACAGCATCCAGTCATGTCCACCGTGGATCGTACCACAGTCCTTTTGGCAGCCACCATCCTTCTGCAACAGTACGAAGCCATTTACAGGCTCTGTGAACTCTACTATGGGAAGAAAAAGAGGTGGCCAAGAAGCGTCTGGGTTCAAAAATGGATCGGGAGAAGAGCAGAGGATGGACTGTACAACAAGCTGATGGTGGAGCTCAGGAACGAAGACACTCGGGCGTTCCAGAACTTCATGAGGATGCCTCCAGCCATGTTTGATGAAGTTGTGCAGCGGCTGACACCCAGGTTGACCAAGGCAAACACCAACTTCCGGCCCAGCCTGGACCCTGGGCTCAAGGTGGCACTCACTCTGCGCCAATTGGCCTCAGGGACCACCTACAGGAGCATGCAGTACAGCTGGAGGGTGCCATCCAACACCATCAGCATTGTGGTCAGAGAAGTGGTGCAGGCCATCATCGAAGAATACAAGGAGGAGTTCCTCCAGTGCCCCTCCACTGAAGAAGGATGGAAGAAAGTTGCAGAGCAGTGGTATCAGAGGTGAAACTTCCCACACACCGTTGGAGCCATCGATGGCAAGCACATGGCCTGCAAAGCTCCAGCCAAGTCGGGGTCCACTTATTTCAACTCCGAGGGCTTCTTCAGCATCATCCTCTTCGCCATAGTCGATGCTGACTACAAGTTCATGTACATCGATGCTTCAGGCTACGGCTCATCTTCAGATGCCCAGGTATACAACGCCAGTCACCTCAAGGAGGAGCTGGAAGGCAACCTCATGGTGGGCTTCCCAGATCCAGACCCCCTGCACAACGACACACAAGATGTGCCCTACTTCATCGTGGGGGATGACGCCTTCTCCCTCAGAACCTACCTCATGAAGCCATACACTTCCAGATTCCTGACCCATGAAGAGAGAGAGGATCTTCAACTACAGGCTGTCCAGGGCAAGACGGGTGGTGGAGAACTCCTTTGGCATCCTGGCCAACAGGTTCCAGGTACTTCTCACCACCATGCAGCATCACCCAGAGACCGTGAGGAGGATCGTGGAAGCTTGCTGCATCCTGCACAATCTCATGCGCACCCGCTACCCAGTCTTGCAGAACAGGCTCGTGGACCGTCAACAAGGCAATGGGGACATGGAGCCTGGGGAATGGAGGCAAGGGCAAAACCTGATCGACACTCAGGATATGCAAGGCCCCAACAGAGCCTCACGTGAAGGGAAGAAGCAGCGCAACCTCCTGAAACACTGGTGCAACTCCCCAGCTGGAGCAGTGTCTCATCATACGGATGAGATTGGGCCATGTATGTTGGGTGGGCCTACAATAAACAGGGCATTTAATAAAGAGTTGTGTTTATGTTGACATGTGTGGATGATTGATTACATTATTATTGATAATAAAGGGCCATAGGTATGGCACCTGGGAGGGTGGATCATACAGTCCCACTATGCTTGCACTGGAGGTTTATCTATCCCACAGCTATTAGCCATCCCAAAGGTATCCCTGCTCATTCCACAGGTATCCCTGCCCACCCCACTGCTATCTTAACCCATCCCACAAGCATGCAAAACTTAAGCCAATTCTAAAAGTTTCCACCAAGACTTTATTAAAAAAAAGAAATGAAGAAAGTGTGTGAATCAAAGATAAACTTTATTGAACAACAAGCTGTAAAAAAAAAATGACCCAAGTCAAGTGTCCAAATAAAGTCCACAGGTAGCCAGCTACCCGGTCTCTGGCTCTCTTCTTGGTCACTCGGAGGTGTGCCCAGTCTCAGGGGTAAAAGGTCCAGGTGCTGTGGTGGTGGGTGGTGCTGGAGTGCCTGGCCTCGAGAGGACAACAGGGGACGGTGTGTTGAGAAAGCTCTCGGACAGCTGGCTCAGCCCCGTGATGCTGAGAGGTCCTTCCTCCATGCCATGGGGTGTCAGCCCCAGTACTGATGAGAGATGTACTGAGCCCGGGCTTGGCTGTGGGGTGGAGGAAGGAGTAGTGTAGTGGGGCTGTCTGCTCTGCAGCTGGGTGAGGACTGGCGTGGGTGGCATCACTGTCGTCGGTGGCATCATTGGCGTGGGTGGCATCGCTGTCATCGGTGGCATCATTGGCGTGGGTGGCATCGGTGGCATCAGTGAAACAGGTGGCAACGGTGTCACCCAATGACTCTGGGCCTGGACTGGGAAGGGCTGCTGCCTGTGCTGCTGAACCTCCTGGTAGCCGTAGCCCTGGTAGGTGAGGGGCTGTGGGAAGCCTTGGAATGGGAGGGACATCACCTGGGGTGGAGGAGCAGGCCTGGACTGGGTGGGAGCAGGTTCCTCTGGGTCTGGAGGGTTGTGAAGCCATTTCCTTGAGGGTCTGGTTGACATAGGTGAGGAAGGGCTTGTGGTTGGAGGATGAGGAGTCGGTGTGGACCAGCTGAGAGAGGAGATCTACGCTGGTGCGGATGGTGTCCCTGATCTCCAGCAGGACATTGTGCCTCTGCCCCTCCTGCTGTCCGGCTCTCTGCCTTTCTGCGGAGGCGGAGCTGGGGGGGGTGGATGCAGCTAGGAGTGTGGTGGACTCGATGTCTCCTTTCTCCCACCGCACCAGGGAGTCCTCTACGCACTCCACCACGCTTACCACACCTGTCCGCGGGTTCTCCGCCGTGGCACGCTCCACAGAAACCTGCCTGGAGACAGGGACTGACTCTCGGCCAGAAGAGGACTGGGTGGCAGCAGGCTGCCGGAGAGAGAGGGTCGTGAGAGGGGCTGCTGGTGCTCCTCGGTGGCGGACCTCACCCTCCAGGAAGCTGCACCTGGCCATGACGTAGGTCTCTCTGTCGGTCAGCTTCACAGTGGCCTGGCCAGATTTCTTCAGGTGCAGCTTCCCGTACCAGTTGTGCATGTGCTTCCACCAGCCGAGGAGCATCTCCAAAGTGTAACCCATACTCTCCGCCCTCTCTCTCCAAGCAGCCTGCTTCTACTTGGTGTCCCTGTACAGCCGGTGTCCCTTCCGCCACAGATAGTCGTTCTCTCTCAGCCACTCCAGCACCTCATCCTCGTGCGCCTCCTCAATGGAGTATTGCCTCCTCCGCCGTTGTTGCATACGCCTCTTCCTCCCTTTGGCAAGACCAGATGGGCCCTAATCAGTGGGGCTCCCAGGTGGTAGGGGCTGCTCCTCCACACCACCACCAGCAGCAGCAGCACCAGCAGAATCATCATCATCATCATCCTCACCAGCAGGATCATAATCAGCATCATCATCCTCACCAGCAGGATCATAATCAGCATCATCATCATCATCATCATCATCATTATCAGCAGCAGCAGCAGCAGGAACAGCAGGACCAGGATCAGCAGCAATAGAGTAAGGACCAGCAGGGCCAGCAAGTCCAGGAGCACGAGCAGGACCAGGAGCACGAGCAGGACGAGCAAGTCCAGGAGCACGAGCAGGTCGAGCAGGACCAGCAGGACCAGGAGCAGCTTCAACAGAGTAAGCCCCAGCAGAAGCACCACTGCCAGGAGCAGCTTCAGCAGAAGCCCCAGCAGAAGCAGAGTCAGGGGCAGGGGGCGGGAGATTGGCCCTGTCCCTCTTGCCAGGGATGGCGGCAGGTTGCTGAGGCTTTCGCTTCCTCCCCATGGTTGTGGGGTTGCTGGCTGGCAGGGAGGCTGGCAGGAAGGCTGGCAGGAAGCCTGGCAGGAAGGCTGGCAGGAAGCCTGGCAGGAAGGCAGGCAGGCAGGGAGGCACCAAGGCTGGCTGGAAGGCAGGCTGGCAGGGCAGGCAAGGAACTCGAAGTGTCCAGCAGCAGATCTTTCCTCGGAATGCTGGCCACGTGCGAGCTGCTTCCCTTTATATCCAGGGGGCTTACGTAATACTTCCCCCCCGCATGCGCAATTAACGGTCGGCATCCATTCCGCTTCCGCTGTGCATCCGCTAGGCTTCCACTGTGCATCCGCTTTATCCGCGAGGCTTCCACTGTGCATCCGCTTTATCCCTTTGGCATCCGTTCTGCATCCGCTGTATCCGTTCCGCGTCCGCTTCGCTGAGGCCCCCCGGAAGCCCTGTGGTTGCGCCATCCACTCTCATCCGCTTCCATCCGCTGGGCTTCCGTTCCGCATCCGCTTTGCATCCGCCCTG
The DNA here is from genome assembly GCA_015471245.1 of Laticauda colubrina. Taxonomy (NCBI): domain Eukaryota; kingdom Metazoa; phylum Chordata; class Lepidosauria; order Squamata; family Elapidae; genus Laticauda; species Laticauda colubrina. The sequence goes on from BLBF01000006.1 coordinate 20,543,825, forward strand.
CATCCTCCCCGCGTCCGTGTTATCTGCTCTGGTTATGCAAATTTTTACCCCTTTTGAGAGCGGATAACAACGGTTGGAATATTTTGCTCGTCCGTTGTGTCCGTTTTGCATCCGTTGGCCAGTGTGACTTGGGCTTAAGTATCGTATATAAAATCATACATTGCAATGTCCTACCTGTCAATGAATACTTCAGCTTCAACCATAACAACACAAGAGCAAACAATAGATATAAACCCAAGGTTAATCACACCAAACTTGATTGTAAGAAATACGACTTCAGGAATAGAGTGGTCAATATCTGGAATACTCTATCTGACTCTGTGGTTTTTTTCCCCAAACCCTAAAAACTTTAACCTTAGACTGTCTACTATTGACCTCACCCCTTTTCTAAGAGGTCTGTAGGGGGCATGCATAAGCGCGCTGACATGCCTATCGTCCCTGTACTATTGTTTCTTTTATTTTTTAATTTTTCTTATATGTTTCTATGTATTCAAAACTATATTTTTACTTCTACCTATTATCTTGTAAGCAATTGACAAACCAAATAAATAAATAAGCAATTGACAAACCAAATAAATAAATAAATAAATAAATAAATAAATAAATAAATAAATAGATAGATAGATAGATAGATAGATAGATAGATAGATAGATAGATAGATAGATA
>BLBF01000006.1:20544501-20578628 GCA_015471245.1 Laticauda colubrina
ATAGATAGATAGATAGATAGATAGATAGATAGATAGATAGATAGATAAATAAATAAATAAATAAATAAATAAAACATTTGAAAGAAGTGCTTTACTAAATGTATCAGCATAATCAGTTTATATCTTTCTTGATATATGAAGGCAGCTGCATCCTTTGCAGATTTGCAAGGATTTGCAAAAAAGCTGTATTTGATTATATTTTACTACATGGCCACTTTCTTTCATCAGCAGTCCCACTGGAAGTGTTATCGAACAACAAATGTGCAGACAACCCCTGCACATTTTTTTTCACCAGCCACCTGAATTTGCAGCTGTTTTGATGAATCAAAAAAAAAAGATGCTATACTTTGTTTATTCCTATTTTTTAAATTTAGAATGGAAGCTAGCATTTTGGGGAAAGCTTCCAATGACTTGATGATATCTCAAAGGGAGATGCCCATTGTTCAATCCTTTTTATATGGTTTCAATCATTGTAAAAATAAAGGTTCCCTTTGCATATATGTGCTAGTCATTTCCGGCTCTAGGGGCAGTGCTTATCTCCATTACAAAGCCGAAGAGCCAGCGTTGTCTGAAAATGTCTCCATGGTCATGTGGCCAGCATGACTAAATGCAGAAAGTGCAGGGAATGCTGTTTTCTCCCCACTAAAGTGGTCCCTATTTTTCTACTTGCATTTTTATGTGCTTTTGAACTGCTAGATTGCAGAAACTGAGACAAGTAATGAGAGCTCACTCCGTTACGTGGCGCTAGGGATTCGAACCACCGAATTGCTGACCTTTCTCATCGACAAGCTCAGTGTCTCAGCCATTGAGCTACTATGTCCCTGTTTCAATCATACAAAGTGCCAAATAGGGGTGGTAAGCCTCAAACTTTAAAATATTTTTTGAAATGAAGGGAGAAAATCATGATACATTCATTATTTCTCATAATTTTCAATCAACTTTCACATAGTTTTTGCAACAGGAAACCCCACTATTGATTTTTTGCTACCATTGTCTGAAAACATTTCATATGTTTCCCCAAAAAAGTTGACTGCAAGGTTGTCTACTCTTGATTTATCTTGTTTGTCTCTTTTGCTAGATGCTCTAAAGATTAATGATTAATGATGGGACTTACAGGTTATTCTTTCCAATGTATTAGTCAATGCAGGAAATAATGAGCAGATATTTGTCTGATTGATGCCTGAAAATCATCAGTGAAATAATTGGCTCCTGAGGCATAAGAGTTTATAGGATGTCCAGTACTTCAGTTTGATCTCTAATAGGTGCTTCAAAGAGTCATACTGCCCCAGAAAAAGGCAAAATTACTTCAAAGTATTGCAGGCAGGTGCTCTGTTTGTATTTCTGAGTTCTCTGAAATATCTTTTGGAAATAAAATTTGAAGACTGCCCAGGCCTAATATTTTATATAAAAAATTTTATCCTAAGCAATCAAAATGTACAGCCCCATAATATGCGAACCTTTGGAAGCCTTAACAGCCTTTTTTGAAATAAGGAGGAGGTCATGAGAGCTATTAAGCAGAATAGCCTGCTGCCTGGAGTTGCTAGTGCTTCATCACTGGAATTTTTTTTAAACAAAAATTGAACAACTATTTGCTTGGGATGATCTAAGGATTCCTGCCAGGGATTTGGAGTAGAAGATCCACTCCAACCTAACAATGAAATTACCTTTAGAAGCTAAGATAAATCTACCCTGGACATTTCATCATCTTACCCACAGGTGGTATTCAGCAGGTTCTCTCTGTCTCTCTCTGTCTCTCTCTCTCTCCCTCCCTCCCTCCCTCCCTCCCTCTCCCTCTCTCTCTCATTTTTATGTTTTGCTGGATAGTTTATTTAATAAATTTTCTATTCTTGGCACCAGATTATTTTTCCTCTCCCAAACAAAGCTGAATTTGAGATCCAGGTCAACATATGTTTGACTGGAGGTTTATATAACATGGCCAATTATGTTTCACCAAAACAATGGCAAAGGAATTCCTTCCCAAAACACAATTGCATCTAATCTGTCCCTCTGTCAGGCTTGGCCACTAAATCTTGCTCTCAGCCAGGGCTGTCAAACTCCTGGCCCACAGGCCAGATGTGTCACACGCTGGCCACGCTCATGCCCAGTTTAGCAAAGGGGGAAAATGTCCCGATACGTCATATGATGTCATTGTGATGATGTGAATCTGACACCCCTGCTCTAAACCAAGGGGGCCTGAAGGGGAAAGGGGATAAATTTTTTTTTGCTTTTTTGCAGCTACCCCCCCCCACCTGTTTTGAGGGCCTTCTGGGCCTTAGGGTAGCTTCCTGGGGGGGCTTTTTGCTCCCAGAAGGCTCCCCTGGGGCTCAGGAAGAAAAAAAATGGAGAGGGAGTCTATGCCTCAGTGAATCCTCCTGGGCAAGCAATAAGACAAGCTAGGGGAATCCCAGCACAGCAAATCATATGAACATTGACTGTTAGGAGGGGAAAAAAAAGAAATACAATCAGGGCAAGCATCAGGCGGGCAGGATGAGTGAGCATTGGGCAGGCAGGGCAAGCAAGCCAGCAGCAACTGGATGACCAGGTTGGGGGAATGGTCAGCCAGAACTTACTAGCGGTTCGGCAACCCACCCCAAATCCTTGCTACCAGTTCGCCCAAATCGGTGCGAACCAGCTGAATACCACCACTGGTGCTGGCCTTGCCCTCACCCACTTTAGTGAAAGGGGGGAAAGTCCCAATACATCACATGACACCACCATGATGATGTGAGTTTGACACCCCTGCTGTAGACCAATTAACTCCTTCATGGAAAATAAATTACACATTTTTTTCTTTTCATGTTCCAGGAATTGAAAGCCTATTCAAATTATTTCTGCAACTCACATTCTAAAGAGTTAGAAGATGTAGTTTTCCATTACCCACTGAAAGGACATCATTTCATAAAAAGCCCAAGGAATTTTGCATTAAACATAAAACATGTACATTATATTTCTCTGGATAAAGTCCTTAAGTAGGGCTAGATAGATTTTCTGCTCTTTCTTTGTCTTACCTATACAATAAGTTTATGTGACCTCTTGATGTTTGGGATCCTGATATTTTATCAACTTTAACCAACAGCCATTTGTATTGGATTCTGGGAGCTTGTTTGCTTATTTATACAATTTATTAGGTCGCTCCACTCGTAAATTATGACTCTGGGTGGTATCTATTGATTTTAAACAGGTAACTAAAATGTGCAATTGATGCAGTCTCAGTGCTATATCCCAGTCTGAAAACAGATTGAAAGGGCTCTGGATAATTCATCTCTCTAGGGCTTTTTGAAGCTGCAAGCCTTCTTGAGAAATAACCAGCTTAGCTGGCAGAATTAGCCCCTCTCTTAAGGAGAGAGTTATGACTGCTTAGTTCCAAGCCCCTGCCATCTCCCAGGAGGTCAACCAAATAGGTGAGGCATGCATCCAGGGGTGGGATTCATCTGGTACGGACTGGTTCTGGTGAACCGGTAGTTCTGGCAATTGTTTGGCCCTGCCCACCTGCCCCTGCTCTATTCTGTCCTATATTTCCTTTATTTAAAGTCCAATTGATCAGCACAGCAGCGTGGATTGCCATGCCTCAGCTGTTTTTACTCACTGGGGCTGCAGCAAAAGGTAAGTTTTCTTGCTATTTTCAAAAGCACTGCATGCATACATCATGCGTTAAGCATGCATGCGCACACAAAGTGCGCACCCACCGAACTAATTGTTATACCAATTGCATTGCACCACTGCATGCATCTAAATCATAGGCCGTCGCATTTGTAGCCCTAAGGACGTTCTCTACTTCCTCAAAACTAACATGTTCAAGTTTATCCCAGATAACTTGTGTTAGCTAAGCTAGTATGTATCTCAGTCAACTCCATATGACCTGCAGACTAGCATCTAATTCAGACAAGATCCAAGTTGTTTTACCTGTGTGATGCCTAATGTAATCTTCACAGCAGGTCTGCAGATGTTGGGGCATAATGAGCCAGCCTGCAGGGACAATAAGAGCAAAGAAATGCTCTCTTTTTATCACTCTCATCGCCACAGGATAGTCCTTCTAAAAGCTCTTTAAATGCTGAAGTCCAGTTTGCTTTTCTGCCATTTCTGCTCCTAAGCATTTCTTCTATCACTTCATCTCCCTAGATCTGATGACAGGTCAAAAGGGAAGAGTCTAGAAGCCTGGTTGCACAAATAGCAAGACTGTGTCTTTACCCCATAGCGTCATTATACCTTCCCCTGCCTAATATCATTGTGGTGTTATTGCTTGCTCTTAACAACCCTTTCACACGCAAACATACATTACCTAACCCTCTCCGTTCCTTCCCAGGATGCTCCAGGTATAAAGGAGATGTCTGCCTTGTACCCTAAACCCCCAGCACCCTAAACCCCCAGGCCATCAACCACATTACCCTCTGATAATCCTTACTTTTACCAGGTCAATCAGGTAAAAAGAATCATAGTCAATAGATTAGCTAGGATATTCTTTTCTTTTTTTTTTGAAAATTTTATTTGGGTTTTCACAAAAACAAAACACAAATAAAACATCTTTTTTGAAAATAGCATGGTCCCAGGTTATCACTTCTTCATACAGACACAAAACTAAATTTCATGCTCATTTTTATATTCTATTCCATAACTTATTATCATTTTATTTTTTCTAGATAGTTTTTCCCCTCTTTTAATTTTCTCAACTTTATTTTAATTATCTCATCTCAATTCAAATCATTATATTTATACTTTTGTCTGTCCTGTTACAATTTCTTATTATCTTTTCTTATTAAGCAATTTTTTCCCTGTAGTTACCAATTAGAGTATGACGCCTTTATATCCTTTAATTTTATCCATTCAAACTCTTATTTTAAAGCCCATGTCACACTAAACCAACGGATGCAAAGAGGATGTAAAACGGACAAAAAACCTTGCCATCCGTTGGTTAACGCGATGTATCCGTTCTGTACTCACTGCCTCCGTTTGGCTTCCTCTCTATCCGTCCAGCATCCGTTTATGGACGTTTCATCCTCTCCAAAAGTTTTGGGCTGCCTAAAACTTTTGTGCGGAAAATGTATCCAGTTCGTCCGTTCTGCATCCGTTACGCATCCACTACGCATCCGTTACACATCTAGGCATGCTAGGCATCCACGACGCATCCGCGCAACGCGCATCCTCCCGGACACAGGGAGGAAGCGGAATGGATGCAGAACAGATGCAGAATGGATACCTAGCGGATGCAGAACGGAAACAAAGCGTTTAAAACGGAAAAAACGTTTGCAGAGGGGACCTATCTCGGATATTAAGGATGTCTAGAGGATGCCTAGCGGAAAACCTATACTGCCTATAAAAAGGGGGAGCAACTTGCCTGCATCGCACTTTCAGAACAGCAGCCCAGTGGTGCAGACCTCTGCAGCCTTCATCTGCCTCTTCCTCTTCCACAGCATCCAGTCATGTCCACCGTGGATTGTAACAAAGTCCTTTCGGCAACCACCATCGTTCTGCAACAGTGCGAAGCCATCTGCAGGCTCTGTGAACACTACTGCGAGAAGAAAAGGAGCCACCCAAAAAGAGTCTGGGTCCGAAGATGGTTCACCAGAAGAGAGGAGGACGGACTGTACAACAAGCTGATGGTGGAGCTCAGGAGCGAAGACACTCGGGCGTTCCAGAACTTCATGAGGATGCCTCCAGCCATGTTTGACGAAGTTGTGCAGCGGCTGACACCCAGGTTGACCAAGGCAAACACCAACTTCCGGCCAAGCCTGGAACCTGGGCTCAAGGTGGCACTCACTCTGCGCCACCTGGCCTCAGGGACCTCCTACAGGAGCATGCAGAACGGCTGGAGGGTGCTATCCACCACCATCAGCATTGTGGTCAGAGAAGTGGTGCAGGCCATCATCGAAGAATACAAGGAGGAGCTCCTCCAGTACCCCTCCACTGAAGAAGGCTGGAAGAAAGTTGCAGAGCAGTGGTATCAGAAGTGGAACTTCCCACACACCGTTGGAGCCATCGATGGCAAGCACATGGCCTGCAAAGCTCAAGCCAAGTCGGGGTCCACTTATTTCAACTCCAAGGGCTTCTTCAGCATCATCCTCTTTGCCATGGTCGATGCTGACTACAAGTTCATGTACATCGATGCTTCAGGCAACGGCTCATCTTCGGATGCCCAGGTATACAATGCCAGTCACCTCAAGGAGGGGCTGGAACGCAACCTCATCGTGGGCTTCCCAGATCCAGACCCCCTGCACAACGATACACAAGATGTGCCCTACTTCATCGTGGGGGATGACGACTTCTCCCTCACAACCTACCTCATGAAGCCCTACACCTCCAGACTCCTCACCCGTGAAGAGAGGATCTTCAACTACAGGCTGTCCAGGGCAAGACGGGTGGTGGAGAACTCCTTTGGCATCCTGGCCAACAGGTTCCAGGTACTTCTCACCACCATGCAGCATTGACCAGAGACCGTGAGGAGGATCATGGAAGCTTGCTGCGTCCTGCACAATCTCATGCGCACTTGCTACCCAGTCTTGCAGAACAGGCTCGTGGACCTCCAGCAAGGCAATGGGGACATGGAGCCTGGGGAATGGAGGCAAGGGCGAAACCTGATTGACACTGAGGATGTGCTAGGCCCCAACAGAGCCTCAAATGAAGCGAAGAAGCAGCGCAACCTCCTGAAACACTGGTGCAACTCCCCAGCTGGAGCAGTGGAGTGGCAAGACAGGATGGTAGATGCTTAATGGATGCTTCCTTCAGCCTGTCTCATCACACGGATGAGATTGGGCCATGTATGTTTGGTTGGCCTACAATGAACAGGGTGTTTAATAAAGAGTTGTGTTTATGTTGACATGTGTGGATAATTATTACATTATTATTGATAATAAAGGGCCGTAGGTGTGGCACCTGGGAGGGTGGACCATACAGTCCCACTATGCTTGCACTGGAGGTTTATCTATCCCACAGCTATTACCCATCCCAAAGGTATCCCTGCCCATTCCACAGCTATCTTAACCCATCCCACAAGCATGCAAAGGCTTAAACCATTTCTAAAAGTTTCCAGCAAGACTTTATTAAAAAAAAGAAATGAAGCAAGTGTGTGAATCAAAAATAGACTTTACTAACAACAAGCTATAAGACAAAAAAGAGTCTCTGGCACTCCTCTTAGTCGCTCAGTCTCAGGGGTGAAGGGTCCAGGTGCTGTGGAGGTAGCTGGTGCTGGAGTGCTTGTCATCAGCTCCTTCTCCAGAAGCAGAAGCAGCAGAAGTGCCAGCCCCAGAAGAGCGAGCCCGTGCTGCAGAAGCCCCAGCAGAATCAGAGTGAGGGCCAGGGGGCGGGATGGTAGCCCTGTCCCTCTTACCAGGGCTGGCAGCAGATGGCTGAGGCTTGCTGTGCTTCCGCATGGTTGTGGTGTTGCTGGCTGGCAGGGAGGCTGGCAGGAACCAAGGATGGCAGGCAGGCTTGCAGGCAGGCAGGCACCAAGGCTGGCAGGGAGTCTGGCACCAAGGCTGGCAGGCAGACATGAACCAAGGCTTGCAGGAAGGCTGGCAGGCAGATATGAACCAAGGCTGGCAGGCAGGCAGACAGCAAGGCTGGCAGGCAGACCGGCTGGCAGCAAGGCTGGCAGGGATGCTGGCAGCAAGGCTGGTAGCAAGGCTGGCAGTAAGCTGGCAGGCAGACATGCAGGCAGGGCAGGCAAGGCAGCTGATGTGTCTGGCAGCAGGTCTTTCCTCTGAATGGCGACCTGCTTCCAAGCTGCTTCCGTTATATCCGCGGGGCTGACTCAATGCATCCTCCCCGCATGCGCAGTGAATGCCAGGCATCCGTTAGGCTTCCGCTGTGCATCCGCTAGGCTTCCGCTGTGCATCCGCTTCATCCGTTCGGCGTCCGCTCTGCATCCGCTATATCTGTTCTGCGTCTGCTTCGCTGAGGCCCCCCAGAAGCCCTGCGGATGTGCCACCCACTCCCATCCGCTTCCATCTGCTGGGCTTCCATTCCGCATCCACTTTGCATCCGTCCTGCGTCCTCCCCGCGTCCGTGTTATCTGCTCCGGTTATGCAAATTTTTGCCCCTTTTGAGAGCGGATAACAACGGATGGAACATTTTTCTTGTCCGTTGTGTCCGTTTTGCATCCGTTGGCCAGTGTGACATGGGCTTTAGCTTTAATGTATAACTTTAAGATTATAACATTCAATATAAAACATAACTTCCAATCTGATATTTTCTAAAATTATTTCTATTTGTAATATAACAATGCTATCGTTATGTACCTTTGCAGAATCCCTTTTACAATTAAATTTTCACTCATTACCTCTAAACAAACTTATGGTTACAATCCTTATATCTTTTCCCCGTTTCTCCATTTCTTGTTTCTGTCTTTTACAACTTCTTTTCCTTGCCTTCTTCCCCCTCTTCTTCTTCCTCCCCTTTTTACCCCCTTGTCTCTCTACTTCTAATTCTCTCATCTGTAATCCCCTTTTCTGTTGCTTTCTAATATTATGCTTATCTTTCAAATTTTCCTTCTTCTTTTTGGTTGGTTTTTTTTTGTCTTAAACCTTTCACTCTCTTTCCCCCCCCTTTTTTTTCCCCCTACTTAAAATTATTTGATCATTAAAGATGGCTTCTTCTTTGTCCCAATCTTCTTGTTCTGCAAGCATTTCTTGTTGCTTCTCATAGTTCCAGATCTCCATTTCTAAGAACTGAAACACAATGCCAAAAGAACTTCTCCCTTCTTGTGCATCTTCTTTCCATTTTATAAGTTCTGTTTTCAGTTCTTCTAAGAGTGATACCATTTTAAAAACTTTTAAACAACCACCCAGTTAATTTTAGTCATCTAAATGCAAAAAACTAAAAGTCACTAAGTAATCCAAATAATTGAAGGCTGTTTTTACTTGCTTCTTTTTTCCACTTTCTCTTCCTGGGGTTCTATTATTTTGTTACCAAGTTTCCATTAAAATGTATCTTTGAGGAATCTTGTTTCTTTTAATTACAGTTCCATTCCTTAATTCCAGGCAGTCTCCTCCATTTTTCCAGATCCTGCCCTTCTATTCTTTTTTTTTCTCCTTTCCAGCTTTTAAAAGCTTTTAAATGTCCAGAAATCTTTATGATCCCTTTGACTTTTATTTTCAGCTTAGATGCCTATTAATGTCAAAGTGGATTTTTTTTTTCCAATTTCTTGCTTAAGTTTCTTAGCTGTCAGTATAAGGAAGGGAAGGAAAAAAAAACCTCATCCTTTCCCTTCTCTCTCTCCTTCACAGCTTCAAAATCTTCTTTGGAAACAATGTTAAGTTTAAATTCCAGGGTACCTTATTTGTTGCTTTTGCTGTTTGACCCGGTCAACCAAAACTTTCTCTTCTTATCTTCCTCCTGCACATTCTCTTCTGGTCGAGTTCTTTGTGGTGGTCATTTCTGACCACTGCTGAACCCATTTTCAGGAAAGGGAGGCCAGATGGGGAGGCCAGATGGGGAGGAGAGATGCGGCTCTCCTCAAACCTGCAGGCAGTCTCCCCCTTCTTCACCACCTCTATGGGGTGGCTTAGCCCCAAAACCAGGTGGCTCAGGGCGCTCCAGCAGCGAGCACGGATTAAAGCCTCGGAGAGGCTTTAATTTCCATCTGTCGCCGAAGAAGCTCAAACTGGAAGTCCGTGAGGATATTCTTTTCTGAAGATGAGAATAAGCAGTACATCGTCAAGTTCTTCAATTTGATTTCCTCATGTTGAATCAAGTTCATAAATCCATGCTTCTCCTCCATCTGCTTCTTTGGAAGCCACAGCTGAAAAAACATGGAGATACTGCTAAGTAGAATAAGCAATCCAGATTCCGGCTTCGTTGAGTTCTCCAAGTCCTGCTAAAGAGGCCAAAGGGCAAGGGCCTTGAAAGGCAAGCCATGCACTACCTGCAGAATACTAGCAGACCCTCATTAGTTGATCCCTGTTCCTGCCAACGCCCAATATGTCTGGCATTCATACAACCAAACCCTCCACTACAGCAAGGCCACTACCCCCATCTCTATGTACCCCTGACATGATGATCCTGCTGTCTTTTTTCCAGTTTCTGCTGATACATTTTCATCAGTTCTGCCATCACAGCTGGATTGTTCTTATTCATTTGTAAAGCAGAGACACTTCCATCTCTGAGCCACTCTCAGCTGCCAGCAGCTGCCAATGTTGTCAATGTTGCCAATTCATTAGCAATAGCAATGGCATTTAGGTATATATACTGCCCAATAGTGCTTTTACAGCACTCTCTGGGTGGTTTACAATGTAAGCGTTTTTGCATATGGTTCCCAATAATCTGGGTCTTCCTTTTAGTGACCTTGGAAGGATGGAAGGCTGAGTCAACCATGAGCCCCATCAGGATTGAACTCTGTGGGTAGAGATTGCCTGCAGTATTGCACTTGAATCACTATGCCACCAGAGCATAGTGTCCTATCCTTAAGGATTAAAGGATGAAAATAAGGATTTCCATAACCTTATTCAGTTTGTCCACTAGGAACCTCAAAAGAATTCATGCCACTTCCTTGAGTCAAACTCACTACCACAAACAGCAACCAACAGCCCCCAAGACCTGTTCTCAAACAGTTCACCAGTCTTGATGCCATAATGCATGAAAACCTGTAATCTAAAATAACTGGAAGACCAGCAGGTTGTGTCTCTGCTATAAAACTAATTGTGCTAGTCTTAAAGAACAAGAAAATAGTCCAAATGCTTTTGCTTCTTGACTGTATAGAAGAGATTTCAGGTATTGCACTGAGTCTCTTATCTGCAATACCTGAAAGAGAAATAATATAAGAATCAACTGGGTTAAGTCAGGTACGTGTTTGACAGCTGCAGACTGGAAAAATGGAAGATAAGGGTAATATTTTCTTATTCCCTGCAAAAGGAGAGGATACATTTAGCTTGTCTCAGGACTTAAATGAGTGTAATCATACCTATTGATAGCAATCTGTTCTTGACATAATTTTCAATCTTTAATTCACAGGAGATATTTAAGTCACAATGGAAGAAGAAAACAACAGCATGTTATACTTCCTGGATCTCACCATCAGCAGAGGAAAGGACAACAAAATAGAAATACAAATCTATTGAAAAACAATTGACATTAACCAAGTCTTCCATTACTAAAATAACAACTGAACCTCCCACAAGAGGAACCATGTAAGAATATTATTCAGATGAGCACAAACACACTGCAACAACCCAGGACACCAGAAAAAGAAAACAGACCACGTATATAATATCTTCCAATAAAACAGATATCCACACAAGTTTATCAAAAAGTGCCTGACCACTTAACTCATTACAACACAACCAATACAAGTTATGAAAAAAATAACTTATATCAAAAACATCTCAAAAACAATCAACAGACTATTATAAATATACATTGCCATAGCACACAAATCAACTAAAGCCATTCAAAACATCTTAAATAAACTAAAAGACTCAAGTAACCAGGAAGGAAAAATGGGATTCCTCTACAATATAAAGTATAAGGATTGTAACAGCCACCACAGGTTATCTGCAATTTATGGTCATTTCTATAATGACCATTCCAAGTTAAAGTGGCCTCAAAAAGGGACTTATGACCTGTATTGACACAATAATAACACCATCCCTACAACCACATGATCATAGTATGGGTGTTTGGCAATTGGCTCACGTTTATGACCAATTTCAGTGTTCCACAGTCATGTGTTGGCAGTTTGTGTCCTTTGCCAATTTCTGGCAAATACGCCCATTTGGAAAATTGAATTCAATGGAAATTCTGGCCTTAATTGTAGTCGTAAGTTGAGAATAGAATAGAATTCTTTATTGGCTAAGTGTGATTGGACACACAAGGAATTTGTCTTGGTGCATATGCTCTCAGTGTATATAAAAGAAAAGGTACATTCATCAAGAGTCAAGAATTATTAGGTACAACACTTAATAATAGTCATAGGGTACATATAACCAATCAAATCATACTAGGAAACAATCAATATAAATCGTAAGGATACAACCGACAAAGTTACAGTCATACAGTCACAAGTGGGAGGGTGATAAGGAGCGATGAGAAGATTAATAATAATAGTAGTGCAGACTTTGTAAATAGTTGAACAGTGTTGAGGTAATTATTTGTTTAGCAGAGTGATGGTGTTCGGGGAAAAACTGTCCTTGTGTCTAGTGGTTCTGGTGTGCAGTGCTCTGTAGCATCATTTTGAGGGTAGGAGTTGAAAGAGTTTATGTCTGGGATGTGAGGGGGTCTGTAAATATTTTCACAGCCCTCTTTTTGACTCATGCTGAATACAGGTCATCGAGGACTTGAGGACTATGTATGTAGCCAGGCAGACAGAAGACAGTGCCTCGATAATCATCAACTAGTAGTCAGAAGACATAATGAAAACTCCTTAATCTCACAATTGTAGACACACTCAACCATAGTTTCAACTGGGAAACTCTGTGTCAACTCAAAATATTTTTCTGGTCTTTTAGAGTTGTCAGCAGAAAGGGAGTAGGGAAAGTAATGCATACCTTAAATATTTTTATAGATAATTGCTAGGCAGCTGAAGCTTCTGGCGGGCAAGATTATTACTGGAGAGCATGATTGATGACTCTTGGGTATGGATGTGTCCATTGGAGAATATACATCCAGGGGGTGGGGAATGACCAGGGTCAAGTTTGAGATGAATGATGGGTCTCAAAATTGGCTGCATCCAGATAACGCCAATATTGTTCATTCCTAATAAATGATTTCTTTTTTTAACTCTGAGAGATGTGGCTAGAGGCTCATGATTTGAATGGGGGCGGATTGTCAGAGCCCTGACACTCTGAACATGCTAGATCAAGATGAATCCCAAAACACTAGGAAATTCCAGAAAGCTTGGCATGCTGTCAAATCAGCCGCATATAGACCACATTTACACATCATTCAAAGGAGACAATAAGAAAACTAAGAAGGAAACAAAAAAGACCAAATCCATCCTCTCTAGCAACCAACACACTCAGATAAACAGGGACTAACTCCAGACAAATAATCTAACAGGTAAACAATGCCATAATCAAGGCACTCCCATTAATACGGTATTAGGTAAGGCAAGTTTCTGAACATAAAGAGGGAGCAAACGCCAACTCACTAACACTGATAGGATTGGTAGGTTGGGATACAACCATGATAGATCCATAGAATGCGACTGCGGGGAGGCTCCCCAGACAATGGAACACCTATTAAACTGCACCCTGCTACCACAACCCTGTACATCACATAATCTCCACGATTACACCCCATGTGCCAGAGCCTGTGTTCTACAGTGGCTGGGGAAAGTGTAGCGACACGAGAGAAGAAGAACTAACACTGATGATGTTACCGAGTTGGGTAATGAAATGTCTGAAAGCGAACAGCCAAGCCCAGAGAGTATTAAGTCCACAATTTGAATCTATTTATCTGCCTTTCCAGGGCCTCCCAAACTGTTTGTGCCAGCCAGGTAGTTTCCATTAAGTGTTTTGATAGATGCTATAATAAGCATTAAGTGCTGCAGTGTTCCTTCCAATTATCTAGCAAGTGGAATATCTGCAGGGAGTATTTCCTTTTATTTGGTAATTTAAAAGGTTCTTAGTTGGTTCTTTTTATCCAAAGCAAATGCTTTCTGTCTCCCTCTGGCAACTAAGAAAGTCAAGTTTCCATTTGCTTTTGAAAACCAATGAGTAGAGAAGCTTAAATAGGGAGCAGCCGCAGCTGTATTTGAAATATATTATTCAGTATTGTTTCCAAGAGCTGAATCAGGGTTTTCTCCGCCATTTCCAGCTATTTTGCACTTGAAAGATTGTTTAATGGAAAAGAGCCCGAGAACTGTAATAAACTCTATGTAATCCTCTGAATTCAGGCAGAGAACACCCTTATTTTCCTGTGGGCAAAATAAGAAACTCTATATAAGCAAGTAGAGTGATGGGTGATGAATATCTGGGTGATGGATATCTGCAGTTTTCATTGAAGAATGACCTAAGAGGATTTTTATAGCCAGCAGATGTAAGGCAGAACTGTCCCTCTGTTTCCTGATATAAATGAATTGTGTCATATGCCCTATATTTTACACCACAGATGATCAAGACAATGGCCGTTCTTGGTAGGTTGCTCTTTTCTTGTGATTAGCCCAGTAGCTACAAAGCCACACTTGTCCTTTTGTTGCATGAAGGCATTAAGAGCCATAGTTAGCCTCCTAATTGTATTAGTAGGTTAATCACATCCACAGCAGAATAAGAACATGAAGAACAACAGCAATAGCAATGCAATATCAACAGTGCAAATTATGCTGTGCAGAGGATAAGGGAACTCACTGTGCCCAAAGGAAACTACACCCTTAAATTTTAACATTTGTCATAGGCCAAAGTGATACCTGTAGTTGTGGGTAGGTGTCTGCAGAGGGCATTTATTAAAAAAATCAAGATGGTGGCCATGATTGCATGACCAAAACCAACCTCCTTTTTATAGAGCTGCGGTGGTGCAGTGGTTAAAATACAGTACTTCAGGCTACTTCTGCTGCCTTCCTGCAATTTGGCAGTTCGAATCTCACCAGGCTCAAGGCTGACTCAGCAGCCTTCCACCCTTCCAAGGTGAGTAAAATTAGGAGCCAGTATGTTAGGGACAATATGCTGACACTGTAAACCACTTAGAGAGGGCTGTAAAAGCATTGTGAAGCAGTATATAAGTCTGTTGCTAGATGCAATACCTATAAAGGCAAGGCTTTGATCATGCAGATGCCACCACCCCAAGTCAGGGCTGCATGTGGATAAGGATGGGATTTGGAGCAGGGGAGAGAGGTTGGATGGATTTTTTTATAAATTTGAGTGGTATTTTCTTACCTAAACAGAGAGCCAGAATAAAACAACAAAACACAAACAAACAAAAACAATGGGAGCATGAGCAACTTCCAACTTCCTACCAGCTTCACTGTGACCACAAATTTGACAAATTTCAACCCCGCAGGCTGAACAGTGGGGTTCCAGCTGTTCAACCCATGGGTCCCAGATTTTGATGAGTTTGTAATTAGCCCATTTGAAGTGATCACCGTAATTGGTCCGATGAAGAGCACATTGGATAGCCAGTGATTTCCAGCAGTTTCGATCATTCGTAGCATCTTCAGCATCGTCCCAAGGAACATGAATAATCTTAAGATCTTCCTTAAACGTGTGGTTCAAAAACTGCTGCCTTTGTATACGATGTTTTGCCCAATTAAAGGTTACAAACACAAAAGTTTTAGTAATATAGAGATAATTTTAAGGCTTAGATTGTGGCTTTTATATGCTTCCTACCCCAAATGGTGGTAAACCATGTGGCAATTTGGGGCAATGATGTCAGCAGGATTTCAGGTGCCATGCTTTCTCGATTACAACAGTTGGCTTATGGAATAGCTCCTCCATCCCAAAAATTCAGACAGCCTGACCAGAAAGCCATGAAGACATCACTTTTCCCACAAGTACTGGGGCTGTATTATGTGGCTATGGATGATATGTTTATAAAATGTTTCTTATAGGACCCTGACATGAATATTTTAATATCTTTTTGTTTGATTTTTCACCTATTTCCTATGCAGAGCTTCATTGGTACATGGATCATCACATATATTTCAAGAAGGCAGGAAGGAAGAGCTAGGATTTGAGGTAAGTGAAAAGAAAGAAAGAACATGAGGTTTTAATTATGCATGCTTAGACTTGATGATAGGGCAGAAGGTAAAGAGGATGAAGGTTTTAGCTGAAGGCTTAGTAGAAATTATGGTTTGAAGAAAGCAAGAGGGAAATATATTGAAAATATATTTTGAAAGGCAATTTCAATAATTAGAAATAATGAGAAACAAGACATGGAATTGTTTTACTGGATGGATTCCACATATCTTCACTTTTTAGCCTCCTTCCTCTCTATAGCAAGTTAGCAATGAACATACTATCATGATAATGAAAACAAGGCTGTAGATTAAAGCATGTGAACAGTGCACATTATGGATGCATTCAAATGTTTCTACCTTGTTTTATTGAAACCAAAGTGTCAGGGTATTGCACAAAAATCAAGGCTATTAAAACACAAGAAATCCCATAATAATTTAAATTGCTATTCAAGACTTTAAAATGTGTTCTTTTGTAAAAGAAATAAACAGTTAGACATAATTACACACCATTTAAGAACATGTTTTTCAGGTCTTCTGAAAAAACCAGCATGAATGGCAATTCTCATATTCCACTGGAGAATAAATTCTTTATATGAAGCCCCAATGTGGACGATGTCCTATTCCAAAGGTCAGCCATATGGACCACTGCTTCTGGAGACAAGCATCCCCAGATGAATCCAGTCTTGTGCAAAACTTCACTCCTTGGTAAACCAGGAAATCAAGTGAATGAATTCCCCATTTTGTCCAATAAGAATTTTGTCCAGAAGTTTCACTATGTTTGGAACAAACCACAATCTTAAAGAAACTTCCAACTATAGCTACATAAAATTTGAAGTATGATTCAATGTAAATGTATGTAAAGGCAAAGGTGAAGAGCAAGATATCTGATATCTGATATCTGACTGATATCTCGACATAAGAAACTAGGATATAGTTGTCTTTACTCTCTGAAAACAGAGAGAGAGAACTAGTTTGATCTATTGGTTAAGGCACCAGGCTAGAAAGTAGAGGCCATGAGTTCAAGTCCCACTTAACTATGAAAGCTAGTTGGATGACTTTGGACCAGGGGTCACCAACCTTTTAGACCTCAAGGACCACTAAATTCATAATTTTAAATCCTACAAACCACTAATATGATCTGCCTAATGACCAGCTGTGTGGGTGTGGCTAGGTGGTCATGTGACTGGGTGGGCATGGCCAACTTGATGTTACTCACATCAAGGGGCGCCTCGCTGGCCTCTACTCATCCCTCCCCTCCCAGCCACTCCTTGCTTGCTTGCCCACCTGGGCTCCAACAGTTGTTGGAGCTAAGTTATTGGAAGTAGTTGTTGGAGCTAAGCAGCCACCACAAGAAAGCATTGGCAAAACAGCTGGCTCACTTCAAATTGTATCTGACCGAGAAGGAAGCTCAGCAGAAGCAGCTCACTGAAGACTACAAGCATTGAATGTCGAAGCAGAGGGAAGACCTGCAGGAGTGCAAGGCCAGGTACTGGTGCCTGGAGGCTTTGCAGGCTGAGATAGTCAGCCAGTTCCAGGCCATGATGCACTGGAACAAGGCCCTCCAACTCTTCACCACCAGCAGCATTTCTCTCCAGCCTTCACCCAAAGCCCCTCACTAGGAGGCTGAAACAGACCTTGTCAGAATTTCTGCCCCCCCCCCGACCCACAGAAAAAGACCCCAAAGGGAGAGACTCTCTGCAGCAACACAAACATCCATTGCACATATCAGGCCCAGGGGCTGTAATTTGAGGACCCCTGATTTAGTGCAATATAAAAAATGCAAATAATTTTTCTGTGGACCACCAAAATTTTCTTGCGGACCACCAGTACTCCACAGACCACCAGTTAGTGACCACTGCTTCGGACCAGTCATTCTCTCTTGTAGGGTTGTTGTTGTGGGAAAAGTAGGAAGAGAAGGTGTGTTGGATATGTTTGCTACCTTGAGGTATTTGTAAAAATAATAATGGCAGGATACAAATAAACCAAATTGCCATTTGATTCTTTCCTTCTTTGATAGCAGCTGAAGAAAGCAACAATAACTGAGTTTTATATGATTTGGGGAGAGAGTTGTAATCTGCTAAAGTCTTCAAAGAAAGGATAAAAAACAGCAATCTCAAACGCTAATACTTATGTGGACAATGGGCCATGGCCAGAAGATGTATGGGCTATTTGGAGAGTAAAAGGAAGATGACCTTAATGGAGATAGACATGTCCTATTATCAAAGTGATGCAGAAAAAATATTATCTTTTCTTTCCATTAGGATAGGAGTGAAATATGGAATCTGTTTTAAAATTGCATTACATTTATGTGTGAGTCCTCATCTCCAAATGACAGGAAATTTCGAATTTAATTGTACGGTCAAAGGGGCTATTGAGAAATAAAACACAGTATTGCCACCACTTCCCTAAACTAGCCAAAAAAAGAACCTTTTGAAATATACATCTAGGTTCTGCCTATTTTTTCTTAATTTGGCAGTAGTGTTGCTCTGAAACAGTTATTTTAGACCAGTATTTTAGTCATTGTTTTCCTCAGTGTTGCTGTTCTAATCACATGAACTGTGTTCTGAAAGATTTTCAGTGACAAATTATCATAGGAAAAGATTGTCTCTCATGGGATCAGTCTGAATTCTGTTTAGAGGAAGCCAAGACATCCTTGAATTTTGATTCAGTATAAATTGACTGAGAGGATAAACTACCTTGTTATAAAGAACTTCTTCTGAAAATGGCTCATGCTTCCAAAGCTAGGAGTTATATAGTCGAGGAAAATCATCAAGGAGAGTGAAATAATATTTCTTTCTTGCAATTTAAAAATCCAAAGTACTTTTCTTTTTACTGCAGTATTAGGGTATTTACCGGGGTGGGATTCTACCAGTTCACACCTATTCACGAGAACCGGTTGTTAACATTCTAAGCAGTTTGGAGAACCGATTGTTAGAAGAAATTACTGGCCTAATCCTGTAAGGAAGGCAGGAAGGAAACATTCTGGTGTTGCAGAAACTGCCTCTCCGTTAACCCTTATTACATTCTTGGCAGGAATAGACTTCCTGTCTCAGGAACTTCTCTGGATTTCCTCCTTTGCTTGTACTTTGCTTGTGTGGAGTGACCATTCAAAGTTACAGTGGCACTGAAAAAAGTGACTTATGACCATTTTTCACACTTAGGACTGTTGCAGCATCCCTAGTCTTCAGAGGCCAGGTGAGGAGATGCGTGCCTCAATGTGAGTGATATTGAGTTGGCCATACCCAGCCAATAACATGACCACTAATCCACGTCCACCCAGTCACATGACCACCAAGCCACGCCCACCACCTAAGCCATGCACACAGAACCAGTTGTTAAAAAATTTGAATCCCACCCCTGGTATTTACCATACATTTTTTTGCTATATGTAGTATGTCTATTATCATGAGAAACTCTATGTGGTCACTAGAATTTGAAAACAGCACATAATTAATAAATGTGCATATAACAAATAACAGATATAGCAGTTCAAAAAGTTGTGGGGTTCAAAAAGTGGGTGTGGCTTGGTCGGCACACTTTGCGCGCATGCACACACTTTGCATTCAAAATTCAAAATTTTAAACAACAGGTTATGTGGGCATAGTTTAGGTGGTGGGTGTGGCTTGGTGGTCATGTGACTGGGTGGATGTGGCTTGATGATCATGTTATTAGCTGAGCGTGGTCAACTCAATATCACTCACATTGAGGCATGCATCTCCTCACCCGGCCTCTCATGACTGTGGGGATGCTACAACAGTTGTAAGTATGAAAAATGGTCATAAGTCACTTTTTTCAGTGCCACTATAACTTTGAATGGTCACTCCACACAAGCAAAGTGCCAGCAAGGGAGAAACAAAAACTGTAAAGAAGTTCCAGAGACAGGAAGTCTAGTCCTGCCAAGAATGTAATAAGGATTAACGGAGAGGCAGTTTCTGTAAGCAACACCAGAATATTTCCTTCCTGCCTTCCTTACAGGAAGTAATTAGTTCAGTAATTTCTTCTAACAACCGGTTCTCTGAACTGCTTAGAATGTTAACAACCGGTTCTAGCAAATAGGTGTGAACCTGTAGAATCCCATCCTTGGTTCCAACTCACCTCCTACAAGCCTGCACACTACCAATTGCTTCAGCATCTGCCACGCGGCACTCTGCTGTGCCACGCAAAGCAGCTGTGCTTCAAAAGCAGAGGATAAAGGTGAGCATGGAAGCCTGGACAGGCTCAAAAGCAGAGAGAACCAGTTCCGTGTGCACTGATCATCGCTGCTACTGGCTCGATGGTAGAACCAGTAGAATACCACCACTGAGATATAGAAGGAAACAGAACTGGGATCTAAAACAAGGAGTCTTTAGCTCTTTGACCCAGCTGTCTTCTCAAGAAGCATCAGGGGCACAACTGGTGGAAAGCATTACTCACAGATCCAAAATTATTCATAGTTTAACTTCTTACCCTCGATTTTAGGATAGATTATTGTTATCCTCTCATGATGGGCACTCACTTAGTGATTGCTCTAAATTATGAGAGAACCCCCCAAAGAGGATTTAAGACATGGATCCAGAGTTCTGCCAGTTGGCCCACCACACCGCAATTACATGACCACACTTCAGGTGCTTTGCCACACAGTTACATTGACAGTCACTTGCTGTTAAGCATCCAGAAAGTATCCATGATACCAATCACTCTGAGATGTTATCTCTCCAACTGATTTATTAGAACAGATCTAGCATGTCAAAAGCAATTTTCCAAGTGAAAGGTTTTTCGTGCGTTACACAGAATCCACATTCTCTCCTCCCTTCTCTCCTCCCACTTCTACACTTCATAAATCACGAGAACCAATTAACTGCAACTGGAAATTTTTAATACAACATGCAGAATAACCTTGAACTTTTCAACTCCTCTAACTCTCTAAAAAAACCTGTGGCAGCTGAATTTCAAAGCTGACACTTGGAACATTCCCCAGCAACATGCCTTTATTTTACTATGCTGAAATTTTACTTTTGCTGAAAACTTTTTACTTTGCTGAAAATTGGAAGTTACTTCTGGGTTTTGTCAAAATCATGCCCATAGTGAACCACTGGTCTGTTTAACATCTGTGGAATTTGCATAACAACTGCCACATTCATTTTACAATTGCTGCATTTCTTAACAACCACCACAAAAAAGTCATAAAATTAGGTAGCTCATATGACCAACGTGTTTTACAACTGTTATGGCTTATAACCATAATGGGCAGGCTCCATTATGCTCATAACACAAGGACTACCTGTATGTTTTGTGTGTGTGTGTGTGCACACACAATGCAAATTCCATGCTACCAACTTTGTACTACAGTTTTTGGAGTTCTACTGTTGCATTTATAGTATATTTTCTTATGTTTTTCCAGCTCTGTTGAGAATGTCCTCTCAGTTTTTGGTAGACTTCAAGGAATACCTTTCAAAACTCTTTACTGCGTGTTAGTCCAGCCCACTTCCCACAAATGCTACTATGGGAATCAGCACTTCCTTCTGTGGAAACAAATTGGAAAAGTTAGTAACTTTTAACTTATTTTTCCCGTGCCAATGACAACAATAGCTCTAAGCAGCTTGGAAGCATTATAATATAAGAGTTTGTATTAGGAGATAAGCAACCAGATGGGACTCCAGCTGCCAGCTTTAAAAAGAAAACATTAGATGCCAATTAAAATGTACTTTGGATTATATTTCATGAAAGTTTTACAATAATTTTAGAATTACAGAAAACAGCTCCTGTCATGTAAATCTGCATCTTCTATTTTGACTTTTCAATACTGAACATAAGAATGTTAGATTCTAGTTTTCTACAATGCATTCACAGGTCATCCAGATAGGAGATGATGTATCTAGCTCACAGAGGAGCAGCCTTTTCAGATGGTGGAAATATTTGAAATTTTGAGAGTTTATCAACAGCATTTTCAGAATGCTCACAAATTCAAAAACTAGCGTACCATGGTGAGCACCCATTGCTTCCTCTTCTCTGGATAGATTTATTCCTATTTTGACTAAAGAATGGGAGTGTTGATTTTGATTAGAAAGTTGAGAGAAGTGTTCTCTCATAGAAAAAGTGTGGAATCCTACCACTGCTATGAATGCTCTTTCTAAGGTATCTTCTGCCCATATACTGTATTTTGCATTTGAAAAATTGCAGAGACAGACCAACTGAGCCAACCATACAGAATACTAAAACAGGCTTATTATATTTGGGAAGAAGACTGATTATTATCCTGAGATGAAGTTGAATTAACGATTTTATGATGTAGCAAAATATAGTTGCTAAATGAATCATTAGATAATGGTCCACCCTTGCATGACTGGCAAGGACTGAGGAGTTTAAACAGTCACCTGAAAGCTCTTTCACTATCATTACTGGGGGGGCTGGAAACCATCCTGTCAGTTCACAGGAAGACAGTTAAAAAGAGAGTGAGAAAGACTTTGCCATAATGTATATTGAGGACATATTGACAATAACTTAGAAATGATTTCAGTTGCTGGAATGCCTTTCTTCTTAATAAATTCTTGCAAAGCAAGTTCTGTGGGAATTGTGCTTGTATCTTTTGGATTTCACACAGAGAACAAGAGTCTGACAGTTCACATGAAAACAAACTGTAGTCCAAAATGGATCAAGGCAGGCCAGAAAAGGAAAAGGAAACAGGTACTGCCAAGTCTTTTGATTGAAGATACCCAGAGAACTTCCACTAGTCAGCAAATATAGGTTGTAATGTGATAGCTTCTCTTTTCATTTGATCTCCTGCTTTTTAAAAATAGCTTTTCTGTTTGTTTTTTTAAGATGATGTTAAATGAATGAAAACAAAGGGAGGGGATGATCTTAAACTTAAACAAGGCATGGCAATTCAGCACAAGAGTTCTGAATTTCTTCAGCTGGAAGATGTCCTCAGAGGGATCTATGTGCAGAATTAAAAAAAAAATGAAATGGCAGCCATGTCTGTGTAATAAAAATTCTGCTACTTTTTACAGGACCTATGTTAGACCCACGCCATCATTAGTGCTGTGTTTATCGATTGAATATTTGTAGCTGAGGGTTCAACTGTGGGGTCCTTGATGCTCCTGAGCTTAAGCCCCTGTCACACTGCAGTAACAGATGGAAAGAGGATGTAAAACGTAGAAAAACACTTACCATCCGTTGGTTAACGCGATGCTTCCGTTCTGTACTCACTGCCTCTGTTTTGCTTCCTCTCTATCCGTCCAGCATCTGTCTATTGACATTTCATCTGCTCAAAAGATTTTGAGGAAAATGTATCAAACGCGTCCGTTCTGCATCCGCTAGGCATATGGGGCACATCCGTTCTGCATCCGTTACACATCCGCTATATCCGCTAGGCATCCGCTGTGCATCTGCGCAACTCAAATCTGCTCCAGCGGTAAACGGACACAGAGAGGAAGCGGAACGGACGCGGAATGGACACGCAGCATTAGTAGCATGGACGGAGAAAGGATGAAAGCGGATGCAGCATGCAAAGAAAGCATTTAAAACAGAAAAAACGTTCGCAGAGGGGACCTATCTCAGATATTAAGGATGTCTAGAGGATGCCTAGAGGATGCAAAAGGATGCTTCCATTCCGCATCCGCTTTCCATCTGTTCTGCATCCTCCCCCCGTCCATTTCTTTCCGTGTTATCCGCTGTTTATGCAAATTTTTGCCCCTTTTGAGAGCGGATAACAACAGATGGAACATTTTTCTTGTCCGCTGTGTCCTTTTTACAAACGTTTTGCATCCGTTGGGCAGTGTGACAGGGCCTTTAGTTCCTGTGATTACATTCCATTGCGGTAGCACTTAGATTTAAAACACTTAATAGTGCTTTACGACATCCTTCTAAGTCAGGGGTGTCAAAGTGGCAGCCCATGTGCCAGATGTGTCAAACATATGCCATGTTCACCCCAGTTCTGTGAAGGGAAAAAATGTCATGATGTAATGGCAATGTGATGCAGCAAGGTTGACACCCATGATCTAAGTGGTTTACAGAGTCAACATATTGACCCCAACAATCTGGGTCCTCATTTTACTGATTTCGGAAGGATAGTAGGATGAGTCAACCTTGAGTCAATCTGGATTGAACTCCTGGCAGTGAGTAAAATCAGCCTGCAACATTGCATTCTAACTGTGCCACCACAGCTCAGCCGACTTGCTCTCCAGTTGGTTACTGTAGCTAGCATGGAAATGGTGCCTTATCTTCTGTATCTTGATTTCAGATAACCATGCTTCCTGTTTTCACTTTGATTTTTCAGAAATTTGATATGCCACTTGTCAAAAAAAGAACCTGCAGATTATTTTTAAAAATGTTAAATACTTTATTCATTGAAATACTACCATGACACCATATGAAGACATAATTTTACTGGATTTTATATGCTATTCCACTCCAACATAACTTATGTAAAATATTTTATTTAATAACATAATTTCTGTTCTACTCCAATCTTCCTTTCTGGCAGTAGGTAAGAATCTCAATGAGCAACACTGAAACACAATCAATCACAATATAATATAAAGAACACCCCAAATTAAAAGTGATACATAATGACAAGCAATATAATAGGTCATAATTAAATAGGTCACTCCATCATGAGCTCTCAAATGCTGAAATAAACAAAAACATTTTACATTACCCTTCAACTGTCAGTTTGCTTTCTTTCATGGACAGGGAATTAAAAATAAATGGAAAAATCAATCTGTAGGATGCCTGCATGGTGTGAAACAAAGAGGAAACCTCAGAAAGCAATTTCAACGCTCAGAAATCTTTGGAAGAAAGTGTCTTCTCAAGTATTTTGATCTAAAGTTGTTGAAGGCTTTATAAGCTAAATACCACACTTTAAATCTGACTTGAAAAAGCATCAGCTAAACACAACATACAACATCCTGACAAGTTCTTGCTTCTGTACTGTGTATAAAGCTAATCCCGCATAGAATACATTATCAGAACTGAGATGTAAAGTTATCAATGCATGGAACAAAGTAGTAAAGCTATCACTTCATGGAATGATGGTGGCAATTAATAGCATGGATGGAGCATCAAAAGACAAGATGGCGGTCATAATCATCTGATAGAAGCATCACCTCATTTTATGCAGGTGGAAGAAGCAGGAAGGCTTAAATTGTCCATTTGAGCCCCTATTTTACTTACCATCCTTCACAGACTTTCCTGGTTATTGGCATATAAATTGGCATTGATTATGTGCCATCAAATTTGGCAAGAATGAGTGAATACCTCTTATATTGTATGGATGTCCGTCTCTTTCTTTCTTATCCAGTTCTTGTCATTGTTGCCAGTTTTTATTATTTTTTGCTTTTTACTGTATTTTTTAATTACTTGTGAGCCAAGCAGAGTCATTCAGAGTCAGAGAGCATGATAACTGAATTAATTAATATTTTAAAAATTATGCTGACCCTAGATAGATGTTCTCTAGGCTGATCTGTCCCCAGCATGGTCCTTCAGGTCTTTGAAGCATGCACCCATGGTCACTATAATTGCTTGTTCATCCTTTTCTTTTTCCTTCTATCTTTCCAAGTATTATATTGCTATGGGGAGCTACATCTTTAAGAAAATGTGTCCAAAGTATGATCATTTGAGCCTGGTCATTTGTGCCACAAATGAAACTCTGGGTTAATTTGTTTGATGGCCCATTTGCTTGATTTTGTCAGGAGTCTTTTCCAACACCACCATCAGTATTGTTTTATCCTGATTCTTCCAAGTCTAGCTCTAGAATTTAAAGGAAACCACTCACTGCCTGAAGAATTCTGATCTTTGCAGGTATGTACAGACCAGTGTTGGCTAACCTTTTTGGCACCAGGTGCCCAAAGAGCACATGTGTGCACATCTCCAAAATGCAACATGCACATGCCCCGTGCATGTGCCCCACCCCCACACATGTGCAGCAGAGACCTGAAAACCAGCTGGTCAGTGGGAGGCATGCACACATGCATAGCAGAGATGAGCTGGAGTGATGACTCACATGCCCAGGGAGAGGGCTCTGAGTGCCACCTCTGGCACGCATGCCATAGATTCTCCATTAAAGGAGAACATCCCGACATCTGAATATCTTTTCCCAGGCCATCATGGCTGTTCTACAAGTCATGGTATATACTTTTTGACTCCTGATTTTTTTATGGTTGATAGTCAATCCTATCCAGTGTTCACTCATGGTCTTCAGCATTAGTGGGTTGGGAAAAGGAGAAAGAGGGAGAGAGAGGAAGTGTTTATTAAATCTGTAGATGAAATACATTTGGGCAGAATAGCTAATATCCTAGGAGACAGAAAGAATATTCAACATTATCTTGATAAGAAAAACAGGCTGAAAATGCCATAATGAAATTTAGTAGAAAGACATTTTTTTTATTCTTGGAAAAAGAAATCAGGTGAGAGTGTTAATTGGCTTGGGAATAATAGTTTAGAAAAGATCTGAAACTGTAGTTCATTACAAGCTGATATGAATTCGTTTCCAAAACAACAGATATAACTTTTGGGTGCATTAACGAAAAGGCAGTTGTTGTCATTATTATTGTGTTTAATACATTTTACAGAATACAATTGGCTAATTTTGTTCTACAATAGCTCAACCAAATACATTCAATATTCTAACAGAAATAGAGTAAAATAGCCCAATGCTTTATCGTTCTTTTTTAAACCAATAAATACTTGAACATGCAAATTCCTCAAATCACCTTGTATATACATATTAAACTAGATCAAACTATTAGAAAATAATCAGCTATACCAAGCTTTTCTTTCTCTCTCTCACAGTTGTGTGTGTGTGTCAGTTTCTTCATTAGGGATATTTGCCAATATTGTTGAATCCAATATTGTTGAATCCAGGAATGAATGTTCAATCATTCCCTGTGTTCCAAACATATACCATAAGTTTATCAGCCATGGACAAAAACATTATCAGTTGTTTTTACTGCCACAAATTTTCATATGCTTCCTCAAATACTGATAAGTTTAATCTAGGATGTTTTGCAGTATCTTGATTGTTTTTTTTCCCTATTTAAAAAAATATTTGCCAAAATCTTTGAATTTTTACACATAACTATCCACATAGGTGACTGTTCCAATTCCAATATATGGATGAAGGGTCTAAAATTTCCATTAAATTATAATTTAAAGGAAAAAAATTATAAGATGATGCATTGTTGGTATTTAATACTGGTAAGTTATCTAAGATGTACAAAAGGTATGTCAAATGAATGTTGGAAGTGTAAAAGTAAAGAAGGGACTTTTTATCATCTATATTGGACATGTGATAAAGGAAAAAAAATTTGGAGCATGATTCATATTTTAATACAGAAAATTTTGAAAATGAAGAGAAAAATACCAGAAAATTTTCCTTTTGGGTCTCATGGAAAAAGAACTGGAGAAAAAAAAATGGAATTTTGTTATTACATGTGTTGACAGAAGCAAGACTATTGTATGCACAAAAATGGAAGGACTTTGATTCCTACCGTGGACGAATGTTGCAGAAGCTGATGAAATCGACTGAAATGGCAAAAATGACTATTTTGATTAAAGAAAAGAATATAAATGCTTTTGTTTCCACATGGAGACCATTTCTGAACTTTGCGCTTGAAGTGGAAAAGAGTGAAGCTTTGATTTTCAATTTTACTGATTAGACTGATAGATCTTTATAGAAATGGCTTGTTCATATTATTATGAAAAAACAAAAAGTTGTGATTTGATGTTAATGTCTTATTTTACTGCAACAGAGAGAGTCAGAAGTCAGTGCTTCTTTTTCTTTCTTGTAATCTTTCCTCATTTTTCTTCCCCTCCCCCTTCCTCCCCATTGTTTTCCCATTTTCTTTTGTATTTTGTATCTTACAACTCAAAAAAAATGTGGATCAGCATAGGTAAATATTCCAATTCCATCTTCATTGTGTCATCAATTGGTCTATTTGTAGCATCTCTTAGATTTTAAGTACCATGTATATCGCAGCTTCATTGAACTTTCCATAATTTTAGGTAATATACGGTTAATTGTGTGGATTTTTGCCCATGCAAGGATTTAAAATTAGTTCACCAAACCTTTTACAAATATTCTAGAGTACTTGTGGAAACATCAAGCAAAATATTGAAATATTTGTGCTTCTGGTATATCTGAGTTGGATTTTGAATTAATATAGAAATATTTTTAACAGTGTTGAACTTTGGTGTTAGAGAAGACTCCTGAGAGTGCCATATGATAGTTTAAAAATATATACATATGGATCACAGAGCAAATCAATTCACTCAAGTCCTAAATGTCTAGACTTAAATTGGGATATTTTGGAAATATGTGAAAATTATTTGAAAAATTGATAATGCTGGAAAAATAGAAGGAAAGAGAAGAGGAGGAAGACCACCAGCAAGACTGAATGGACTCAATTACATTAGCAATGAGTACACCATTGAAGACCTGAAGTTCCAGGTTGGAAACAGATCATCCTGGAGAAAATATATATAGTCATTAAGAATTGATACAAGTTGATAGCACATAATCAATAAATAAGATTTAGAATAACATTCCTAAAAATGGTTCAGAGTTTAAAGAGTATAATTCCCCCAGATTTTTGTAGCTTTGTCCACCCATAAAAAGCAGAGGTATGTAGCTTTTATGCATGATAATCTCTGGAAATCACTATAACACTGTTATAGTGTTACTGTATATATAGTGTTATCATTTCTAATTTACTGAGATTCACATGTAGGCCTGTCAAATAGTAAGAGCTCTTGACAAGATTCATTAAGTTTTACATGAACTCTTTAGGGATGATGATAACAAGAACTATACTGTCAGCAAACAAATTAATGTTCATATGAGCTGCTTTAAAAGCCATTTCTTTAATTTGATGGTGTTCTTTAATCTCTGCAGCCAGGGTTCTACAGCAAAATCAAAAACTGAACATGGAAAAAGAGACAGTTTTGTCTCTCAGTCAATATTAGGGTAGGGCTATACTATTTAATCTTTAACTGATTATGTGGCAGCCTGTAAATTTACTCACTTTTAGTGACCCATAGACAGATTTGCTCCATGACATGTAATCACAACACAAGTTATAAATTGTTTGTATAAAGTCCCCCTTCCAAATGTATGTGCTTTAACAATGAAAAAGGAAGACCAACAATTTTACGGAAGGTTTTTTTTTTTCATTGTCTAACAAAATGATTGGAAACTTTTTGAATTTTTATTTAATTCGTAGGGGGGAAATCTACTTTCTATATTGGCTCCATTATATCTACTTCTAGTGGAACCTGTTTGATCTTCATTGATATATTCAGGAGCCTCCTGAATATCATTAATATATATATATATGTCTTCATCAGTGTTGGTGGATTTCATGTGGAATGAAATGTATGAATGACCTTGAGGAAATAAGTGAAGAATAGCTGCCTAGAAATTAGTCAAAAGAAAAGCAAAAGCAGAAGTTAAAGGTCAGAGGAAGAAATTTAGGAAGTATATGCCCTAATGGATCAAGCACTTACAATTGGAAGTGGGAAGCTTGTACATTCAGATTTGCAAGATTCTGTTACTGTGACCTTATAATAAAGTACAATTAGCTCACCTTGTTGTGTTTCCTGTCTGGTTTACACATAAGACAATGTCTGGAATACTCTACTTGACTCTGTGGTTTCTTCCCCAAACCCCAAAAACTTTAACCTGAGACTGTCTACTATTAACCTCACCCCTTTTCTAAGAGGTCTGTAGGGGACATGCATAAGCGCGCTAATGTGCCTACCGTCCCTGTCCTATTGTTTCTTTTTATTTTTCTTATATGTATCCATTTCATGTATTCATAACTATGTTTATATTTATACCTATTATCTTGTAAGCGATTGACAAATCAAATAAATAAAAATAAAAATAAACAAAATAAGATATTTACTCTCTTCTAATGTTCTCTTGATTCCAATTCTTTAAGGTTCTTTAGCATCTGCACCAAATTTGGATGGAATATTTTCTCATGAATAAAGGCATTTACGTATCCCAGGATAATGATGTGATGTCCAATTTGGGTCGGTCACCAGTACAGCGATGTACTCTTCCATATTATCTCTACTGATTTACAAATGGCAGTTTGTGACAGTTCTATGGAAGTCTATCAAATTCCACTGTCTTATTATTTTTTCTTACTCAAACCAATTTTGATAGATATCTGGTTAGATTCCTTTTCGGACATCTATCAGAATTTCCCACTATTTTCAACCTTTCTTCTTGATATAAGAAAACAAAAGATCTAGTGGTGCTATTGCCATCCATCAGGATTTTCCAAACCTGATCTAGAAGGAAGGACAAGCCTTGTCCTTTATCAGTTAAAGCAAAATTAAATGAGGAATAAATACATGAAGCGTGATATCTGATCTAAATTTGCTTTTCCAAAGATTAACTAACAAAACCAATGTCTAAAAGGGCATTTAAGTAGCAAAAATAACTAAGCCTCAGCATTCGAAACACTAGGAAATTTGTAATTATTTGTGCTCTTTATAGGTCATTGGAATCCACAATTGCTTTCACCATGATAAATGTGTTAGTGTTTGAGATCTATAAAACTCTTTCTTGTCTTAACAAAAATAATGACAGTATGCTGGAAAATGTATTCTAACTATTAAATGTAGCCCTTTGCTGCACTGGGACCTTTCACTGAGGATTATGAGGGTGAGGGTTCCTCCTCCATAGCAGTAATGTTGCTCAGATGATGAACAGAACAAAATGGTATTGATATTGTGTGTGTGCAGTCTAATCTTCTGTCTGCAAACATCTAATTTTGAATCATCCTTCCTTTAAAATCAGAGCTGTGCAGCTTTTAGCTGCTTTTAAATGGCACAGTGGGTCACTTCAAACAGAAAGCAGAGATCAGACAAACCTGTAAGTTTCAGGACAAATCCGTTTTAATGTAGCTTAAAATTAAATTAATTATATGGCATTACCATATTTGAATAATTTGCACTTTGACAGCAACTTTGAGAGGAACAAAAAGATCATATTAAATTCTTGGATATAATCCAGAAGATTGCAAAATGGTAGAAATTTCCAGTGAGAACCAAGAAAATAATGTGGCTGCTAGGGAGGAGGTGGCTGCCCAAGACTGATAATTAGCAAGAGTAGCAATGGTAAGCATTGAAGTAAAGTAGTAGTAGAGCATGGGATAATTTATTGTCTGGGATGCTGCTCACAGTAAAAAAAAATGACAAAAAAAGGTTATGTTATGAAATAAAGGACTTCTTTAAAAACAAAGTGGAACATGTATAGAAAACAGAACTGGGGGCTTTTTAAAGTGCTAATGAAGGGCCTTCCATGGAGCTCAGAAAAAGAAATAAAACAAGTTTTTTGGGGAAAGGTACAAAAGGGTGGAGTTTGGAATGTAAAGAGGTAAGAAGTTGGCCTAGGGAGTCCCATACGTAAAGAGACCAATGCTGAAAGCAGTAGCAAAGAAAAAAAAATGGGGTTAGCTTAACAAGGCAAACTAACAAAATAAAAAGAAGTCATGGATTTAAGATGATACAGATATATTACTCCACAGTGAAGAAGAATGGAAGGAAAACTTTAAAAAGAGGGCAGGATTGTGATTCAGAAGAAATGTAAGAAGACAAAAAGACATTGGAATTAAAGCCCATGTCACACTGAACCAACGGATGCAAAGAGGATGTAAAACAGACAAAAAACCTTGCCATCCGTTCGAAAACACAATGTACTTACTGCCTCCGTTTGGCTTCCTCTCTATCCGTCCAGCATCCGTTTATGGACGTTTCATCCGCTCCAAAAGTTTTGGGCTGCCCAAAACTTTTGCGCGGAAAATGTATCCAGTTCGTCCATTCTGCATCCGCTACGCATCCACTAGGCATCCGTTACGCATCCGCTATATCCGCTATATCCGCTAGGCGTCCGCTACGCATCCGCCCAGACGCAGGGAAGAAGCAGAACGGATGCAGAACGGATGCAGAACGGATGCCTAGCAGATGCAGAATGGAAACAAAGTGTTTAAAACGGAAAAAACATTCGCAGAGGGGACCTATCTTGGATATTAAGGATGTCTAGAGGATGCCTAGAGGATGCCTAGTGGAAAACCTATACTGCCGATAAAAAGGGGGAGCAACTCGCCTGCATCTCACTTTCAGAACAGCAGCCCAGCGGTGCAGACCTCTGCAGCCTTCATCTGGCTCTTCCTCTTCCACAGCATCCAGTCATGTCCACCGTGGATTGTAACAAAGTCCTTTCGGCAGCCACCATCATTCTGCAACAGTGTGAAGCCATCTGCAAGCTCTGTGAACTCTACTGTGAGAAGAAAAGGAGCCACCCAAAAAGAGTCTGGGTCTGAAGATGGTTCACCAGAAGAGCAGAGGACGGGCTATACAACAAGCTGATGGTGGAGCTCAGGAGCGAAGACACTCAGGAGTTCCAGAACTTCATGAGGATGCCTCCAGCCATGTTTGACGAAGTTGAGCAGTGGCTGACACCCAGGTTGACCAAGGGAAACACCAGCTTCTGGCCAGGCCTGGAACCTGGGCTCAAGGTGGCACTCACTCTGCGCCACCTGGCCTCAGGGACCTCCTACAGGAGCATGCAGAACGGCTGGAGGGTGCCATCAAACACCATCAGCATTGTGGTCAGAGAAGTGGTGCAGGTCATCATCGAAGAATACAAGGAGGAGCTCCTCCAGTACCCCCCCACTGAAGAAGGATGGAAGAAAGTTGCAGAGCAGTGGTATCAGAAGTGGAACTTCCCACACACCGTTGGAGCCATAGATGGCAAGCACGTGGCCTGCAAAGCTCCAGCCAAGTCGGGCTCCACTTATTTCAACTCCAAGGGCTTCTTCAGCATCATCCTCTTCGCCATGGTCGATGCTGACTACAAGTTCATGTACATCGATGCTTCAGGCAACGGCTCATCTTCAGATGCCCAGGTATACTCACCTCAAGGAGGAGCTGGAAGGCAACCTCATCGTGGGCTTCCCAGATTCAGAATCCCTGCCCAACGACACACAAGATGTGCCCTACTTCATCGTGGGGGATGACGCCTTCTCCCTCACAACCTACCTCATGAAGCCCTACACCTCCAGACTCCTCACCCGTGAAGAGAGGATCTTCAACTACAGGCTGTCCAGGGCAAGGCGGGTGGTGGAGAACACCTTTGGCATCCTGGCCAACAGGTTCCAGGTACTTCTCACCACCATGCAGCATTGACCAGAGACCGTGAGGAGGATCATGGAAGCTTGCTGCATCCTGCACAATCTCATGTGCACCCGCTACCCAGTCTTGCAGAACAGGCTCATGGACCTCCAACAAGCCAATGGGGTCATGGAGCCTGGAGAATGGAGGCAAGGGCGAAACCTGATCGACACTGAGGATGTGCAAGGCCCCAACAGAGCCTCACATGAAGCGAAGAAGCAGAGTAACCTCCTGAAACACTGGTGCAACTCCCCAGCTGGAACAGTGGAGTGGCAAGACAGGATGGTAAATGCTTAATGGATGCTTCCTTCAGCCTGTCTCATCACATGGATGAGATTGGGCCATGTATGTTTGGTTGGCCTACAATGAACAGGGCGTTTAATAAAGAGTTGTGTTTATGTTGACATGTGTGGATAATTATTACATTATTATTGATAATAAAGGGCCATAGGTGTGGCACCTGGGAGGGTGGACCATACAGTCCCACTATGCTTGCACTGGAGGTTTATCTATCCCACTGCTATCCTAACCCATCCCACAGCTATCCTAACCCATCCCAAAGCTATCCTTACCCATCCCACAAGCATGCAAAGGCTTAAACCATTTCTAAAAGTTTCCAGCAAGACTTTATTAAAAAAAAGAAATGAAGCAAGTGTGTGAATCATAAATAGACTTTATTAACAACAAGCTATAAAACAAAAATGAGTCTCTGGCACTCCTCTTGGTCGCCCAGTCTCAGGGGTGAAGGGTCCAGGTGCTGTGGAGGTGGCTGGTGCTGGAGTGCTTGTTATCAGCTCCTCCAGAAGCAGAAGCAGCAGAAGCCCCAGAAGCCCCAGCCCCAGAAGAGCAAGCCCGTGCTGCAGAAGCCCCAGCAGAACCAAAGTGAGAGCCAGGGGGCAGGATGGTAGCCCTGTCCCTCTTGCAAGGGCTGGCAGCAGATGGCTGAGGCTTGTTGTGCTTCCGCATGGTTGTGGGGTTGCTGGCTGGCAGGGAGGCTGGCAGGAACCAAGGCTGGCAGGAAGGCTGGCAGGCAGGCATTCACCAAGGCTGGCAGGAAGGCTGGCAGGGAGGCAGGCACCAAGGCTGGCAGGAAGGCTGGCAGAAAGGCTGGCAGCAAGGCAGACACCAAGGCTGGCAGGAAGGCAGGCACCAAGGCTGGCAGGAAGGCTGGCAGGCAGGTATGTACCAAGGCTGGCAGGCAGACATGAACCAAGGCTGGCAGGAAGGCAGGCAGCAAGGCTGGCAGGCAGGCAGACTGGCTGGCACCAAGGCTTGCAGGCAGGCTGGCACCAAGGCTGGCACCAAGGCTGGCAGGCAGGCTGGCACCAAAGCAGGCACCAAGGCTGGCAGGGAGGCAGGCACCAAGGCT
>BLBF01000006.1:20581422-20605523 GCA_015471245.1 Laticauda colubrina
CGATGTATCTTTTTCCAAAATTTAAATTCCAGGATATCTTGGAATTTAAATTTTGGAAAAAGATACATTGTTCCCTAAGAAGATCTAGAAGCAGCGAATGAAAGTGAAAAGGGAAAGTTTGTTTTTTCTCACGCTCCTTACGGTGACAGCAGATGAATGAGAAATTGGAAAAACCCGCTTTGGCATCAGCAGGTAATCAAACTGGAAAATTAAAGCCAAGGGGACAATAAAGATTTCTGAACACTGGAAAAAAAATGTTTATGCTGTAAGTGGGAAGGGAGAGGATAAGAATTAAAATGAAGATTTGGCTGGAGGAGATTGCTTGGAATTTAAAAGACTAGAACAAAATCACAAGACTTCTAAAAGATACATTTTAATTGGAACTTTGTAACTGAATTGCAACCCCAGGAAGAGAAAGTGAAAAAAAGAAGAAAGTGTTAAATGAAATAGACTGTGTGTATTTGGATTGCTTGGTGACTTTGGGACTTTTGGAAATTCTTATTTGAATGATTAAAATCATTTGGATTGTTTAAAAATTTTTTTACAATGGCATTACTTGTGGATGAACTGAAAATGGAATTTATAAAATATAAAGAAGAGGAACAAGAAGAGAAGGGCTCTTTTGGCTCTGTTTTTCATTTTTTAGAAATGGCGATTTTTACGAATGAGAAACTACAAGAACAAGAAGATTGGGATGAAGAAGAAGCCATCTTTAATGAACAAGCAACTTTATCTGGGGAAGAAAGGGGAAAGGGGGGAAAAAGAATGGAGATTTTAAGACTTAAAAAAACAACCAAAAAAGGGAAAAATAAGGTGAAAAGTAAATATAATGTTAGAAAGCAACAGAAAAGAGGAATACAGAAGAGGGAAATGAAATGAAGAGACAAGGGGGTAAAAAGGGTAGAGTGGAGAAGCAAGGGAGGAAGGAAGGGAAGAGGTTTGAAACAAGATGTAAAGAAAGAGGATTTATTTAGAGATAATGGGTGAAAATATAACTGAAAAAGAGATTCTGCAAAGGTACATAAAACTGTATTGTTGCATTTGTATTTGAAATAATGTTAGAAAATTGGAACAACATATCATTATAAAATGGGATAAAATATTTAATGTAATTTAGTGAATTTTTTTTTGAATAAAATAAATGAAATGAAATATGAGAGAACTGAACTACAAAGGAATGGGAATATTGTCATTACATAATATTTTAGAATATAAGTGAAATGGGGGGGAAGTAACTAAGCAAAATCTATAAGTGTTCCCATAGAAACATGATACTTATTTGGAAAGGAATGTGTAAAATGTTTAAGACTTAAATGAATATCAATTTTAACGATATAATTTCAATTGCTATGGATTGTTTTAATTATATTATATATTTAAAAAATTTTCCTATTTTCCAATATTGAGTATAGCTTTAGAATGTACTATGCAGAATCCGAATGAAAATTATGTATTATTTTAAGTGTTAAACTTAGGGGAAAGATATAAAGGTATCATATTCCAATCAGTTATTACAGAAGAAATTTTGTGTTAATGAGAAAAGTTAATAGACAGCTGAAACAGGACAAAGGATATAAGTATAATGATTTAAATTGAAATTAAATTAAATTAAATTTAAATTGATGAAATAAATAAAATAGAATTAAGAGAGTAAAAAGAGGGGAGAAGCTATGTAAAAAATGTAAAATGGTAAATAAGATATGGAATGTTATATAAAAGTAAGCATGAACTTGAATTTATGTCTGTACAAAAAGATGTAATCCGGGATCAAGTTGCTTTCCAAAAAGATGTTTTATGTTTTGTGTTTTGTTTGTAAATGTTTGTTTTTTAAAAATTAATAAAATTCTTTCAAAAAAAAAAAAGTACCTCTGGGACAACCATGATCTGGTTCACTGAGAATCTCCATAGCCTTTTGCCCATATATTTGTTTTCATAAATGGTAGCAGGAGGGTTTATATGGCTGACCTGCACTTTTAATGTACATTTTATAGGGAAGGCATATAAAAAGGGGTGTCAGAGCTTCTATCTTGTCATAACAGATAACAGATAATCAGAGTTGGAAGGGACCTTGTAGGTCATCTAGTCCAACCCCCTACCCAATCTCCTGGACCTTTCTGACAGACGGGAGTCCAATCTCTTCTTGAAAATCTCAAGTGATGGCGCTCCCATCACTTGAGTAATGTTATGTCTTTTCCTTTGCCTCCCCTTTGGATGAATGATATATTATTGAAAATATTTGGTGAAAAAATGTTGTTTTTCTTCTAAGTCAACCTGACAAACCCTTAGAGCTTAAAAAAAAAAGAGAGAGAGAGAGCACTGAAACTTAAGTAGTGTTGCTTTTTCTC
Organism: Laticauda colubrina; assembly: GCA_015471245.1. NCBI lineage: Eukaryota > Metazoa > Chordata > Lepidosauria > Squamata > Elapidae > Laticauda > Laticauda colubrina. The sequence continues at coordinate 20,583,768 of BLBF01000006.1, forward strand.
TAATCACGAAGGGAAAGTTGAATCTTTAACCCTATTGCAGGAAAAAAAAAAGTTATGTTAAATGCGGTAGCCTCATTTCATCCTTCTAAAATATGACTGTAGCATATCAGTGCTGAATTTTTACTAGTCTTTAGGGACATTTGGTTCAGGTACTGGAGGATTTGGAGGCTACTTTAATATTAATGGAACTTTCTTTTTGAAAACAAATTATTTTACAGTGATTCCATCTGTAATTTCAGAGATAAGACAATGAAGTTAAATAAAATCAATGGTAAATCCAGAGCATATTGATTCCTTTTTGGGATGTGGACTGCACAGCAATTGGATGAGAATAAGCAGTCATTCTCCTTATGTTCATTGAAATGAGAAACATGTATTGGTACTTCAGTATGAAGAAAGAGGCACATCTATTTTCTAGTATAAAAGCCAAGCACCTTACCCTTGGTGGCTAATAATATGTAGGACTCATGTTGGTACTGAACGTTGGTACACATACTGTGTGTGTGTGTGAGAGAGAGAGAGGGAGAGAGGGAGAGAGGGAGAGAGAGGGAGAATGACTAGTTAAAATAAATGACTATTTAAAATCAATTTTATAAATATAATAAGGGGAAAAAACAGATGGGAGAAATATTGGAGAAGGAAACCTAGTGCTTACATCTGACCTTGAGGTGAGGTCAAAAGCTTGTGCAGGATATATGTGTGCCTGGGAAGAAAAAACAATCTTAAAATTACCCATCTCATAAAAAGAAAATAAAACTATAGTGATAGACAAAGAGGAAGACAAGAGAGGCTGAAAAATCATTTCAATGTCATTCAGCAATTCCTATCCCCGCCTATGAATCACGTTCTAAAATCATATTGAGGATTATTAGCGTACTCCAATCAGTGAATAAAACCCATGATTCAATCAAATTGATATTTCTTACAAGCCACAGCTTTTCTCCACCTCCTCTTCCTCCTCACCCCTCTCTCTCCATTGTCTTGAATTCATCCATAAAGAAACCAATCTTCCTCTTTGAAAGAACATTGTTCTATTGTGTACTTTGCTTCTAATACATTCAGAAACAGCCAATCTCAGTCCTGGACATGGACAGAAGAGATGTGAGGTCCAAACTTTAGGTACTAATACCACTTTATAAAGCCTTAGTAAGACCACACCTAGAGTACTGTACCCAGTTTTGGTCACCACGCTATAAAAAAATGTTGAGACTCTAGGAAAAGTACAGAGGAGAGCAACCAAGATGATTAGGAGACTGGAGACTAAAACATATGAAGAATGGTTATGGGAACTGGACATGGCTTGTCTAGTAAAGAGAAGGACCAGGGGAGATATGATAGCAGTCTTCCACCATTTGAGGGGCTGCCACAGGGAGGAAGGGGTAAAGCTATTTTCTAAAGAGCCTGTAGACCAGACAAGGAATAATGGATGGAAGCTGAACAAGGAGCCATTTAACCTGGAAATAAGGAGAAACTTTCTGACAGTGAGAACAATCAACCAATGGAACAGAAATTGCCCTCAGAAGTTGCAGAAGCGCCATCAGATGAGACTTTCAAAAAGAGATTGGACTGCCATTTGTTGGAAATGGTGTCAGGTCTCCCACTTGGGCAGAGGGTTGGACTAGATGACCTACAAGATCCCTTCCAACTCTGATTATCTGTTATTTGTTACTTGCTGAATTCAAAGCAGAAAAAACTGAAATACCCACCAAAAGCTCTTTTCTTGTGAATGAGGGATTTTTGCAAGTACTATCTGTTGTGTTTGCGAAGAATGAGACTCGAGACCAGCGTAACTTCAGCTCTTTTATTTAGTTCTTAAATTCCATCTGAGCCAGGAGCCGCGGCAGCCTTTTTTATAAAGAGGCTGCTCACGGCTCGCGGCCAATGATGGTTCCTTGATTCTCCCACCACTGAGGTGGCGAATCACAGACTAGCTATTGTTGGCCAATCAGCGTCAAGTAGAACACCAATCAGATTCAAGTGTTTGTGGACCAATAGAAATAGAGTATTTGGAGTATGCTAATATGTAACACCCCTCCCCTCTTGGTTTGGTCCTACCTTACGTAGGCACGTAAGTAGGCAGGGCTTTTATGTTGTCTAGTTGACCTGCGCAGTTTAGTTATGCTGTTGTCTTCGACGGGTTTGGACGGGATCGCTGTTTCTCCAGTCTTTCTCTGTGGAACCTCCTGGAAGGTGGAGTCAGCCATGCCGCTCCCACCTGGCCTACCCGGGCTGGTAGAGTCGGCTCAGCTGCTCCCTTCCGGAGTGGCTTCTTGGTCTTCTTTGCCAAAGAAGACTCTTTGCCGAAGTCTCTTGAGAAGACTCTTGACTCTTTGCCGAAGTCTTCTTCAGGTAAGTCGTTGTTTCTTTCTGAGTTTATTTGTGAATGTGATTTGTGGGTTGTGTTTTTATTTTGCAGTGTTTCTTGTTCTGACGGAGGGTCTCCCTCTCCCCTCTTATTTGTGTTTGAGGGGTCTCCTCCCTCTCTGGTTGGCTTATTACTGTTTTTGTTTAATGTTTGCTGTGGTTCTGGCATGTGTGTGTGTTATTCTTCGTGGCTGGGTATGTCAGTGGTTTGTTCCAATGTTCTTGATCTTAATTGATCAATGTGTCTCCTCCAGCTTCTAGTCTATATGACTGGGGTCCTGTTATTTGTGTTATTTTTGCTGGTATCCACAGTGGGTGCCCCGTGAGATTTTTAGCATAGACTAGGTTTCCTGGTTCAAATGTGCGGTGTCTGCTGGAGGAGTCTGTTGGTTTTTCAGGGCTGTATGTGGGGTGTAATCTATCCAATTGTGATCTTAACTTCCTGCCCATTAATAATTCTGCTGGGCTTTTATTTGTAGTTGAGTGTGATATGTTGTATGGTGAGCATTTTATAAATTTTCTCCTGAATGTCTCCTGTGTCTAATTTTTTGATGGTTTCTTTGGTATACCAGACCATGCATTCTGCCCGCCCGTTCATAGCCAGTCGGCCCAGCGCTGTCAAAGCATGCCTCATTCCATGTTCAGCAAGGAACTTTTCAAATGTCAATGCTGTGAACTGTGGCCCGTTATCTGAAACTAAAAGGTCCGGTAACCCATGTGTGACGAAAAGTTTTCTTAGTTGTTTGATAACTGCTTCTGTAGTTGTAGAGTTCATGACGCTTACTTCCAGCCAATTTGAGTAAGCGTCTACTATGATTAAAAATGTGTGTCCTTTTGTGGGCCCCAAGAAATCTATGTGAATTCTTGACCAGGGCCCCCTCGGTGTTTCCCAGTCTGGTATAGGTGCTGAAGGAGGTGCAGGTCAGGATCTTTGGCATTTCTCACAGGTTTCTACCCATTTCCCAATATCCTTATCCATCCCTGCCCACCATCCATAACTCCTGGCCAGGGATTTCATTCGTACTATACCCGGGTGTCCTTCATGTAGGATATTCAGTACTTGCTCTTGTAATGCCTCCGGTATTACCACCCAATCCACCCACAGAATGCAACCTTTTAACAATGATAGTTCAGTTTGCCTGTTCCTGAACGTTTAAATCTAACTTCTGTCTTGTTTTCCGGCCACTCTTTTCCTATCCAGTTAAAAACTTGTGACATTTTGTCTCTTGTTTTTGCTTTTGCAATGTCCGCTGCAGTTATGGGTATGTTTGGTAGTGTTTCAATCTGTAGGGTGGATGTGGTTGGTGCCGGGTCACTCTCTAGGTCAGATAGGGGAGTACGGCTCAACTCATTAGCATGAGAAATGTCTTTGCCTGGTCAGTGAATCAGTTTATAATTGTATGCGGCAAGGGACTCGGACCACCTTTTCATTCACGGGGAGAGTATGTTCGGAGTGGCCCTGTTCCCTGCTAATATTCTCAATAGAAGCTTGTGGTCTGTAATAAGTGTAAAGGTCCTACCGTAAAGGTATTCATGAAACCATCTGACACCGGATATTGCTGCTAATGCCTGTCTGTCCAACTGACTGTAGTTTCTTTCCGTTTTGGATAGTGTTTTGGAGTAGAATGTGATCGGTGCTTCTCTCCCATCTGGCAGCGTGTGGCTGGGTATGGCTCCAACATCGAACAGTGATACATCACAGGTGACAATCAACAGTATTGTCTCACTGTATTGTATTAATATAGATTTGGGTGTTATTAAATCTTTTATTTTCTGGAACGCTGTCTCTTCTCATTGTCCCCAGGTCCAGGTGGCTGCCTTGTCCAGTAGTCTATGTAGTGATTCCGCCATCGTTGCCTTCTGTGGCAGAAAAAAGTTGTAAAAATTGATAAGTCCCAAGAATGCTTGTAATTCTACTTTGTTTTTTGGTCTAGGTGCTTCTTTGATTGCTTTGATTTTTTTATCTGTGGGGTGGATGCCCTCTTTATCGGTTAGGTACCCCAGGAATTCAACTTTTGAGGTGCCTAGCTGACACTTTTCTTTTTTGACTTTGAGTCCCACCTTTTGGAATCGTTGTAATACTATTTTGAGACAGGCTTCTAGTTGTCTCGTCGCTGTCTGATACTAGTACGTCATCAAAATATGGGACTATCCCTTTTATCCCTTGTAACAACTGCTCCATCAGGCTTTGGAACACCCCTGGGGCCACGCTGACTCCAAATTGCAGTCTTTTGCATTTGAAGGCTCCCCTATGAGTCACAATTGTTTGTGCCTCTGATGTTTTGGGGTTGACTGGCAATTGTTGGTATGCTTGCGCAAGGTCAAGCTTTGCAAAAACCTTGCCTTTCCCCAATGAGTGTAACAGGTGTTGTACTACTGGAACAGGATATGCGCTTTGCTATAGTGCATGGTTTAGCATGGCCTTGTAGTCACCACAGATTCTCACGGACCCATGTGGCTGAATTGGGGTCACGATTGGTGTTTCCCATTTAGCGTGGTCAATTGGTTCCAATATGCCTTGTGCTTTGAGTTTATTGAGTTCCTCATCAATCAGTTTTAATGCAAAGGGAACTCTCCTCACTTTTAACCTAATAGGAGTTATTGTTGGATTTAAATTAAATGATATGGGGGACCCTCGGTACTTGCCTAGTTTTCTATTGAAGACGTCCTGGAACTCCCTCATTAGGTTCTCCTCCCAGCCTGTCTCGGTGACGCTGTTTGATGCCCGTCACTCCGATTCCCAGGGGTTCGAACCACTCGAGTCCCAACAGGCTTGGGCGGTTCCGGTCTACGATGGTTAGTGGCAGAATTTTTGTGTGTTCTGTGAAGGTGACTTGGAAATATCCAAGTCCGACTATGGGGATCCTGTTTCCTTGGTAATCTTTTAGTATCAGCGTTTGGTTTTCGAATTTGGTTCTGCCAATATGCGGTATTAGTCTTTTAATGGTATTCCAGGATACCATTGATAGATATGATCCGGAGTCCACCTCCATCTCGCATTCCTGGCCCTCAATCCTGACTGCCACATGTACTTTTTGGCCATTGGTTGCGTTTGAATGACCGATAGTAATAGTTTGGTGTGTTTCTTCTTTTCTGTAGTTTTCGTTTAGCCGCTTGCCTCTGCTTTCTCAACTCTCATGGTTCCATGCTTGTCTTTCTTTTATCCTTGGTGGTGTGTTGTCTCTACATCGGGGGCTGTAGCTCTTACGGTTTCGGCAGACTCTTGCTATGTGTCCCCGTCTCTCGCAATACCAGCACATTGCGTGTAGGAACGGGGGTGGTCTCATCTGCACCCGGTGCACTGGAACCCTGACTTACGTCCTTTCTTCTCCCGTTTATTTCATTCAGCCTGGAGTCTGTGGATCTCCTCTTCCTCGTCGTCAATCTCAGACAACGATTCACTATCCGCGCAGTGTATGGTGGACTTTGTGTGTTCTCTGACTTTTTCTCTGGAATTTGGCTTGTTTCTGCCGGTGTTTTTGGTGTTGTCGCATTCATTTGTTGCATTTTGGCTGCTGATTTTTTAGCTGCTTCAGCTGCCGTGGCCTCAGTGATAGCCACAGTGACTGTAATTTTTGGTTGAGTTAGCAGTCGGCTTTGTAGGGTGAGATCTCTTCAGCCAAGGACCACGCGATCCCTCATGTCTTCATCCATGTTGAGGAACTCGCATGCCCCTCCAATGTCCCTGAGAGCTGCTATGAAGTCTGCGATGCTCTCATCTTCTCTCTGGTCCCATTTGTAGAACTCGTGTCTCTGAATAAGGCTGGAGACGGTCGGTGCGTAGTGAGCCTTCAGCATTTTTTCCAAATCTGGCCAGGCCATCTGCTTTACATCCTCTGTTTCGGCTAATGCCTTGGCCATCTTGAATATTGTGGGCCCACAGTGTGTCAGGAACACGGCTCTCTTTCTGTTGTCGGAGATTCCTTACAAGTTGTTGCTTTCCAGGAACATGAGGAATCTACTGATGTATGATTCCCAGTCCTCCGTCGCTGGATTGAATGGTGCAAGTGGCGAGTTGGTTCTGGCCATTTTGTCTGCTCGGTTCTCGTTGCCATTTGCTCAATTGGTCTCCTTGTCTCAATATCCCACCTTCATCGCCAGTGTTGTGTTCACGAAGAATGAGACTCGAGACCAGCGTAACTTCAGCTCTTTTATTTAGTTCTTAAATTTCGTCTGAGCCAGGAGCTGCAGCAGCCCTTTTTATAGAGAGGCTGCTCATGGCTTGCGGTCAATGACGGCTCCTTGATTCTCCCGCCGCTGAGGTGGCCAATCATAGACTAGCTATTGTTGGCCAACCAGCATCGAGTAGAACACCAATCAGATTCAAGTATTTGTGGACCAATAGGAATAGAGTATTTGGAGTATGCTAATATGTAACACTATCAAGTATCTTAACAATCCAGCATTGGCCAGAAATAAAAGAAAAATTCATATTTCTTCCCTGGGCCCCGCATATGGGATAAAGGTACATTTTCTTGGAGACAATTATATTTGAAGAGTGGCAAGCTAAGAAATTATCCTGTGGAGACAAAGAGTCTCCAGGAGAAATAAAAATCACACAATAGATCAGAAGTTTCAGCAAGACCATTGGAACAGTTTGCATGACACAATGTGAGGCGGAATTTGGTGGAACGTAGGATCAAAACTGATGAACATTTGTTAGAAAGAAAGCCCTAAGGGTAGGACAGCCTGTGTAGATCTACGTCAGTCCCTGTGTGATACCTTCCAGCAGCATGTGCAGCTATCAACAATCTTGAAACCCAGCAGGTTCTGCTGAAAGGCACTCATTATATGAATTGCTGCTATCAATCATGGATTGCTCACATGGTCTTGCCATTAATTCAGTCACAATTTTGGAAAGCAAAACTAGTTGTTGAGATGCAAATGGAACAGAGAGCTCTTAAACATGGTATTCTGCTGCTCCTTCAGCTGCTTGGGAGCTCCATGGTTATTCCTAGGAATGGAAACTGTAAACTATAAGCCAAGAAACTGTAAACTATAAGCCATTCTCAAACAATTAAGTGGATACAGATTGGCCTGCCCATTAAAAAAATAGATCTGAAGAAAAATCTCATTATACTGCAGAAAGGAAGAAGCTACTGGTCTCCTGTATAGTTGCAGTCTGGCTTCAGAATGGAATGGAGTGGAATAGAGTGGAGTGGAATGGAGTGGAATGGAGTGGAATGTAATAGAACAGAACAGAACAGAACAGAACAGAACAGAACAGAACAGAATAGAATAGAATAGAATAGAATAGAATAGAATAGAATTCTTTCTTGGCAATGTGATTGGGCACACAAGGAATTTGTCTTCGGTGCATATGCTCTCAGTGTTCATAAATAAATACATTCATCAAGAATCATAAGGTGCATAAAAATAGATAAGATTCAACACTTAGTGACAGTGTTACTAAACACTACCACATGGGTAAGCAGAGGCTTCATAGTAGACCTGAGAGGGTATGCAGCAGACAGTAGCACTGAAGCAAGGGTCTTCAAACTTGGCAAGTTTAAGACTTGTGGACTTCAACTCCCAGAATTCCTGAGCTAACATGACTGGAGGAGGAATTCTGGGAGTTGAAGTCCACAATTCTTAAAGCTGTCAAGTTTGAAGACACCTGCACTAAGGTATCGAAGATATGGTTTTTATTGGTTGAGGGCCACTCTCCCCCCAAATCTGGCGAGACAATGTTAGAGATGACAAAGCTGAACCCGAGGGCAGGGTCAAATGCATCATCAGTCTGGAATGCCTCTTCCCCCAACAGAGACCTAAGTCCAGCTCCCCCTTTGAAGTCCATTGATTCGTACCAATTTGCCTTGACTATTGGTAGATCAGATTCTTGTGTATAGGCTGCATGGGACTGCATGGGACTACAACTCTAAGGCTGCATGCAACTCTAGGTGCTTTCTAAACTATATCCTGGATCCTAGTTTCTTGTGCCTGACAGGCAGGACCCTTTTCAGGGCCCCAGAAGGTAAAGTAGGTTGAAACGTAAAATGCATAATATATAAGGCTATGCATATTTCCTCTCAACCCTCACCTCCACCCCTCAAATGGCCCTTATATATTCTGGGAACATAAAAGAGGTGCTACTGAGTTATATTTTGATAGCACATTTTCAGCCTGTAAAAGATGATGGGGCCAGGGTGGATCTGGCCAGCTTGACATCACTCATTTCAGGGGCACCTGTGGTGGCCCAGGTAGTGCTGGGTAGTGCTGATCCATTGTCTCCAGTGGAGGAAGGTGAGACCATGGAGACTGCCAAATCCTTGTCCTCCAGAGGACCCTCGCCATCCCTCTCAGGCCAGGTGGAGGATCCCCAGACAGCAGCACAGGTGTCCAGAGCTCTAGGCAGCAGAGGGCAAGCACCCTCAAGCTCCCAGGGCACCAGCACCCCACATCCCAGCCCATCCCCACTTCCCTGAGACCCACTTCCCCAGCCCAGTTGTGCTTACCTGCTCCTCAAGGCGACTGCTGCTCTTCTCATTCTCCTTGGCTGGGTTGCTCATGGTGTGCAGAGGCCCACTCCTTCTCCACACAAGGAGGCCTGGCTTTGTAACTGAAGCATCCTCAGTGATAGGATGGGAGACCACCAGGAGAGGCCAGGAGGAGGAGACAAGGGGATGGCAAAAGGGCAGCAGGGCTGCTGGTGGCCAAGTGCTAAACATGCTAAACCTTCCTTCCTTCTCTTCTTCTTCCCTCCTTCTTTCCTTTGTTTTCCTTCCTTGCTCTCCTCCCATCTTTCCTTCTTTGTTTTTGTCTTTTCTCTTTCCCTTTCTCCTTTCCTATCCCTTCTTGGATTCTCAATTGCAAAAGGGGAAACATTTCTCCTTTTGTTGTGCTTTTAGTTTGTTTTACTAGCCCTCTGCCAGCGAAAATGGAGCTCGGGGGAGTTTTCAGCTGCAACAGCCTCCTGCAGCTCCCTGTCAGCTGAAATGGAGCCCGTTTTCATTGGCAGAGGGCTGCAGGAGGCCGTTGCAGTCAAAAACATAGCCTGGGAGGGGCATGTGTGGGCCACCCCGAGCTCCATTTTCACTGGCAGACGCAATGTGGGCTGGTCCTTCACTGTTTTCAGGGCAGCCCTGTAGTCCAGGCCTAAGCACCCCATGGGCCAGATACAGTGGTGGTATTCAACTAAAGTTGCCATCGGTTTTGGTGGTCTGGCTTGGTGGCAGCGCTTTGCGCGCATGCACACTTTGCGTGCATGTATGCGCCAAACATGCACTTTGCACAGGCTCAGAGGCTTCTAACTTGCCTCCTGCAAGCCTGCACAATGCTGGTTGCTGCAGCAGCTGCCGCATGGCACTATTCTGCACTGCGCAAAGCAGCTACGCTTTGAATTCTGGCCATAAAAGTGAGTATGGGAGCCCAGGCGGGTGGGTGGGCCAAACACAGAGCAGCAAAGAGAACTGGTTCGGTCTCCACTGCTCATCGCCGCTACTGGCTCTCCAGAACCGGGCAGGACTGGTCGAATACCACCACTGTCCAGATCTGGCCTTGCATTTGACAGTCCTGGCTTAGAGAGTGCGTAAAACACTATGAAGTAATATTTAAGTCTAAGTGCTATTGCTATTGTTACTGCTATTCTCAAGGATAGTATGGTATGTAGATTCGATAAACTTCAAGAAGCAAATATGATGATTTCCCCAATTAAACCAAGGCTTCATCAACAAAATTAGTATCTTGAGCTGAAGAAACTTCTTGGATGAGAAGCAAAATGTCTTCAAAAAAAACTAGAAAGTCCAGTTGCCTTTTGAAAAAAACATCTCTGGGACACCTGATTATGAAAATATCATCTGTACTTACAATTATTTCTCACTTATCGGTGTAGTATCTAATTCAACTGAATATTCCTCTTTTCATAACTGGAAAAAAGATTGGGACAAGATTTGTGCACATTGCTGGATGAGAAAAAATAAATATGTTATTTTTCTCCTAAGGAATTAAAAGCTTGCAGAAAAAGGCAACAAACACTTCTTGTCCAGTTACAAATGAATTGTCCTTTTTTCTGAAATGGAAGGTTGAATGTTTGACAAAAAAATTCTTTCTAAGCAGTGTTTGCAATATTTAGAAAATCCAATTAAACTGAACCCACCTACAGTTGCATTTTGTATTTCTCTCAATTACTTGGCAGAGTTTGTTTTTAAGAACACATAAATATATTTTGAAAATATTTAATGGAGATTATATGTTTTTAAATAAAATCTTCATATGTTGAGAATTTCGATACTTAAAAAGATTTTTTCTCAAGCATGAAGTGGAAGGTGCCTCTAGAGGAGAGAAGGGAAATAAGAGTAGGGCAGAAATAGAAAAGGATATGTTATCAGTAAAACACACAGAATGCCAAATGAGAAGTCCTTGATGCTCTCGGAGTTTGGTAATTTGCTTGCAGACATTTTATTACCCAACGAGGTAACATAATCAATCCTAGTGAGTCTGTGGTTTGCTCCAGTGGTGAGATTCAAAAAAATTTACCAGTTCTGTGAGCATGGCTTAGTGGGCGTGGTGTGGCTTTGTGGGCATGGCTTTGTGAGCATGGCAGGGGAAGGATACTGTAAAATCTCCATTCCCTCCCCACCCCACTAACCTTCTTTCCAGCTCTGTTGTCCTGTGCAGGGCAACAAAAGAAAACAGCCAATCAGCTGGGATTCGGGAGACAGAAAATAGATGGGGGTGGGGCCAGTCAGGGGTGGTATTTGCCAGTTCTCCAAACTATTCAAAATTTCCGCTACTGATTCTCCAGAATTAGTCCAAACCTGCTGAATACTACCTCTGGTTTGCTCCTTGTTTATAGCAATAGCTTCCATGTTGCAAGCAAACAGCCAGGCTCAGAGAGCACAAAGGACTCCAGAAATCGATTTATCCTTTCCCTAGAAGAAAGTTTGGGTCATTTTTGGAAAAGCTGGTCCTGGTTTTGTCTTCAGATCATATAAATCTTTTGCCTTTTGGAAGTGGAGGAGTGGGAGACCTAAATAGTTTATTTTCTTGAGACTGAGCAGTTCTCTGCATTGAGCACTGACAGCCTCATCTTGAAATACTTGCCAATGTAGCAGTGGAAATGCAATCATTATTTCTAAACTGCATACAGCCAAGAAGGGAAGATTATTTTAACAGTATGTGGGAGATGCATTTTGCCTGATAAAAAGCTGTCTTTTGTCAAGTTTCTTCATTGGTTGGTAATTAACACATCACTATAAATAGCAAGGCTTGATCTGTAAAAATAAAATAAAATAAATATTGTACTATCAGGGAACCATGGAAACTCAAGTGAATGCAGCCTACAATCAATACTGTGGCTTTCCCCTTTGCATTGGGGAAAGTGCAACTGTTCTCTGGGTGAGGAGAAAAATTAAAGACTTCTGACTTCAAAGTTTGTATAAAAGAGGCAGATTGCTGAGAAAAGCAATGGCAACAAAGGAAGGAAACAGATTAACCTGTTCAGTCTGAAAGTGTGTGTGTGTGTGTTTATGTAAAATCAATTCCTGGATTGGGAAGCTCTGCTCACAGTGTTGCATGTCCTCATGGTCTCCCATCTGCATTACTGCAATGCACTCTACATGGGGCTGTCCTTGAAGAGTAGACTCATTTGGAAACTTCATCTGGTGCAGAAGGTAGCTACCCAGGTAGTAAATTATGTTGGATAGCCAACACATGTAACACCACTTCTTTATGAGCTGTACTGGTTGCCAGTGTGTTTCCAGGTTCTGTTCAAAGCACTGTCATCATCTACAAAGACTTTCATGGCTTGGGACTGTATAATCTGAGGGCCTCTCTTCTTCCAGTTTTTCCACCAATCCCTTTTGGCCAGCATGCATGGTTGGAAAGTTGGTTGGCAGGGACTAGGAGAATTGCCCCTATTGGCTTTTCTTAAGGCCTTGAAGGCCTGGTTATGTGGCTGGATCTCAGGTCTTGAGTCTGTTAGGGGCCTGTTTCCTAGTTATTGTCAACTAAAAAAATATTTCTTTGGTCCTTTTAGTTGCCAGCAGAAGAGGAGTGGAAGAAAGCAGTGCATTCCTTAAATGCTTCAGATAATCGCTTTGGCAACCAAAGCTTCTGGTGCACAAAATTGTTACTGGAGAGCATGATTAATGACTCTTGGCTATGGATGTGTCTCATTGGAGAATATATATCCAGGGGTGGGGGGAAGACTAGGATCAAGGGTGAAATGAATGATGTGTCAGAGTTGGCTGCAACTGGGAAATGCTGACATGTCAACTCCCAATAAATCAATCTTTTTTCCTCTGAGAGATGTGGCTAGAGACTAATGATTTGAATGAGGGTGCATGTTGGAGTCCTAACAGTTGCACTGATATTAAAGGTTATAATTTCTCTTGAGAGAGAGGGAGAGAGAGAGACGGAGAGATTTGTACTTGGTTTTAATTGATTTTAGGATTGTTCACTATCCAGAGTCATTTGTCTGAGGTGGGAGGCTATAGAAATTGAATAAATAAAATAATAGAAGTCAGTTCTGATGCTGGTCTACATAAACATCTGCAGATACATTCCGTAGAAAATTACCCATGTTGTTCTTATATTCAAAATAATGTAAAACTGTGTAAATGTCTTCTCTTCAACCATACAGGATTAGGTTTTCTGTTATCCTGATGTTTTAAAAGATTGCAAAAACAGACCTCTTTTGGAGAATGTTTGATTTTATTTGATGGCAGTTATGGGTTGAATATACAGCATGATTAAATGATTTTGATATATGATTTTGTGTCTTATTAGTTGGTTTCACAGATGAATATAACAACATATATTACTTCTATATTATGAGCTATATAGAATCAGAATAGAAGGCATATTCATTTTGATAAATTTATTAAATAATTACTATCTGAGGCCAGTTGTTGCTTACAATGGCTTTTTTCGAACCAAATTGCAACAATTATATGATGAAATAGAGCATACTAGGGAGGGTCTCTTAGCTACAGGAGCTAATGTGAACCAAAAGTGAGGGTCCTGTTGTCTGTTTTTGGGGGAGGTGGAATATCTTTTGATATCAGATGCCAGCAGTGAGTTAACCTGGAATAAAATGGGCAATCAAAACCAACAGAAGCTGCTTTTTGACTTGTCTTTCTGCCATTCCTTCAATTCCTTCAGCAAGAAGAGCTAGTTTACTTTTGTTGAACACTTGTATGTGAATTGATCCTGTGCAATGGATTTCCTTGTCTCTTCTTTCCACAATATTCCTCCTTTCCCATTCTCAGAATTTTGATTACTTACATGAAATGGAAGAAGAAAATAGATTTACTAAAAATGGGGCACAGCAAATCTTCATTCAAGCATCCTGTTAGCTAGATGCCAACCCTGTTCTGCAATTTGAGATCCAGTCTAGAGAAATTAGTCATGGATCATTCTTCACTGCCTTTTTACCCAAACGTTATCTGTCAATTATGAAGAAGACATATAGGATAGAGGAACTGACAGAATTTGAATCGTATGCTCAGCTACATCAATGACAAAACTAGCAGTGCCATTCACACTACATGCAAAGCTTGTTAAGTTTTATCCTTCATTGTTTTTCTGTAGCTTAACTGCATACACAAATCTGCCTGATTTATTTATTATTCAGAGCATCGGATGAATCTCCAAATTCAATTTATTCAGCAATCAAGTTATGCCTGTACTTCAATTGCTGTAGTTCAGTCTAAGACATGCACAATACACAAAATAAATAAAGAAGTTTAAAGGCATGGAAAATATTTGCAACATCAATTCTCAACATGCATTTCTTTTTATGTGTTGTCTTATTTGAGGATGAAGATGACAAATTTTGCAACCATTTAATTCAAGTAAATGGACCCTCAGATTTAATTACAGCGGTGGAAAACAAATTGTTTAGTTGTACATAAAGCCAATGCCCTAGTTAAGTTAATAGGTACTGTACAATTTCATATCTGTTCTATTCAGTTGTGAGAAATTGTCAGCAGTTCAAAATGCCTAGAAGAGTACTCCTAGTGAGCGAGACCATTGGTTTAATTGGTTCTCCTAATAGGTTAAAAACTATGAATGAGGAAAAATCTCTGCATAATTAATGAACTAAACACATTTAATCAGTTAATGGCTGTGAGAATTTTAAAGTTAGTTGCAGCCTTGCATTTGTTTGTCAGAATGTTCTTATCTTGGAAACTTTACAATAATAGCTTGGTACTAAGATGATGAACACACCTGGTTAGGGAGACTAAATTGTTATACGTAGTTTAAAGGGACAGTCTATGAGAGTCTTTACTTCCATAAACCTTACAAATATGGACAGATAAGGAAATGGCAAAAAAGCCCATAATTTTTTTTTTATTTGCTGGTGCAGAATTTTAAAAAAAATTGGTGCCTTTTTGTGCAAAAGCAATACAGAACATAAACTCTTTAACTAACTATACAGCCTACTTAGTATTGTCTGACTCTACTCTGCCTGGCAGTTATCCAGAATGTTAAACCAAAATCTTTCTTGCTTATCTGAAATGTCATACATTGAACCACAGGCCTTCTATATATAAGCAGTTATTCAACCATTGAACCGTAATAGTTTAATCAAAGCTCTGATATATTAATAGCAAATATAGCCATTGGCATTCATACACTTATAGTCCTTCACACTGAATGTTCACACTGCATTTAATAGTTATATTTCTGCCATCTGTGGTGAATACTCTAGCACAGTGTGTCAAACTCAATTTCATTGAGGGCTGCAGGACTGTGTTTGACCTCAGGGAGGTCGGGGGGGGAGATCGCCAGGGTGGGTGTGGTGAACATGACATCACTTGTGTCAGGGGGGGCACCTGTGGTGGCCCGAGTGCTCTGCCAGTGAAAACAGACTCCTGAGCTCTGTTTTTGGCTGGGACAGCCTCCTGCAACCCTCTGGCAGTGAAAGCAGAGCTTGGAGGGGCATGCATGACCCTCACAAGCTCCGTTTTTGCCGGCAGAGGCACCGCAGACCGGTCCTTTGCTATTTCTTTTTTTAAAAAAAAACAATCTTTATTAATTACAAAACCAAAATATCAAACAAACACAACACACAGAAGAAGAAAGAAAACAATTAGAAAAAAAGAAAATGATTAAAAAACTAACAATTCTACTATCGACAGACTATGGTTCCTTGTTTGTTATCAATATTGGTGATACATTAACAAATACATCTTATTGCGAATATATAATTATTGTTTTGTTCAGAAAACACACCAGGTAGACCGGGTTCCAACAACAAATACTTTATTCTTTAACTAGTCAGTAAATAGGAACACTTGGCTGAAGCCGAGGCCAGCCTTTTATACAGGCTGGCTTGCCTGCTTGCAGCCAATGGCAGTTGCTTAAATTTGCCGCCTTTCAGCAGCTCTTTGGATTGGTTCCTAGTGAACCAATCCAATGCTTAGTTTATTTGACCAATCAGGTTTGCAGATTTGGAGTCACCCACTTTACATATAGAACACCCCTCCCCTCTTAGTTCAGTCCTACGTGGTGACGTAGTCTCGCAGATAGGTGGGGCTTTTCCGGACTCAACTTGACTTGCGCGGTTCATTCTTAGTGCAGACTTCGACCGGTTCGGATGGGGCTGCTGTGTCGTCCGTTCTTCTCCCTGGAACCGTCTGGAAGGGTGAGTCAGCCATTTTACCGCCCCTGAGTTTCTTAGGCTGGCAGTTTTGCCGCTCCCTCCCATTTCCTCCGGGCAGGTCGAGCTGGCCTGGCTGGCCCCTTCCGATGGGCTCTTCACGCAAGTATCTCCAAACAGTGAGTCTTTTATTTGCTCTTTTTGTTCATGTGTTTCATTGGTTTTATTTTTTAATGGTTCTTTATTTAATTCTCGCGTTTCCCCCCCCACCTTAGTTGGCAATTCGTCGGTTTTTTCGAGGAATGGTTGTATGTCTGTGGTTCTTTCTATATTTCGGGATCGAAGCTAGTCTATGTGCCGCTTCCATTCCCTGCCATCATCTACTGTTAACCGGTAGGATTTGGGGCCTGTTATTTGGGTAATTTGTCCTGGTAGCCATGCTGGGTCCCCAGTGAAGTTTTTGGCGTAGACTAAATCGCCAATTTCAAATTTTCTAAACCGTGTAGAGGAGTCGGGGGGGTTTTCTGGCGTGAATTCTGGGTGCAATCTATCAAGGTGTGACCTTAATTTTCTCCCCATGAGTAGCTCTGCTGGGGACTTGTTGATTGTGGTACTGGGTGTTATGTGCTGGAGTGTGAGCAATCGCTTAATTTTTTGCTGTACATCTCCAGTGTCCATTTTTTCTAACGCTTCCTTTGTAAATCGGACCATTCTCTCTGCCCTACCGTTTGCAGCCGGATGGGCCGGCGCGGTTAGGGCATGTCTAATACCTAGGGAGGCTAGGTATTGTTCAAAGTGTAGGCTGGTTAGTTGTGGTCCATTATCGGACACGAGGACGTTCGGAATGCCATGGGTGGCAAAAAGGCTGTCCAGTTGTTTTATTACTAATTCAGTTGTTGTTGATGGCATATTTTTTACTTCTAACCAGTTAGAATAGGCATCCACAACAATCAGAAAGGTATGTCCTTTAGTTGGACCAGCGAAATCGATGTGGATTCGTGACCAGGGGCCCCGTGGAATTTCCCAATCTCTAATGGGTGCTTTGGGTGGGGATGGTCTAATTTTTTGACATTTGTTACACGAGGTTACCCAGTATTCAATGTCCCTATCAATACCCGGCCACCAGACATAACTTCTAGCAAGGCTTTTCATTTTTACAATCCCCGGGTGACCTTCGTGTAGCATGCTAAGTACCATAGGTTGCAGTTTGTTAGGAATAACTACCCGATCACCCCACAGTAAACAACCTTTTTGAATAGAAAGTTCGGTTTGTCTGGTCTGTAAAGTTTTAAAGTTTTCAGTTTTTTTATTTTCCGGCCAGCCTTTACCTCCCCAGTTAAGAACACGGGCAGTCAAAGAGTCTTTTGCGGTGGCTCTGGCAACATCATATGCTGATATGGGAAGATCGGGGCAAGTCTCTATTTGTAGTGCTGTCATCGCTGGTGCCGGGTCTTCTTCAGTCGCAAGCAAGGGTGCTCTGCTTAAAGCGTCCACATGTGAAATCTGTTTCCCCGGTTGGTGTGTCAGAGTGTATGAGTAGGCTGCTAGGAATTCTGACCATCTAGTCATTCTTGAGGAGAGGATATTTGGTGTAGGTTTGTTTCCCACCAAAATTCCTATCAGCGGTTTGTGGTCTGTTATAATTTGAAAAGTCCGCCCGTATAGGTACTCGTGGAAACGTTTCACTCCTGCGACAATTGCTAGTGCCTCTCTGCCCAATTGGCTGTAATTTCACTCGATCGATCCCGGTCATCCCGATGCCCAATGGCGCGAACCATTCGATGCCCAGGAGGCTTGGTCTGTTTCGGTCGACTATGGTCAGCGGTAGCACTTTGACGTGTTGTTTGTAGGCGACTCAGAAATGTCCCATGCCGACTACAGGGATTTGGTTTCCCTGGTCGTCCTTGAGAGTTAGGTGCTGCTTCTGTAATTCTTTAGGTTTGATACCTGGGACTAGCTGTTTTATTGTATCCCACGATACCATGGAGAGGAAGGACCCCGAGTCCACTTCCATCTTGCAGTGTTTTCCTTCAATTTTTACAATGACTTTAACTTTCTTCCCGCTTCCCGTCTGAGCGCTCTTTATAGTGACAGTTTGGTGTGTATTGGCTCGCTTCTCTTGTTGCCACTTTCTCTCAGCTCGTTTAGGCTCAGCTCTTGTTGGGGAATTTCTGTGTCTCATTGGGCTGTAGCTTTTTTTCCTGCAGACTTTCTCGATGTGCCCTCGTTTCTTGCAATGCCGGCAGATGGCATCGAGAAATCTGCATTCGGCTCAGGAATGGTTTCCTCCGCAGCCAGCGCACTCCCGCCAATTCCTTCTTTCACGTTCTTTTCTGTTCGTGAGCAAATGGTGGATCTCGTCGTCTTCTTCGCTCGATTCGAATGTTTTGCCAGATTCTTCGTAGTGGGTTGTGGTGGCAGGCTGCTTTCTGTCTTTGGTTGGGTTTGTTTCTTCGCTGTGTGTGTTCATCTTTTTCATTGCGACGGCCGATTTTTTCGCGGCTTCAGCGGCTGTGGCTTCCACGATGGCTTCGATCACGGTGATGTAGGGCTTGTTGAGTAATTTACTCTGTGCGGTCGAGTCTCTCAGACCCAACACCACACGATCCCTCATCGCTTCGTCAATGTTCAGGAAATCACACTCACCCCCTAGTTGTCTAAGGGCAGCAATGAAGTCGGCGACGGTCTCTCCCTCTCTCTGGTCTCTGCGGTAAAATTCATGTCGCTTTATTAAGTTTGACACCATCGGAGCGTAGTGTGCTTTGAGGATTCTTTGCAATTCTGGCCACGTTAGTTGTTTAACGTCTCGGGGCTTCACAAGGGCTTTTGCCATCTTGAAAACCGTTGGCCCGCAGTAAGTCAGGAACACAGCTCTCTTGCGTTGCTCTTAAATGTCTTCCATTTCATTGCTCTCCAAATACATCTGGAAGCGATCTGCATAGGAATCCCAATTCTCTTCGTTGGGATTGAAGGGTGCGGGAGGTGCATTGTTTCCAGGCATCTTGGTTGTCATCTGGACTTCTTATCACCGCGTGCAGGTATTTTTGTTTAGGACGATCCCATCCTCGTCGCCAGTGTTTTGTTCAGAGAACACATGAGGTAGACCGGGTTCCAACAATAAATACTTTATTCTTTAACTAGTCAGTAAATAGGAACACTTGGCTGAAGCCGAGGCCAGCCTTTTATACAGGCTGGCTTGCCTGCTTGTAGCCAATGGCAGTTGCTTAAATTTGCCGCCTTTCAGCAGCTCTTTGGATTGGTTCCTAGTGAACCAAACCAATGCTTAGTTTATTTGACCAATCAGGTTTGCAGATTTGGAGTCACCCAATTTACATATAGAACAATTATGATTTACATTTTATGTTATTTACTAATATATTTTCTATTTTTGTTCTATCCAGTCATACCAGCATTCCCAGCTTCTATAATATTCTGATGTTTCTTTTTCCTTAAGTGCTAAAGTTAACTTGTCTATCTCTGCACAGGTTGTTATCTTCTGTATCACCATCTCCTCTGTTGGAATATCTGCTTGTTTCCAACACTGTGCAAAGGTTATTTTGGCTACAGTAAGAATATGCAGTATTATATATTTGACATTTTTAGGAATTTGTCTATTAAATATTCCCAATAGGAAGAATTCTGGTTTTAATTCAATTTGCTTCGCCATTATTTCCTCTAACCATTTTTTTATTCTATGCAAGTATCTTTCGGCTTCAGTGCAGGACCACCACATATGAAAAAATGTTCCCTGTTTCTTTTTACATTTCCAGCAATTCGGATTCATGTTTGGAGACATTTTCACTATTCTCAAGGGTGAGAGATGCCATCTATAAAACATTTTATAGGCATTTTCTTTATATGCTGTTGATCTTGTAATTTTATTATTCCTTGTCCGAACCTTTTCCCATTCTAATAATGTAATGTTTTGTCCTATGTTTCTGCTCCAAGCTATCATGTTGCCTTTGACTACTTCCTCTTCTAATTCCATTTCTAATAAATAATTATAAAATTTAGTTATATTTTTTTTATCTGGACCTAATATAATTTTGTCTATTTGTTGTGCCTTAGTATAAATTCCAAATTTTTTCTTGTCCTGGTTATATCTATTTTGAATTTTCAAGTAAGCCCACCAGTCTACTTGTAGCCCCTGTTCTTGGAGATCTTGCCATGATTTTAAAGTTCCTTGCGCATCAAGAAGGTCTTTGTATTTTATCATTTTATTTAGGTCTAGATTATTTGGATGTATCGTTGCCTCCATCGTTGAGATCCAAATTGGGATTTTTAAATTTTTTTTTTATTTTGTTCCAATTAGCCAATAAGGAATTCCTAATTATATGTCTGTGGAAATGCTTCTGCTTAATTTTCCCAATGTCCCATAAAAATGCATGCCATCCCTTCTGTAAATCATGGCCTTCTAAAAATAAGATCCTTTTATTCAATAGATTTACCCACTCTTTCAACCAGAATAAGGAGGCTGCACGATAGTATAATTCCCAATTTGGGAGTGCTACACCTCCCCTGTTCTTCATATCTTGCATTGCCTTTAGGTTTATCCTAGGTTTTTTCCCTTGCCAGATAAATTGAGCCACAGAGCCGAAGAAACAAGCCTGAAGATGATGAATGAGACTTCATCAAAACGTTGCCTAGATACTTCCAATTTTACGTGGGAGAAAACCCGAATAACCAAAGATCCACAAACAAATAACCGCGAAAACCTCAGAATGTATATATATATATATATATATATATATATATATATATATATATATATATATGTGTGTGTGTGTGTGTGTGTGTGTGTGTGTGTGTGTGTGTGTGTGTTGCCAGCCAATCAAAGCCACAATACAGACAGAAGAAACCAGAAACACCAATCAAACAAACTCCAAGTCCAATAAACACAGACCAAGACTCCCAACCAATCAGGATAAGCTAGCCTCAAATTTAAAACCAACGGGTGTGAGACCCGGACCCACATCCATACAGAAGCCTGATGATGGCAGATGAGATTCTGCTGAAACGTTGCTACAACTTTAACAGCACTACAATGACGTGGGATAATACCCGAAGGAAGCTGAACAGCACACATGTAAGTACCCGCGAAAGCTTAAAAACACACACACACACACACACACACACATATGTGTGTGTGTGTGTGTGTTTTTAAGTTTCCATGGGTACTTACATGTGTGCTATTCAGCTTCCTTCGGGTATTATCCCACGTCATTGTAGTGCTTTTAAAGTTGTAGCAATGTTTCAGCAGAATCTCATCTGCCATCATCAGGCTTCTGTATTGAGTTTGTATGTGGGTCAGAGTCTCACAGTCGTTGGTTTTAAATTTGAGGTTAGCCTATTGTTGTGCCAGGATGGTTTTTTTCTTCATCCTGGCATCATTCCACCAGACTGTCAATCATTTGGAAGTCTGCACTTTCAAATAGAAAGATCTCCACACCACAAGCCAAGCAAACACCTGGGCACAAACAGAGTCCCTCTGATGCCTCCAGCTCAAACACCCCCCCACCAGGCACCCAGGTGAAACCTAGCTTCCTAATAGATAATAGCCGTCCTTTCACACGAAGCCAAGCTGCACTGAAAGCCTCCAACACAGGAACAGAGTGTTGCCAGCCAATCACAGCCACAAAACAGACAGAAGAAACCAGAAACACCAATCAATCAAACTCCAAGTCCAGTGAACACAGACCAAAACTCCCAGCCAATCAGAATAGGCCAGCTTCGAATTTCAAACCAAAAGCTGTGAGATCCACATCCATACAGAAGCCTGATGATGGCAGATGAGATTCTGCTGAAACGTTGCTACAACTTTAACAGAATCTCATCTGCCATCATCA
>BLBF01000006.1:20605923-20622031 GCA_015471245.1 Laticauda colubrina
AGCACACATGTAAGTACCCGCGATAACTTAAAAAAACATATATATATGTATATATATATATATTTGTTTTCTTAGGCTTTCGCGGGTACTTACATGTGTGTGTTTAGCTTCCTTCGGGTATTATCCCACGTCATTGTAGTTCTGTTAAAGTTGTAGCAACGTTTCAGCAGAATCTCATCTGCCATCCTTGGCAGGTAATATATATATTTCCAGAACACTTTTACAGCTAATTTCTAAATCAAATATCTGGATTTGTAATTCTTAATAATATATCAAATTCCTCTATTTAAATTTAAATAATGTTAAATAATAATATTAAATAATATTAACCTGTATATCTACAAATACTATAGAATCCCAAATCTCAAAATAGTGTTATAAAATAATATTTCAAATTACAAATCTAACTATAGATATATCAACCTTACTATACAATAATTAATTAAACTATAATAATCACAATTAATCACAATTAATTATTTAATTCAATCTACTCAATGCCTATAATCAAATACCTATACCTAAATAATTAATTAATTATCACCTCCCTTTTTTATGTTATAACCAAATATAAACTACAATATTACTTATGTATCAATTCAATAGATATAAATTACATTTACCACATTCAAAAATCAGTTAAGTTGGTGTCAAGAAATAATTGTTGCAATCCATAAATTTAAAAGCTTAAAGTGTCTTAATATAATTGTTCAGTTCTTCAAGATTCCTTCATCGAGTGCACCCGGAACTAGAGTTGCTGAGTAATGTCTCTCACTTCACTATCTCACCACACTTTCCGCTGTAGTCATTTCTCCTTTCGTTTTAAAGTTTAACAAATCAATTTTTAGATTCAAATAGTCTCTTTCTTTAATAAATCTTATCCACTTACTACAGCTCCAGTCCAATAATCCAAAAGGAGACTAGTAAATTATTCAATTTCGTTCATGGAATTTTTAAAGTTGTAATTTAATTCCTTACTTCAAGTCTCCCCCCATCTCAAGTTCGTCCTTCCAATTTTCCCCAAAGTCCACAATTCAATTCCTTCAAAGTTCCTTAAATTAAATTATTGTTCTTTCTTTCTTCTTTTTTTTCCTCTCCCCCAATTATTATCAATCTCTCAGATCCCTCCGATTCTCTTATCTTCTCTGTCCGATCACTCGTGTCCTTACCCTCTTCCGTCTCACAAGCGCTTTCGCTTTCGCCGCTGCTTGTATCTACTTTGGCCACTGTTTTCGGTCTTCACTCCGACTAAGATACTCCAATATTCAACGCCCAATCAGGATCGCAAATTATTTCACTCTCACTCTTCATTCACCACAGTCTGTCACTCACTTGCTTCCTCTTGTATGCAGTGATCAAGGCTTTAGGACTGCCGTTTCTGACAGTCTCTAGTTGTCGGTCTACACAGGGTTTCTCTACATTGTGGTGAGAATCACCTTTTCCACACCACGACTTGAGTCTCCCCACATTGGCACACTTCTCTACAAGATGCGTGCATTCCTAAGGGTCACTCCAACAGCAAGAGGAGATAGCATGAAACCCAGAGCGAGCTTCTGCACCTCTGTTCACCCATATCTCGTCACCGGAAGTCCAATCCTTTGCTAATTCTAGGGCAGCCCGTGGGCCAAATCTAAGCATCTTGTCAGCTGGATCTGGCCCCCGGGCCTTAAGTTTGACACTCCTGTTCTACCACATATTTACTGTCAGTCAGTGGTACCTCGGTTTCAATCCATATTCCTTCGGTGACTAAGAGCTTAGAATAGGCAGGGAGATTATCTTAAAACCCACCATTTTTTATAGACAGAGAATTTTTTTTAAAAAAAGTAGAAGATGAGAGGAAAGGCTGAGGAGAAAATTCAGTTTATTTCATCTCCCCAGAAGCCTCAGAATTGTCTGACTAGAATCCCAGGCATTTGGATGGAAAGTTCAGGAATAGTTGAGGGGAAAAAAGTTTCATAAAACATGGTTTTCTGAAATTATAGTTAAAATTTAGCTAAGAATATATATATATATTTTAAGTTTACTATGTGAGTTTAAGCCTAACATTTATTTTCTCTGCACAAGATCTGTAACCATGTGCAAGTTTTCTTCTTTTTACAATTTGCTTCCTTTGTGAAATCTGAGAGGACTGTTAAACGTGGCTGATTAAAATATTCTCATGAGTAAGTGTTGATGCTTTTGAATTTTGATGTTGGAGAACACTCCTGAGATGGCCAAGAATATAAATAAATGGATCATCACACAAATCAACCCAAAGTTCTCACTTGAAGAACAAATGAGCCATTCTAATTATCTTAATTGGATGCATTAAGTGAAGACCCAGCTCCTTAGAGAAAGTTCTAATGCTGAGAAAGGTGAAAGGAAAAAGAGGACAACAGGTGGAAAGTGTATGGACTTAATTACAGTGCTGATGAGTGTATTATTGGAAGACCTAAAGGATCAAATTGAGGACAGATCATCGTGGAGAAAATCCATGGAGGAAATCTATGTGTTCACTAAAAGTCAACATTGACTTGATGGCACATAATCAATCAAGCAATCAACCCTGCCAGTACACTATATTCGAATAAGACATCAAAGACTGTACAATATTCCTCCATTTGTCTCTTGTTTTCCTAGTGTTCTCTTCAAAAATATAAACAAACATATATTTTCTTTGCTGATTACAAATATTTTACTATATAAGTGCCAGCTATTCTGTTACATTTCTTCTGTTGTGATAGCTCTGTGAGAGATAGAGCATTTTCCACAAGGAGCTTTTATAGTAAAGGTAAAGTTAAAGGTTCCCTCACACATACGTGCTATTTGTTGCCGACTCTTGGAGATGGTGCTCATCTCCATTTCTAAGCTGAAGAGTGCTGTCTGATGATGATTCCATTGTCATGTGGCTGGCATGACTAAATGCCCACCTATTTTTCTACTTGCATTTTTACATGCTTTTGAACTACTAGGTTGGCAGAAGCTAGGACAAGTAACGGGAGCTCACTCTGTTACGCGGCATAGGGATTTGAATTGCCGAACTGCCAACCTTTCTGATCGACAAGCTCAGTGTCTTAGCCACTGAGCCACCATGCCCTCTTTTATAGTACCTATGTATAATCTGATAGCTGCTCCAAATTTCTAAGATCCCAAAATCTTATTGCTACCTGTGTGATATAGAGTGAAGTTAATATTTTCTTTTGCTTTGAAATACACCTGGAAGTTAGTGGGCTACCTATTCCATCCCTGTTCCCTTTTGAAAGAGATTTTCTGCTCAGATACTTGAGTTTCAGCTGTATTAACTCCTTTGGGAATGGAATGGTGATTTGAAATGTTCATAATGCAAATAGAAAAGAGTTTTTCCCTGGGTGTTTCTAAGAGTTTCACAAGAAGTTTGCCAATAATCTCTTCATTTGTAACAGATTACTTGTTTAGATAGAAATATTAAATGGATCCAAACTCTAAAATTAAAAAAAAAATGCTTGAAATATAGGATCAGTCTGCAAACTTTCAAGAAACATTGGTGAGGTTCCTGTTAATTTGAGAGACACTGTTTGAGGAACCGCATGGTAAAATGGGTGGCAAACCCATTTTAATTATAAATAAACCTGATGTTCTATAGAACTTATCTTAGTGTCACCTGAACTGTGAGATAGGTGACAAATAAATTTGGTAAATAAATTAATACCTTAAAAACATTGCATGAAAATAGGCCAAAATTGTTTGAATAAATTAAGAGTTCAATGTCTTGCAGGAATACAGACTGTGTTGTAGCACATTGTATAATCCAGGCTGCTATTTTAAACCATTAATATGATTAGGATACAGGCAGCATGTTGCACAAATATAATAGCTTTTTGATCTAGGTTTAGGGCTCTAGCATGTTGCATTAACACAGCCTATGTACACGAGTCAAAAAGAAGGCTGTGAAAATATTTACAGACCCCTCACATCCTGGACATACTCTTTCAATTCCTATCCTCAAAACAATGCTATAAAGCACTGCACACCAGAACAACTAGACACAAAGACAGTTTTCCCCTGAATGCCATTACTCTGCTAAACAAATAATTCCCTCAACACAGACTTTTATTTACAAAGTCTGCACTACTATTACTATTAATCTTCTCATCAATCCTTATCACCCATCCCTTCCCTGTTGTGATTGTGTTCTATATTAACATACTTGAAATACCCTTTTCTGATTGGTCCATAAATGCCACTTGCTGATTGGTTCAAAAGAACGAGCCTGATTGGTTCGCATTGCCGTCTTGTGATTGGCCCACCAGATCAGCGGGAGATTCAAAGAGCCATCATTGGCCGCGAGCCGCGAGCAGCCGCTATAAAAGAAGCTGCCGCAGCTCCGCAGTTAGAACTGATGAAAGGAACCAAATAAAGAGCTGAAAGTCACTCTGGTCTCGAGTCTCTTTTTCCCGCGATCTAACACTGGTGACGAAGGTGGGATTCTGAGACAAAGGAGACCAGTTGAGCACGTGGCAACGAGGACTAACCAACTGATGAGATGGCCGCAGCAACTCGCCAACCGCACCATTCGACCCAATGACAGAGGACTAGGAATCGTACATCGACTGATTCCTCATGTTCCTCGAGAGCAATGATCTGCAAGGGATCTCTGATAAAAGGAAGAGAGCCGTGTTCCTGACACACTGTGGGACCACAGTGTTCAAAATGGCCAAAGAGTTGGCCAAACCTCAGGACGTCAAACAGATGGCATGGCCAGAGTTGGACCGACTACTAAGAGCCCATTATGCACCGGGCATCTCCAATCTCATCGGGAAACATGAATTTTATAAAAGAAACCAGAGAGAAGGTGAGAGTGTCGGGGAATTCGTATCAGCTCTGAGGGACTTTGGTGGTGCATGTGAATTTCTCAGTACGACCGAAGCCAGAGAGACTGCGTGGTCCTGGGACTGAGGGATCTCACATTACAGAGCCAACTACCAACCAGGCCCAACATCACCGTTACCAAGACCATTGCCGAGGCAACCGCAGCTGAAGCCACAAAGACGTCAGCAACAACCATGCAGAAAATGAATGTGGTAACCCAGCAAACACAGGTAGAAACAGGCCAACACCAAGAAAGAAAACCAGAGGGAAACCAAAAGACCACCACCACTATCACACACCATGAGGATGTTGAGTCCTTATCCGAGACCAACGACAAGGAGGAAGAGATACACAGACTCCAGTTGGAACGGTACAGACAAGAAAGGAGAGAATGCAAGTCGGGTTTCCAATGCGCTGGGTGCAGAGGAAACCACCCCCGATCTGAGTGCCACTTTCTAGACACTATTTGCCGCCACTGCGAGAAACGGGGACACACTGCTTGGGTCTGCCAAAATAAAAAGAGCTACATCCCTAGGCGACGAGACAGCACCGCCCCCCCAGGACCAGAGACAGACAGACAGGGAACCATTGGAGCCACGAAAGCAGAAATAAGCGGCTCAGTGAACCCTACCGAAAGGAAGAGACCCATCAGACAATTACCATTGGGCATTTGAGCGTGACAGATGCCCGTAAAGTACACGTACAGGTCAACATTGAAGGCCAACAGTGTAACATGGAAGTGGACTCCGGATCATACCTGTCAATGGTATCCTGGAACACCATCAAACGACTAATCCCTAGCATACAAAGAAGACAACTAGAAAACCAAAGATTGACCTTGAAGGACTACCAGGGGAACAGGATCCCTGTAGTTGGAGTTGGACATTTTCAAATAACCTTCAAGGAACACTCAGAAATCCTCCCATTGACGATAGTGGACAGGGATAGCCCAAGCCTGCTGGGGCTAGAATGGTTTGCGCCTCTGGGGATCGAAGTGACCAGCATAAACAGCGTCACCGAGGCAGACTGGGAGGAGAGCCTGATGAAAGACTTCCAGGATGTTTTTGATGGGAAGCTAGGCAAGTACCGAGGGTCCCCTATTTCATTTAATTTGAACCCAAACATAGCACTAATCCGGTTAAAGGCATGGTAGGTTCCATTCGCACTCAAACCAAAGATTGATGAGCAATTAGATAAGCTCATCGCACAGGGGGTACTGGAACAAATAGACCACGCGAGGTGGGAAAGCCCAATTGTGACCCCGATAAAGCCAGATGGATCCATACGAATCTGCAGAGACTATAAGGCTACCGTTAACCACGCGGTACAACAAAGCGCATACCCCGTCCCAGTGGTGCAACATCTATTACATTCGCTGGGGGGAGGAAAAATCTTCGCGAAGCTCGACCTGGCGCAAGCATATTAGCAATTACCCATTGATTCCGAAACAGCAGAGGCACAAATCATTGTGACTCACAGGGGGGCATTTAAATGCAACAGGTTACAATTTGGAGTCAGCATGGCCCCAGGGGTGTTCCAAAGCCTGATGGAACGCCTTTTACAAGGAATTAAAGGGGTGGTACCCTACTTCAATGACATGCTGGTAGCTGCTAAGAACAAAAACCAATTGGAAAGCCACCTCAGGGAAGTCCTAAAAAGATTTAAAGAGGTGGGACTCAAGGTGAAAAAAGAAAAATTTCAGCTGGCCACCAAGAAAGTTGAATTCCTGGGGTACCTAATAGACAAAGAAGGAATTCACTCCACCGAAAAGAAAATAAAAGCCATAAAAGAAGCCCACAGTCCACAAAACAAAACAGAACTACAAGCATTTCTAGGACTCTTTAATTTTTATAATGTCTTTTTGCCGCAGAAGGCAACAACAGCGGAGCCACTGCATAGACTACTCGATAAGACAGCTACCTGGACCTGGGGCCAATGGGAAGAAACCGCGTTCCAAGGAATAAAAGATAAAAGCCAGCTGGACAGAGAGGCACTAGCAGCAATCACCGGAGTAAAGCTTTTCCACGAGTATCTCTATGGTAGGACTTTCTTACTCATTACTGACCACAAGCCACTCTTGGGAATACTCGCAGGGAACAAGGCCACCCCAAACATATTGTCACCACAGATGACAAGATGGTCCAAATTCCTGGCCGCATATAACTACGAATTAATCCACTGGCCAGGGAAGAGCATATCACATAGAGACGCCCTGAGCTGTTCCCCCCTGCCGGACCTGGAAGATGACCCAGCACTGACCATGTCCACAATACAAATAGAGACCTTGCCAGACCTACCCATAACCGCGTCAGACATTGCAAAAGAGACCGCTAGAGACAGACAACTGGTGCGGATTTTAAACTGGGTAGGAAAAGGGTGGCCGGAAACCAATGACAGTGACACGTTTAAACCCTTCTGAACCCGACAAACTGAGTTATTGATATTGAAGGGATGTATACTGTGGGGGGAATAGAGTTGTTATTCCAAAAAAAATGCAGGAAAAAGTACTCTGCATGCTACATGAAGGACACCCGGGTATCGTCAAAATGAAATCCATGGCCAGGAGTTTTGTCTGGTGGCCCGGGATGGACAAAGACATTGATACATGGGTGGGAACATGCAACAAATGCCAAAAGTCCAGACCTACCCTCCCCCACACCTACCCTCGAGTGGGAGACACCCAGGGGCCCCTGGTCGAGAAACATATAGATTTTGCCAGACCCATAAAGGGATATACCTTTTTAATAATTGTCGATGCTTACTCCAACTGGTTGGAGGTCACAGTCATGCAGTCCACGATGACAGAAGCCGTCATCAAACAGCTAAGAAAACTATTTGCAATGCATGGGTTACTGGACTTGTTCATCTCAGACAACGGGCTGCAGTTCACAGTGCTGTCATTCGAAAAATTCCTCACCAAACTGGGTATACGACATGCCCTAACCGCAACCACTCACCCGGCTACAAATGGACGGGTGGAACGCATGGTTCGGTATACTAAAAAGGCATTAAATAAAATAGACACAGGTGACATTCAAGACAAAATCAATAAAATGCTAACCATCCAACATATAACACTGAACACGTCGACTACAAGAGCCCAGCAGAACTCCTGATGGGCAGGAAACTATGCTCACACCTGGACAGATTACACCCAACATACAACCCTGAAAAGCCACCAGACTCCTCCAGTAAATACCATATATTCACAACAGGAGATCTGGTATATGCAAAAAACCTTACGGGGGACCCACTTTGGATACCAGCTAGAATAACTCAAATAACGGGACCCCGGTCATACCGGCTAGAAACGGAGGACAGGAGAAGCTGGAAGAGACACATGGACCAACTAAGGTCTAGAACAATAGAAAGAAACACCAACAACCCCGAGAACGCACAACAACCACACACTCAAAGACCACACCAAGCAGACTATATAAAAACCAGAGAGGGGGGAGATCAACCAAACATAAATCAAAGGGGAGGAGAAAACCCAATAATAATACAACACCAAACAAACCAACAACAAACACCACCGGTAGGCCCATTTAGAAACCAAAACTACTTACCGGCAGAAGACTTCGGCAGAAGGGAACTGGCAGTGGAAATCCAACACGAGGCCACTCCTGGAAGAGGCAGCTGAGCCGACTCAACCAGCCTGGAGAGACCAGGAGGAAGCAGCAGAGCCGACTCAATCAGCCCAGTAGACCGGGTGGGAGCAGCAGAGCTGACTCACCCTTCCAGAAGGTTCCACTGAGAAGGAGAGGAGAGACAGCAATCCCGTCCGAACCAGCCAAAGACAACACCGCAATTGAGCTGCGCAGGTCAAGTAGAAACCATAGAAGCCCTGCCTACTTACGGGACTACATAACGTAGGTCAGACTGAACCAAGAGGGGAAGGGTATTCTATGTTAACATACTTGAAATACCCTTTTCTGATTGGTCCATAAATTCCACTTGCCAATTGGTTCAAAAGCACGAGCCTGATTGGTTCGCCTTGCCACCTTGTGATTGGCCCGCCACATCAGTGGGGGATTCAAAGAGCCGTCCTTGGCCGCGAGCTGCAAGCAGCCGCTATAAAAGAGGCTGCCGTAGATCAGTGGTTAGAACTGATGCAAGGAGCCAAATAAAGAGCTGAAAGTCACTCTGGTCTCGAGTCTCTTTTACCCGCAATCTAACAGATTTTAACTTTGTTGCTTGTATTCTTATGATTTATATTGACTGTTTGCTAGTATGATTTGATTGATTATAACTATGACTATCATTAAATGTTGTACTTATGATTCTTGACTCTTGACGAATGTATCTTTTCTTTTATGTACACTGAGAGCATTTGCACCGACAAATTCCTTTTGTGTCCAATCACACATGGCCAATAAAGAATTTTGTTCTCTTTTGTTCTGTTCTGTTCTGTTCTGTTCTATTCTATTCTATTCTATTCTATTCTATTCTATTCTACTCTAATCTACTCTACTCTACTCTACTCTACTCTACTCTACTCTATTCTATGTCTTTTTAGTTAATCTATTTTCTTTAAAATGATTTCATGCCCTCCATATTTTTTTATAATGACTATTTAGATTTCCTCTTTGTTGGCCACATTTTATGGAATTTAATGAAACTGTCAGCAAATCATCAGTATTTCATTCATCCTGGCGTATCAAACTTGCATTCTAAAAGTTTTTGCTGCTTGGTGTCTTGTGTGATCTAATTTTCTAAATCCCTCCTAGATCAGCTTGAATCAAAATTGATATTCTCCATTAAGGAAAAAATTCTGCAAAATGAAACTACCCAAATATAATCAAAGATTGCCTAAATAAGAAATTCCTATGTTAAGAAAATATAGCTTTTGAATTCTTAGCTGTACAGTATTTCAACACTAGAACTGAATTATGTGGGGAAAAAGTCATAGAGATTTAAACAGAATATTAGAAAAGAACAATGTTTAGATATTAATTTTATGGGAAAGGAGGAATTTACTGTTTGATTTAAGAATAATCAAAATATGTTTTCACACAAAAGCAAATGTCTTGTAACCCCTTGAAATGAGTGTGTTTATTCACAATTCAGTGTTAACAAATGAATGCTATGTAACCGAAAAAAGATATATTATGAAGATATATTACTGATGTTTGAAGCAGGTAGGAAAGAAAAAGGGGGAAATACAGTATAAATATATTAGTGGGTCCCAAGTCTTCTTTGACTTGCCATCCATCTTAAGGCCCTGTCACATTGGCCGATGGATGCAAAAAGAATGTAAAAAGGACACAGCAGACGAGAAAATGTTCCATCCATTGTTATCCGCTCTCAAAAGTGTCCCAAATTTGCATAAACAGAGCGGACAACAACGGAAAGGAACGGACGGGGAGAGGACATAGCGAGGATGTAAAGTGGATACTCCACGGAAGCCTAGAGGATGGAAGCGGATGGAAGCGGATGGCACATCCGCAGGGCTTCCAGGGGAGCACAGTGAAGCAGACACGCAGTGGAAGGAGCAGATGCGGAGCAGGTGCCAAGAAGATACAGCGGATGCATCACAGATGCCTAACGGATGCCTAGCGGATGCAAAGCGTTCACTGCGCATGCGGGGAGGATGCATTGCATCAGCCCCGCGGATATAAAAGGATGCAGCTCGCAAGCAGGTCACCATTCAGAGGAAAGACCTGCTGCCAGACACATCTCCAGCCAACAACCATGAGGAAGATGAGGAAGCCTGTGCCTACTCCTGCCAGCCCTGGCAAGAAGGACAGGGCCACCATCTGACCCCCTGGCGCTGACACTGCTTCTGCTGGGGCTTCTGCTGCTCGGGCTGACTCTGCTGGTGCTGGGGCTTCTGCTGGTGCTGCTCCTGGTGCTTCTGCTGGTGCTTACTCTGCTGGTGCTGCTCCTGGTGCTGGTGTTTCTGCTAATGCTTACTCTGCTGGTGCTGGGAGAGGAGACAGTACTCCATCGAAGAGGAACATGAGGAGGAGGTGCTCGAATGGCTGAGGGAGAACGAGTACCTCTGGCAGAAGGGCACAGGCTCTATCGAGACACCAAGCAGAAGCAGGCGGCTTGGAGAGAGAAGGCAGAGAGCCTGGGCTACACTTTGGAGGTCCTACTCGGGTGGTGGAAGCACATGCACATCTGGTATGGGAAGCTGCACCTCAAGAAGTCTGGCAAGGCCACGGTCAAGCTCACCGACCAGGAGACCTACATGATGGCCAAGTGCAGCTTCTTGGAGGGTGAGGTCCACCACTGAGGAGCAGCCCCTCTGTCAACCCTCTCTCTCAGGCAGCCCACAGAGAGCCAGTCCTCTTCTGGGCAAGAGTCAGCTCCTGTGTCCAGGCAGGTATCTGTGGAGCGCTCCACGACAGAGACCCCCCCGACAGCTGCACTCCCTGTGGCAGAGCACGTGGAGGACCCCCTGACACAGTTGGAACAAGGAGAGGGCACTGACACCAGAGACCAACCCACACCCACACCCAGCTCCACCTCCACAGAAAGCAGGCAGAGAGGCTGACCGGAGGGACAGAGCCACACTATCCTGCTGGAGATCAGGGACACCATCAAAAGCAGCGTAGATCTCCTCTCTCAGCTGGTACACACCGACATACCATCCTCAAACCGCAAGCCCTTCCTCACCTACATCAACCAGACCCTCATGGACATGTCCAAATCCCAGTACCAGGTGATCAAGGAGAGGATCACAGGTCTTCTGCACAACCCTCCAGGCCCAGCTGAACCTGCTCCGACTGAGTCCAGATCTGCTCCTCCACCCCAGGTGATGTCACAGCCCTTCCAATGCTTTCCACAGGCCCTCACCTACCAAGGCTACGGCTACCAGGAGTTTCAGCAGCACAGGCAGCCCTTCCCAGTCCAGGCACAGGTTCATGGTATGCCACCGATACCAGCAACGCCACCAATGCCATCAATGCCACAGATGCCACTGACGCCTCAATGCCACCGATGCCACAGATGCCACCAATGCCTCACCTCGCTCACCTGCAGACCAGACAGCCACACTACACTCCTCCTTCCTCCACCCCAAAGCCAAGCCCAGCCTCAGAACATCTGTCATTGGTCTTGGGACTGACACCCCATGTCATGGAGGAAGGGGCTCTCAACATCACGATACTGAGCCAGCTCTCTGAGAGCTTCCTCCACACACCATCCCTTGTTGTCCTCTCGGGGCCAGGCACACCAATGGCGCCTCAGACCAGCACTCCAGCAGCAGCCACCTCCACAGCACCTGGACCCTTCACCCCTGAGATGATGGGCACGCCTCAGAGTGACTGAGAAGAGTGCCAGAGACTGGGTTGCTACCTGTTGACTTTATCTTTGCTTGGGACACTTTATTTGGGTCATTTTGCTTTTACCGTTTGTTATTAATAAAGTTTATCTTTCCTTCACACACTTGGTTCAGTTCTTTTAGCAAATAAAGTCTTGGTGGAAACTTTGAGAAATGGTTTAAGCCTTTGCATGCTTGTGGGATGGGTAAGGATAGCAGTGGGATGGGCAGGGATACCTGTGGGATGGGTAATAGCTGTGGGATGGGTAAGGATAACAGTGGGATAGATAAACCTCCAGTGCAAGCATAGTGGGACTGTATGGTCCACCCTCCCAGGTGCCACACATATGGACCTTTATTATCAATAACAATTTAATCATACATCAACACATTTCAACATAAACAAAACTCTTTATTAAATGCCCTGTTCATTGTAGGACCACCCAACATACATGGCACAATCTCATCCGTGTGATGAGACAGGCTGAAGGAAGCATCCATTAAGCATCTACTATCCTGTTTTGCCACTCCACGGCTCCAGCTGGGGAGTTGTACCAGTGTTTCAGGAGGTTGCGCTGCTTCTTCCCTTCACGTGAAGCTCTGTTGGGGCCTTGCACCTCCACAGTATCTATCAGGTTTTGCCCTTGCCTCCATTCACCAGGCTCCATGTCCCCATTGCCTTGTTGGTGGTCCACAAGCCTGTTCTGCAACACTGGGTAGCTGGTGCGCATGAGATTGTGCAGGATGCAGCAAGCTTCCACGATGCTCCTCACAGTCCCTGGGCGATGCTGCATGGTGGTGAGAAGTACCTGGAACCTGTTGGCCAGGATGCCAAAGGCGTTCTCCACCACCCGCCTTGCCCTAGACAGCCTGTAGTTGAAGATCCTCTCTTCACGGGTGAGGAGTCTGGAAGTGTAGGGTTTCATGAGGTAGGTTCTGAGGGAGAAGGCGTCATCCCCCACGATGAAGTAGGGCACATCTTGGTGCTCTGCTTGGTCAACCTGGGTCTCAGATGCTCCACAACTTCGTCAAACATGGCTGGTGGCATCCTCATGAAGTTCTGGAATGCACGAGTGTCTTCTTTCCTCAGCTCCACCATCAGCTTGTTATACAGTCCGTACTCGGCTCTTCTTGCGATCCATCTTCGGACCCGGACACTTCTTGGACGCCTTCTTTTCTTCCCGTAGAACAGGTGAACGAGTCTGTAGAGGACTTCGCACTGTTGTAGAACAATGGTGGCTACCAAAAGGAGTGTGCGATGATCTATGGTGGAGATGACTGGAAGATGTGGAAGAGCAAGAGCCAGATCAAGGCTGAAGAGGTCTGCACAGCAGGGCTGCTGGACTGAAAGTGAGATCTTGGTGATTTCTCCCCCTTTTTATAGGAAATATAGGTTTTCCACTAGGTGTCCTTTTGCATCCTCTAGACATCCTGCAGACATCCTAAATATCCGAGATACGTCCCCTATTCGAACGTTTTGTCCGTTTTAATGCTTTATATGCGAGCTGCATCCGCTTTCATCCTTTCTACGTCCGTGCTATTAACGCTGCGTGTCCGTTCCACATCCGTTTCGCTTCCTCCTGTGTCCATTTTCCGCTGGAGCGGATGTGAGTTGTGCGGATGTGCAGCGGATGCCTAGCGGATATAGTGGATGCGTAATGGGTGACGATGGATGTATAACGGATGTTCCCCGTATGCGTAGAGGATGTATAATGGACACATTGGATACTTTATCTGCTCAAAAAGTTTTGTGCAGCTCAAAACTTTTTGAGCGGATGAAATCTCAGTAGACGGATGCTGGACGGATAGAGTATGAAAAACGGACGCAGTGAGTACAGAATGGATGCATCGCATTAACCAACGGATGGCAAGTGTTTCTCTCCCTTTTACATCCTCTTTCCATCCATTGGTGCTGTGTGACATGGGCTTTATGGAATATGGTTTTCCCCACCAAAATTAGACTGGTCCTTTTGATATTCTGAAAGGCCATTAAGATATGATTATATGACCAGATCTGGAACTTCCTTAGAATTGGACATTTGTCAAGATGGCTCCATTGTTGAGGAAGCCATTTTTTAAATTCTCTCTTCAGCTATGGTTTGATATATTTGGATTTGTTGTTTTTATACCTTAGGGTTTTTTTTATCTAATGCTGTGGGCTATCCAGATCGCTAGTGAAGTGACGGCTTTATAAATATTATTAATAAATAAATGAATAAAATATAGTAATACATTTGAGCTGAAAAATCCATGTGAGCACTGGAAGGAAACAGAGAGACACAGGAAAACTGTTTGCTCCACCTATGCATTAAGAGTTGTTTAACATCTGTAAAAGAGTATTACAGAGTCAGTTTGATTTCGAGAGCCAGTTTGGTGTAGTGATGAAGACACCAGGCTAGAAAGCAGGAGACTGAATTCTGTTCAACCTGTGGAATGAAACAGTGATGAGATTGAAAAAAATTACTACTGGTTCTGTGGGCTTGGTTTGGTGGGCATGGCAGAGGAAGGATATTGTAAAATCTCCATTCCCACCCCACTCCAGGGGAAGGATACTGCAAAATTTCCATTCTCACCCCACTCCTGGGGGAAGGTTACTGCAAAATCTCATTCTCTCCCCACCCACAACCTGCTTTCCAGCTCTGTTCTCCTTTGCATGGTAACAAAAGAAGACCCAGCCAATCAGCTGAGACTTGGAGGCAGAGAATAGCTGGGGGCAGGGCCAATCAGAGGTGGTATTTGCTGGTTCTCTGAATTACTCAAAATTTCTGCTTCTGGTTCTCCAGAACTGGTCAGAACTTGCTGAATACCACCTCTGGAATGAAAGCCAGCTGAGCCAGTCACACTCTCTCAGCTGATCAGACCTCACAGGGCTGTTGTTGTGGAGAAAATAGGATATTATGTATGTTCCTTTCCTTCAGTTACTTCTAATAATAATAAAGGCAGAATAAAAAATGAAAATAAAAATGTGATCAAAAACCTTGTCCTTTATTGTTGCTGTGAGAAGAGAGTTTATAAATGAAGTAGTGAAATAAACCCTATTTAATTTCTGAGAAACAGATTTTAAAAATCCTGCAACAATCATACTCAATCTACCAATGGATTTCACATCAACTGTTTCATAAATAGGTTGCCTTCATGTTTTCTTTTCTCAAGGACATATCAGTGAGTGGTTTTGGTTTTCCATTTTTGGTTGAGATTTACCATTATGGTAAAAAGTGTTTTATTTTCAACACCTTAAAATGCACTGTGGGTTAGATGATTTTCTGACTTATTATAGGTGGAATGCAATTTGGTCAAACCTAGAATATTATAGCTGTTCCAGCTGTTCCATATGAGTCTTTTAAGGCAAATAATGTGTCAACTTGTAAAGTATTAGTATGCCTGTTTTTGGGTTGCCATAAGGGGGGGGGGGGGGGGGGAACCAGAAGTACAACCTATGCTTATCTTACAAAGATTGTAGCTAGACTACCTGATCTTCTGCCCGCAAAAATCCTTCACTGGAGAATGTGATTGATGACGTCTAGCCCGTGAATGTGCTTCATTGGAGAATCTGATTGGTGACAAACCGAGGGGGAGGGGAAAAACAGGGTCACAGGTGACCATAAATCACATCAGAGTTGGCTTCAACTGGAATAAGGCCAACATGTTGCTCCTAATAAATCTTTTGAAGATTTGGCTCAAGGCTCATGATTTAATTAGGACAATCACTGGAACCTTGACAGTAAGGTTGGTAAGTCTTCTTTCTTTCTTTTCCTCCCTGCATATCTCATGCACTAGCCCAGGGGTGTCAAACTCAATTTCATCAGGATTGTGTTTGACCTCTGGAGGGTGGGGTGGGCATAGCAGGGTGGCAGTGGTCAGCTCAAGGTCACTCATGTTGGGGGCACCTGTGGTGGCCAAAAGCTAAAGCAGGACTTCTCTCAGACCCTCCCTCACTCTCATTATAATCTCCTTTCTTTCTTTCTTTCTTTCTTTCTTTCTTTCTTTCTTTCTTTCTTTCTTTCTTTCTTT
>BLBF01000006.1:20622041-20640287 GCA_015471245.1 Laticauda colubrina
TTTCTTTCTTTCTTTCTTTCTTTCTTTCTTTCTTTCTTTCTTTCTTTTTCTTTCTTCCTTCCTTTCTTTGAAAAGGACAGTCTCCTACAGCCCTCTGCCAGTGAAAATGGAGCTCAAGGAATCCCTGGCCCCATTTCAGCCATGATGGCCTCCTGCAACCCTTTGCTAATGAAAACAGGGCTTGAGGGGCACATGCCTCCCCTAAAGTTCTGTTTTCAGTAGCAGAGGGCTGCAAGAGGCTGGTGCTTTGCTATTTCCAGGAAGGCCCCACAGGCCAAATCTAAGCACTCCATGGACCGGATCCAGCCCATGGGGCCTGAGTTTGACACCCTTGCATGAACCCAACACCTTCCATTGGTTGTATGCTCTTAGCTGCCTTTTAATGGAATGTGTGGATCACCTTGTAGAATAAGGAAAAGAGATGCTCCCTAGGAAACAGATAAGAGAGGCAGGAGTCCCCAGTGGCCCAACAATCAGAGAAATAAACTTAAGAAGGACCCACACTAATGGATCAAGCAATTAAAACTGACAGCGGGAAGTTTATGTTTCAGACTTGAAAGATGCTGTTAATGTAGATTCTGTTAATGTAGGAAAATTAGTTCATTTAGTCACATCTGCTGTCTGATTATCTGGGGGGCTGACATTTATACAGCTGCCCTTGGGTCCAACCACAGCTTCTCCAATCAGCTGTTCACTGCATACTGAGAAGGTTGACTAGGGGAGCCAAGAGGATAGTAGCACAAACTGAGTGTAATCTCAAACATTCTATCCAAGAGGAAGAGGAACAACTTCATCTTTGCTTCAGCTCTCCTTGAATGGCATCGTCAAACTGATCCAACCAGTGCACACTACAGTAGAAAGGCAGGATGGTCAGTTCCATGCTTCATACAAAAACAAATTGTCATCTTCCATTAGCCACTAATATCTTGAATTCAAGTACTGCATATCAAACCTGCCCACTCACTCCATCTTAGGAAATTGGGGTAGTAAATGACCCCATCATTTTTCTTTCTTCCCCATTCTCAAAGGCCAGGAGGAAACACTCATGATTACTTCCTTTCCTTTCCATCAATAAATACTGGAAGAGACAAAAACAGAATGCTTTTTTTTAACTTTCCAGAAAATCTTATTGGAGCTTTGAAATTGTATGATTTCCCTAGAAACCTGTTGAACAATGTGATCTGCTGAAGTGCTAAAAATGCATAAATAAATCCTCTATCACAGAAATCCATTTGATGTTCTAAAGAA
This sequence comes from Laticauda colubrina, assembly GCA_015471245.1. NCBI lineage: Eukaryota > Metazoa > Chordata > Lepidosauria > Squamata > Elapidae > Laticauda > Laticauda colubrina. Next base: position 20,623,290 of record BLBF01000006.1, read on the forward strand.
ACTGAAACACTCACCTCTCTGAACTGGAGGTACAGACATGAACCATAACTAATAAGCCCTCAAGCTAGCAACATTTGTATGAACTCTCAATTCAGTAATCAAGGCTCAATAGCCAACTCATGCTCTTCATTATAACACGCAATTCAACTCAAATTGCTTTATGCACCTAAGAGCAATATTTCAGACCCAAACTAGAAAATAAAGTCTTATGATTATTGCAGACATCTGTCTGGCAGCCACAGCTGAAATCATGTCCAATTCAAAACTTAACAGCCAATGTGGGTCACATAAAAAGTTAATCTTCACGAGAAGCCAGTTTCCCATTGTGGTCAACCAGATGCCCCAAAGCAGATCATGAACAAAGAAAGCTGTAGCAGCAAACTTCAAAGGAATGTGTTCTCCTCTAGTTGTTCTTTCCACCAGGACTGGATTCTTTTTCTCTTTTCTCAGAGGCTACCAAGACTAACTAAAGGCAAAGCTACCCTGCAAATTAAGTTGATTGACTTCTATGCGGTCAGCTCTTTGAAGTAAGCCAAGTCAGGAAATAACTTCACAATAAATATTCAACCTTAGCAACTTTGAGAAGGGTAAAGTGTGCTGACCAGGGAATTCTGGGAGTTGAAGTCCACTCATCTTAAACTTGCTAAAGTTGGGAAATGCTGATCTACAGTGACATAATCTTAAAAGCCTGAACACTTCTCTTTTCTTCCCTTTATACCGAAAAGGATCAAAGCAGAGTCATTTTCTAACATCTTCCTTTTCCAGGTTCACTTCATGTTTTGGTAATTGACACCTACCATCTCCAATGTCATCTCTTTTTAATTTTGTGGGCTACTCAGAATGGTATTTCATAAAAATGGCTTGTCATGTATGTTTAATAAGTACATAAATAAGTCTATATGATTCTCTACATATGTCTCCATCTGTTTCTTAAACTATTTTCAGAAAATCCAGTTTGACTGCATTAAAAACAAGATGGACTGACCTCCAAATCAGATTTATTTATGTTTCATGATTCTGAACCACTCATCTCCCTCAGTTCATGACAACAAGACTGACTGTTCATTCCTACTCTTGTCCTTTCCATCCAAGTAGAGAAAGTAAATCTTGGTGATGGATTCCTGTGCAAAGCAATCTACCAGTGCCTGGCCTTTTGCTTCTCACTAACCTCTCTGCCTTTCCTTTGCTTTCCTAGAAATTGGGAGGCATGTAGAAGTATGTCTATGAAGATTCAAAGTCATCCAGGATGTGGTTGTCCCAAAGGTTCTTTTTCAAGAGGCAACTGGACTTTCTGGTTTTTCTTTGAAGATGTTTTGTGTCTCATCCAAGAAGCTTCCTCAGCTCATGAAGCTGAAGCCATGCTGGCCTGACCTTTTCTCTTCGCATTGGGGAGACTGGGCTGAAGCTATGCTGGCCTGATTTTTGCCTTCACATTGTTTAGACCAGGATGGCTCAGTGGGCTGGATCTGACCACATCACGAGCCATATTGACCCACAGGCCTTGAGTTTGACACCCCTGCTATAGAGTTTGTAGAACACAGCTTGATGGGAAGGATATTTAAATGCAAAACAAACCTTGCATTACTGGTCTAACCTCACATCTGGATGGAATTTAGGTTTTTGCACGATATCTAACCCATCCATGATTCAATGAACCATGCTGGGCAAACAAAGCCAATAATTCCGGTTCTCATATTGCCATACTTTTAAATAACTCAGTTAAAGACATAAAGACTGTCTTCATGCAACATGTTGAGCTTGATTGAATTTAATCCAAACCTAAAGGCTAGGTCACACTGGCCGACGGATGCAAAACGTATGCAAAAAGGACACAGTGGATGAGCAAATTTTCCATCCATTGTTATCCGCTCTCAAAAGTGCCCCAAATTTGCATAAACAGAGTGGACAACAACAGAAAGGAACGGATGTGAGGAGGATGTAGCGGGGATGTGAAGTGGATGTTCGTAGGAAGCCTAGCGGATGGAAGCGGATGGAAGCGGATGACACATCCGCAGGGCTTCCGGGGGAGAACAGCGAAGCGGATGCGTAGAGGAAGGAGCAGATGAGTAGCGGATGAGTAGTGGATGTGTAGCGGATGACGCGGCTGCATCACAGACGCCGATAGGATGCATAGCGGGTGCGTAGCGGGTGCAAAGCGTTCACTGCGCATGCGGGGAGGATGAATTGCGTAAGCTCTGCGGATATAAAAGGATGCAGCTCGCAAGCAGTCACCATTCAGAGGAAAGACCTGCTGCCAGAGACATCTTGAGAGAACACCATGGGGAAGAAGAGGAAGCCTGTGCCTACTCCTGCCAGCCCTGGCAAGAAGGACAGAACCACCATCCCACCCCCTGGCGCTGACTCTAAAGCTGCTGGTGCTGGTGCTGCTGGTGCTGCTGGTGCTTCTCCTGCTGCTGGTGCTGCTGGTGCTGCTGGTGCTGCTGGTGCTTCTCCTGCTGCTGGTGCTTCTCCTGCTGGTGCTTCTCCTGCTGGTGCTTCTGCTGGTGCTGCTGGTGCTTCTCCTGCTGCTGCTGCTGTGATGGACCAGCCCCAAGGCCCTCAAAGCCCTGCTGCTGAAGGCCCTGAAGGCCCTGCCAGAGGGAGGAAGAGGCAAGGGAAGGAGAAGGGAGAGAGGAAACAGTACTCCATTTCTGAAGACCATGAGGAGGAGGTGCTGGAATGGCTGAGGGAGAACAAGTACCTGTGGAGGAAGGGCCAGGCTCTATCACGACACCAAGAGGAAGCAGGCAGCATGGAGAGAGAAGGCAGAGAGCCTGGGCGACACTTCAGATGTACTCCTTGGGTGGTGGAAGCACATGCACACCTGGTATGGCAAACTGCACCTGAAGAAATCCGGGCAGGCCGCTGTCAATGTCACTGGCCGGGAGACCTATGTCATGGCCAGGTGCAGCTTCCTGGAGGGTGAGATCCGCCACCGAGGAGCAGTCCCTCTGTCAACCCTCTCCCTCAGACAGCCCACAGAGAGCCACTCCTCTTCCAGCCAGGAGACAGCTACCGTGTCCAGGCAGGTGTCTTTGGAAGGCCCCTCAACAGAGACCCCCCTGACAGCTGCACTCCCCATGCCAGAGAATGAGGAGAATCCCCTGTCTCAGATGGATCAAGAAGAAGCAGCCACCAGAGACCAACCCAGACCAACCCCCAGCTCCACCTCCACAGAAAGCAGGCAGAGAGGCAGACCGGAGGGACAGAGCCACACTATCCTCTTAGAGATCAGGGACACAATAAAAGCCAGCACAGATCTCCTTTCCCAGCTGGTCCACTTCAACATACCATCCTCTAACCGCAAGCCCTTCATCACGTACGTGAGCCAGACCCTCATCGACATGCCTGAGGCCCAGTATCAGATCACAGGTCTTCTGCACCACCCTCCAGGCCCAGATGAACCTGCTCCTACCCACTCCAGGTCTGCTCCTCCATCCCAGGCGATGTCACAGCCCTTCCACGGATTTCAGCAGCCCCTCCCTTCCCAAGCCTACTATTACCAGGACTTCCCACAGCAGAGGCAGCCCTTCCCAGTCCACACCCAGGTTCCTCGGACGCCACAGATGCCACAGACACCTTACCTGACCCAGCTGCAGACCAGACAGCCCCACTACACTCCTCCTTCCTCCACCCCACAGCCAAGCCCTTCCTCAGAACATCTGTCATAAGTCTTGGGCCTCACATCCCAGGTACTTGAGGAAGGGCCTCTCAACCTCATGGGACTGAGTCAGCTCTCTGAGAGCTTCCTGCACACACCATCTCCTGTTGTACTCTCGAAGCCAGGAACCCCAATGGCGCCTCAGACCAGCACTCCAGCAACAGCCACCTCCACAGTCCCTGGCCCCTTTACATCTGAGACCATGGGCATGCCTCAGAGTGACTGAAAAGAGTGCCAGAGACTGAGTTGTTACCTGCTCACCTTATCTTTGCTTAAAGACACTTTACTTGGTCATTTTGCTTTTTAATAAAGCCATACAATTTGTTATTAATAAAGGTTATCTTTGCTTCACACACTTGGTTCATTTTTTTTACTTAATAAAGTGTTGGGGAAAACTTTGAAAAAAGGGTTAAGCCTTTGCATGCTTGTGGGATTGGTAAGGATAGCTGTGGGATGGATAGCTGTGGGATGGATAATGGTAGCTGTGGAATTGGTAAGGATAGCTGTGGGATAAGGATAGTTGTGGGATGGGTCAGGATAACTGTGGGATAGATAAACCTCCAGTGCAAGCATAGTGGGACTGGATGGTCCACCCGCCCAGCTGCCACACATATGGCCCTTTATTATCAATAACAATTTAATCTTTCATCCACACATTTCAACATAAACAAAACTCTTTATTAATGCCCTATTCATTGCAAGGCCACTCAACATACATGGTACAATCTCATCAGTGTGATGAGACAGGCTGAAGGAAGCACCCATTAAGCATCTACCATCCTGTCTTGCCACTCCACGGCTCCAGCTGGGGAGTTGCACCAGTGTTTCAGGAGGTTGCGCTGCTTCTTCCCTTCACGTGAAGCTCTGTTGGGGCCTTGCACATCCACAGTGTCTATCAGGTTTTGTCCTTGCCTCCATTCACTGGGCTCCATGTCCCCATTGCCTTGTTGATGATCCACAAGCCTGTTCTGCAACACTGGGTAGCGGGTGCGCATGAGATTGTGCAGGATGCAGCAAGCTTCCACGATGCTCCTCACACTCCCTGGGTGATGCTGCATGGTGGTGAGAAGTACCTGGAACCTGTTGGCCAGGATGCCAAAGGTGTTCTCCACCACCCGTCTTGCCCTGGACAGCCTGTAGTTGAAGATCTTCTCTTCATGGGTAAGGTATCTTGAAGTGTAGGGCTTCATGAGGTAGGTTCTGAGGGAGAAGGCGTCATCACCTACAATGAAGTAGGGCACATCTTGTGTGTCGTTGGGTAGGGGGTCTGAATCTGGAAAACCCATGATGAGGTTGCATTCCAGTCCATCCTTGAGGTCACTGGCGTTGTATATCTGGGCATCTGAAGCTGACCCATTGCCTGAAGCATCGATGTACATGAACTTGTAGTCAGCATCGACCATGGCAAAGGGGATGATGCTGAAGAAGCCCTTGTAGTTGAGATAATTGGACCCTGAGTTGGCTGGAGCTTTGCAGGCCACGTGCTTCCCATCTATGGCTCCAACGGTGTGTGGGAAGTTCCACCTCTGATACCACTGCTCTGCAACTTTCCTCCAGCCTTCTTCAGTGGTGGGACACTGGAGGAGCTCCTCCACGTATTCTTCGATGATGGCCTGCACCACTTCTCTAACCACAATGTTGATGGTGTTGTGTGGCACCCTCCAGGCATACTGCATGTTTCTGTATGTGGTCCCAGAAGCCAGGTGGCGCAGAGTCAGAGTCACTTTCAGTCCAGGGTCCAGGCTGGGCCGGAAGTTGGTGCTTGGCTTGATCAACCTGTGTCTCAGACGCTCCACAACTTCATCAAACATGGCTGGAGGCATCCTCATGAAGTGCTGGAATGCACGAGGGTCTTCATTCCTCAGCTCCACCATCAGCTTGTCATAGAGTCCAAACTCCACTCTTGTCCCAATCCATCTTCAGACCGAGACAGCTCTTGGACGTCTCCTTCTCCTTGCGTAGAAAAGGTGAAACAGTCTGAAGAGGGCTTGGTTCTGGTGTTTAATGATGGTGGCTACCAAAAGGAGTGTGCGATGATCCATGGTGGACATCAATGGATGATGTGGAAGAGCAAGAGCAAGATCAAGGTCTGCACACCAGGGCTGCTGGACTGATAGTGAGATCCAGGTGATTTCCTCCCCCTTTTTATAGGAAATGTCGGTTTTCCTCTAGGTGTCCTTCCACATACTCTAGACATCCTCCAGACATCCTAAATATCTGAGATACGTCTCATATATGAACGTTTTGTCCGTTTTAATGCTTTATATCCGAGCTGCATCCACTTTCATCCTTTCTATGTCCGTGCTACTAACACTGTGTGGACGTTCCGCATACCTTTTGCTTCCTCCCTCTTTCCGCTTTCCGTTGGAGCGGATGTGAGTTGCGCAGATGGCCAGAGGATGCAGAGAGGATACATCGGATGTGTAACGGATGACAACGGACGTAGAACGCTTGTTGGCCGTATGTGTCGCAGATGTAGATCGTACGTGGCGGAAAGTTCATCCGCTCAAAAAGTTTTGTGCAGATCAAAACTTTTTGAGCGAATGAAATAGCAGTAGATGGATGCTTGATGGCTAGAGCGTATGAAAGACGTATGCAGTGAGTACACAACGGATGCATTGTGTTTTCCAACGGATGGCAAGCTTTTTTGTCCGTTTTTCATCCTCTTTGCATCCGTTGGTGCAGTGTGACATGGGCTTAAAGTACTGCATCTAGTTTTGTTCACCATGTTACAAAAAAGATGTTGAGACTCCAGAAAAAGTACAGAGAAGAGCAACCAGGATGATTAGGGGACTGGAGACTAAAACGTATGAAGAACGATTACAGGAACTGCGCATGGCTAGTCTAGTGAAGAGAAGGGGAGACATGATAGCAGGGGAGACCAGGGGAGACATGATAGCAGTCTTCCAATATTTGAGGGACTGCTACAGAGAGTAAGGGGTCCAGCTATTTTCTAAAGTGCCTGTAGGCCAGACAAGGAATAATGGATGGAAACTGAACAAGGAGAGATTCAACCTGGAAATAAGGAGAAACTTTCTGACAGTGAGAACTGAGCTGAGCGATGGCTCATGTGTCCACAGAGAGGGCTCTGCATGCCATCTCTGGCATGCATGCTATAGATTCACCATCATGGGGATATGGGATTAAATATACCTTTTGACTGATCAAAAAGGGTTGCTGTTATATTTATTCTGCAGCTTCTTCTTTACATCTTTGTCTCAGTACTGCTGGCATGGAAGTAAATCTTAACATTAAATGTATATGTAGAGCTTAGTGTAGGAGTGGTTGCCCCATAATTTCCAGGTAACTTTCTTGTCCCTTTTTTGAACCCCTCCCACACTGTCCAACCAGTTATAGTTAGTGGGAATTGGTATAGTCAGTTAGTAATTGAGAGCTGTCCCCTTAAGGAAATACATCATGGTAAATGTAGTTAAGGTATCCTGGAAAATGTAGTTCATGTCATGTGGCCACATCTGTAACCCTGATTGGTCACTGAATTGATCCTTGGTGGGTTGGGGGAGGTTTCTTCACTCTTGCTTGGACCCCAGCAGCATCCTGGTGCTTCACCCTTTGCTCCTTCAATTTCAGGATGGGATATAACCATCTTTTTACCCAGACAGACAGATATGCAAAGAATTGGACATTGAGAAGAATCTCACCATAATTGTGAGTTATCTTGAGGATGCCTGATGAACCAATAAAAAGATTTTGTATGGATGCTTTGTGGAGTTATCTATCTGCCTTTATACATTCAGTCAGTAATTATAGAGGACAGAATACCCCTGCCCCACCCCAATATAATCAACTGCTAACATTAGGTGGATTGTTTTGTACCAAATTTTACTCTCTTCCCTCCAAAAAGATATAAAATAGATGTATTATCCCCCTGTAAGTCTTAATGTGTGTGTGTTATATTTGGACAAAAGACAGCAGGAGGGAGAGGGAGGGAGGGAGGGAGGGAGGGAGGGAGGGAGGGAGAGGGAGAGAGAGAAAATTTAAGACTGATCCTCTGGTGATTGGCCTGGCAACCCATCCACAAAAACAACTAAAAGTGTGATCCCAATGGAAAAAAGGAAACTATCCTTCCTTGGTTTGATGAGGTTCTCCCTACAAGAATGATTTGCAACAGAGCAGATTTGCTCCTATGCAATAAAAAAAGAACAAGCCAGATACCTCTCCTACCTCAACACCATCATCATGATTTTATGAAGGAAGGGCATCCATCTTTTCACCATATATTTCTTCTTTTTTTCTGACTGAGGAATAACTTCGCTTTGAAATGGCCAAGGAGTTGGGCCAGGACAAAAACTAAGTATGATTTGATTTAAATAAGAATAAAATAAAGTTACCAGAATTAATTTTACCAATTAACATACATTCATGGCAGTATTCAGTAAATAATCAAAAATGAGAAGACAGGAATTACAATCCTCAAAACTATGCAAAATTTTAATCAATTACAATATCCCTATATAACAGTAACAATAGGGTGAATCAATGGCAGATTTTAAATAAATACCGTGCTTCTCATAAAATAAGGCCAGGTCTTATTTTTTTTTTTAGCCCCAAAAAAAAGGCTAGGACGTCTTTTCAGGGGTGACATAATTTCCTCCCCCCCACACACCCCAATCTAGAGTGCCCCATGAACAGTCACCTCTCCACAAGCCACTTCTATCAGCTGATGGAAGCTCCCCGAAGGCAGAATCACCAGCCGCTTCTATCAGCTAGTAGAAGTGGCCTCGTGGAGAGTTGAGTGCGCATGGGCCGCTCGAGGTGGGGGTGCGCGTGGGGGAGGAAATCAACCGGCTGGTAGAAGCAGCCTCAGGGCGAGTACCCACATGCACTCCCCTCGCCATGAAGCCATTTCTATCGGCCAATGGAAGCTCCCCAAAGGCAGAGTCACCAGCTGCTTCTATCGGCTGGTAGAAGCGGGTTCATGGAGAAGGGAGTGTGCGTGGGGCACTCGCCCAGAAGCTGCTTCTACTGGCCGATAGAAGCAGCTGGTGACTCTGCCTTTGGGGAGTTTCCATTGGCCGATATAAATGGCTTCGTGGCAAGGGGAGTATGCGTGGGGCGCTCCTGTCAGGAGCGCTCTGTGGGCAGCCACGGCTTGCCCCAAAGTGGCTGGTGACTCTGCCTTTGGGGAGCTTCCATCAACCAATAGAAACGGCTTTGTGGCAAGGGGAGTGCACATGGACGTTCACCCCGAGGCCACTTCTACCAGCTGATAGAAGCGGCTGGTGATTCTGCCTTCGGGGAGCTTCTATTGGCTAAATTATTTATATATATTCCATTAGATAATATTATTATTATCTTTGGGGTATTGGGGTATTCTACGTGCAGGGCACTGCTAAAGGCAAGTTTTCTCCCCCCGTCCCCCCCATTTCTCTTCACCTCGTGTAGTTTTAACGAACGATGTGAGAAATGGCGGGGAAACATATGGATTAAATCGGCCTAAATTTTGGGGGCAGGGCTTAATTTCACCTCATGCCTAGAAATCATTCTGGGCCTTCCTATTGGTGGAGACTGTATTGTTGGAGAAACAGGGTATTCTTCTAAATAGTTCCATTTGTAATGCTTTTTTTCTAAAGATTGGAAAGTGATGCAATTATCCAGATTTTTTGTAATATGTTAACATAGTTCCATAGGATAGATATCATTGTTTAAGAATGTAGGTGTTCTTGTTTTCCCAATACTGTGGGAGTCATCTGACGACTCTCAAGGCATTGTAAAATTTCACAAGGTCCTGGGGACACAAGCTGAGAGCACCTAGTATAGGGCCAAATAACAAGCTCCCATACAACATACATTAATTTGGGACCAGTTACCATTCAGGGTTGAATTGAGAATATAGGTTAGTACAAAATTTGCCTAATGCAAATTGTGTGCTGAATGGAGCATTTCACAAAACAAAACTGTTACCCAATTGGGATGATTTAGGATGCTAAATATAGTATGAAGGATCTATATAGGATTTACGTACATCAGTTGCTGTTGAGTTGCCAAGCTCATTCAATATTGCAGTGCTGATGTAAACAGGATAAAACTAGATAAAAGTCAATTAAGTGGCCTTCAGTTTATCCTGGTACATGCATTACTTGAGCTACAATGAAGGTTTATGACATGCTGAGTCATAACTTCACATTAGCCCCTTCAATGAAATTGATATGCTAGCAACCAACTTTGCCTATTACAATGCCCTATCTCTTACAGGAGACAAGTTCATGAATTTACAGTTCTAAATGGCTGAGAAAGCAAACTAAAATAAATTTCATTGCATCCAGAATTTGGCATAAAGCTGAGGCTTCTTTGATTCACAGTTACTTTTCATCAATGAAAGTTTTAATCATAACTTTAGCTGTCAGTCATGCCTTTAATGTAGACTCCTAGACTCAAAATGACCCCTGAAGGACCTCCTGTAATGACTTTACTGTCAAGATGCCTCAGCATAGTTGTGAGAAGATGTCATAGAACACTATCCAAAGCTTGCAAAGCTATATGCTGCACCAATTGTTTTACTGCCCAAGATACCACTGAAGCCTGCTTCATCATATAGTACAACAGAGTAAACCTAAGGATTTAACCCAAAACAACAACATGATGATGATGATGATGATGATGATGATGATGATGATGATATCCATTCACTTGTGTCCCATTCTTGGTGATTCTATGAGACAGGTCTCTCTACATCAGAGATCTCCAAACTTGGCAACTTTAAGACTTGTGGACTTCTGAAACTGAAGTCCACAAATCTTAAAGTTGTCAAGTTTGGGGACCCCTGCTTTACATCTTCTGATCTTGCACTACTTCTTTGAGTTTTTCTAGGCTCTCGGTGGTGTAATCTTTGATGGTGTCCAGCTACCGTATTCTTTGACGGCCTGATTTCCTTTTACTGCTAACTCTTCCAAACTTAATTGCTTTCTCCAGTGAATTCCCCCTCACAACATGGCCAAAGTAAGTGAGACACCGTTTTGTGATTTTACCTTGTAGTGGAATGTCTGGTGTTATGCGCAACAAAATAATGGCAGTATGTAAACCTCAGTCATAGAATGATGAGGCACATAGCAGCCTCAAAGTCTATCTCTGCTCAGAAACCTTCAGGTGGATTCTATTGCAACTTGACTAGAAGTTTGGTATCCAGTAACCAGGACAGAGTTTTTCCAGATTGCTGAATTTGTGTTATCAGGATACTGTGAAAGTCAGTCTTTAGAAAGTTCCACCACCGCCAGATTTGAAAACACCTATTTTATTGGTATCGTTGCAACTGACTGTTTTTATTTTATTGAAATATTACACGTTTTTAAAATAAAAATTGGTATGTTCAGATTACTTTAATATTGATGATTTTGAAGCACTCTGTTCCAGAATTAAAGAACATGAAAGGAACATTAGGCTTAAAACACAGAACAGTCAGCACAGACTGTGCACTATTATAATGGCCAATCATAAAATAGAACTGGAGAACATCAACATCCTGACATGATGGGACAGATGTTTCTTCAGAAACATAAGACAGGCAATAGAAATGTCCAAATACCCCAAAAAGTTAAACAGGAGGAAGACTACCAATTGTTAGCACTTGGTTGTGGGCATTGAACACAGCCAGTAGATAAGGACACAATGTGCAGAGCTTACTTTCAGATCTGCATTGAAAAAACTAGCATCAGTAATGATGACCATCATTCCATATTTATCATTTCATAAGGCTTTACCGGAAAGCAGACTTACTAGCTGGCTTCTATTGCTGTTGTTATTGCTGTTTCCGAACTTCCTTACCAATAACAACAGAACTCTGTCTTGGTATTTGGGGTGCTTGGCCCTTTTTCCCAGGAGTAAAAAATAAAAATACAAATACTTGGTCCTTGACACTGGGACATATTCAAGTCAGCTCACTTAACAAATGTCCCACTTAGCAACAGAAATTTGGGGCTCAATTGGGCTCGTAAATGGAGGACTACCTGTAATATGGGCTGAAGGAGCAGGGCCTCTACCCAGAAACTCTCAGAGAATTGCAACTAATAGAGTCAACTTAGCAAAGAAAATATAGACAGAAGGATCAGAAGTGTTTCATTTCTTTTCTAACATTCTTTTCTATAGTTTTATCTCTGGTATATGTTCTCTCACTTTATTTAATAATAAAGGTACCCCTTTCAATCAATAATTGTTAATTTGGTTAATTTTAAAGTTTGTCTTGGAATGTGGTTTCTTGAGTAAATGTGGAGTCCTGAAAATTCCCTGTGAAACCTTCATCATCTCTCACATACACTATCTACAAGCATTTCATAGGAATGTTCAATGCCCAATTGGTTGAATGTGGTTGTTTGAAGTCATTTCCTTTCTTGGCCAGCAAAGTCCATGAACACTTTTCTTATCTGACACTACAAATTCAATAACAATAAATAAGTTTGTTCCGTTCGGAAAAACGCGAGGTAGACCGGGTTCCAACAACAAAGTCTTTATTAGTTGATTTACAAGTGAAAACGGAACATTGGCTCAAGCCGCGGCAGCCCTTTTATAGGGACTTGCCTGCCGGCTTGTAGCTAATGACATTAGTTTGTTTTTTGCCGTCTTTTTAGCGGCTCCTAGGATTGGTTCCTAGTGAACCAATCCCTATGGTGGCTTTCTTAGCCAATCAGAATGTGAGGTTAGGAGTCAACCATTTTAATACAGTACACCCCTCCCCTCTTGGTTTGGTCCTTATGAGGTGACGTAGTCACGCAGGTAGGTGGGGCTTTTCCTGGTTCTATTGGACCTGCGCAGTTCATTGTTGCTGGCAACTTCGACCGGTTCGGAGGGGTTTGCTGTGTCTCCATCTCTTCTCCATGGAACCGCCTGGAAGGGTGAGTCAGCCATTTTGCTGCCGCCTGAGTTTCTCAGGTCGGCGGCCTTGCCGCTCTCTCCTGGTTTTTCTGGGCAGGTCAAGCTGGCCTGGCTGGCCCCTTCGCTTGGATGCTTCCCGCAAGTTTCCTCTAACTATAAGTCTCTATTTTGCTCTTTTTGTTTTTTGTAATATTCTGGGTTTATGTCAAACGGTTTTTTATTGTTTCTTTGAATTCCCCCCCCCCCGTTGGTTTGTTTTTCGTCGGTTTTTATTGTTTCTGGTTGAGCATTTGTGTTCCTTTCTATGTATCGGGAACGAAGCTGGTCTATGTGCCGCTTCCATTCCCTGCCATCATCCACAGTTAGTCGGTAGGACCGGGGGCCTGTGATTTTGGTTATTGTGCCTGGAAGCTATAAGGGGTCCCTGGTGAAATTTTTTGCATAGACTAGGTCGCCTATTTCAAATGTTCTGGAGCGGGTGGAGGAGTCAGGGGGTCTTTCTGGTGTGTAATTTGGGTGCAACCTGTCTAGTTGTGACCTGAGTTTCCTTCCCATTAATAGTTCCGCCAGGCTTTTGTTGGAAACGGTACTGGGTGTGATATGTTGGAGGGTGAGTAGGCGGTTAATTTTATCTTGGACATCCCCATTGTCCATTCTTTCTAAACCCTCCTTGGTAAACCTGACCATTCTCTCTGCTCTACCATTTGCGGCCGGGTGAGCCGGCGCAGTTAGAGCATGGCGTATCCCCAAACGTAGAAGAATGGGATCCAGAGGATGAGGAAGACAGACTAAAGATAGAAGAATTTAAGCATAAAAATCAACAAGCCATTTGCATAATTGGGTTAACCTTAACTGATCAACAGCTTGTTTATATCCACGGAGAGAAAACGGCTGTTGGGTGTTGGCAGAAGCTGAAGAGGATTTATGTTCGAGATAATGTTGGTGCTCACATAAATCTAACACGGAAGCTTTTCAGGACGCATCTCCAAACAAATGGTGATATGCTGAGTCATTTAAAAACTATGCAAAGCATTTTTAAGGAACTGCACGAGAAAGAGCTTATATTCTCTGAACTACACCAAGTTTACATAATTCTATCTTCCCTTGATGAAAGTTATGATAACTACGTAACTTCACTTGAAATTTTGCCAAAAGAAAATTTAACTTTAACTGATATAACTGGCAGATTGATCGAAGAGGCCAGAAGAAGACATGAAAGAGATGAATTAAGGAGGAAGCAACCTCAAAAAGAAGATAATGAATATCTTACTGCATACGCAATTAAAAAGTGTTTTAATTGTGGAGGAAGAGGACATTTGGCAAGATTTTGTAAAAAGGCAAAGCGCCAGAACGCTGGCCAGAATACTAAAAATCATCAAAAATAAATAAAAATTTAGAGTTAGCCATGTATACTAACGGAGCTGTAAAAAATAATTTATGGGTGGTTGACAGTGGGACATCCCATTGTATAACAAATGATAACAAAAATTTTATTAAAATGTCCCAGAGTACACAGCAGATATCGTTAGCCAATGGCTGGAAACTGAAAGCTAAAGGTCAAGGTATAGCATATTGTTCTTTTATAAAAGAGAATGTAAAAATGTTATATGTACCACAACTTAAGTTTAAATTTCAGTTAGAATTTTGGTTAAACTAGGATATGTAGTTACATTTAGGGGAGATAACTGCATCATTGAAAAAGAAGATAAGATAATTACTGCATCTTTAAGAGGTGGATTATATGTGTTAAATGATGATGGTTTAAAGGTGGCTAACACAATTTATGAAAATAAGAAACCTCATGACGAATGTATTCACTTGTTACATCGAAGGCTAGGGCATTTAAATTTTAAAATGCTTAAGAAAACTGTTGAATTATCTAAGGGAATAAGTTTGAAACCTTGTAATAAGTATTTGCAATGTAATGCCTGTAATCAAAGTAAGAGCAGGGTTATACCGGCTAATAGAGTTGATGGATTTACTACTAAAGAGCCTTTAGAAGTAGTATTTGCTGATTTAATAGGTCCGAAAAAACCAAGTGTAGGAGGAACTCGCTACATACTAAGTATAATGGACCACTATTCTAGATATGGGTTTTGCTATTTAATGAAGAGCAAAACTGAAACATATCAAAATCTATTTAATTGTTTAAAATTTGCAGAAAGAAAAACTAAAAAGAAATTAGTAACTCTCATCACAGATAATGGTACAGAATTTACAAATAATAAATTCCAGAACAGACTAAGAATGTTAGGTATTCAACATAAAATGTCTGCACCATATAGGCCACAACATAATGCCTTTATAGAGAGAAGAGGCCAAACATTACAATCAATGGCACAAACTATGATGTCTGATTCAGGATTACCTGACAATTTATGGGGAGAAGCAATAATGTGTGGTAATCATATATTAAATAATGTTGTTAATTCAACAACAGGTGAATTACCATTCACACAGTGGCATGGTACAAAACCTGATTTAAGTTACATGCACACATTTGGAGCACCAGCATGGGTGCATATCCCTACACAACTTAGACACAAAGGACAGCATAGAGCTAAAAGATTATTTTTTGTAGGATATACATCTAATCATAGATCTTATAGATTCTGGGAACCAGGTACATCTAGAGTTTACACCAGTGCTAGTGCAAAATTCCTAGAACATGTAGGATGGAATAGATTAGAGCAAGATTTAAATAATGAAGTAATTATTGAACCCTACAAAAGGCAGAAAGATCAGATTAGCTATAAAAAGAGTCCAATTAAAGAAGAAGTCCATGAAGAACAAATAGGACCAGAACAAGAGGAAATAGTTGATCAGGAAGAGTTACATAATCAAGAACAATTAATAAAGGAAAGTCCACCTGTAAGTCCTATAATACCTAGACGTACTACACGTGTAACTAGACCACCTGATAGGTATCAAGCAAGTATAGTTTGCCAAGTAACTAAAGTTCCAACTAGTGTAGATGAACTTAGGATGTATCCTGCTAAGGATCAGGAGAATTGGCAAAAAGCAATGGAAAAAGAACTAAATTCATTAAAGGTAATGAAAGTGTATGAAGATGCCAAATTACCTCCAGGAGAAAAATCCATTGGGTGCAAATGGATATTTAAAGTAAAAACTGGAAATGATGGGACTGTTACCCATAAAGCTAGGTTAGTAGCTCAAGGATTTCATCAAACTGCATCTGATTATGATGAAGTTTTTGCACCAAGCCTTAAAGCTACATCTTTAAGAGCAGCATTAGTGTGGGCAGCTAAGAAAAACTATGTCATTAACCATTTAGATGTAGAAACTGCTTATCTACATGCACCATTGCAGCACACTATATATTTAAGAAAACCAATTGGTATAAAAGACAATAAAGTAAATAGTAATGATTGTTGGAAACTCAAAAAGAGTCTTTAAGGGTTGAAACAATCTGGGTTTGAGTGGAACCAATATATTGTGAAAGAGTTAAACAATATAGGTTTTAAATCTGGTTTAGCAGATCCGTGTGTGTTTAAAAGAGAAAATAATGGAACGGTGTCATTATTATTATTATTTACAGATGATATTGCTTTGATAACTAAGACTAATAATGAAGCTAATGAGATTATATCATTATTAGCCAAAAAGATAAAATTAAAGAATTTAGGTGAAATTAAAAGGTATCTAGGATTGACAATTAATAAAACAAATAATGGTTTTAAGATATCTCAAGAAGATAAAATTTGCCAATTAATTAAAACGTATAAAATGGAACTTTGTAAACTGGCAAAGACTCCAATGAGTCAGGAAGTTTGCCAAACTAATGATCAAAGTCCCAAATTTGATAAGTCCATATATCAATCTTTGATTGGTAGCTTATCATATATAAGCAATTGGTCAAGGCCAGATATAGCTTATAGTGTAAATCAGCTGGTACGTTTTAATTCAGATCCAAAACAATGTCATTGGCAATCCTTAAAAAGAATATTAAGATATCTTAAAGGAACAATGAACCATGCATTGTATATAGAACCAAAGGGTGATTTGAGTCTTAGTGCCTATGCAGATGCAAGTTTTGCAACTGAAATAAACACTAGAAAATCAACATCTGGGATGGCTATATTATTTGGTAAGACACTAATAGGGTGGAGGTCAATCAGACAACAGCATATTAGCTTATCCACGATGGAAGCAGAATTTTCATGTCTGTCATTATTATGCATTGACTTGATTTTCTACAAACAGTTATTGTTGGACATGGGTATAACTGTAAAAGATTCCATTATGGTGTACGAGGATAATCAAGCAGCTATAAAGTTAGCTACTAGTATTGCTGTAAAAACTAGATCAAAACATACTGACTTAAGATATTTGAATGTAAGAGAATCAGTGAAAAATGGACTAATAAAATTGGAATACTGCATGTCAGAAGAAAACATTGCAGACCAATTTACAAAAGCTCAAGGAGCAATTAAGTTTAAAGAAAGTTGTGAAAAATATAATTTAAAGATGTAAATGATTCATAGTTATTATTT
>BLBF01000006.1:20640687-20661447 GCA_015471245.1 Laticauda colubrina
AAATAATAACTATGAATCATAGTTATGTATGTTAAAGTGTCTGTAGCTTTAACTGTGGAAAAGTAATTAAGGGAGTGGTTATGAAAACAATATATAAGTAGCAAGTCTACAGCTTGCTTACTCTGGCTTTGATGATCCCTGATTACTGCTTGGAATCAAGACTGCATTGCTCGAACGGGAGAGACAACTAAGGACTGATTTGTAAGTGAACTGACATAGGATATTCTACATGGACTTTGCTAACTGAATATCCCTGAATGGACTGACTACATGATACATGACTATTGGACTGTTATTTGACTATGCTATTAACTTATAATGGAATAAACTATATTCTTGATAACACAAGCGTATCTGTTATTTTTACTGTATGTTAATAAACATACAAGCTTAGCTCACTCATTTATCTGTGTGCCTATCTGACTAACGCTGCACATTCTGTTTAGCTTGTCTACCTAACCCTGGTTGGGGAACCCAGGCTTAACAGGTTATATTGGGTTTGTTAAGCAGTTTGCTTTGTAAGTTGGAGTCTCTTAAACCCAATACTATCCGATCTCACATCGCTTCATCTAAGTTCAGGAACTCGCATGCTCCCCCCAGTTGTCGGAGGGCTGCCACGAAATCGGCAATAGTCTCGCCTTCTTTCTGATCTCTTTGGTAAAATTCATGTCTTATGATGAGGTTTGACACTACTGGTGCGTAGTGAGCCTTCAGTATTTGTTGTAGTTCGGGCCAAGTCATTTGCTTCACGTCTCTGGGCTTCGCTAATGCCTTGGCCATTTTGAAAATCGTCAGCCCACAATGCGTCAAAAAGACAGCCCTCTTCCGCTGGTCTGAGATCTCTTCCATCTCGTTACTTTCCAAATACATTTGGAAACGGTCTACATAAGATTCCCAATCCTCTTCATTGGGATTGAAGGGTGTGGGCGGTGCGTTGTTTCCAGCCATTGTCTTAGCCTGGTTTATCGCTGCGTGCACAGTCTCGTGTTTTAGGATGATCCCACCTTCATCGCCAGTGTTCCGTTCGGAAAAACGCGAGGTAGACCGGGTTCCAACAACAAAGTCTTTATTAGTTGATTTACAAGTGAAAATGGAACATTGGCTCAAGCCGCAGCAGCCCTTTTATAAGGATTTGCCTGCCGGCTTGTAGCCAATGACATTAGTTTGGTTTTTGCCACCTGTTTAGCGGCTCCTAGGATTGGTTCCTAGTGAACCAATCCCTATAGTGGCTTTCTTAGCCAATCAGAATGTGAGGTTAGGAGTCAACCATTTTAATACAGTACAAAGTTGACTAATATTTTTCTGCCATTTCATATTATCTAGTTTTATCCATCTCAGACATCTATCTGAACTAATGACAGAGATTGGCGTTTAGATAAGCAAACAAGATTCTTATTCAAGCATACTTTTAGCTAGTATCACTATTTCAATGAATACTTCAGTGATGTTTGGTTTTGTTGTCTTCCTTTAGGAAGAAAGGAAGGTAGGAAGGAAGGAAATAATTGTATGTGAGAATGATTTCTTCCTTTTTTTCCTTTCCATTTAAATAAGAGGGAGGGTGGGAAGAAATAATGACATGTGAGAATGACCTTGGGAAACAGAAGGGAAAACCACACAGGGTCAGCAACTGCCACATAAAAAATATAACAGCCCACAGATGGAGATGGGGTATGGGAAATGTTTCAGGAAAAAAAAAAAACATTCAGGTTTTCCAAAGAGTAAAAAGAAAGAAGGAGAAAAATACCAGCAATCTTGTAAGATTCTGCTAATGTAACCTTACAACAAAGATAATGTTAATATTCATGGTTCTGCTTCTTGTCCGGACCACCTGAAAGAGCTAACAGAAGAAGGCTCTTATTATATACAGAATGTATGGGCATAGAATGTAACACCTGTATATTAAACCAAATCCACAGCTAAAATAAATTGCTCCAAATTCAGAGAATTTTTTTTTTTAGAGACTGGTTTATATTCATCAAAGGATTTAACAGCATTTCCTTATTATATACAATTTATAATGTTTTTAATAGATTTCTCCTGTGCAAACAGTAAAGCTGTTTGTCTGTCATACATAATCAGACTGAAATAGTAGGGTTAATTTAGATGAAAGGGAATCCACTTGTGTGTGCATTGCTTGGCAATCTTTTTGTAATGTGAAATGATTGGTGAAACCAATTCCTAAGAACAAAACCTAAAAAGAATGCTTTAAAAACCAGTAGCAATTATTGGGCCCCAAGGCATCAATGGAAATAGACAATATGTGCAATGCTGAATAAAAAAAACAATTTAGCATAGTGGCATGCTGCTATGCACATTGTGTACCAGTTCCTATTATTCCATAATCCTCGACTTGTTGGAAGAAATGTCCATCTGGCTTGAGTTCCAAGTGAGAAGAAAGAGACTGGAAACATGGAGACTGCTTGGAAGGATGGTTTAATGGTGGAACAGGATTACATGGGGTTTGAAGTCTTGGGCAAAATGGAGCACATGGGTGAGAGAGGGAGAGAGATTTATACCCTCTGTTGGACTTGGAACTTACTTCCTGTTCCTGTGGCAAGAAATGTATCCTGGGTGATTGGTTATCAGACTCCCATGGGGCCATGCAGAGGTGACTTTTGTAGGTTGTCTTGAGTCCCAGACTTGGTTGAATCTTGCTGGATGATGTAATGAAAGGGCTTTGGGCAATTCGTATTATGGCTTAATGGACTGGATCTGAGTGAGGACTAATCCCATCAATTTGGAGCTAAACGTCTTCTGTCTTGTAAATAGGATGGCTTAATCTTTCTGGGGCTATTAACAAAGGTGGGGGCTGCTTTCCAAGAGCATGTTTCTTCTTTTCTCATCCAGCAAGGTATAATATTCTGCCTTTTTAATATTTCCTAGAATGTTTCATTTTTCTAGGGGAAGGGTGGATGCTAACTTTCTATACACTACACACACCAACCACATTCCCACATGCAGTCCTGAGCCAAATTCTACAGCAGTGTTTCTCAATGTCAGCAAGTTTCTTTTTTTTTTGAAAAATTTTTTATTAATTTTTTAACAAACAAACATATACTAACAAAACACAAAACATAGAAAACATAAAATATCTTTTTGGACGGCAGTTTGATCCCGAGTTACATCTTTTTGTACAGACATAAATTCAAGTTCATGCTTACTTTTATATAGCAATTCCATTTCTTATTTACTATTTTACATTTTCTATATAGCTTCTCCCCTCTTTTCACTCTCTTAATTCTATTATATTTATTTCATCTCAATTTAAATCATTATACTTATATCTTTTGTCTGTCCTGTTTCAGCTGTCTATTATTTTTTCTCATTAACACAAAATTTCTTCTGTAATGACTGATTGGAGTATAATGCCTTGTCATACTTATCCTTCCCCTAGTTTTAAAGCTTAACATAACACATAATTTTCATTCGGATTCTGCGTAATACATTCTAAAAATAAACTCAATATTTTAAAACAGAAAGAAAAAAGTTTTTTTTTTGATATATAATATAATTAAAACAACAATCCATAGCAATTGAGATTATATCATTAAAATTAATATTCATTTAAGTCTTAAACATTTTACACAATCCTTTCTAAATAAATATCATACTTCTATGGGAACACTTATAGATTTTGCTTAGTTACTTTCTTTAATTCAATTCTCTCATATTTAATTTCATTTATTTTATTTAAAAAAAAAAAATTCGCTAAGTTACATTAAATATTTTGTCCCATTTTATAATCATATGTTATTCCAATTTTCTAACATTATTTCAAATACAGATACAACAACACAATCTTATGTACCTTTGCAGAATCTCTTTTTCAGTTATATGTTTACCCATTATCTCTAAATAAAATCTGTTTCTTTACATCTAGTTTCAAACCTTTGTAGCTTCTCTTCCCTTCTTTCCTCCCTTGTTTCTCCCCTCTACCCTTTTTACCCCCTTGTCTCTTAATCTCCACCCTCTTGTGTATTCCTCTTTTCTGTTGCTTTCTGATATTGTGTCCACTTTTCACCTTGTTTTTCCCTTTTTTGGTTGTTTTTTTAAGTCTTAAATTCTCCATTCTCTTTCTCCTCTTTCCCCTTTCTTCCCCAAATAAAGTTGCTTGTTCATTAAGGATGGTTTCTTCTTCATCCCAATCTTCTTGTTCTTATAGTTTCTCATATGTAGAAATTGCCATTTCTAAAAAATGAAAAATAGAGCCAAAAGAATCCTTCCCTTCTTGTTTCTCTTGATTATATTTTATAAATTCCATTTTCAGTTCATCCATAAGTAATGCCATTGTAAAAAAAAGAAAAAATTTAAACGACCCAAATGATTTTAATCATTCAAATAAGAATTTCCAAAAGTCCCAAAGTCACCAAGCAATCCAAATACACACAGTCTATTTCATTTAACACTTTCTTCTTTTTCTCACTTTTTTTTTCATTTTAATGCTTCAAAAAACTTCAAATTCTTTTTGACCTTCAATCCATCTGATAGAGTAGTCAATTATGATCCAAAATGGAAAAATCCAATAATAAAAAGGCCCAAAAAACCAAAGAAGAAAAAGGATCAAATAAAAAGCAAAAATAAAAATATTACTAAAATTGAAATATACAAAAAGGCTGGCGAGTAGAGGTTTCACAAGTATATATATATATATATATATGGACTGCACACTGCACTTTATTTATTTATCCAAGGCTCTTATTATGACTCTCTTCTCCAGCAGCTTCAAAGCCAAGCCTCAAGTGTTGAGATATTGATAAGAGTCCAGGAAAACACCTGTAATAATATTTTTCTGTGCTCTCCCTCCATCTTATCACATTAAAATTTCCTTGAGAAGGAGTGTTTATACATTTCTCCCCAATTCAAATAAAGTACTTTCAAGCCTCTAGTTGGCAGTGTTGCAAGGTCTCTTAATACTTTTTCCCCCCTCAGCCAGAAAAAAGAGTAATGTATACAAAACTCAGAAGAAACAAAGGGGGCCTCTATCCTAAAGAAAATTAAAAAATCAAAAGAAGCATAAAAATATATATAAGAAAAAATTCAATCTGGTTACCTACAAAGTCACATTAAAGTCCTCAGAAAAGAGAAAAAAAAATAGTAAGGAAAGAATCCAAGCCTCAATTTGACATCACTTAAAAAACGCCGCTGAACCAGATTCCAGTCAGACAAAAATAAAGCCACAGGTTTCTTCTTTGTTCAGGATATCCTTTCAGGTCTCAGCCAATTTGCAATACAAAAGAAGTTTCTCACCTAGCCGACACACCCTCTCTCCAGCCACTTTCTTTTCGGAGCTGTCCCGACTTCAGCAGCTTTGGAGGCTGCCTTTCCACCGCCAGCAAAAGGGCTTCTCCCGGATCAAACCAGAGATTTGCGATATCTCTGGGATCCTGGGACTGTGCCCTTCACAATCCCCATCTCTACGGGACGGTTTAGGTCCGTTAGGACCGACCAGGGGTGAAAATATCAGCTGAGATCTCAGAGCCCCGACATCTCAGCTGTAGCACCGAGACGAAGCTCCGCCTTCTCCAATGTCAGCAAGTTTAAGACAAGTGTCAACTTCCACAATTTCCCAGCCAGCATGATGGATTCATGGCTGGCTGGGGAATTCTGGGAGCTGAAGTCCACACATCTTAAACTTGCTGAGGTTGAGAAACACTGTCCTAGACAATGAAATTACTTTATAAATTAATTTTTACTTTTTATTATCTGCCTCCTCAACCATCTAGCTTATTTTTTAGGCAGATGGCAGATCAAATCATCTCTATTATCTAGAATTTAAAGAGCAAAGAAGGCTGGAAGACTTTTGCTAATCTGCTTCATGTCTATTCTCATAGTAAAACTGAAGTCATTACTCATACATCACAACCCAGGGTCAAATTGATTGGAGGAGAAAATAAGGACAAAACAAGTACAGGTATTCCTTGATTTATTACCCCAATTGAGCCCAAAATTTATGTTGCTAAGCAAGACAGTTGTTAATTCTGTTGTTGAAAACACCTTAAACTATATGAAACCTGTAATTGAAAAATAATTGTTCTATATGTAAAGTGGGTGACTCCAAATCTGCAAACCTGATTGGTCAAATAAACTAAGGATTGGATTGGTTCACTAGGAACCAATCCAAAGAGCTGCTGAAAGGCGGAAAATTTAAGAAACTGCCATTGGCTGCAAGCAGGCAAGCCAGCCTGTATAAAAGGCTGGCCTCGGCTTCAGCCAAGTGTTCCTATTTACTGAGTAGCTAAACAATAAAGTATTTGTTGTTGGAACCCGGTCTACCTCGTGTGTTTTCCGAACAAAACACTGGCGACGAGGATGGGATCGTCCTAAACGAAAAAACCTGCACGCAGTGATAAGAAGTCCAGATGACAACCAAGATGCCTGGAAACAATGCACCGCCCGCACCCTTCAATCCCAACGAAGAGGATTGGGATTCCTATGCAGATCACTTCCAAATGTATTTGGAGAGCAATGAAATGGAAGACATTTCAGAGCAACGCAAGAGAGCTGTGTTCCTGACTCACTGCGGGCCAACGGTTTTCAAGATGGCAAAGGCCCTTGCGAAGCCCCGAGACGTTAAACAACTAACGTGGCCAGAATTGCAAAGACTCCTCAAAGCACACTACACTCCGATGGTGTCAAACTTAATAAAGCGACACGAATTTTACCGCAGAGACTAGAGAGAGGGAGAGACCGTCGCCGACTTCATTGCTGCCCTTAGACAACTAGGGGGTGAGTGTGATTTCCTGAACAATGTTGAAGCGATGAGGGATCGCGTGGTGTTGGGTCTGAGAGACTCGACCGCACAGAGTAAATTACTCAACAAGCCCAACATCACCGTGATCGAAGCCATCGCGGAAGCCACAGCCGCTGAAGCTGTGAAAAAATTGGCCGTCGAAATGAAAAAGATGAGCACGCACAGCGAAGAAACAAACCCAACCAAAGACAGAAAGCAGCCTGCCACCACAACCCACTACGAAGAGTCTGGCAAAACATTCGAATCGAGCGAAGAAGACGACAAAGTCCACCGTTTGCTCACAAACAGAAAAGAGCGTGAAAGAAGGAATTGGTGGGAGTGCGCTGGCTGCGGAGGAAACCATCCCCGAGCCAAATGCAGATTTCTCGATGCCATCTGCCGGCATTGCAAGAAACGAGGGCACATCGAGAAAGTCTGCAGGAACAAAAAATGCTACAGCCCAACGAGACGCAGAAATTCCCCAACACGAGCTGAGCCTAAATGAGCTGAGAGAAAGTGGCAACAAGAGAAGCGAGCCAATACACACCAAACTGTCATTATAAAGAGCGCTCAGACAGAAAGCGGGAAGAAAATTAAAGTCATTGTAAAAATCGAAGGAAAACACTGCAAGATGGAAGTGGACTCGGGGTCCTTCCTCTCCATGGTATCGTGGGACACAATAAGACAGCTAGTCCCAGGTATCAAAACCAAAGAATTAAAGAAGCAGCACCTAACTCTCAAGGACTATCAGGGAAACCAAATCCCTGTAGTCGGCATGGGACAATTCCGAGTCGCCTACAAACATCACGTCAAGGTGCTACCGCTGACCATAGTCGACCAAGACAGACCAAGCCTCCTGGGCATCGAATGGTTCGCGCCATTGGGCATCGGGATGACTGGGATCGATCGAGTGACTACAACCGGCTGGGAAGACGACCTCATCCGAGAATTCCAGGACGTTTTTGACGGCTCACTTGGCAAGTATTGGGGAAATCCCATTTCTTTCAGTCTAAACCCCCAAATAGCCCCACGAAGAATAAAAGCCAGGCGAGTTCCTTTTGCACTAAAGGCAAAAATAGAGGAACAGCTGGACAAATTAATAGCCCAAGGGGTGTTAGAACCTGTGGACCATGCCAAGTGGGAAACACCTATCGTCACACCGGTCAAACCCGACGGGTCCGTTAGAATCTGTGGTGACTATAAGGCTACCCTGAACCACGCATTACAACCAAGCGCATACCCGGTGCCTGTAGTCCAGCATTTGCTTCACTCCCTGGGAAAAGGAAAAGTTTTTGCTAAACTTGACTTAGCACAAGCCTATCAACAGCTCCCAGTGGACCCAGAAACTGCTGAAGCACAGACTATAGTCACCCATAAGGGTGCATTCAAATGTCACCGACTCCAATTTGGAGTGAGTGTGGCCCCAGGCGTCTTCCAGAGTCTAATGGAACGCCTCCTAAATGGCATACAAGGAGTCGTACCATATTTCGACGACGTCCTGATCTCAGCCAAAGATGAAACCCAATTAAAAAACAGACTCAAAGAAGTACTAACTAAGTTCAGGGAATCTGGCCTCAAAGTAAAAAGAGAAAAGTGTTGCCTAATTAAGAATAGTCGAATTCCTGGGCTATTTAATAGACGGAGAGGGTATACACCCTACAGACAAAAAGATTAAAGCGATTAAAAATGCACCAGAACCAAAAAACAAGACTGAATTACAAGCCTTTTTAGGACTAATTAACTTCTATAATGTATTCCTGCCAAATAAGGCCACTATAGCAGAACCATTGCACCGTCTTTTAGACAAAAAAGCAATTTGGACTTGGGGTTACAAAGAAAAGCAAGCCTTCCAAAAAATTAAAAGCTTGCTATCATCCTCAAACGTTCTCATTCAATTTAGCAATTGCCCTTAAGAGTGACCTGCGACGCCTCCCCATTTGGAGTAGGTGCCATCCTAAGCCACCAACTACCGGATGGCAGAGAAGCGCCCGTCGCATATTATTCGAGGACTTTATCTAAAACCGAGCGGAATTACAGCCAATTGGACAGAGAGGCACTAGCAATTGTCGCAGGAGTGAAACGTTTCCATGAGTACCTATACGGGCGGACTTTTCAAATTATAACAGATCACAAACCGCTAATAGGAATTTTGGTGGGAAACAAACCTACACCAAATATCCTCTCCCCAAGAATGACGAGATGGTCAGAGTTCCTAGCAGCCTACTCATACACTCTGACACACCAACCGGGGAAACAGATTTCACACGCGGACGCTTTAAGCAGAGCACCCTTGCCAGCGACTGAAGAAGACCCGGCACCAGCGATGACAGCACTACAAATAGAGACTTGCCCCGATCTACCCATATCAGCATATGATGTTGCCAGAGCCACCGCAAAAGACTCTTTGACTGCCCGTGTTCTTAACTGGGGAGGTAAAGGCTGGCCGGAAAATAAAAAAACTGAAAACTTTAAACCTTTCCAGACCAGACAAACCGAACTTTCTATTCAAAAAGGGTGTTTACTGTGGGGATTGTAAAAATGAAAAGCCTTGCTAGAAGTTATGTCTGGTGGCCGGGTATTGATAGGGACATTGAATACTGGGTAACCTCGTGTAACAAATGTCAAAAAATTAGACCATCCCCACCCAAAGCACCCATTAGAGATTGGGAAATTCCACGGGGCCCCTGGTCACGAATCCACATCGATTTCGCTGGTCCAACTAAAGGACATACCTTTCTGATTGTTGTGGACGCCTATTCTAACTGGTTAGAAGTAAAAATTATGCCATCAACAACAACTGAATTAGTAATAAAACAACTGGACAGCCTTTTTGCCACCCATGGCATTCCGGACGTCCTCGTGTCCGATAATGGACCACAACTAACCAGCCTACACTTTGAACAATACCTAGCCTCCCTAGGTATTAGACATGCCCTAATCGCGCCGGCCCATCCGGCTGCAAACGGTAGGGCAGAGAGAATGGTCCGATTTACAAAGGAAGCGTTAGAAAAAATGGACACTGGAGATGTACAGCAAAAAATTAAGCGATTGCTCACACTCCAGCACATAAAACCCAGTACCACAACCAACAAGTCCCCAGCAGAACTAGTCATGGGGAGAAAACTAAGGTCACACCTTGATAGATTGCACCCAGAATTCACGCCAAAAAACCCCCCCGACTCCTCTACACGGTTTAGAAAATTTGAAATTGGCGATTTAGTCTACGCCAAAAACTTCACTGGGGACCCAGCATGGCTACCAGGACAAATTACCCAAATAACAGGCCCCAAATCCTACCGGTTAACAGTAGATGATGGCAGGGAATGGAAGCGGCACATAGACCAGCTTCGATCCCGAAATATAGAAAGAACCACAGACATACAACCACTCGTCGAAAAAACCGACGAATTGCCAACTAAGGTGGGGGGGGAATCACAAGAATTAAATAAAGAACCGTTAAAAAATAAAATCAATGAAACACATGAACAAAAAGGGCAAATAAAAGACTCACTGTTTGGAGAGACTTGCATGAAGAGCCCATTGGAAGGGGCCAGCCAGGCCAGCTCGACCTGCCCGTAGGAAACGGGAGAGAACGGCAAAACCGCCAGCCTAAGAGACTCAGGCGGCGGTAAAATGGCTGACTCACCCTTCCAGACGGTTCCAGGGAGAAGAACGGACGACACAGCAGCCCCATCCGAACCGGTCGAAGTCTTCACTAAGAATGAACCGCGCAAGTCAAGTCGAGTCCGGAAAAGCCCCACCTACCTGCGAGACTACGTCACCACGTAGGACTGAACTAAGAGGGGAGGGGTGTTCTATATGTAAAGTGGGTGACTCCAAATCTGCAAACCTGATTGGTCAAATAAACTAAGGATTGGATTGGTTCACTAGGAACCAATCCAAAGAGCTGCTGAAAGGCGGCAAATTTAAGCAACTGCCATTGGCTACAAGCAGGCAAGCCAGCCTGTATAAAAGGCTGGCCTCAGCTTCAGCCAAGTGTTCCTATTTACTGAGTAGTAAACAATAAAGTATTTGTTGTTGGAACCCGGTCTACCTCGTGTGTTTTCCGAACAAAACAATAATAGTGTGGGATTTAATGGAAATTGGAAATAACAAATATCCCTAAAACTAATCTGTTAAACAGAGATTTCAGTTACTCCAAAATACATGCAGCACAAGACTGCATATTATCAATAGTTACAACTGGAATTGGGTAAATAGTAGTTCCAAAAGTCAATAGTATATATTTTATAGCAGTCATGGCATCTCAGAATTTAATATTGTTCAGGGATTCCTGAACCTGCATGACAGCCAGTTTCTATTCCCACCTCCAAAAGATTTTAAATTGCACCTTATCCAAAAAGTGCTTTTTCAAAAATCAACTGGACTTCCTTGTTTTTTCCTTGAAGATATTTCACTCCTCATCCAATAAAGCTTCTTCACTTCTAAGGAAGCTTCTTAGATGAGAAGCAAAAATGTCTTCAAGAAAAAAACCAGGAAGTCCAGTTGCCTTTTGATAAAGCACCGCTGGAGTAACCATGACCAGGATGGCTGAGAATCTTCATCGACAAATTGTATCTTATTTAATATTTGTTACTTCATCTAATGTTGGGCCATTGGACTTCTGATATGTATTATATAATGGAAGGTCCATAAAGATATTCTGAATAATAAATTGATTCATGCTGATATCTAAGTATCTGTATGTACATCATCACAAGGAACACATTTTCTGATAATCTGAATTGTATGGAGCAGGCACACTTGCAGAGAATTAGGAAGTATGGCAAACTAAACCCTCCCTCAGGATCAACTACTTCATTGCACTTGACCTGGTCAACTATCCTATATGTATCCCTCGGTGCAGTTACCATAGCAATGATCTGCAAGATAGCAACTCTGTTAACTTCACAGCGTGATGTTCTGAGGAACACCTCAGAATGAAGTTTATTTTTCTCCTTTTTAATTAATTTTTTTAAAAAAGACTATAAACTGTGAGATACAGAAGACATATAAAATGGCTCAAAGAGATAAGTACATTAAAGTAAAAATTAACAAATAAGATATATGGTATCATAGAAATTAGTTTTCCAATATATCATTACAGAGCAGATTTTGTGTGTAATGTGTAATATTAAGGCAAGAGACTAGAAACCAGAAAACTGTGGGTTCTGGCCTTTCTTAGGCATGAAGCCAGTTGAGTGACCTTGGGCCAGCCAGTCACTCACTCTCAGCCCAAGGAAGAAGTCAATGGCAAGCCATTAAAAAAATCTTGCCAGTCTGTAGGTACTTATAGAGGCAGTCACCAAGAGTAAAAAAAGAAAAGAAAACTGACTCAACGGCATACAGAGAGAGAGAAAAGAGGGAGGGAGGGAGGGGGAGAGAGAGAGAGAGAGGGAGAGAGAGAGAGAATGGCAATAGTACCGAAATGTTTTTCCCAGCTTTCTAAATTTCACAGACCTTTTGAGTTTATAGAGGTCACCCATCAAAGTAATAACCCCTTTAACTTAGTTTGCAAATGGAAGATAGAGCCTAAAGCCCTTTTGTTACCGTATCACAAATTTCCATAAATGTATGTGACTTTCAATTTCAATAAAGGAGACTCTGAAATTATCTGTAGTTATTCTCACCTGCAGAAAATATTCTTAAGGTGCAAACTAATTAGAGTTTTAGATGAACTGGTTGTCAAGGTAATAAATAATCAACTCTTCTAATCATTGGAAGACTTGCACCACTTAATTTGAGCTTTATTGTGCAGAATACAAGCCACTATATATTAACCTGAACTAAAATGCAATCGTGACTAGGACAGAAATCATCTTTGAACTCATCCAGCATAACTTTGTGCACCGAATGCAACCTAGCTATGGAGCTAATAAATTCATACTTTAAGTATTGGAATCTCCAAATGTTTATAAGGAAAAGAGATGTGGAGTGTACCATTTTCATTCTGCAAGGGAAAAGATGCACCACTACAGTCACTAAAAGCAGAAAATTAGTTTACCGATATGAAAGATGTTGCCATTTCTCTTCTATTTCATTTGTAGGTTTTGTACTTAAACTGATCTGATTCACTTTAATCACATTATTCGACTTCAAAGGAAAAGATAAGGCCACATGGACAGTTCTCTATTTCTTAACCATATCATGGAATGGATAGTAAGAACCAATGTGAAGAAAAAGCCTATTATTCATAGCAAACGTTAATGCTGCTTATAATTTGTTTGTAGGAATAGATTGGAATTAATTAAGTGTGATCACTTGTCTCATCCCATCTATGATTAGCAATATGCAGCACAAGTTCTTGGAGAATACTGCACAGGCTTAGCTTTGACAACCTACAAATGAAATTACATAGAGTCATATCTTTTCCTGTTATGCTAACAGGATGTTGCGTGTTGTTGCTTTAAAAAAATGTTTATGGGCATTATTAAAATATACCAGGAAGATAGGTAACAATAACAGTGCAACATTAATTATATGCAATTTATGAGTTCATCTACACAGACTCAATTTAGTGGTTTAATTTTTAAGTAAATTTAAAGCAACATTCTAGCAGATAAGTAATTAAACATAAGGCTGGAATTGGGGGAGGGGGAGAGTGCAGGGAGGGAAGGAAAATTGAGGCAAGGGAAATCTATTACCATAGCATGATTTTATTTAGAAAAATTATATTAGGTAATTTTGGAACAAAAACTCATGAGACCACAGCTCCCTCTCTCTTCTTAGTTATTTTTACGGTGAGGTTCATCCCAGTCTGTTCATATACTCAGTTAAGACAACAAACTCAATATGCAGGCTCCAAAACATTTATTTGTAAGGATCTGCAGAACCTAGTCAGTCGTAAAAAGGACATATTAGTCATGTTTCTAAGGTGAAAGACCACCTCCTGCTGTCAAATACAGACCATATCTACACTAGAGGAATAAAGAGACTCAAATTACAAATAAATTATTGGCGACGAGTTAGGCATCAATCACTCCATATTTGGATAAAGATGACATCATGGTAAGAAAAATATGTGTCTTAGAATATTTTCATATCTCTACAGTGTTGGGCTGTGCTGTGCCCATATGGTGCTTAACCAGGGGTGGGATTCAACCAGCATTACTACCGATTTGGTATTTGTGTTTTGCACAGAGCAGCTAAGCAGCTGAGATTGAAAAAGCAGGAAATAAAGGACAGATAAGAGCCCGGGTGGGCAGGTGGGCCAAACAGCAACAGTCACGCAACCGGTTCTGTGTCTGCTGCTCTTCAGAGCTACCGGTTCTATAGAGCCGGGCAGAACTTGTAGTATCCCACCTCCGTGCTTAACTCTAACTAACAAAAACACATTTCTCTATTTGTATTCATTCTTTGTAAATAAGGCTTGCTATATATACTGTATATGGGCAGATCAGAAAACATGGGCCATCTTCCATCAAGCAAAGTGCATTTTTGGCTCAAGTAACTTGATCATAATATTGACTACTAGAGATTCCTAAAGACACTTCTCCTTCAAAATATAGAACACACATACACACACTTTTTCAAGGAGGGACTTCAAATCATTCTTGCTCCAGGAGACTGAGACACAAAGTCAGCTAGTTGACTTTGGCCAGTCTCTCTTTATTCCAAAACTTTAGGGACAAAGAAACCTAGACAGACAAAAAATTGAAATACTGTAATAACCCTGAAAAGAGTATTTAGGATGTATAAGTCAGGGTTCCAGAAAAACAAACTCCAACAGAAAAACTCTGAGGCATTTTCTCAAAGTTCCATTTGTCATACTGGCACATCTGGGAAAACCCGAATCTGATAGTTCCAGTTTTCCTCCAATAAGTAAAAATTATAAATCCACCCCCTTCATCCATCATTCTATTACATGCCCCAATCACCATCTATTCCAATTTGAGACATCCCTTCAACCACTCCTCCACCAGGTGCAGGACTAACATGACCTTGACTTTCAAAAAGAATGCTATTATGTCTAACTATATACGTTCCATGAAATCCCCCCCTCCCAACTTCCCAAGCTCAAGAATGTGGCAGCGTGGAAGCTTCTGGTGCTAATATGGCTTCCAAAGCTGACAGTACAAGTTCAGTTTAAAAAAATCATATTACTTTACTATCTGCATTAATAGCTTGCTATTCAGGTCTGGCATTTTTCCCCGTCCGGGTTTAAAAATAAACCCACAGAAAATATTGTAATTGTTTATGTTCACAACATCTTGCAACACAGGGAGATTTCATCATCATTTTCTCCTAATTTATGAAACTGTTAAAGTAAAGTGCTGAACAGTGTTTCTTTAACACAATCACTAGAACCAAATAATATTGTTGTCTGCAAAGTTTTAAAAACCTTTCTTCTGTTTAGCTTCAGATCTTTCAAACAGCTCCTCAATTAATATTTATTTCAGAATTTATAGCAAGCAGTTTTTAATCTTTTGCACTACATCAGTGCAACATGGTTAACTTAGCCACGAACCAAACATAACTGCTCCCTTTTAAATTTGAAATCACAATATCTATGTACCAATAATAAAGGGGAGTAAATAAATAAAGTAAAGGGGAGATAATAATTTCTGTCATAATACCTTAACAATATTAACAGGTTTCAGAGTGTCAGGTGGCACACTGCAGAACTGAGCATTATTAGGGCAATTCAGCCAGGCCTTAAAAGTGAATTTTCTCTCCCACTACTTGGCTTCCTGGTTGGTTCCAACATTTTCTGAGGAATCATCTTGTCCTAACAATTTGGGATGAACAGTCTTTGAATGGTGTGGGTATAGGAATGGATTTCCAGAGGGGGGGAAATTGCAGACTACAGGAACTAGGAGCACTACTCAAGTGACCCTGAGGACACAGATAAACTTTCAAGTGCTTCAATGACCCTCTAAAACAGGGGTGTCAAACTTGCGACATCACGGCGGCATCACATGATGTATCGGGACTTTTTTTCCCCTTCGCTAAACCAGGCAGGGGTGGGGCCAGACTGTGACACATCCCGCTGCAAGTTTGACACCCCTGCTCTAAAAAGATAAAAATGACCAGCTGTCTGCAAGGAACATAAACCCTTCCATTCCCCACTATCCTGTCAGAGCTGAAGATGAGCTTCTTGGATTAGCAGCAAAATATCTTCCAAAAGAAAAACAAGAAAGTCCAGTTGCCTCCTGAAAAAAGCACCTTTGGGACCACTATGACTTGGATGACTGAGAATCTCTACAGACTTTTAGCTATACAATTTGGGATGAACACCCTTTGAATGATGTGGGTGTAGAAATGGATTTTCAGAGGAAAAAATTGCAGACTACAGGAAACAGGAGCACTACTCAGGTGACTCTGAGTGTTGCGTTCATGGAAAGAGAGACTTGAGACCAGCATGACTTTCAGCTCTTTTATTAGTTGCTAGGTTCTGTCTGACTGCGGAACCGCAGCAGCCGGTTTTATAGAGGCTGCTCGTGGCTTGCGGCCAATGATGGCTCATTGAAATCTCCTGCCGCTCAGGCGGGCCAATCATATGGCGGCAATTGTCGACCAATCACTGTCGTTTAAAACACCAATCAGATTCGAGTATTTGTGGACCAATGGGAACAGGATATTACGAGTATGCTAATATGTAACACCCCTCCCTTCTTGGTTTGGTCCTACGTTACGTAGTCACGTAAGTAGGTGGGGCTTTTGTGTTGTCTACTTGACCTGCGCAGTTTAGTCGCGTCATTGTCTTTAGTGGGTTCAGACAGGATTGCTGTTTCTCCTGTCCTTCGTTGTGGAACCTCCTGGAAGGTGGAGTCAGCCATGCTGCTCCCACCTGGTCTATCTGGGCTGGTAGAGTCAGCCCGGCTGCTCCCTTCCGGAGTGGCTTCTTGATGTTTTTCCGCCACCTGTTCTTCTCTACTGAAGTCATCTTCAGGTAAGTTGTTGTTTCTTTCTTGGTTTATTTGAGGATTTGGTTGGTGGTTTGCTTTTCGGTTTTGTTGCAGTGTTTCTTGTGCTAATGGAGGGTCTCCACCTCCCCTTTTATTTGTGTTTGAGGGGTCTCGCCCCTCTCTGGTTTGATTATTATTATTTTTGTTTAATCTTTGCTGTGGTTCTGGCGTGTAT
Source organism: Laticauda colubrina (assembly GCA_015471245.1). NCBI lineage: Eukaryota > Metazoa > Chordata > Lepidosauria > Squamata > Elapidae > Laticauda > Laticauda colubrina. The sequence continues at coordinate 20,657,501 of BLBF01000006.1, forward strand.
GTGTGTTGTTTTTCTTTGTACCTGGATGTGTTAGTGGTTCTTTCTAATGTTTGTGATCTCAGTTGATCTATGTGCCTCCTCAGATTCTTCCATCCTCTGTTTCTAGGCTGTATGATCGGGGTCCTGTTTTTTGGGTTATTTTTGCCGGTACCCACAGTGGGTGCCCCGTGAGATTTTTTGTGTAGATGAGGTCCACTATTTCGAATGTGTGGTGTTTGCTAGAGTAGTCTGCTGGTTTTTCCGGGCTGTATGTGGGGTGTAATCTATCCAGGTATGATCTTAATTTTCTGCCCATCAATAATTCTGCTGGGCTTTTATTTGTAGTGGAGTTAGGTGTGATGTGTTGTGTCATGAGCATTTTGTAAATTTTTTCTTGTTTTGTTTGTTTGTGTGTTGTTTTTAAAAACTAATAAAATTTGTTTAAAAAAAAAAAAAGTCTCGTCTTTCTCATTTTGCGGCCACCCTTTTCCTACCCAGTTTAAAAATTGTGCCATCTCTTTGTCTCTTGCAGTTTCTTTCGCAATGCCCGCTACGGTTATGGATAGGTTTGGTAATGTTTCAATTTGTAGGGTGGATGTGGTTGGTGCCAGATCACTTCCCAGCTCGGGTAGGCGAGAACGGCTCTGGGCATCAGCGTGTGAAATGTCCTTGCCTGGCCAGTGAATTAATTTGTAATTGTATGCAGCAAGGAACTCGGACCACCTCATCAATCGTAGGGAGAGTATGTTTGGGATGGCCCTGTTTCCCGTGAGTATTCCCAAGAGTGGCTTGTGGTCTGTGATGAGTGTAAAGATCCTACCGTAGAGGTATTCATGGAACCGTTTGACCCCAGATATTGCTGATAACGCCTCTCTGTCCAACTGGCTGTAGTTCCTTTCAGCTTTGGACAGTGTTTTGGAGTAGAATGCGATCAATCCTTCTCTCCCATCTGGTAGCGTGTGGCTGAGTACGGCTCCGACGCCGAATGGTGATGTGTTACAGGTGACTGTCAGTGGTAGGGTTTCGTTGTATTGGATTAACACAGATTCGGATGTCAGCAAATCTTTTATTTTCTGGTTAATAATTGGCTCATGGCCAATGACGGCTCGTTGAAATCTCCCACCGCTCAGGCGGGCTAATCATATGGTGGCAATTGTCGACCAATCACTGTCGTTTAAAACACCAAAGATTCGAGTATTTGTGGACCAATGGGAACAGGGTATTACAAGTATGCTAATATGTAACACTGAAGACACAGATAAACCTCCAAGTCAGTGGTGGGATTCAAAAAATTTTACTACTGGTTCTGTGGGCGTGGCTTGGTGGGCGTGGCAAGGGAAGGATACTGTAAAATCTCCAGTCAGAGGTGGTATTTGCCAGTTCTTTGAACTACTCAATATTTCTGCTACTGGTTCTTCAGAACTGGTCAGAACCTGCTGAATACCACCTCTGCTCCAAGTGCTTAATAAACCTCCAAAAGGATGCAAATGGTCAGCTGTCCGCAAGGAATATAAATCCTTCCATTCCCCACTATCCTGTCAGAGCTGAAGAAGCTTCTTGGATGAGAAGCGAAAGGTCTTCAACAGAAAAAACAAGAAAGCCCAGTTGCCTCCTGAAAAAAGCACCTTTGGGACATCTCGTCCTAATGGAATTGGTCTGTCCCACTGTCTCTGGCAGAAAAGATATTCTCTGGACTCCATCAGCCACAGAATTTTGGCAAGCAATGTCAAAGGGAAGAGCTTTCTCTGACATGGCCCCTTTCAGTGGTGGGATTCAATTTTTTTTTACTACCGGTTCTGTGGGTGTGGCTTGGTGGGCATAGCAGGGGAAGGATACTCTAAAATCTCCAGTCAGAGTTAGTATTTGCCAGTTCTCTGAACTACTCAAAATTTCCGCTACTGATTCTCCAGAACTGGTCAGAACCTGCTGAATACGATCTCTGGCTCTCTTCCTTTTGGTAGCTTGTAATGCTTTTAATGCTTTATATTTATGCTTTTATTCTATTTTAATCTGCCCAGAATGATTCTGAATAGTGTGACAGACTACATACAAATTTCATAAATAAAAATTGATACTGTCCTGCAATCAACTATATTCCACATTCCCACCATTATAAGAACTAGGGGATAATATGCAAGACCGTATATGTATGCATATTTTCCATCTGTGAAATGTTAGAATGGCACTTCTTTTAAAGCTTCCTTTGTACTTTTTGGAGTCACTGATCTGTTATCAGACATAAATCTTTGCTAAGGCTTTGGTCAAGACTATGTACCAATGACACTGTAGCTTTTGCAGTTCATGCTATTGATCCAGTGTGAAAGCCTTTGCTTTGCTTCGCTTTGATCCCTGGGCTGATTAGTGTGAAGTATTCTCTGACACACTTTAAACCAAACAGGCTCACTGGGGCTCGCTTTGTTCCTGGTAGTGAGTCTCTCCTGGCAGACTTTCAAATTCCCACCAGGTCTCCTGCATCTGCATGACAGGGCCAAAAAGGCAAACAGGGAAAAAAAAGCTTCCATGTGAAATTCCAGCTGAGAAGCTTTGAAAAATACTTGGCTGGAAATCTATTTTACAAACACGTAAAAAACATCCCTACCCACAAAACTCTTATCCCCAAAGGCCAATTAAACTTCCTGGTAGTTTTTCACCTTTGAAGAAGGTGCCTTTACTCTCTTCTGTTTCTCGAATGTTTCCTAGATGCATATATTTTGGAACAATCTTGGCTTTAATTTAGAAGTAAAATGAGTTTTCTAAAAGAATATGGAGGGGAGAAGGGAACAAAAAGAGGTTGGGTATCACCGAAGCTAAGTTATATGGATAGCCCTTGACTTAAGAGGCCAAAATTATGGTCATATGTCATGCCAATCATTAAGCAGGTCAACACCTGACCATGACTTTTGTTACAATGGTCATTTAGCAAATGCCACAGTCATCAAACCAATGTCATGGTTGTTAAACAAATGCCATCGTTGTTCAAGAAATCCATATAGTTTCATTCTAAATCACAGTCTTGTGGTTGCAGGACACTGCAAAAACTATAAAGTGGGCCTATTGACAAATGTAAAAAACACAATACTTTTTTTGTCAAGCATGAATTAGATAACAGATATAATTAGAACATGATTATGATTACATGAAATGAGTACGAATAAAAGGGGACATTAGGACAGGGATGGTAGGCACATTGGTGCACTTATGCACACCCCTTACAGATGATATTATAATATGACCCGGGAGGGTCCAGTATAACTTCAAATGGTCACTAAGGCATTAGTTATAAGGGGGGACTACCTGTACTAATGCCGTTTGTTTGTGCTGTGTGAACCGAGACACTGTAGTTTCTAAATGATGATTCATGCAGAGGTGGTATTCAACCGGTTCACACCTATTTGGGCAAACAGATAGTGGTTATTTGGCATGGGTCGACGAACTAGTGGCAACCCCTAGCTGGCCAGGCCCCCAACCTGGTCACCCAGTCACTCACTTGCCCCAATCATTCTCCTAGCTTTCTGTTCCCCATGTCCTCTTTCTCCCCAGGGGCGAAAGGAGGAAAGGCATGGATGCTTTATCACTTTCCCTGTGTGAGTTAAAGTACCTGGAATGAGAGGGAGTGCGGGCTGACAGAAGGCGTGAATCGAGCCTTGGAGCACTTTTGCAACATAAAAGAAATTCATTTTGAAGCAGGTCCTTTAAAAACTTCTCCAAGGATTCCCCATGGACGCTGCAAGTATTGCTTTCCCCATGTGAGTTAAAGTGCCTGGAGTGAGAAGGAGCAAGGTCTGACAGAGAGGGTGAGGGAATCCACTCCAGCCTTGGAGAAAATTAAAGGAACTGCTTCAAAATGTATGTCTGTTAAGCTACAAAAGTGCTGTCTGTGTGTGTGTGTGTGTGTGTGTGTGTGTGTGTGTGTGTGTGTGTGAGAGAGAGAGAGAGAGAGAGAGAGAGAGAGAGAGAGAGAGAGAGAG
>BLBF01000006.1:20661457-20695972 GCA_015471245.1 Laticauda colubrina
AGAGAGAGAGAGAGAGAGAGAGAGAGAGAGAGAGAGAGAGAGAGAGAAAAGAAAGAAAGAAAGAAAGAAAGAAAGAAAGAAAGAAAGAAAGAAAGAAAGAAAGAGGAAGAGAGAGAAAGAAAAAAAATAGGGAGAGAGAGAGAGAAAACTCTGTGCTATTATTTTTAATTGTTCTATTATTTATCATGTGTTAATATTTTACACTGTCCCTACACCTAGAGTGATTTTTCTGCCTTTCTTTCGCACAGGGCTACCACATATTTTTCAGGGTTTACATGCATTCAATGTCAATAGTTCAGAGCATAAAATACATATGTGTTTAACAAGAATTGAAAGAGACTTTGGCAGTCTTCTAGTCCACCCCCAGCTCAGGCAAGAAAACTGAGGATGCCAAACTCTGAGTAGAAATCCTGGGAAAGGTGTCAGAATAACAGAATAACACTTAGAAGGGACCTTGAGGTGAACCCGATACCATTTCAAAGAAATGGCTGTCCAGTCATTTCTTAAAAACTTCCAATGATTGAACACCCAGAACTTCTGGAGACAGTTTTACTGGTTAATTGTTCTCACTCACAGGAAGTTTCTTCTTAGTGTTAGGTTGCTTCTCATTGTTCAATTTCCATCCATTGCTTCTTGTTTGCATTCTGCTTCTTTGGAAAATACATTGTCCCCCTTTGTTTGTGGCAGCCCCTTAAAAGCCTGTTGCCTATCACATTCTTGAGTAAAACATGTGAGCCACTTCCTCCTTTCAGTGGTCCATGAAAGTACATCTATAGTATGCAGATAATAAAGTCAAAAAAGGTGAACAACTTTTTTACAGAACTATAGATAAGTTGAGGCTGGGTGACAAGGAATGGCTGGGAGGGGAGGGGCCAGGTGAGGCACCCCTTGATGTGAGTGACATTGAGTTGGCCATGCCCACCCAGTCACATGACCACCAACCACACCCGCACAGTCACATGACCAAGCCACGCCCACCCAATCACATGACCACCAAGTCACATCCACCCAGTGACATGACCACCAAGCCATGCCCACCAAATAAGCCATGCCAAAAGAACCGGTAGTAAAAAAATTTGAATCCCACCACTGGACTCATGGCATAACATACAGTGTGAATCCAGCCAACTTTGGTTTAATAGAACATATAGAACATAGAATAACAGAGTTGAAAGGGAACTTGGAGGTCAGGGGTGTCAAACCCCTGGCCCACGGGATGCTTAGATCTCTCCCGTGGGGCTGCCCTGGAAACAGAGAAGGATTGGCCCACAGTGCCTCTGCAAGAGAATACGGAGCTTGGGAGGGACGCAAGCGCTCGGGCCACCACAAGGCCCCTGACACAAGTAACATCAAGCTGGCCAGGCCCACTACGCCCATGCTCCCCCAGTCCCTCCGAGGTCAAACGCAACCCTGATATGACCCTCAATGAAATCGAGTTTGACACCCCTGCTGTAGGTCATCTAGTCCAATCCCCTGCTTAAGCAGAAGACCCTATAAATGATTGTCCAGTCTCTTTTTACACCAAGACAAATTCCATGTGTGTCCAATCACACTTGGCCAATAAAGTATTCTATTCTATTTTTGAAAGCCTCCAGTGATGGAGCATCCACAACTTCTGAAGACAAGCTGTTCCATTGGTTGATTGCTCACACTGTTAGGTAATTTCTCCTTAGTTCTAGGCAGCTTAATTAAACTATGAAACCACTAGATGTTATGTGAACATAAAGAGGACTTTAGCATAAAGAGAATTTAGATTTTCTTCTTTCTTTTTCTTCCCCTCTTTTTCTGTCTCTTTCCCCATCTCCCTAGATATCTGGTTTCCATATTCTTTTCTGCAAAGGTTGCCTGATATGTGGAAGATAATGTACCTGAGCAATGCATGGACAGATACAATTTTGGATATGGGGAAGATATAGTGGTTATGTACAAGTTTATTTTCCTTTTTAGAAAATCTATAGTTTATGTCCTAAGACTTTTAATTGCAAATCTTAGTGTTAATGTCAATTTCTTTTAATTTTATGGAGTTTTTTTACTGTTAGTTGTCCTGGACAGAAAAGCAAGGTTTAAACTGAAGATAGAAAGAAATGTATGTATATGTGATCAATTACTTCTGTTTTCTCTAGTATATTGCATTTTCCCTAAGTAACTTATTTTCAATTCTTGTTATCTTATTTCCTAAAGTAGTTTTAAGTAGATGATGCCTTCTGTTGATGTCTTTCCATGAATAATGAAATGCTGAGTTTACACATTTTCTCATAATCTAGAAAAGAGTCTTAATAGGTCTGATTAGATTTCTCATTATTTTGAGGGACAGAAAGCATTGAATTATTGAACCCTGCCTGACTAAATTAGATTGTGTTACCTCAGTGAGATTCTCTTTGGCATTTAAATAAATACTGTAATGAAATTTTGGCTCATTTCTGTTTCAGTGCTAGCTTTTACTGGGGCTTTGCCTAGAATTTCATATTGTAAAATTCCGTAATAATCTGTTGGAAGCAACAAATCTTGGAAGCACAAACAAATCTGGAACAATAATTTTTCTGAATATATAATATCCAATTAGGATGAAGAGGTTTTAGTGGCCATAAAATCTATGATAAATGGAAAGAATAATCAATTATTTATTGCTGTAAAACTGCCATCCCCACTTTATTTCATGCAATACAGGTAGTCTTTGATTTACAACCACAATTGAGCCCAAAATTTATGTTGCTAAGCGAGAGAGGTGTTGAGTTTTCCCCATTTTATCAGCTTTCTTGCCACAGTTATTCACCGCAGTTGTTAAGTTAGTAACTCAGTTGGAAAGTGAATCTGGCTTCCCCGTTGACTTTGCTTGTCAGAAGGGTGTACAAAGTGATCACATGACCCCAGAACACTGCAACCATCATAAATATGAGTCAGTGGCCAAGTATCTAAATTGTGATCATGTAATGTGGCCATGGGGATGCTTCAATGATTGTAAGTGTGAAAAACAGTCATAAGTACCTCTTTCTGTGCCACTGTAATTTCAAATGGTCTAAATGAACTGTTTGTCAGCGTTCCAGCAAACGCAAATGCTGTTGTAAGTCAAGGGCTACCTGTATCTTTCAGGTGGGTATAGAGTTTTTGGATGATCCCTGTAAAAGCAATGGAGAATTCCCATTCTGATGATTGCCTGATGATTTATATGGTGGAGAAAAGGAGAAGGCATGTTTCATTGTGTTGATATGTGGATATTGCTGTGTTTGCCAAAAAAAGGATCTGAGAAATAATTTCATAAGAGCATGATGTATTTCTCCTATTTCAGTACATTTTAATAAAGACTGTTTCTTCTGAGGATTAGTAAATGAGGCCAAAATTGTGGGGCAGGCAGTAAGAGGTGTCAGATCTGCCCAAGTAGGTCTCTAGAAAAGACAGACCCTCAACTTTATTTGGTTGAAGCGATCAGTGATTGCAGCAAAATTAGGCTGAATATTCCTGCATAAAGAGTACTGGTTTTCCCCTTTCCCTGGACCTTCCACTTAGACCAGATCATCAGTGACCAATGACATCCTAGAGTGTAATGTTTCGGGAACATTAAAGATGCTGAAATGTTTGAGACCTGAGCTCTGCACAAGGTTCTAACAGCAGTGTTCTTTTTCCACTGACTTTCTTTCTATACTCATTTTTTTCATTCCATTTTGTCCAGTAAAGAAACATTAAAGGATCACAATCTTCAATGAAATATTTTTGTTTTTAATAAGTGTCTACTGCAATTCTTGTAGGCATTTTTAGGCAAGGATGCTTTTATTATAGAAATAATTATTCATAAAATTTAGTTTTACATAAATATATCTTAAAATAAGTTTTGGAAGTAGACTAGATTAGCAGCTTGAGTTCATAACCACCATGTTTGTTTTTAACTTTTCTGAATACTTTTCTGGATTAATTATCATGACAACTTGGTTTTGTTGTGTGCTAGGTATTTCTAATTGGCCTTAAAATAAGGTCAAGGTTTCCCTGTCAATTATGTCCAACTCTAAAGCATGGTACTCATCTCCATTTCTTGGCCAAGGAAGCCAGTGTTGTCTGAGGACATTTTCCATGGTCATGTGGCCAGCATGGCTAAATGCTGAAGGAGAACAGAATGCTTACAAACAGCTATCTGGGCAGGAGTTGGGGCAAGTAATGGGAGCTCACCCCCTTGTGCAGAGCTCAGGTCTCAAACATTTCAGCATCTTTAACCATTAAGCCATTGTGCCCCTGGCCTTAAACTATCAGCATTTTAATCTAGATAGTGATAATTTTCCTTTGTTCATTAGGAAGATAGTGCAGCTCCTTTGCTCTTGGATTCAAAGACCTTGATTCAAATAAACAAATAATTATTTCATTTGCTTTTTAATCTCTCTCTTCCTGGAGAGAGATTAAATGAACATTTCTTGAACAAATATTATAAAACATGTTTACTCTTTAAAATGCTGTGCATATCCATATTAAATAGATTAATGAATAATTTAATTCATGGAATCAGGGAGCAAAGTGTTAAGAATTAAATTAGTTTCCCTATCATTTGCATTATGTATGGGTCAAATTGCAGTGAATTATCCATACGGAGTTTTTCCAAATGAAACTATACTGATTTTGCTAAAGCTCAAAAATAGTTCTAAATGACCTGCAAGAAAAATTCTAATAAATAATGCTTGACAGCAGAGACCAGAATGAAATGCTCAATGGACTTTAATGTTAGGTTGGGAAAACCCATTACTGTGAGAATCAAAGGAGACAGAAGACAGAATCAAATGACTTTGGAGTAGCAATAGTTTTAATTTAAGGTTAATAAGATTAGAGATATTTAATCCAGTTATTGGAAACCATATTTTAATTATGAGGATATACTTGTAATAGAATTTGGAAGTTTCCCAATTAAATATAGATATAATTAAGTTTAAACACATGTTATCTGGATTATTGTGCAAAATAGAATACTGAAACAACCTGATGCACAGAGCTAATATTAAACCAATTTTTGGAAAAAAAAAACAGATAGCAGATAACTTGTTATTTTGGAAACTGTTAAATGATAAATGAATGGATGTGATTTATTATTAGAATGTGATTTCAAATATTCTATAAAGGGCAGAAGCTTGTAAAGGATCACAAGAATAGATGCCACTGGCAATGTTAGGAAGGTTTGCATGGAAGTATACAATGAGAAAACTCACCTCTCATCTATACTGTAACTATTCTTCTGACAGAAGACTTGATTAGCCGGCTTTTAAAACATGCCAAAAGATATACATGGGCTGTGTGGAAGCAACAGATCTTCTTTAATGGGTGAAAACTCTTGAATAAGCTTTATCACAACAGCCTCTTACTTGAAGTCTTAATTATCCCTGGCTTTTTTGAGCTAAGCCCTGCTGAGTCTCCTTTAACTTTCTTTGCCTTATGGATAATTCTTGTTAAGAGCTCCTTGTTAGTGATCATTCGAAATCAGTATTTTTAACCAGTGATGGGATTCAAAAAATTTTACTACTAGTTCTGCAGGCACAGTTTGGTGGGTGTGGAGTGGCTTGGTGGGCATGGCTTGGTGGGCATGGTAGGGGAAGGATACTGTAAAAACTCCATTCCCATCCTTCTCATACTTGGGAAGGATCCCAAGTAATCCTTCCCAGGGGAAGGTTACTGCAAAATCTCCATTCCCTTCCCACCCCACTAACCTGCTTTCCAGCTCCATTCTCCTGTGCAGGGCAACAAAAGAAGACCCAGCTAATCAGATGGAACTTGGAAGGCAGAGAATAGATGGGGGCAGTCAGAGGTGGTATTTGCCGGTTCTCTGAACTACTCAAAATTCCTGCTACCTGTTCTCCAGAACTGATCAGAACCTGCTGAATACCACCTCTGTTTGCAACCCATCCTTGAGGTTCAGGTCATCTCAGTAAGTCCGGTGGTCACAGGATCGCAATCTGGATGCAATGAGTTTACACTTACAATGGTAGTGGCATCGTATGATGACATGATCACCATTTGTAATCTTATCTGACGGGCTTCCCACAAGAGAAACCAGCAAGGAAGATTGCAAATCACTTTGATAGGTTTCCAAGTGTCTCTCCAGCTGCCCCATTCCTTCTATGCTTGCACTTTGCTTGCTTGCACCCAAGTACATTTGCATGCTCTCCCCCACAATCCTGGTCAATATTTTCCTCCCCTGGGGTCCTCCAGACCAGAACAGAGTAATGGCAGAGAAATTCTTTCTCACATTTTTTATGCAAACTTTCACACTCCTAATTCATACTCCTTAAAAAATATTCAACTAGCAATAGCAATAGTACTTAGACTTATATACCACTTCACAGTGCTTTACAGCCCTCTCTAAGTGGTTTACAGAGTCAGCATATTGCCCCCAACAATCTGGGTCCTCATTTTACTGACCTCGGAAGGATGGAAGGCTGAGTCAACCTTGTGCCTTCCATGAGGATCGAAATCCTGCGAGTCAGCAAAATTAGCCTGCAATACTACATTCTAACCACTGTGCCACCATGGCTCCTCCAAAACTCCTAGAACAGTTTTATGATTTACACACCAAAGTATACACTTGCCCATATTTTATTCAATGAGTAATTATAAGCAATTATAAGTACACACAAAATGTGCTACACTATAGAAAAATCAATTACAAAAAAGCATCTATGGGGTAGTACATGAATCTGTACGAAATTTTAAAATGCATTTCATGAAGGGTAAGAAAATATTCTTAAAAATCAAGAAAAAAGCACAGAAAAATAAAAGAACACCAAAAAGTATGCATCAATTATGAACAAATTCATATGCATGTAATACAATACAATTTCCTAATTATTACCATCTCTTTGAAAAAAGATGGGAAATTAAACTTATAAACTAGTATCTACAGTCCAAAATTCTACATTGTTATCCTAAAATACATCCTGAAAGAAGAATGCCTGTGGAAATTTAGAAAGTTACATGAGCTTTTTCAGAACTATTATCTATTATCTAAAAACAAAAGGCTTCTAGATTTCTAATATCTCTTCACAAGATAAAATCATGCAAAATATTTTTTCTGTTTGTGACTCACTAATTTCTAGACCTTAGTAAATTACTCAAATGAAGAGAAGGATTTGATACCAATGAGAACCGAGGAACAAAATTAATATATGAAATATATATTTGTCTATTATGAACACATCCCTATAACCTGCTATTTCTGAATAAACATATGCTAAGCAGAATTTGTGTCTCACAAATCTCCATTGTTTTCTGAGAGTTAGTTCACATACAATCAGGAAAAAAAGAAAAGATGATAGCAGATCAACCATTGCAAAACAGAGGACAGATGAAAACCATCAGAAAGGGGTTAGGAAATTCATTACAAGGGCAGGAAAAAGAAGATAGATACAAAGAAGTAGAAAGAGTTGAATATAGTTTATATATAAGGCTATAAGGCTTACTTGTGCTACATAGCAGATAGAGGTTTCTAATTATCGCTTTAGGAAGATTATGGCTTCCTAAACTAAAAAAATAATAACCTTTAGGAATTAAAAAAATACATATCAGGACATAACTATATTAGGAGTATTTGCAGAAGTAGGCAACAATCCAAACTCTGGCTTTGAAACTCAATCATTTTAGTATGTAATACATTTATGTAAAAAGGACCAGGACTTTAATTGCCATGTCCAACATTTTGGTACTATTAACATCCAACCACTCATGAAGGCTCCTGTAAAACATCTCTAAATGATTAGTTCTGTTGGGTAAAGGCTGACACCTTACTATCTTTTTCTTCCCATAGCTTCTGGGATTCTCCAATAATATTATGCAAACCTTTCCTAACATGAGGCAAGTCTATCTCTTTCCTAAGTGCATACAACATCATGATGTGTGTACCAATGGGGAACAGCCATCGCAGCTTGCAGGACAACAGCACAATGCTGCTCTCATCATTTCATGCACACCTATTAGCCTTCCTGTAGATGCCTCTGAATATCACAGACATTCATTTCACATGTCTTTTTGGAAGAGCTTCTAGAGTGTTATTTTAATACTTTCATGAGAGTGGATTATAGATTCTGTGTTGTGGAAAACACAAACTTGTAAATTGGTAAATTAAAATAGAGGACTTGATTTTTGAGCGGTGTACATATGATGCTTATAAATATCCATAATAAATCTTTTTATTTTTTCCCACATAGGTATACAGGTTTCTCCTGTGAAATAATAAAGAAGATCTTCCTTTTACATTCTTTTGGTTCTTAACAATATTTACTATGGTTGATCAATCTGCCCTCAAGTTGATGTCAACTACATTGATTATTTTTTCCCAGAACAATCTGGAGAATCTGTCTGCAACCTGACCTCAAACTAGTCCAAGGATTTACTATTCCTGGACTATTATCAGAAGGCTGGCTGATATTTGCAAGAGATTAGATAGAGAGACCCAAAGCCTTTCTGATGCAGTACCAGAGCATATGCAGAACAGATTGCAGGCTTAGTTTCTTCAGTTCTGAAGTCCTGCTCTTATAGATGCTTGGCCTCTGCATCAAATGGCATGAGGAAATCTAGGATACCAATAAATATAGTATAAAGAAGCTGTACTGCAGACAAAACTAGTCAGGCAAGCTACTATGTATAAGTAACCAAAAAACTTCAGTTTTCCAGGCACTGATGATCTGATCTAGTCTGGTCACAAAACAGGAAAACAACCAAAAGCCCAAACAGTGGAATACTGAGCTACATATGTATTTGCTACTATTGGATTAGCACAGGGGTGTCAAACTCAAGGCACTGGGCCCGAATCCAGCCCTGGGAACAGTGAAGGACTGGCCTGTGGTGCCTTTGCCAGCAAGAACAGAGCTCGAGAGGGCCACGTGTGTTTTTGTTGGCAGAGGGTTGCAGGAGACCGTTGCAGCTGAAAACAGAGCTCAGAGTCCATTTTCACTGGCAGAGTGCTCAAGCTACCGCCCCGGACATGAGTGGTGTCGAGCTGGCCACACGAGCCTGGCCACACCCACTCCAGCCCCCTGAGATCAAACACAACCTTTATGCAGCCCTCAATGAAATCAAGTTTGACACCCCTGGATTAACATCAAATAAGTTGTAAGTTTACCTTCTATTGGAAACATTCAAGCAGAGGCAGTACAACCTTGCCAAGATATTAGAATAATACTTCTCAATATTTTCTGATAGGTCTTACATCTGTGCTCTCTTCAATATCTGACTTATTGTAAAGTATATCTCCCCCAAATATTAAAAATATAATAAGCACTTCTGGGGGAAGGGGGAAATCCAGTTTAATGGTCAGTTTCAATTGGGATGCACTCAGTAGCAGCTACTTGGAGACACTTCCTGTCTTTCCATGTTCTATCACTTGCCTTCCTATATGTGTAAACCTTCTCTTACCTCTCTTCCACTTTTGGACAAAGAGAATATGAGAGCAAATAAAAGCAAATTAAAAAGTGGTGAAAGTTGCATCAGTGTTGTTACAGAAAAATGCCTTCTGGTTGAGAAGCCTGAGGAAGTTAACTATATAATAGATACTTACAGAGTAAAGAAGGAACACAAGCAGATCGTTGCAGAATCACTGGACAGTAGATTCTGGAGAGTTCACAGCAGGCTATAGGATAAATTATCTGTTAGCAAGAAAATGATCAGTTCTATATCCACCTGCGTTCAACTGTAATTTTCTTCAGGTTTTCAAAAAAACAGTCACAACATAATTCAATTTGGAAAAAACATGGATACAGCCTTTGTAATACCCTTCACACGTACAGGAGCATGACTAGAGTGGAATACATCTTCAGTCTATATTTATTCTTCATAGAAGTTAAGAATCACCAAAATCCCAGATCTCACAATGCAAGATAACCTCCACTGTCTCCATTGCAGAAAATCAGTCCTCATACATGGAGGTTGACATGAAAAATTGGTGCTTCTAGGATGCTTATTTTTGTTGACCCTGCACACAAGTTTATTACCATCAGCTTCCTTAGGGCCCACATATTTCTCCAGCAGGCATATACTGTAAATGCTTCTATTTCTATTCCACCATCAGGAGCAGCTAAAATACAAAAATTAATGAAAGCATTCCATTATATATAAACTTGGGCTCCAAGGTTATTGCTGTTCTAGAAAATCAGAGCAGAAGTCATGATTTCATGGTGGGTTTTCCATTCCTAGTTGATTAAGGGAGCAACAGGCCAGATATTTCAGTTCAACTGTATTTCTTATTAATTTAACTACTGGTATTGTGGAAGCAATCACCTGTGAACAATAAATACGAATTGTAGGTATTTCATCTGAAATTGGTCACTGAGAGTATAATATTTTCCAACTGATTCTGCATAATCCAACCTACATGCAGAAAACAAGTTTGGAAAAGATTGGTATCAATATGAGGAGGAGTAGAAGACGACCTTAAATCAAGGACTTTAATGTGACAACAGGTAAGCTATTTTCAGCTATAAAATACGAGGAGGGCATCAAGTCATACAATATGCTTTATTCTATAACTATCAGCTAAACAGAAGTGAGAACTTCAACCACATGGATAAAAACAAATATTGTTTATAGGCAGCATATTTTATGAGCCTGATATGCACATCTAATTTTGTCTGTCCAAGTAGAACAGATTTGTTTAATCTGGAAATATTTGTCTAGGAGTGTGCGTGCATCTGATACAACGTGTGTTTTGCTACTCTGAAATATATCTCCTTGGAGAAGAAATTCTTCTATCACTGTAGGATGGAATAGTTTTAAAATCCAGATCTTTTCTGAAAACATAATGCAGGTACCAGAAAGAGTATAAAACAAGAAAATCCACTATTTACCATTTATTAATGTATATTATGAAGATATTATTCCCAAAATTTAATCCAATATTATGACCAAGGTAAAATATACAAATTTGTTGTAATTCACTGTGCCATGTATGATTTGCTTGGTTATAGTTGCCCATATTCTTATAACTTTGCCCTGTGACTACCACAATATCCTATATGTGAGATTGTCTTTGAAACAGTCCTGAAATGTCCTGAGAAGTGAAATGTCTTCAAAAGAAAAAAACCAGAAAGTCCAGTTGAAAAAGTTGAAAGTCCTCCTGAAAAGCACCTTTGGAACAACCATGACCTGGATGACTGAGAATCTCTACAGACTCCTGAATCTGCAGTTGATTCCAGAAATAGGATGGCAACATGATTAATCATGGTTAAGCAATTCAACACATCAAGGATGTCAAACTTGCAGCATCAGGCGACGTCATGTGTTGAACTGTGATATTTTTCCCCTTTGCTAAACTGGGCGTGGGTGTGGCCAGCGCATGACAGATCTGGCCTGTGGGCCATGAGTTTGGCAGCCCTGAGCTATTATTCTATTATTCTAAGGGACAGAAATTGTGGCAAAGTTTTAGGAGGAACCATTATAATCATCCTCCCTGGTGCTGTGTCTTGTATATATTAACAACCATTTCACTATTAATCAAAGAAGATGGGATGATTCATGATACAGTATATAGGGCACAGACTGGCATTTCCATTTTGCTCTGCCAGAAAGTATAGTATTGGTAAATGAGTGTCCTTACTCATGCCTGCTACAGAAGTCAATTTGTGTGAGGCTCACAGTTTCCATGCATGTCCACTAACCAGATGCTGGTTACGATCTCATGTCTATATTATTGTTTAAACAGTGCATCTGTGTCCAACCCATGTCTTCACAGTTGACTTAAATATTACAAAAGATCATACTCCTCCAGTGACCTCTTGTGAAAAGAAAACCTTTTCCTTTTCAGAAGCATTTCAATCTTCTCAGCTGATTGCCAGCTTAATGGGAATTAAGGGCAGTCCTTATATTCTCTTCAAATGCCTCCTGTACATATAAAGTGAAAATAAAATGGTATTCTAACTAGATGGGTATTCAAAACAAAATTGTGCAACTTGCAAACAATTACTAGAAATTGTAGATGCACAAAAAGAACTATTAATATTCAAAGTTGTCTTCCACTGACAATCAGTTGATTTGGTATAACCTGCTTCCCATTACTTTTTGCTACTCAGGCAAATATGTTTTCATAAGTGTCTCTCTAGAAAATATATCTTGAATTAGTTTCCTAAACCTCAGAAGTGCAGGCCAACGTTGTCCTGATTAAAATCTGCCTGACACAGCTTCACTCACTTTAATGAGATTACACAAGATCTTTTTAAAGTCTATTTATTTAAACTTAATAGCATGTTTTTGCAATGGGTTCATTAACCAAGTCATGTTGACTATCACTCCAGGATTCTCATGTGTGTGTTATGTAATGCTACAGTATGTGTTCAGGGAAGACAATGTACCTTTTGCTTATATGATTTTTATAAGTGACCTTGGGAGAGCTAGTATCTTTGACTCCCATGTTGGAAAAGAGAATAATAATCCATTTTTCAAGGGTGTAATAAATATACTATAGATCATAGTTTGATCTTCCTTTTATTAATAAGTCAAAGTGACTGAAGAGTCTTTGGTTAGTTCTTCTGCTTCCCAAGTCCAAAATCCAGTTAAAGCAAGTAATGATATAAATTCCATAAATTGTCCTTTTTAACCATCCTATCATGCCTTGGTGCTCCCCCAATCCACTGAAATTTCCCAATGCTGTTTTATGCATAATGTTTGGTCAATCTGAAAGCATCTCCCCATCATCGTTTAGACCCTAGTTGAGTAGAACATCTTGGTTTAGTTCACACAACAACTTTTACAAACCAGGTTAATGTAGCTATAAAAACTGAGTCTACTAAATTGTGTAGGATTAACCGCAGTTAAGATCATTACTTAAATTGGGCAATTTTCTAGAAATTAATGTTTGGAGATGTCCAAGGATTTCAGTGGATGGTGAAAACATAGATCAGATGGTGCAAATTTTAAGGTTGGGTTTTTTAAAAAGAAAATCTTATGTTTGGAGTGGAGATAAGAGATTTGTATTTTTAACCTAATTTGTTGTTGTTTTTAGTCTAATTTACACTCTAGTTTGTCAAACTTTCTTTTAACAAAATGTCAAAAATAGCATTACTTAGAAAACTCCACCAGAAGTGACTCTGAAAGACCCAAAAGAGAGTTCAGAGCTTTCAAGGGATTCATTCCCAATTCAGCATGTTATGCAAACCTAGCATGTTCTGGTTGTGTTCTGGTACAAAATATTATGAAAAGGCGTAATTCTGTAACCAAGTTAAATATAATATTTCAATGCTACACAAACTGTGTGGATTTTATGATTACTGTATGAATTTACATATGTGGATGGTATCAAACCTTAGAGATGAAAAAGTGGGCTGGAAGGCTCATAGGTGTCAACAGCCTCTTTCTGATATATTAAAGCAGCATTACCACTACTTATTTAGTGGCATTGACAAGATTGAGAGAATCCTGAGCATGATGATCCCAGAAGTTCACATATACATTCTTTTAGATCAGAGGTGTCAAACTCAATTTCCTTGAGGGCTGCATCAGGGTTGTGTTTGACTTTGGGGGCTGGGTGGGTGTGGCCAAGGGTAGACATGGCCAGCTTAATGTCACTTGTATCAGGGGTGCCTGCGGCTGTGATTGCCTCCTGCAATCATGTTTTTGGCTGTGATTGCCTCCTGCAACCCTCTGCCAGCGAAAATGGAGCTCTGTTTTCACTGGGAGAGGCACCAGGGACCAGTCCTTCGCTGTTTCCAGGACAGCCGTGCAGGCCAGATTTAAGCACCTGCGAGCCAAATCTGGCCTCTGTACCTTGAATTTGACACCTCTGTTCTAGATGGTCAGTCATTTGGTATGTGACACTGGATCAACTGTAAAAATGTAGAAAGGAATATCAAATATGTGTTGGAGATGTAAAGGATTCAAACTAAGAGAACAAGTATTCATCCTTGGTGAACATGTAAGAAGGCTGGAAAAGACCTAAGGCAGAACCTTGTGGCACCCCACTGCTTACTTCCCTCCATGTAGATTTAGACCCATTAAGGACTACTCATTGAGCATAGTTTGTCAGCCAGTTGCAAGTCCATCTAGTGGTGTGCTATCTATGCCCCTTTTTTCTAGTTTACAAAGAAGTAGGTTGTGGTCTACTTTGTCAAATGTCTTGCTGAAATCTAAATATATTAAGCCCATGTCACACTGAACCAATGGATGCAAAGAGGATGTAAAACGGACAAAAAACCTTGCCATCCGTTCGAAAACGCGATGTACTCAATGCCTCCGTTTGGCTTCCTCTCTATCCGTCCAGCATCCGATTATTGACATTTCATCCGCTCCAAAAGTTTTGGGCTGCCCAAAACTTTTGCGCGGAAAATGTATCTAGTTCGTCCGTTCTGCATCCGCTACGCATCCATTATGCATCCGTTACGCATCCGCCTGGCATCCGCTGCGCATCCACGCAACTCGCATCTGCCTGAACACAGGGAGGAAGCGGAAAGGACGCGGAACAGATGCAGAACGGATGCAGAATGGAAACAAAGCGTTTAAAGCGGAAAAAACGTTATCAGAGGGGACCTATCTCGGATATTAAGGATGTCTAGAGGATGCCTAGAGGATGCAAAGGGACACCTATACTGCCTACAAAAAGGGGGAACAACTCGTCTGCATCTCACTTTCAGACCAGCAGCTCACCTGTGCAGACCTCTGCAGCCTTCATCTGACTCTTCCTCTTCCACAGCATCCAGTCATGTCCACCGTGGATCATACCACAGTGCTTTTGGCAGCCACCATCCTTCTGCAACAGTGCGAAGCCATCTACAGGCTCTGTGAACTCTACTACGGGAAGAAAAGGAGGCGGCCAAGAAGCGTCTGGGTCCGAAAATGGATCAGGAGAAGAGCAGAGTACGGACTGTACAACAAGCTGATGGTGGAGCTCAGGAATGAAGACACTCGGGCGTTCCAGAACTTCATGAGGATGCCTCCAGCCATGTTTGACGAAGTTGTGCAGCGCCTGACACCCAGGTTGACCAAGGCAAACACCAACTTCCAGCCCAGCCTGGAACCTGGGCTCAAGGTGGCACTCATTCTGTGCCACCTGGCCTCAGGGACCACCTACAAAAGCATGCAGTACGGTGGAGGTAGTCAGAGAAGCGGTGCAGGCCATCATCGAAGAATACAAGGAGGAGCTCCTCCAGTGCCCCTCCACTGAAGAAGGATGGAAGAAAGTTGCAGAGCAGTGGTATCAGAGGTGGAACTTCCCCCACACCGTTGGAGCCATAGATGGGAAGCACGTGGCCTGCAAAGCTCCAGCCAAGTCGGGGTCCACTTATTTCAACTACAAGGGCTTCTTCAGCATCGTCCTCTTCACCATGGTCGATGCTGACTACAAGTTCATGTACATCGATGCTTCAGGCTATGGCTCATCTTCAGATGCCCAGGTATACAACACCAGTCACCTCAAGGAGGAGCTGGAAGGCAACCTCATCGTGGGCTTCCCAGATCCAGACCCCTTGCCCAATGACACGCAAGATGTGCCCTATTTCATCGTGGGGGATGACGCCTTCTCCCTCAGAACCTACCTCATGAAGCCATACACTTCCAGATTCCTGACCCGTGAAGAGAGGATCTTCAAATACAGGCTGTCCAGGGCAAGGCGGGTGGTGGAGAACGCCTTTGGCATCCTGGCCAACAGGTTCCAGGTACTTCTCACCACCATGCAGCATCGCCCAGAGACCGTGAGGAGGATCGTGGAAGCTTGCTGCATCCTGCACAATCTCATGCGCACCCGCTACCCAGTCTTGCAGAACAGGCTCGTGGACTTCCAGCAAGGAAATGGGGACATGGAGCCTGGGGAATGGAGGCAAGGGCGAAACCTGATCGACACTCAGGATGTGCAAGGCCACAACAGAGCCTCACGGGAAGGGAAGAAGCAGCGCAACCTCCTGAAACAC
The DNA here is from genome assembly GCA_015471245.1 of Laticauda colubrina. Classification (NCBI taxonomy): domain Eukaryota; kingdom Metazoa; phylum Chordata; class Lepidosauria; order Squamata; family Elapidae; genus Laticauda; species Laticauda colubrina. Next base: position 20,677,306 of record BLBF01000006.1, read on the forward strand.
TGGTGCAACTCCCCAGCTGGAGCCGTGGAGTGGCAAGACATGATGGTAGATGCTTAATGGATGCTTCCTTCAGCCTGTCTCATCACACAGATGAGATTGGGCCATGTATGTTGGGTGGGCCTACAATGAACAGGGCATTCAATAAAGAGTTGTGTTTGTGTTCAAATGATCAATGCTAACATTGTTATTGATAAAAAAGGGCCCTAGGTGTGGCACCTGGGAGGGTAGACCATACAGTCCCACTATGCTTGCACTGGAGGTTTATCTATCCCACAGCTATTAGCCATCCCAAAGGTATCCCTGCCCATCCCACAGGTATCCCTGCCCATCCCACAGCTATTAACCATCCCACAGGTATCCCTGCTCACCCCACTGCTATCTTAACCCATCCCACAAGCATGCATAGGCTTAAACCAATTCTAAAAGTTTCCACCAAGACTTTATTAAAAAAAAGAAATGAAGCAAGTGTGTGAATCAAAGATAAACTTTATTGAACAACAAGCTGTAAAAAAAAAAATGACCCAAGTCAAGTGTCCAAATAAAGTCCACAGGTAGCCAGCTACCTGGTCTCTGGCACTCTTCTTGGTCACTCGGAGGTGTGCACAGTCTCAAGGGTGAAGGGTCCAGGTACTGTGGTGGTGGGTGGTGCTGGAGTGCCTGGCCTCAAGAGGACAACAGGGGATGGTGTGTTGAGAAAGCTCTCGGACAGCTGGCTCAGCCCCGTGATGCTGAGAAGTCCTTCCTCCATGCCACGGGGTGTCAGCCCCAGTACTGATGAGAGATGTACTGAGGCCGGGCTTGGCTGTGGGGTGGAGGAAGGAGTAGTGTAGTGGGGCTGTCTGGTCTGCAGCTGGGTGAGGACTGGGGTGGGTGGCATCATTGGCGTGGGTGGCATCGCTGTTGTCGGTGACATCATTGGCGTGACATCATGGGATGCAGGGAGGAAAGGATAAGGGAAAGACATGAATGGCATGATCTATGGGTGAGGAAAGGGCCTTGATCCTCTTCATGGGCTGCAGCTATGAGAACTGGTTAAAAGGATGGACATGCATATGGAGCAGTGCTGGAAACAAAGCATGGAAATATCTCCAGTCTGTCATTCCTCTCAGGGTTCGGCGTCCTTCCCTGTGTGTGTTCCGATATCTGTGGATGTCTTCAAGCCCTTATCTTGCCTGGTTCCCTTAATTGCTTTAGTGTGGTTTGTGTTGTTTTTACTCTTATGATTTATAGGCATTTTTAGTTTAAACGGCAATTCTTCCTTTTCGGAATTGCTTGTGGGGGAGTTTTTTGTCTCCAGTCAAGGATATTTGGAGCTTTGAAGCAAAGTGAAGGAATAAAAGAGGCTTCCCCTGTTTTCGTGACTGTGTTTATTTTGTATCCCACCCTGGGTGATCACAGGAACATTTTGTTTTGTTCAGCATACATTGGGTATTCCAAGACAGCAGAAGGAATAGGAACTATATCTTGCACTATGTCACAAGTACCGTTCATCCCTTATCAAGAACTTTTGCATAAGTTCTTTTGCAAGTACTTGCAAAAAATTTCAAGGTCAGAAGGAACTGAATGTGCCTTTTTTCCCCCTTTCTTTTAATACTAGCAATCATTTATCCTGATTATGTTTTGAAGCAATATGTTTTCTCTTGTGCTATTACATTCAGACTTTCCATTTCTTTTGACCATGATAAATAGACATGAAATCATTATCTTGCTCCAGAACCACAGAGATTTGTTGGCAAGGTAACAGCCCTTGCCAACAAAATGAGTAAAAATGCCCAAAGTTCATTAAAAATCAGTGTCATAGATTGACATTCACAATAACACAATTTTTGGTGTCTTGAGGATCCTCATTGATTGAATTCACTGGGACTTGTGTAAACATGCACAAGAGAAAATATCTCATGAGTTTTTTTCCATGAGATTTAATGCATACATGGGAAAAAGGGGAACTGCAGGCTCCTAGATACATTATTGCATGATGAAAAACAAAAAATTATACCAGCTACTAAGTCTCTTAGTCACGGGTGTCAAACTTGATTTCATTGAGGGCCGCATCAGAGTTGTGTGACCTTGGGGGAGAGTGAGAGGGGGCAGGGGACATGACCAGATCAACATCACTCATGTCCGGGGTGCCTGTGGTTGCCCGAGCATCTTGCCAGCAAAAACGGAGCTCCATTTTCACTGACAGAGGGTTGCAGGAGGCTGTCACAGTCAAAAACAGAGCTTGGGAGGACTCACAGAGCTTGCCCTCCCGAGCTTCATTTTCATTGGCAGAGAGACACCACGGGCCAATCCTTCATTGTTTCCAGGGCAGCCCCGCAGGCCAGATCTAAACATCCTGCAGGCCGGATCCAGCCCACTGGCCTTGAGTTTGACACCCCTGCTCTTAGTAATTAAATAAATGCAGTGCATTCCACCACAGGCTTACCAGATATCTGAACAGGAAAAGAAGGACAAGGACTGTTGGAAAGGAATAGAAATGAGGACATGCTGTTTGACTTTCTTGGCATCCATGACAAAAAAATCTCAGTGAAAATTTGGAAAACAAAATGTACCTCTGAAATTGCTTTTCCCATTATTTTTCAGTTGTAGTATTTTCCCAACAAACCTTTATTTTCAAAAACATAGGCTAATGATAATATAGGTAGACGTCAACTTATGACACAATGAAGCCCAAAATTTATTTTAAGTGAAACATTTGTTAAATGAGTTTTGCTCCATTTTGTGGCTTTTCTAGCCAAAATTGTTAAATGAATCTGACTTCTCCATTCACTTTGCTTGTGAGAAGGTTGCAAAAAGTAAGCCCATGATCTTGGGATGCTTCAATGGTCATAACTATGAACCAGCTGCCAAGCATCTGCATTTTGATCACATGATCATCGGTAACATTGGTAGGTAACATTGCAAAGTAATATTGCAATGTTGCAAAAGTCATAACTGTGAAAAATGGTCATAAGTCACATTTTTCAGTGCCATTGCAACTTTAAATGGTCACTAAACAAACCATTGTCAATCAAGGACAATTGACAATGTATACAATTGACATGTTTTCCAAATGTTACCTTAGATTATGGTGATAGAAATTTAAGAGGGCTGAATTTAAAAGTATTACTAGAATCAAGAAATAAATTCAGTGACATACATCTCGGTTGTCAGAGTGTTGACACACAAGGAAAAGAAAGAAGCAGACAAGACACAAAAGTTTGAACAACTATTGTGAAAACTGTCCAATTATTTTTATTTTTAAAAGAGAAACACTATAAAAAGGGTAGACAATGTGTGATTTTATACAACTGTGCCTGCTGAATGAGGAACATGAGGGCAAAAAACTTCTTTTGTCAAACGTCTAGTAACTCTATCCATGAGGGAAATTTTATCTGGGAAGTTTATCTTTGTTGAAATAATTTCTAAAGTAGATTTGTTTACTGAATAGGAACTCATAGAAAAAAATTGCCAGAACTTCCCTACCCTGCGTTACAAGTTTATATTCTGAATGGTAGTTTATTTAACTGGACAGATTTCTCAGAATATAGCAGAAGACTCTTCTAGGGCTAAATCTCAGTCTGTCCCATATTAAGGTTCATCCTAGCCAGCAGCTATGTCCATGTCATTCTGTCCTGACATGGATGAGCCTTCATCTCCCCAGCCTTGTAGAATATGTGTCTGCAAAATCTCCAAAGAATAGTCCAGAGAGTTTCTGAAAGAGACTGTGTCTGTCTACTAAGACATAAATTGATTTTTTGTTTTGTTTTGTTTTGTGTGCTGCTGTGATAATATCTTGTCCTTTTGCTAACAGCTAACAATGTTTTTATTCTACTGCAATTGCTGATTGGCCTGGAAATTCAGATCAAAAGAATATTGAGATTTCGTCAAGTCGTTAACTTCCATATATAGGCATTATTTGTATTATTGTAAGTCACTAGTTTGTATTAATACAATCTAATAAGCACTATTTTTCCATTCGATAGTGTCAGTTCTTCAAGACTTCCCAGAGAGGTCCTTGCAGTCTTTCAAAAGTGGTTTGTCGTTATCTCCTTCCTACAGCTAAAAGGAAGTGATTGGCCCAAGGTCGCCCAGCTGACGTTTGTGCCCAAGGCAGAACTAGAGCTCATGGTGTCCCAGTTTCTGATCTGATGCCTTAACCCCTACATGAAATTGGTTTTCTAATAAGTGCTACAATATTACATTGATATAATTTATAAAATGAAATAATTGATATAAATATAATTAATGTATAAAAAGTAATAATAGCAATAACACCTAGACTTAAATACTGCTTCATAGTGCTTTTACAGCCCTCTCGAAGCAGTTTACAGAGTCAGCATGTTGCCCCAACAAGCTGGTGTCCTTATTTTACCAACCTCAGAAGGATGAAAGGCTGAGTCAACCTGAGCCAGTCAGGATCGAACCGCAGGCAGTGGGCAAAATCAGCCAGCAATACTGCATTCTAACCTCTGCGGCACCACTGCTCTTAATGTTAATATTGTTCTAATATTATGCTAATATTAATAGAATCTAATCAACACTATAATAAGCATTGAAGATGTTGCCCAGTCGGTAACAAAAGTTCTGCAAGCAAACAACCAAGCTCAGAGAACACAAAGGACTCCACAGTAAAAACTACTGTAAAGGCCTTTAAAGATTGAACTATAAAAAAACAGTGGAATGAATTCTCAAAAAGAAATACATAAATAGGCTGCAAACCTTGTTTGCTTTTTAATCATGTTCTGTATCAGCTCCAATCTTGTTCCTTTCCACAGAAGGTAATCTTTCTTTGAGGCACTTCAAGAGTAATCTCTTAGTGAATAAAGCAAAAATGAAAAAAAAAAAGAAGAAGAAAGGATACAAGCATACAAGATACAAGAGGTTTTTTGCTTTCTCTTTTCTCCCAAGGAGAAAAAAAAACATGTTTTTGTTTTTATAGAAGCTTAGGACTGCAGAAAAATTGGCCCCCAAAATGGCTATTGCCGTTATATTAAATGATATTATTATGATCCTATTGTTTCCATATGATGAGAACTACTAATCTATAGAACTAATCTATAGATTTTGATGAAGACAACTTAGAAAGTGGGAGACTTTGAGTTCAAGTCCTGCCTTAACCATGAAAACTGACTGAGTGACTTTGGGTCAATCATTATCTCTCTCAAGCCAATCCACAGGGTTGTTGTTGTGGGGAAAATAGGGTGTGTTGCAGAGGTGGTATTCAGCAGGTTCTGACCAGTTCTGGAGAATCAATAGTGGAAATTTTACAGTATCCTTCCCCTGCCATGCCCATTAAGCCACACCCACAGAACAGGTCGTAAAAAGAATTTGAATCCCACCACTGGTGTGTTACATATGTTCACAGCCTTGAGTTATTTGTAAAAAATAATAAAGCTGCAATACAACTAAAAAAATAAATTATACTTCCTGAAACTCTGTTCTGTGTTGAGATATGAAAAATGAATGCCTTGTAAGGAAAAGGAGCATTCAAAGGATTTTCATTGTTCTTGTTCTTGGCATGATCCTATGTGGTTGATCATCAAAGAAGGTACCCAGCCATGTGCCTAACAATGCAGTTTCTCACTAAGTTTCATTTTCATAGCACAATGCCTTTGCCTAGGAATTTAGCAATGCTGAAGAAGAGAAGGAGAAGCAGCTTTATGCATTGCAAGGATTATCTTGGATGTACGCATAACTCGGTGGCCATTGCCAGCCAAAAATAATGGAATTCATGTTAAGTAATTGTGACCTTCTGTTCTACAGAGACTAGAGCAATTGTATTTATCACTGAGGGTGGAGGATGAAACAAATGATCCTAGGTAGAATGGAGCACTGCCATCTTCTGTTTCAAACTAGTAGCTGATCTCAAATATTCCTCAGGTTCACTTCTGAGCATGCTAGAAAAAGAAGAAAAAAACTGCTGGATTTCTGTCACAGCTTTTCCTGACCTGGAGCTCTCTAGGCACAAGTTCCAGGTTTCTCAGGCAATGGGTTCTTCATGCTGCAATCCATATACATTACAACATGGGTGTCAAACTTGATTTCATTGAGGGCCACATCAGGGTTGTGTTTGACCTCAAGGAGCCGGGGTGTTTAGCCAGGATGGGCATGGCCTGGGTAGACGTGGCCAGCTTGACACCACTTGTGTTAGGGTGCCTGTAGCTGCCTGGCTGCAACAGCCCTCCATTTTCGCTGGCAGAGGCACCGCAGACTGGTCCTTCACAATTTTGAAGGTGAGCCCGCAGGCCAGATCTAAGCACCCCATGGCCAGATCCAGCTTGCAGGCCTTGAGTTTGACATCCTTGCATTAGAAGATGCAATTTTTCAGGTTGGACATATGTCTTTTTTTTTAAAATGGTAATGCTTGCCTCATATTCAAAGAAAGCATTCCAATTGTTCCATGACTCAGTTTTTAGATAGGACAGAAACCCATATGTACAACATACCAGTACTTGTTCTCTAGTATTTTGGACATCTCTGGGATATTTTTGTTTCTCTTGTTGGTATCAACAATATTAGTTACCTGTGTTTGGGGGGGGGGGGTGTCAAAAAGTCAAGATGGCAGTCCCAATCATGTCATGAAAGCCTTATCCCCCCTTTTTTTAACATGTAGATGTTTCAATAGGTTAAAAAACAGAGTTCAGGGCAATTTTCTACATTTTATCTGGATTTTATTTTGATATGGTTTTATTTTTATATCAATGTTCATATTATCATGTTTTTTATGCTTTATATTTATTTCTTGTGATGTTTATGCATTTTAAAATGTTTTTATGACAGCTGCTGTCCCAGGGTTAGCAAGATAATTCAACTACTCACAGCAACTACCTTGCCACTTACACTGATTTTAAAAGCTATTGTCTATTTTGTGCCTTCTTGGGGGGAAGGGGAGTTTAGGTTTCTGTTCATAACATAATGGACCATCTCAAAGAGTGGAATAGCAATAATTCTTCAAGGACATCAAGTTCTCAGCTTGATGTTTAGAAAAGTAGGAGATGTGATTTGAAGGTTACAATGATAAACCAAAATAGTGCATTATTATGCCGCAGTGTCCCACAGAGGCTTGCACCATAGACAAAGGTTGTAATCATGGATATTTTAGTAAGAGGTTTTAACACCATGAAGATCTGTTGCCTCTGACTCCTTCATTTTTCATGAAAAGAAGGTCAAGGGGTTTCCTGGAGAGTTTCTTTCTTGCTGAAGCATTGCAGCCTTAGCATGTTTAATTTATTAAAGGGGAAAACATGGAGTTTGTATCAGGGCATAATTTATGAAGGAAAAGAAAGAGCTTATTGAAGCCTATAAACTCATCAAGATATATTCCAATTTTAGCCAAATGGTCACCCATAGCCTTCTAAAAAGCTGGCCCCTTCTGCTTCTCTTGATTGATTTATATAGCAGCCTCTCCTGGGGATCAGATACAAACTGGGGTATTTTCTTCTATAACTACCTTGGTTTGTTGTTCTTACACAAAGTTGTTTTTGTGTTCAGAAATCTGTTGCAAATTATTTCAAAATAATGAATAGCTGAGATAGGATAGTGGAAGCATATGAAACTGTAATGTGAGTGATTGATGTTTTCTGTGACTGGGTTGCACGAAGAGATTGTCTGTCGGCAGCTGGACAATAACTGAGTGGCCAAAAGCATTTGGGGGAGAACGTGTCAAAGTTGCTACATTGGGTTTTTGCTGAAATTCTGCTGTTGATCATGTCAACCTGAAAATAATAGCTCTCTGTTACAGTAGGATTGTTGGATGAATCTGTCTATATCTCCCATTACCACATAACCACATAAGTTATATTTTCCAGACATAAGCATTATTTGCCTTTTGACATAATGTAGATCGAGGGCTTGGTGATGTGACACAACCATTTCCATACAGTCGTAAGTCTGTAGCTATAAGTGCTTTAGAAAATATAAACTGATAAAGAAATGTATAACTAAAAGCAACCTAATCAGTTTTGGGGCAGTCCAATTTTGAACTCCAAAATTAGTCCAATTTTCACTGGAAGAATTTTGAAGCAACTCATTGTCTTTATCTGAAACAAGATATAAGAAAACAAAGCTCCATTTTCCCTGAAAGAAGGAAGGTTGCAGCTTTTTAATAATTATTTTCAACAGAAGAACATTGATGTGATACCAGTGCCAAATTTCAGATAAAGAAATTGTCAGGGGAGGTATACAAAGAAAACAAATGTTTGTGTGGAATAAAGGTGCTTTTCCTCATTGCTGTGGAACAGACAAGCATTCATCTTTTGATAAAATAAATCAGTCAGTAGGACAAACTAGCTAGCTATCACAAATCAAAAAGTAATGCCGTTCAATTCCTTAGAATGAGAAACTGGACAATGAGAAAAGCCTTATAGAAGGTTTCTCTTTATCCCAAATACTGTGATTTGAGGACAGATGGAAATATAATACTTTTCCTTCCATCACAACTGTAGCATTTTCTTCTCTGAACCTGTTTTGCCTTTGTTGGTATAATGCTACTCTAAAAGCACCAAAGAACCAGATTTGAACCAATGTTTTGGTTCAAAACATGGTTTTGGTTCATAGCTACTGCTCATAGGTAGGTGGAAGCTGTGGGTAGATCTTAAGCTGCTGTGCCATTTTTGGACCTTCCTGAAGCAAACACATGCCCTTTTCAGTCTGGTTGAGATTACTATAATGTGCTTTATGCAAGGCTATCCCTGAAGAATAGCAATAGCAACAGCATTTAGACTTATACACCACTTCACAGTGCTTTACGGCCCTCTCTAAGCGATTTACAGTCAGCATATTGCCCCCAACGATATGGGTCCTCATTTTACCAACCTCGGAAGGATGGAAGGCTGAGTCAACCTTGAGCCTGGTGAGATTCAAACTGCCAAATTGCAGGCAGCCGGCAGGCAGCAAAAGTAGCTGACAGTATTGCTACCACAGCACAGAATACTTATAAAATACAGTTGGTGTGCAATGCAGTTATTTCATTGTTAGTGAATAAGAGCCACCAAGATCATATAACTGTAATGTTACAGATCTTACGCCGATTATTAGTAACTTTCCAAGTCCAACTGAAGATGTTGATTCTTAAAGCCCCTGTCACACTGCACCAACGGATGGAAAGAGGATGTAAAATGGAGAAAAACACTTGCCATCCGTTGGTTAACACGATGCTTCCGTTCTGTACTCACTGCCTCCGTTTTGCTTCCTCTCTATCCGTCCAGCATCCATCTATTGATGTTTCATCCGCTCAGAGGGTTTTGAGCTCCTCAAAACTTTTGAGTGGAAAATGTATCCAATGCGTCCGTTCTGCATCCGCTAGGCATACGGGGGACATCCGTTCTGCATCCGTTATGCATCCGTTATGCATCTGCTATATCCACTAGGCATCCACTGTGCATCCGCGCAACTCAAATCCGCTTGGACGCAGGGAGGAAGCGGAACGGACGCGGAACAGACGCGCAGCATTTGTAGCACGGACGGAGAAAGGATGAAAGCGGATGCAGCTCGCATACAAAGCATTAAAATGGAAAAAACGTTCGCAGAGGGGACCTATCTCGGATATGAAGGATGTCTAGAGGATGCCTAGAGGATGCAAAGAGACACAAAGGGGAAAACCTATATTGCCTATAAAAAGGGGGAGCAACTCACCTGCATCTCACTTTCAGACCATGAGCCCTGCTGTGCAGACCTCTGCAGCCTTCATCTGGCTCTTGCTCTTCCACAGCATCCAGTCATCTCCACCATGGATCGTAACAAACTCCTTTTGGTAGCCACCATCCTTCTGCAACAGTGTGAAGCCATCTACAGGCTCTTTCAACTGTTCTACGGGAAGAAAAGGAGGTGGCCAAGAAGCATCTGGGTCCGAAGATGGATCGGGAGAAGAGCAGAGTACGGACTATACAACAAGCTGATGGTGGAGCTCAGAAATGAAGACCCTCGTGCATTCCAGAACTTCATGAGGATGCCTCCAGCCATGTTTGATAAAGTTGTGGAGCAGCTGACACCCAGGTTGACCAAGCAGAGCACCAACTTCTGCCCCAGCCTGGACCCTGGGCTCAAGGTGGCACTGACTCTGCGCCACCTGGCCTCAGGAACCACCTACAGGAGCATGCAGTACGGCTGGAGGGTGCCACACAACACCATCAGCATTGTGGTCAGAGAAGTGGTGCAGGCCATCATCGAAGAATACCTGGAGGAGCTCCTGCAGTGCCCTTCCACTGAAGAAGGATGGAAGAAAGTTTCAGAGCAGTGGTATCAGAGGTGGAACTTCCCACACACCGTTGGAGCCATAGATGGGAAGCACGTAGCCTGCAAAGCTCCAGCCAAGTCGGGGTCCACTTATTTCAACTACAAGGGCTTCTTCAGCATCGTCCTCTTCGCCATGGTCGATGCTGACTACAAGTTCATGTACATCGATGCTTCAGGCAATGGCTCATCTTCAGATGCCCAGGTATACAATGCCAGTGACCTCAAGGAGGGGCTGGAATGCAACTTCATCATGGGCTTCCCAAATCCAGACACCCTGCCCAATGACACGCAAGATGTGCCCTACTTCATTGTGGGGGATGACGCCTTCTCCCTCACAACCTACCTCATGAAGCCCTAGACTTCCAGACTCCTCACCCGTGAAGAGAGGATCTTCAACTACAGGCTGTCCAGGACAAGGCGGGTGGTGGAGAACGCCTTTGGCATCCTGGCCAACAGATTCCAGGTACTTCTCACCACCATGCAGCATCGCCCAGAGACTGTGAGGAGGATCGTGGAAGTTTGCTGCATCCTGCACAATCTCATGCGCACCCGCTACCCAATCTTGCAGAACAGGCTCGTGGACCTCCAGCAAGGCAATGGGGACATGGAGCCTGGGGAATGGAGACAAGGGCGAAACCTGATAGACACTGAGGATGTGCAAGGCCCCAACAGAGCCTCATGTGAAGTGAAGAAGCAGCGCAACCTCCTGAAACACTGGTGCAACTCCCCAGCTGGAGCAGGGGAGTGGCAAGACAGGATGATAGATGATTAATGGATGCTTCCTTCAGCCTGTCTCATCACACTGATGAGATTGGGCCATGTATGTTGGATGGGCCTACAATGAACAGGGCATTTAATAAAGAGTTCTGTTTATGTTCAAATGTGTGGATGAATGCTTACATTAGTATTGATAATGAAGGGCCATAGGTGTGGCAGCTGGGAGGGTGGACCATACAGTCCCACTATGCTTGCACTGGAGGTTTATCTATCCCACAGCTATTAGCCATCCCAAAGGTATCCCTGCCCATCCCACAGGTATCCCTGCCCATTCCACAGCTATTACCCATCCCAAAGGTATCCCTGCCCATCCCACAGGTATCCCTGCCCATCCCACTGCTATCCTTACCCATCCCAAAGGTATCCCTGACCATCCCACTGCTATCCTTACCCATCCCACAAGCATGCAAAGGCTTAAACCTTTTCTAAAAGTTTCCACCAAGACTTTATTGACATAAATAAATGAAGCAAGTGTGTGAAGCAAAGATAAACTTTTTAAATCACAAGCTGTAAAAGAAAAATGACCCAAGTCAAGTGTCCAAATAAAGACTACAGGTAGCCACCCAGTCTCTGGCACTCCTCTTGGTCACTCAGAGGTGTGCCCAGTCTCAGGGGTGAAGGGTCCAGGTGCTGTGGAGGTGGTTGCTGCTGGACTGCTGGTCTGAAGCGCCACTGGGGTGCCTGGCCCCGAGAGGACAACAGGTGATGGTGTGTTGAGGAAGCTCTCGGACGCTGGCTCAGCCCCGTGATGTTGAGAGCTCCTTCCTCCATGCCATGTGGTGTCAGCCCCAGTACCGAGGACAGATGTACTGAGGCCGGGCTTGGCTGTGGGTTGGAGGAGGGAGCAGTGTAGTGGGGCTGTCTGGTCTGCAGCTGGGTGAGGACTGGCGTTGGTGGCATCTGTGGCATGGGTGGCATCGGTGGAACCGGTGGCAACGGTGTCGTCCGATGACTCTGTGCCTGGACTTGGAAGGGCTGCTGCCTGTGCTGCTGGACCTCCTGGTAGCCGTAGCCCTGGTAGGTGAGGGGCTGTGGGAAGCCTTGGAATGGGAGGGACATCACCTGGGGTGGAGGAGCAGATCTGGACTGGGTGGGAGCAGGTTCCTCTGGGTCTGGAGGGTTGTGAAGCAGCTCGGTGATCCGGTCCTTCACCACCTGGTACTGGGGTTCCGCCATTTTCTTGAGGGTCTTGTTGACATAGGTGAGGAAGGGCTTGCGGTTGGAGGATGAGGAGTCGGTGTGGACCAGCTGAGAGAGGATATCTATGCTGCTCCGGATGGTGTCCCTGATCTCCAGCAGGACAGTGTAGCTCTGCCCCTCCTGTCTGGCTCTCTGCCTTTCTGTGGAGGTGGAGCTGTGGGTGGATGCGGGTAGGGCTGTGGTGGAAGTGCCGTCTCCTTTCTCCCACTGCACCAGGGAGTCCTCCACACGCTCCACCATGGTTAAAACACCTGTCCGCGGGTTCTCCGCCATGGCACACCCCACAGAAACCTGCCTGGAGACAGGAACTGACTCTCGGCTGGAAGAGGACTGGCTCTCAGCAGGCTGCCGGAGAGAGAGGGGCTGCTGCTGCTGCTCCTCAGTGGCGGATCTCACCCTCCAGGAAGCTGCACCTGGCCATGACATAAGTCTCTCTGTCCGTCAGCTTAACCGTGGCCTGGCCAGATTTCTTGAGATGCAGCTTCCCATACCAGGTGTGCATGTGCTTCCACCAGCTGAGGAGCACCTCCGATGTGTAGCCCAGACTCTCCGCCTTCTCTCTCCAAGCAGCCTGCTTCCTTTTGGTGTCCCTGTATAGCCGGTGTCTCTTCCACCACAGATAATCATTCTCTCTCAGCCACTCCAGCACCTCATCCTCGTGTTCCTCCTCAATGGAGTATTGCCTCCTCTCCCGTTCCCGCATATGCCTCTTCCTCCCTTTGGCAGGACCAGATGGGCCCTCATCAGAGGGGCTTCCAGTTTGTAGGGGCTGCTCCTCCACACCACCAGCAGCAGCAGCAGGATCATCAGCATCAGCAGCAGCAGCAGCACCAGCAGCACCAGCAGGATCATCATCATCATTATCATCAGCAGCAGCAGCACCAGCAGGACCAGGAGCCCCAGCAGGACCAGGAGCATGAGCAGGACGAGCAGGACGAGCAAGTCCAGGAGCACAAGCAGGATGAGCAAGACCAGGAGCACGAGCAGGACGAGCAGGACGAGCAAGTCCAGGAGCACAAGCAGGACCAGCAGGACCAGCAGGACGAGGAGCAGATTCAGCAGAGTAAGCACCAGCAGAAGCACCACCGCCAGGAGCAGTCTCAGCAGAGTAAGCACCAGCAGAAGCACCACCGCCAGGAGCAGTCTCAGCAGAGTAAGCACGAGCAGAAGCACCACCGCCAGAAGCTGCATCATCAGCTCCTCCAGAAGCAGAAGCAGCAGAAGCCCCAGCCGCAAAAGAGTGAGCCCGTGCTACAGAAGCCCCAGCAGAAGCAGAGTGAGAGCCAGGGGGCGGGAGGGTGGCCCTGTCCCTCTTGCCAGGGCTGGCAGCAGATGGCTGAGGCTTCCTCTTTTTCCCCATGGTTGTGGGGTTGCTGGCTGGCAGGGAGGCTGGCAGGGAGGCTGGCAGGAAGGCTGGCAGGCAGGCACCAAGGCTGGCAGGCACCAAGGCTGGCAGGCAGGCAGGCACCAAGGCTGGCAGGCAGCAAGGCTGGCAGGGAGGCAGGCACAAGGCTGGCAGGATGGCAGGCAGCTAGGCAGGCAGGCAAGGCACTCAATGCGTCTGGCAGCAGGTCTTTCCTCTGAATGGTGACCTGCTTCCGAGCTGCTTCCCTTTATATCCGCAGGGCTGACGCAATAAATCCCCCCCGCATATGCAATTAATGCAAGGCATCCGCTAGGCTTCCGCTCTGCATCCGCTTTATCCGCTGTGCATCCGCTGTGCATCCGCTTCATCCATTCCGCGTCTGCTCTGTATCCGCTCTTTCCGTTCCGCGTCCGCTTTGCTGAGGCCCCCCGGAAGCCTAGCTTCCATCATCTGCTTCCATCCGCTAGGCTTCCACTCTGCATCCGTTTTCCATCCGCCTTGCGTCCTCCCCCCATCCATTTCTTTCCGTGTTATCCGCTCTGGTTATGCAAATTTTCGCCCCTTTTGAGAGCGGATAACAATGGATGGAACATTTTTCTCGTCCGCTGTGTCCTTTTTACAAACGTTTTGCATCCGTTGGGCAGTGTGACAGGGCCTTAAGCTCTTTATTGTTCGTCACCAAGATACATTTAAGATCATCTCCTTCAGAGAGAACCAACCCACTCAGCATTAGCTAAGATACTATGAGTTCACTCCTTAAATGAGGTTCTGGAAAGCAGGCGAGCAGATTTCTTGATTTAAAATCCCAATCTTTCAAATTTCTTACAACGGGAAGTGCCCATTTTGTCACTTAAGAAGATGTTTAAAGCTGAGACTTTAATATATGCTAGAGAATTTTGATTTTTTACTCACTATTGTTTTTAAAAAATATTGTTTGTTGCTATTAAGTTTTATTGTTTTTCTAATAGAACTGTTATAAAATGTCAGAACCCTTGTGGAGTAGCAATATTCCATCTGAATGTTAAAATAAATTAAAAACTGTTGAAAACTGCATTCCAGCCATATGCAGCCACATTCTTTGTTGACTAAACACACATTCAAAAATTCAGATATCTCAATCTGGACATTTCTGTAGGAGATGATCACACTTAGTCCAAGGGAGGGATCAAACACATTAATAATCCTGAATCCCTGCATATCCACAAGAGATAAAAGTCTCTCCCATCTCACAGAAGTTTTCTGCCTTCACAAAGGTCCTACTCTCACAAACCAGAATTTCTTCAGCCCTGTCACATATTCAGTTGCTCAACCTTTGATAATACATAACACATTCCAGAATTTAAAATGTTTCTTCTGCTTCCTCTTCCTCCTTTACCACTTATTCTTTTTTTTTCTAATTGTTGTAGGAATAATAGGCCACAGAAATAGATACTTGAGAGGGCTTGTTGAATTTAAATTACCATACAAAGAGACCTGATATGTCTTTTTGTGAATGAAGCTCTTTTTCTCAGCTTTCCTGTCTTCTAAGATACTGTCACAAAAATCTGTCTAGTCTGTCTATCATAATGAAAACATTCAAAGTATCCATTATATTATTCATGGACACACATTTTAATATTCTGTCCTGCTCTTGGCTGATGAGTGGCTAAGACAGAAGCTTTCTTTATTTCAGAATTTTCTCATCAACAAAAAAGAGCAGAAAAGAACAGCCTCCTTTATGAATTTGATATTTTCTATCACCCTTTGCAGTAAAGCCAATTTGGTGGGGAGGGTGGATTTGCAGTTCAGGCAGTCCTCGACTTACAACAGTTCATTTAGTGACCGTTCAAAGTTACAACAGAACTGAAAAAAGTGATTTATGACTGTTTTTCACACTTACAACCTTTGTAGCATCCCCATGATCACGTGATCAAAATTTAGATTCTTGGCAACTGACTCATACTTATGATTGTGGCTGTGTCTCAAGATCATTTGATCACCTTTTGCAACACTCTGACGAGAAAAATCAATGGAGAAACTACATTCACTTAACAACCAACTTATCAACTGCAGTGTTTGACTTAACCACTTGGCAAGAAAGGTCATAAAATGGGGCAAACTCACTTAACAAATGTCTCACTTAACAACATAAACTTTGGGCTCAACTGTGGTCATAGGTCAAGGGCAACCTGTACATACAGCTGCATTGGGCTTCAGAAATTATGGAGTATGTAAGGAGAGGACCAGGCTGAAGCAGACTTTGGGCAAGTAAAGACATAAAAGGGAAAAGGCTACAGTTCCCCCACTCACCCAACAACAACATTTTGAGTGTGCCTGACGTTGATTGAGTTTGGCCAGAGTCACTGTTCCATGTCATTCAATAGCAGATCAAGGAAATAGGTCATTTTCTTAAGCATAATTTCACTATCTGGTGACTTTTGTTTCCAGGTGATGTTTTTTTTTTCCTGGATAAGTCTTTCATTTTCAGTTTGGATTCTAGGATTCAGAATGCATGGTTTTAATTTCTATTTTTCAGGAAAGCATCTTAAATGTTATTCCGGGACATTGAAGAAGCTTCCAAACATGCTGGTACTTTGGACCCTAAAAGTCCTTAAGCTGGCACTTTTTCTCAAGGTGCCCATTACAGGGCTACATCTCAAAGAGATTCCAATCTCAAGATCTTCTGCATAGGATCATCATTCTTTTCCTATCATCTTTCACCAGGTCTCTTCAAACAAGTCATATTTCTATGAACTTTATTTGGCCAATTCTAAAAACACATCCTGTTAAATCTAGAATCAGGCACTTTTTCTGTGTTATTTTCATTTTTAAAAATTATTGTCTTAAAGTCATACGTAATATAGATGGTGATCGTCTATATTCCTTATATCAAGAAGGAGCAAAACTGATATTTGCAGGGGGGGGGGGATTGAGGAGTGAGAATTCAACCACCTTGTTCCGGCTCAGGAGAGGTGGTAGTATGATTTGAATCGGTAAAAAATCCCCCCTGGTTGCTATTACTATTATACCAAACCACACCCACAGAGCCAGTAGGAAATAATTTTGAATTTCACCCCATAGCCCATACCCCACCTTCATCACATTAGTTACATGTGCAATACATATAATGAGGCAAGGACAGCATCTTGATTTTCTTTTAACCCTGTGAAGTTCTTGGTGCTCTCTGTGATTTGACTCACCCATGGCTATCCCCATTAGAGGAGTCTGAAAACTTCAGAGGTTGGGGTATTACCTGGTCTTGAGGTATGCCCTGTTCCTGTGTATTCAGAAATATTTTTCTCCAGACTTAATCTGT
This sequence comes from Laticauda colubrina, assembly GCA_015471245.1. Lineage (NCBI taxonomy): Eukaryota > Metazoa > Chordata > Lepidosauria > Squamata > Elapidae > Laticauda > Laticauda colubrina. The sequence continues at coordinate 20,694,159 of BLBF01000006.1, forward strand.
AAAAAAATAGATTTCTCACTTGAGCCAGTTATCCATTACACACTGTAATTACTGAAACATATTGTTTTGATTTTTAAAAAAAGAAATGATTCTATAAAAAATAATATAAGTAGAATATCATAGTTTTAGAGATAGACTGTGTGATTTGGGCATGACTGTGTGATTTGGGCAATTCCTAAGTAACATCAGATATTATAATCGGTCAAATAACTGCCAGGCCTTGGAGAATAGGTGATTTGATTCAGACAATACTGGACTTTGTTATGTGTTATAATAATGATTAGGCCACATTACTGCCCTTTCAGTAGTGTGTTAGCAGCCACGTTCTAAAAATAGTTAGGGTCAGGGCAAAGAATTATGAAGAGTCATTTGCTTTAATTTGATTGAAGTGTGAATGGAATTAGAATTAAATTTATGATATAACCAGTTCAAAGGATGACACCTGCTGTATTTAATAGTGCCGTGCCAAATTGTTTATTCCTCTTTAATCTTATTTGTGAAGGTGGAAAGCAAATTAAAGAGATACCAATGGAAATTGGGAAGAGGGCAAATTCCACTGGAAGTTCAAAGGGGGACAATTTTTCTTATTTTTACCCCCTTTTTTCTTGGACATTAAAATAGTTCTTAACATGTACCTGACCAATTGCAACAGTTCATTTACACTTCCACCTCCACCTATGAAAATTCTATCTGCTGATCCCTGGAAAATCATTGAAGATTTTCTTTGAGCACACCAACATTTGCAGTAGTATTTTAAAGGCCCAAATAAGGGGAATACAATGATTACTATTGCCCTACCTCTTTGAATTTTATCCAACATTATTTTACATACTGCAAAAAAGACCAAAAAAAAAGGAAGTTTGACTTTCACAGAGACTAAACAAGATCTCAAACATAGGGATGTTTGAATTCAATATCACACTAGTTTTTTATTCATATTCCCCTTCTGTCATATTAAAAAGTGAGATTCAGTGGCCAGTTTGGAGAACTCTTCGACTGGATCATTCCTGCCAGTCTTCCCAAGTAAATTCTAGATGAGCTAATTGTGCTTTATTGTAGATTAACAGAATCTTGCAAGTCTGAAGATACAAACTTCCCAACACCACTTTTAACCACCCAATCAATCAGGTCTTTCCTAAGTTTCTTCCTCTGACTATTAAATCACTATGACTTAATACCTTACATTCCCCAGAGTTTGCATAATTGTGTATATCTTTGTCACCTCAACTATGGAGATCATCACGTTTCCATCAAACATAATCTGCCAGCAGATTGAAAAATAGCGTGTTTAGCCATTTGTCATTTTGACCAACAGATCTCAGGCATTGGAGGTGCTCTGTTCCTGTGATTTTTCAATTGGGCTAATTCTAAGCACAGATTTAACACTTGTCTGAAATGGATTAAACTTGTGTCCAAAATTAGCCCTGCTGAAAGTCAGTGGTCTGAAGGAGAGTTGTAGGATGCTGTTGTGGAGGAGACAGTACTACTAGCAGTGAATCAAAAAACATCCTTTTTTGTAATGAAGAGGCAGTCGAGATGTTTGATCATGATCAACTGAATCATCATGATGAACTTTATTGGAGTATAGTCTTACATTTATACACATTTTTAGTTATCCTCCATCATTGGTTAACTTTGGTTACTGCTTAACTTTAGTTACTGTTTAGTATAATAGTAATTAACACAATTAATTATCTCTAGCTAAAGTCTAACATATGTTTACTTCCTCTCTCTAATCCTCCTTTAGATTAGTGACTTTGTTTGCCTGAGTTGTAATTGCTTGTAAACATTCTTTGTCTGAGGTTTGCCATCCG
>BLBF01000006.1:20695982-20707199 GCA_015471245.1 Laticauda colubrina
CTGGATTTGGAATTTTTGTCCTTCTATCTAGTCCTTCCCAACATGGGCAGATGTTGTTGTTTAATAAGCATATTGTCATAGGTGTAAGCTGTTCCAAGTGAAGCTGCCTTTTGCAATTGATTGATATAATTTTGTCAATGTTGATAATGTTTAAGTGGTGATCCAGATATTTGGTGGAGGAAGAAAATTATCCATAGTTTAAATCAATCTCCTGTCAGCACAGGTGTTGAACTTAGTCAAAAGAGTGTTCAACCCATGTTTAGAAAACAGGTCTAATGAGGTAATGTTTAAAAGGAGCTTCCATCAGATCTAAGAAGCACATTAGGGCAGGACAGTCTGATATTATACATAGTTATATGCATAATAATATTATACATATTATTATAGATGGCCATGGAGGGAAACTCTCAATGACCAGAACAAGGAAGTATACCTGCACCAGCCTAAATTGGCCAGTAAGATTTGGACAGATGGCACCCCTGACTACAACCACCTATTTATGAAGCATGTTTGACTTTATCCACAGCATAAGTTGAGGGAGAACATTGCTTAAAAGTGGAATAGCTAAATACAACTTTAAACTGCCTTATGTGATGAAGACAGGGCCATGAGAATGTCATTTTAAAAAACTGATTGCCATGTCATGTTTTTCCTGCAGGTAATGAATATACACACACAAATTCCCATAGATTCTTCATCTAACGATACCTCTAGATCAAACATTAACCATTGCCATAGGAACTCAAAAAGAAATGGAGTACACAGTAATGAAGAAGTGAATATAACAGTGCAGCCATTTGGGGTTTTTTTTTGGGGGGGGGGGACAACATAGCAATGTGCACCCATATCAGAAACCTTTTCAAGCAGATGGCACCATCCCTGTGGGAGGAAGGAGATGACAGGCACTGATTTTGCTGCTGCCAATGTAGAATTTTATATGAGGGTAAGTCTGAGCAACTTTCCTATCTGATAGAGTTGTTGGGTCCTAAAAAGTTGCTGCGAATGAGTTTTGTTTGACTGATTGCATAGTAGTCCGGACCTTGGCTAGATATGCATGCTGCTTAGTGCATGCTTTAAAATAATTGTCAGCAACTTTCATTTTTAACATGGTATAATAAACCATCCAATCATCTAAAATCTGGAGCAGAGGTGGTATTCAGCAGGTTCTGACAAGTTCTGGAGAACTGGTAGTAGAAATTTTGAGTAGTTCAGAGAACCAACAATCCACCTCTGACTAGCCCTGCCCCCATCTATTCTCTGCCTCCCGAGTCCCAACTGATCAGCTGGGTCTTCTTTGGTTGTCCTGCACTGGAGAACAGAGCTGGAAAGCAGGTTAGTAGGGTGGAGAGGGAATAGGATTTTGCAGTAACCTTCCCCTGCCACACCCACCAAGCACGCCACCAAGCCACGCCCACAGAACCAATTGTAAATTATTTTTAATCCCACCACTGATCTAGAGGAATCTGAGAGCATCTTTTCCAAGTTACAAATTCTATTGTAAGGCATATGCACTACAACAGAATTTGTTCCTTTGAAAAAACAGATTTTTTTTCTGATTTTTTCTGATTCTATTGTAGTACATATGCCCTGATTACCGTGGACTAATATGGCTCTACTTCTTTAGTGTGACCCTCTTAAAATTATTTTTCTGCAGCTCAGATTTCGATTCTGCGGCAAGCTAGGTCATCTGGATATCCATTCCTCTCTTCCATCCCATTATCACTTCTGAAACCCAAGGAGAAAATAAAGAAAACCATCATGATGGCTACATTACGACACCTATATGAGAAAGCGAAATTGATTACTTCAGAGCAACTGTTTCACGTGGCTTTTAAGAATATTGCCCAATAAATATGTGGAAGCAATGTATGCTTTTAGCATGCTGAGTAGTATCCAGCATTGCTCTCAGAGGATGTCTTAATAAAATGCAGACAGGCTGGCATTTCATTGGATGCCAGCCTTCTGGAGCATCAGTCATGACTGACAGCTGATCAGGAAAAGTGTCCAAAATACTTCTGATGGAAGCTTGTCAGGAGGTTCTGTGCATGATTTATACCCGAGTTATAAGTGATGGTGAAAAGACAATACTCACAGTCTGCCACATCTTTCAATCCAGAGGAAAATGACCTACTTATTTGTCACAGCACCAACTGCAATTTGCCAGCTTATTCACCAATTGACAAAAGTAGTTCAAAATGATGCGACACTCTTCATATTAATGCAGTTCAAATGGAGAAGCTCTGCAGATAAAATAACAATGAATTTAAGAACATTCAACATTCCATAGACCTCCATCCATCAGGATGTATGCATGTCGGCAGATACAGTACAGTTCATAGCTTTGGGATGGTTAAAGGAGAAAATCGAGATTAGGGGGGGAAAAACCTTCCCCACACTATTGTGACATTATTAACTTCATATTCTAATTTCCTTCAACTATATTCTTATATAAGAAACTCTAGTTTCTTCCCCAAACCCAAAAAACTTTAACCTTAGACTGTCTATTATTGACCTCACCCCTTTCCTAAGAGGTCTGTAGGGGGCGTGCATAAGCACACCAATGTGCCTACCATCCCTGCCCTATTATTTCTTTTATTTTTTATTTTTTTATATGTATCCATGTATTCATAACTATGTTACTTATACCTATTATCTTGTAAGCAATTGACAAACCAAATAAATAAAATAAATATGTGGCATATCTTCTATATGTACAGCATATATACAAAGGCCTAGGTTTTGTCAGCTCTAGTTACCTGCTTATATCATTTCATTTATGAGCTAGTAAGCATTGTAAGTCCTCTACGTCTGGTGTAGTGGTTAAGGCTAAAATTTGGGAGACTATGAGTTCTCACCCTGCCTTGTGCACAAAAGCCAGCTGGTGACTTTGGGTCTGTGACTCTCTCTCAGCTTTAGGGAGCAGGCAACAGCAAACCACTTCTGAAAATCTAAACTTCAAGCAGTCACCAGGAATCAAAAACTGACTTGAAGGCACACACAAAAAAAAATGTTTTGTACTCCTGTTTCCATCCCATGTAAACCTGACTAAAAGAATTTCTACAGCTACTGGCTTGTATGTAGCTAATTCTAGAAAAGAAAATTTGAATTGATAGAAAATGAACTTGTAAAATGGGCCAGAGCAGAATTCTGCATCAAAGGGACCATGTTGTTTTGTAGAATGTCACATCCACATGGGAATCAGCACAAAGGTGGCCTTAGATGGTGCAGCAAAACCCAACAAGAGAATCTTGTTGCACCCTGATCTTGTCCCTTACATAGTCCAAGAATGCCTTGGCAAGGAACGTCAAACAAGCTTCAGGAGACAGAAAGGAAATTGTATCTAAAAAACAACAGATTTGGGATCTCACCTATTTTGGACACTAATTACTCCCATATCTTACATATACCTGCCCCCAAAATGTTCCCATAATTGGGAAGGGAGATATTACTCTAATTTATTTAATTTGTTATTCAACTGATCACATATACATTTATATATTTCATAAGCTACTTGAGATATTCTGAGCTGACATGCATAATTGTGAGATTCTAAATGATATAAAGAGGCTAAGAAAAATGAAATGAAAAAGCACAGATCTTATGAATTACATTATAGTTAGTATATAATTAAGAGAGTGATAATTCACAAAGCCAAGTTGAAGAAAAACACAAATATTCTAACATTGATAAACTATCAACAACAGTTGTGGGACAAAAATCCATTATCTGACTTTACTATTGAATTAGTTTATAAACTATAATTCATCAGTTTCACACCAGACTTCTACACAGAAGTTCCTTTGTTCAAATATGACCTTTTAAAGATTGGATGGTTGGAAAGATTTCCCACTGATTTCTGTATAGTGCTTTTTCTAGTAACAAATTTGTGTTTAGTAACAAATTACATGAGTTTGAGATGAGTTTCAAAATGTCCGTTGGTTATGGTGAATAGCCTCATTGCCTGAAGCATGAGTCAGCAAAAACTGAAGTGAAATAAAATTCAAGATGGCTTTAAAACTTTGCCAGTTGACAGTTTTCATCATTTTATTCTTTCTAACCCAGTGGGGTGTGATATAGAAATTATATATCCATGAATATCAGTCAATTGTGAGGAATGGCAATATTCTCCAACAGAAGGAAACAGATTCACTCACACTCTCTTCTGAGACTAAGACTAAGACAAACCAGGTTAGGGAATTTATCTATTTATATCTATCTACTCATCAGCAAAATAACTCTCCCCAAACTAAACAAAATGGGATTGAATTTGGTGCCAGCAAAAGAAATATTATGTTTAAAATGAGCCATATTAGGCTGTGGTCTCTGGAAAAGAACAATTCAGAGAGAAAGATACCTAATACGTCCAGTGGAAGAGACAATAGGGCAGCATGTTGAAGATTTTCATGGAGAAGATCTTTGTGATCATTAGGACTCAAAAATGATTTGGTGATACATAAACTGAAGTATTGTTGATTTCTCCATTTTAAGATCCCGTCCCTTTTCTTTCCTGGTCACATGACCTACAGAACAGTGTATGCAGCTCATCTCATGTTGTCCAAACATACACGGACATAACAAGAAAGAAGACAGACAGATTCAGTATGTTACTATATACACAGAAGAAAATAGTTGCCTTCTATGATTTCTGGCAGTAAAGGATTTCAGAAGTTTTTCCATATTTGTTCTAATGAGACATTTACAAAGGTGGCAACCATATGTTGTCTGGCTGAGTGGAGCTCCAACCGTTGCCACTGAATAATATAAACATTTTAACTGTTGATGAAAAGGCAAGGAAAAGAAGATGAAGAGTACCTAAAATTAAAGAAGTCTGCTCTATTTACATCCTATTATGGAATATATGCTACAGTGTTATGGGAAACAAAGTTTCATTAAAAAAATAAATCTGAAAGACTGTATGAGTGATTTGGCTAATAATTCAGCAAATTATTTTAAGCCTCCTCAGTGGGATCCTGATTCTGGCAGGAAATATGTCATTTTGAATAATGTAAGATCAAAGTCATTTAAATTATGGAAGTTTGCACAGATTAAACTCTAATAAAATCCTGTTCATAATTCAGGATCATGTTCCATATGGATCCACTGAATCTGTGAAGCATTTTGATGCAAAGACAAATATATATATAAACAAATAATAAGGATGAAATAGTCTTTGGAGTTTTAAAAATACATCCAGGATATGAAGCAAGTAGGTAGATATATGCATTCCTTGCCATATATCTATGAGTCAGAACTAAAACGCTAATAAAACTGATTTACATTAAGGAAGACATAAGAAAGTCATTTCTGAAGTCTAATTAAAAATGAAATCCAGCGATACAAAATAACTACTAGCTGAGATAGGTTTTATGAACAACAATAAAATTTGTAGCACCTTAAACACTTTTTTTATAATTATGTCATCAGCGTTTACAGACTTGAAGCCATAGCATAAGATATCTCAAATGCAATCCTGAGGGGATTTTTAGTGTGATAACAGTAGAGATAGTATGTGTGTTGCATTGTAGCCTGGGTAAGATAATAGTTGGAGTTAAATGACAATGGAATGTAAAAAGCAAAATGTGACAATTCAACAAAGCATCAGTAATTAACACCGCATGGAAAAAGTGATTAATTTGTGATGGCACAGTTATTTTAGCATTGTAGAATTAATTAATACCTTAGTGGCACATACACACATACACAAAAATCCAAAACAAAAAAAAGACCAAATTACAGTGCCCATATTCTGATCTAAAATAAGGACATTCTTTTTGTTAAATTACAATATGCTAGCTTCATCACTGGAAGCTTTCAAGAAGAGATTGGACTGCCATTTGTCAGAAATGATGTAGGGTCTCCTGCTTGGGTAAGGGGTTGGACTAGATGACCTACAAGGCCCCTTCCAACACTGTTAATCTGTATCTGTAATTTGTTATACTATTTTCATTGAAGTTCCCATTCAAAGTTTGTTCTTCAGCAATGGCCAACTTAAGGTCAGCAATAAAATTAGCTGGTAAGGTAACTGAGGATCTGAAATCTTGAACAACCAGATTAGGGACAGATTATAATGGAGAAAATCTATGTGGTCATTAAAAATTAATACCAAGTTAATAGCACATAATCAATAACTGAGGATCATAACCCATGTATCAAATGTCTGGGAAGGCAGTTTTCATGACATTCCTCAGCACTATAATTATTTTTCTAGAGCAGTTCAAGATGGTGCTGTGAAAAATTGGCAGCAAAATTGCTGACTGTAGATTCAGAAGCAAAATTAGGAGTGAGAATGAAAGGACAACATTTCTATTTCGATGCCCATTCTGAACTTCATGCAAACTCCAATAACAATTATCCTCAAGCTGGAAGTAATGAGTTTCCTGCCTTGTTAACCCAAATCTCTGTAGAAAAACCTGGTTTAATTCTGCATTGCTGCCAACTATCTCATAAAAATAGCCAATGCAGTTCCATTAATAGCACATTCACATCTGCTATAGAATTCTGCCATGTGTGTGATAACTGGGATAATATGCAGAGATAAAAAAAAAATTCTGAATAATTGTACCAAATCCTAGAATCCAAGAATCATTATAACTGGAGTATAGGATTGCACATGCACTATAGAAGCTTCTTTCCACAGCTTTGTATGAAAAATTTGGAATGACATTGTATTTATTTATCAGACTTGTATGATGCCCATCTCCCCAAAGACAACTCCAATTATTAACCAATATTAATTAATACAAATGATTTACATCAATTAATCTAAGGAAATAATCAAAAATACAACCCTATGTCCTTTGGAAGGGATCTTCATTTGGAAGGAGAAGGCTGTCTTCAGATATCTTTTTTTTTGTATTACATAGGAAAATGCTTATTATTGTCCTTGCTTCTCCACCAGAAATGCTGCAGCTTCAAATACCAGACATATCAGATACTTGTAGGCAAACATTTGAATGTCTGTGGAGATTCTCAGTCATCCAGGTCATGATTGTCCCAAGGGTGCTTTTTTCCAGAGGCAACTGGACTTTTTGGTTTTTCTTTGAAGACGTTACACTTCTCATCCAAGAAGCTCCATTCAGAGCTGAAGAAGCTTCATGGATGAGAAGCAAAACGTCTTCAAAGAAAAACCAGAAAGTTCAGTTACCTCTTGGAAAAACCATCTTTGGGAAAAAGATTTGAATCTAAGTTAAGGACAACAATGGAGTTTCTGTGTGTCATATTTATAAGAAAGTAGATGGAACATCACAGCACGTTCTTCTATCCCTTTTTTGTTTGTCACAGTGCATATATCAAAAGGTATGAGTCTTCTTCATAATGCTCCATATGTTATCTTACTGATTTTAACTCACTCCCATCCAGTTTATTGAAGAACTGTCATTCACCAACGTGCCGACCTGTCACTATCTGACACTACCATCACTGTCCTATTGTTTCTTTTTATTTTTCTTATATGTATCCATTTCATGTATTCATAACTATGTTTATACTTATACCTATTATCTTATAATCGCTTGACAAACAAATAAATAAATAAAATAAAAATAAAACAATGCTCTATACATTATCTTACTGATTTTGACCCATTCAGTTTATTGAAGAACTGTAGTCCATCAGGCACAAAGCTAGTCGATCAGCACATATCTACTAGGATCTATAGAGAAAACAAACTTGTATAAAATTGGCCGCAAAGAACAAGAAGAATAAAAATTATTACTTTGCCTCTGATTTTCATTCTGCAGATATGGGCTTCAATTGTTACGACTCCTCATTCAAGTTCTCCCTGAGATCATCCTCATCATGCTGAATTCTTAATAAAATTACCTTGTTTTTGAAAATAGATCTTTATTGAAGCAATTTTGTTAACCTGGCTTAATGAGGATTTGATTTCACAATCCAGCAGCAAAGCTTTAAACTTCTACTCCTCATTAATATGAAATGTCAGTAATTCTCACTAGCTGGAGAGCAGTACTACTGAATAGCTGCCTAAAGTAGATTTCTTTGCCATATGGGCAATGCTTATGGTAATCTATGATTTGAGCTGTGAAAGTCACTTAGCATGCTCTCAGAAGCCAGGATTAACACACCGCATTTTCCATTCTGTGATGCAGATACAACACATAACCACCATCGGCATAAGTAGGTAATTGGTTCAGTATCATTAAGGATAATTTTTATGGAATAATAAACAAGTTCATGCTAAACGAAGGGGCATCTGCAGTTCTGACAAACTTTTGTTGAAGTATTTTGAGTGTTTCAATCACAACTGTGCAATTGCTACAATTTCCTTGTGCTGCAAACCAATGTGCTTTGTTTTTTTTTAAAGTGCCATGAATTCCATTACTTATTGATAATTATTGTCTTAATCTAAGTTCTAAGGATTGAGTAAAATGAATGTGAAAGTAGGCTCATAATTAAACACACATACACACACCCTCAAGTGCAAGCCTAAGAAATCTCCAATGCAATTTGTGCAGTTCACAAAGCAATGTCACTAAACTGGTAGTGTATTTCCATACTGATTTGCTTGCTATCTATGACATTCAACAAGATTAATATGTTTTGAAAGTATCAAATTAAAGGGAAAAACACATAGATGATGAAAAACCAGGGGGTGAAATAGTATTTGCAATTATGATTTTTTTTGCTGCCTGTTTTATTACCAACCATGACAATATCATAACTGATGTCCACTCATATTAATTACTAACTGTCTGCTAGTCCTTCCATAATTAGTAGCATCACCTGCTTCCTGACTTTAAAAAGTGATGGAATTTTTAAAATGTATTGTAAATAATTAGCAATATGAAGCTTATGAATTAACTCTTTTGTAAATTTAATACATGACTTTGAAATGAAAGAAAACAAAGGTACAGTTTAAATCTTTCAAAGGTACAGCTTGGATCTTATTTCACATTTGCCATGGCCATTCCTGCACTACAATTTCTTTACCCAACTTATCTCTCTTCCGGAGGCCTCCCATTGTTGGCTATGCCAACTGGAATTCTGAGACTTATAATTTAATATACCTGGAAGCACCAGAGGTCGAAAGGCTGACTTGCAACCACAGCATTGGCATGGAGAATGTTGTAGTTGTTGTAGAGGTCAAACAAACCATGGATTCATTTTACACTACACTGGCATCTTTCCTAGACCTGTCACCCTGATGACTTGGAGCCATCAAATAATTTCCCACAATGTCAAGAAATATTATGTGGAGAACAATATGACCAGAGATATTGATATAAGATGGGGTCAACTACTTTAGTGAGTACTCCCTCAAGTGTGGTCCTGACAATAGGAGGGGGCTCCTAAAATCCTGGTATTGATTACAATCTATATATATGCATCTTCATAAAATCTCCAGAATTGTAAAGCCTACAAACCTGAAATTTGGCATGTATGTTCCTCTTGGTTTCTAGGTGCTCACTAAAAAAGGATTTTTCAAAATGACCACCAGAGCTTTGGTATTTTGTATACTATTATTAACACGCTCTGATGCTAAAGAGTTCTACTCCCCCTCCCCACCTGAAAAGAAATCTGTTCCAAATGCAAAACACAAGCAGAGGGGAGGAGTTTCAGTTTCAGTTTTAGTTTCACAGTAGCAACCAGCTTTAGTACAGAATAGTTGAGCTAAGCCATGCCCAGGCTCCTTGCTGTCTCCTTCTTGCTCACACAGCAAGTACTGCTTCAGTTTCCAAACAGCCCTCTCTCACATCCTGACAGGATGCTAGCCAGATGAATACCAATGGATGCTGGTAGACAGAGACACATTTTTCCCTTGTTTTCCTCCCCAAAAACTAAGCCCAATCATATAGTTTTGTAGTGAAGCACAGGTATCAAGCTAGTTGTAAATAAAGATAAATTCTTGGTCATTCTTTCTCCTTCCCTTATTTTACTTTCTTATCTCTGTCCTTGATTCTCCCTGCCATCTTCCCTCCAAATAAGAGAGGTGTACAGAAATTCCAGAGGAGGGAGAACCACAGAATGTTTTACTTATGAAGAGGTGTGGTGGATCAGTTTTTTCATGATGCTGCAGAAGGTTTTTGCTAGAGGGGTTTAACTTAAGCATTATGTGGTGAGATGAGCTCCTGGCATTCATCTCAGCTTCTACCCACTTAGCAGTTTGAAAGCATATTACATGCAAGTAGATAAATAGGTATCACTTTGATGAGGAGATGAGCTGGTGCTTCATGAAGTTTGAATCCTGCTGGTGTGGGACCTTCCTAGTTGTGACAGCCATTGGTGAGGTGGCTTCACTGGGTAGAACAGGACACCAGATGACACTGCAGGAAAGCCGCTCAGTTTTCTTTCTGGAGCAGTGGTAGCTCGCCCCCTATGGTATAACTTGGAAAGTGCATGACTGGCAGTCTTAGGCAGCCAAACATGACTGGCAGTCTTAGGCAGCCACTGTATCAGCAATGTAGTCTCTTGGCTAATGTAATATTGCCATAGATTAAATAAATAATCTGGATATGACATCAGAGATTATTTAATGATTCGCCCAGTTTTGAAGGAAATGGTTACTACAAAAAAATTTTTTTCTTTTCCTTCCCGCTCCATCTAACATGCTTTATGATGCTTTCACTTGTTTCATTTCCTCCAAATCTTCAAATCAGGGTTGCCAATTTTTTTTTCATTATCTCATGCAGCACATAAATTGTCCATCCTTGACTCAGTTCAACTTGCTGCATAAGGAATTCTGAAAATTGATGGAAACAAAATTCGGCAGCTAGGAAGGGCCACATGTTTTCCATTAGTGTTACAGGAAGTTTGTTACAAATATTGAACTAATACCAATAAAAACAGATTTCTGATCTTGGTTTAGCTTTCATTGTATTCCATTGATTGTGCCATCAAGTTGATGTTGACTTTTAGGGATCGCATAGATTTCTTTCCATGACAAACTTTCTCTAACCTAGTTTCTCCGGTCTTCCAGTGGTGCAGTGATCACCATTGTAAGTGATCACCATTGTAAGTGATCAGTAAGTCCATACCTTACTGCTGGTCATCTTCTTTTTCCTTTCCTCTTTTCCATCATTACAGGCTTCTCAAAGAATAGGTCTTTGTATAATATATCTGAAGTACAATTTGAGCCTGGGCATTTGTGCCTCAAGTAGGAACTCTAAACTGATTCATCACATTTAAATAAACTATTCAAAAAGACTGTACATATTTATTTATTTATTTATTTATTTATTTATTTATTTATTTATTTAT
>BLBF01000006.1:20714789-20736346 GCA_015471245.1 Laticauda colubrina
AATAGAATAGAATAGAATAGAATAGAATAGAATAGAATAGAATAGAAGAAACAGAGTTGGAAAGGACCTTGGAGGTCTTCTAGTTCAACCTCCTGCTTAGGCAGGAAACCCTACACCACTTCAAACAAATGATTATCCAACATATTTTTAAAAACTTCCAGTGTTGCAGCGTTTTACAACTTCTGGAGGCAAGTTGTTCCACTGATTAATTGTTCTAACTGTCAGGAAATTTCTCCTTAGTTCTAAGTTGCTTCTCTCCTTGATTAGTTTCCACCCATTGCTTCTTGTCCTGCCCTTAGGTGCTTTGGAGTCATAGACCAATGCACAAGCGCACTCTCACAGACAGAGACACCTTTGTAATTTTTTGCTAGAATCCTAAATGAATAGCTCCAACACTGGAAAGAGAATATAATACAATATAAATCACCTGCACATATCTGATCATAGTACTGAAAAAAATCCCTGCTCAGACCATCAATATGCTGTATCTGCTCAAAAATTTGAAGCAACAGCTTTGAGGGCCTCCCCATATCTTCTGGGCATGTGTGTGCATGAATTAAAAAACATCTTTAACCTAATATCAAATTAGAGAATGCAATGTGACTTCATTATTGAAAATATCAAGGTCCAAAACCACTCTCTGCAATGGAAGGTCATTGGATTATTCAGGATCAGTTCTTCCCTCTCAGCCAAATTATCTTATTAGGATTGTTAAGGGGGGAAATTGGAGAAGGGAGCCATAGATTGTTAATGCCATTGAGTTGAAATTTAATAATTTAACAGAATAACATAGTTGAAAGAGACCTTGGAGATCTTCTAGTCCAAACCCCTGCTCAGGCAAGAGGCTCTATGTTATTTCAAATAAATGATTGTCCAATCTTTTCTTTAAAATCTCCACTTATGGAGCAGTCACAACTTCTGGAGACAAGACATTTCACTGATTAAATGTCTGTCAGAAAAAAATTATCCTTAATTCTAGGATAATTCTGTACTTGATTAGTTTTCATCCATTGCTTCTTGTTTTCCTTTGAGGTGTTTTGGAGAATAAGTTGACCCTCTAAGTGTTTTTTTCTAGTGAGACTGGTTTATCTGGGCAACCTGGTCTACCCAAATATGGGATGGTGCATACTGCTTCTGTTTTTGCCTTTCAGCCCCAATCCAGGGGCTTTCGCAGGCAGTTTCTTTTGCAACATACTATTTTTATGTTGAATTTATATTGCTTAGAGGTTAATACCTCCACCCAATATGCAAGTAACCTCGGTTCTTCTTTGTGTTGACCCTCTCTTCTTCGTGGCATGGCAGGCCCTTAGATATTAGAACACTACTATCATGTCACTTCTATTTTTTAGACTAGACATAGTCCTTTTTATTAAACTAGACATATCTAATTCCTGCAAATGTTCTTCCTATGTTTTAGCCTCCAGTTTCCTAATCATCTTTTGCTCTCTTCCACACTCTTTTTAGGGTCTCAACATCTTTGGCCAAAACTGGATGCAATATTCCAAGTATGATCTTATCAAGGCTGTGCTGTCCCAGCCAGTCTATGGGAATTGGATAGTTACTTAGGAATTGTGAGCTGTCCCCTTAAGGCAGGGGTTCCCAACCTGGGGTGGTCACACCCCTAGGGGTGCGAGACGATATTCCAGGGGGTGCGAGAAAAGTCCAGGTAAATAATAGGATATTGGTTATATGTTGGCATTTTTATTTTCTTTTGCAATGGACTAACTTTGTTTTCATTTTAGAGTTAAGTCTCGTTATTTAGTGGCCATCACATACATAGCTGAAAAGATTCAATCATACCATATATTTAATAATTAAATAATTCAATTCTACCATATATTTACCATATATTTCAGGGGGTGCGAGTTTCGAGTGAAATTTCTTTAGGGGTGCGGGGTGAAAAAAAGGTTGGGAACCACTGCCTTAAGGGAATGCATCATGGTAAATGTAGTCAAACATATTCTGGGAAATGTAGTTCATCTCACGTGGCTACATCTGTAATCCTGATTGGTCACTGAATTGATCCTTAGTGTGTTAAGGGAGTTTTCCTCATTCTTTGTTTGAACTCTCTACCACATGGCATCTTCCTTCTATTGCTACGAGATGGGTTAGGAGATAATCATATTTCACGTACAAGGCAGATATACAAAGGATTGGTCATTAAAGAAGAACTTTGTTATAAATGTGAGTTATGAAGATACCTGATGTACTAATAAATAAACTTTGTTATGGAAGCTTTGTTGAGTTATCTGCATCTTCACAACTATGAATCTAGCTGTGCAAGAGGCAGAACAAAGGCATTATAAATGGTACTAATACATTGCACAGTCTTGATTCTATCCATCTGTTGGTATACCCAAAAGAAGGATTAGTCTACTAAGTGTTTCTTAACTTTGGCAACTTCAGAACATGTGGACTCCAGTTCATGAATTCCCAACCAGCACAGCCAAGGTTGACAAATATAGGATCCACAGGTTGAAGGACAAAGCTGTCAGCTTTCATCCATTGCTGTGGGGTGCAAATGGAAGAGGCAGGATACATTATGAGTATAGTATTTTTGATATTATTTGAAGCTGTTTTCACACTTATTCCTTTCCAGACTTCAGCTTCTCCAAGAGCTACATGTGGTTTTGACAGTGATGATTTGTTCTCATTCTTCCCAAATTTATTCTTATGAAAACTTCACAGCCATCATGTATTTGTTTCTTATGGAGCAACAGCCCCAGCCAAAGATATAAATATGCAAAGTTTGCCTCAGTTCAGAATCATTGGATAACTAGCAGATGGGCAGTGGAAGGCGAAGCTCTTTCTTACCCAAAGAAAGTGCCCTTCTGGGTACAAATGGCACCATCTGGCTTGAAATGACACCCTGCTCGGAAGACGGAAAAGCAGAAGAATAATAAGGCAGGAACTTACTTTAGTTTGCATACAGCAATAGCTGCAGTGTGTTGTAGTGAGCCTTCTGAGATCTTCATTAGCATATATCCTTCATTATAGTGCTGTTAATAGCCTTCCTATCTCCTTTCCAAAACACCTTGCCTTTATGCACCACAAAGAACAACTAGTGAAACTGTGTTCCTAACGTATAGGCAGGGATTGCTTAAAAAAATGAAACTGTGCTATATTGTGCCATGGTGGTGCAGTGGTTAGAATGCAGTATTGCATGCTAATTCTGCCTTCTGCCGACTGCCAACTGCCAACAGTTTAGCAGTTCGATTCTCACAAGCTCATTGACTTAGCTTTCCATCCTTCCGAGGTCAGTAAAATGAAGATCCAGGTGTTTGAGAGCAAACTGGTTAGAGAGGAGTGTAAATGCTGACTTTGCAAACTGCTTAGAGAGGAGTGTAAAGCACCATGAAGCAGTATATAACTGCTAAGTATTGTCTAGGGCAATGTTTGTCAACCTTAGCAACTTTAAAATATGTGGACTTCACTTCCCAGAATTTTCTAGCCAGTGAGGAATCCTCTCCCATAGTCACATATCTTAAAGTTGCTAAGATTAACAAACACTGATTTATGCCATTAAATAGTTAACTCAGTACTCAGGTTTGCCTTCCAGTTATGAGATTTTTGCTCTGTAATTTGGCATGAGAGTTTCTTGACTCAAGAGACCCAAAAGAACAGAGGGTGTTTAGAAAGATACTGCAAGATTTAAATTCCTAAGAGAAAACAGTGTTTTTTACTTATTTTTAATAAATCTTCAAAAAAAGCTAAGTCATCAACCACACGGAGAAAAGTTGAATTACGAAGTGAGATTTAAAATTTACTGCAGATTTAATACACTGTAGATATACAGTTTCTTGTTGGTTAGCTATATATTTAATCCATTACTTTATTTTAAAAGCCTTACGTTTACGATCAGAGAACTAAGTCATTTTTTTCCTTGCCATCCAGAAAGCATGGATCACATAAGCACTAACAGTAAAAAATAATTGGCCTAATTGTTCTTTTTATGTCTTCTTGAAAATTAGGTCCCACATATCTACACTTTTCATTCAACTTTAGACTGAGAGGAAGAATCCATACAGAAAATCAAGAAGCAGAGGTTCTCAGAACATTTTCTTGTTCACACATTTGGTTTCAGTATAATTAAACTAGGAAATAACCCCATCAACAAATGTCACAGGTCACTTGGATTAATTGGTGGTCTCTTCAGGCACTCTTTCTGCAACCTTATCTGTTGTCAATAGAGATGACCTTGGTTCTCAGGAGAAAACTCTTTGTGGTGTCTAGTAATGTATTCCAACCTCCTTCCCCTCTTCCCCCTCTAGGTAGCAACTGAGGAACAGAAAGATGGCTGTGGCCAGGTTTGGTTAGAAGTTGACATAGGCTTCCTATTTTAAAACTCACAAGAAATG
The DNA here is from genome assembly GCA_015471245.1 of Laticauda colubrina. NCBI lineage: Eukaryota > Metazoa > Chordata > Lepidosauria > Squamata > Elapidae > Laticauda > Laticauda colubrina. The sequence continues at coordinate 20,719,148 of BLBF01000006.1, forward strand.
AAAAATAACAAAATACAAGCATAGGATATAAACAGAATAAGAACTCCAAAATAAGTTGTTAAACTTCTGTGCAGATAGTCTTGACTTATAACAACAACTGAAATCAGAATTTCCATTGCTGAGTAAGGCAGTTGTTAAGTGAGTCACAATCAATTTTACAACCTTTTTGTTATGGTTAGGTGAATCACTGTAGTTGCTAAGTGAATCATACAGTTGTTAAGTGAATCTGGCTGTAAATTAATTCCTGGCAAAGAGTCTCTGAGGCACAAAGCACAATAAGCAAATCTTCCTAAAGAAATACAAACTATTGTCTCCTGCAAACACTACTCCCGTTTTGCCTCTATTTATTCCCCAGGGAGGGGCCATTCAGCATCCACGTGTGCCCCTCCTCCTGAGTTGGCCCGTTCCTCAGTTGTTCTCCTCTCCTAACAGCTCTGCACATACACGCATCTGGAACAGGCTCCAGCTGTTCTTCTTCCCCACTTATCTTTGACTCCAAAGGCAGCTGAGAAATGTTGGGCACCCCGAGCCCTATCTTTGCTTCCAACATCCATCAGAGCCTTCCCCAGACTCCAGGACTGGATCAAGTTCCACCCCAACCTCTCATCATCCAAGTCTTCTGGCAGCTCTGCTGGCAGCTGGTAGCCACAACATCTGCAACAGGAAATAATTTTATCCATTTGCCTTCTGGAAATGGACATTTTGTGACTGGTGTCATATTTTCTGAAAATACCCTGGGGAATCCATATAGAGTTTAAAAAAGTCAGGATGGCAAGCTCTCAAGTTTCCAGATGTATTCGAAATAAAATAAAGACTATCTCCACAATATTAACAGTGTTTGAGACCAGAAGTGAATCTCTATGCAAAAATTTTCTGCATTCACAAACATAAGTCTGAGGAGAAAAATGTTATCTAAGGCTGCCCCAAATATTCAAGTTTTCATGAGAAAGTTGGTTGGTTTACCTGTATTGAAGGGTAAGCATTTTAGCCCTTTCAAACAAGCTTAGACCATAAAACAGGGCTCCTCAAACTTGGCAACTGTAAGACTTGTGGACTTCAAGTTGAAGTCCACAAGTCTTACAGTTGCCAAGTTTGGTAACCTCTGCCATAGAATAACAGGGTTGGACGGTCCCTTGGAGGTCTTTGAGTCCATCCCTTTCCTCAAACAGGAGACGTTTACTAACACAAGAGCTGAAGTAGCATTGCCAAAAAAAGGGGAGGTGGATTTGGGCCTTCATTCTCCTCAGTCTGTTTACTTCATAGATGTATCTCAATCTCAGTAACTTTAAGACACATGGACATGCTAGCTGGGGAATTCTGGGAGTTGAAGTCTATATATCTTAAAATTACTGAGGCAGAGAAATCCTACTTTATGTTAAATAGAAGAATTCCAAGTTAACTGGAGGTAAAAATTACTTAGACCCAATTATGAAAAAAGCTGATCACTCTGGGTTTATATCTGTGGATCTTAGGTCAATTCCGATTTATCAAGCCCTATTATTACTGGATATTTTGGGGGGAGGAACACAAGAGTGGTTTCTGCTGTACAGGATGACATGATTCTCTTGCCACTCATTAGTGATCTGTCCAGTGGTGGGATTCATTTTTTTTACTACCGGTTCTGTGGGCGTGGCAGGGGAAGGATACTGCAAAATTCCCATTCCCTCCCCACCCCACTAACCTGCTTTCCAGTTTCTTTCTCCTGTGCAGGGCAACAAAGGAAAACCCAGCCAATCAGCTGGGACTCAGGAGGCAGAGAATAGAAGAGGGTGGGGCCAGTCATAGGTGGTTTTTGCCGGTTCTCCGAATTACTCAAAATTTCTGCTACCGGTTCTTCAGAACTGGTCAGAACCTACTGAATTCCACCTCTGGATCTGTCTCCAGCATCTTCCTATATCCCTGATGTGCAATGCAAGAGTCTGTTTGCTTTAGATGGGCAGCTGGGATGACCTTCACCTCTCGAGTGACCTTGCTTAGAATATTTATTCCAATTTTATGGCACATGATCAATCCATCATTACTGACTTCTACCATTTTCATCTGAAAGTATTGATTGGGTTTTAAATATTTTTGAGCAGCCTCAACACTGTTAGCATTAATCTGACATTCACTCATAGCATTGTCAATTTTATTGCTTTATGTTTTTTATTGTTTACAGTGAACAACCCTGATTAAGCTTTAAAAATCAGTGCAGGATGGCCAGATCTGAGCTGCAAAGTTATGAATGTGCAGTAAATGGTAAGAAAGAGATACTGAAAACTAATTCTTTACTGTCATCTAGTGGTCCTCTGAATTCTTGTACCCAGATTTAATAACTTTAATAATTTTCCTCTTGAGCAGTGCAGAATCAAGGGCTTTGAGCCTTAACTTAGGTGAATTTCATTAAAAATTCATTTTTATAAACAATGTTACATAATTTAAAAAAAGAATATTAAAACACTGATTATCAGCAGAGGAAAAACGGAATATAATCCACTTACATCAGGTAATATTATTGCTGAAATATGTGTTTTAAACAGTATTTTAAAGGATGCCACATAAATTAAAAAAAAAAAAATCAAGAAGAGATTGGACTGCCATTTGTCAGAAATGGTGTAGGATTTCCCGCTTGGGCGGGGGTTGGACTAGATGACCTACAAGGTCCCTTCCAACTCTGATTATCTGTTATCATAGCCTGTTTTATGAAGCAGTACAGGTCTGTTAAGCAAGGGTAAGTGAGTTGTGCCTCTTTTTATGACCATGTTTGCCATGGTTAAGTGAATCAGTACAATTGTTAACTGAATCATGTAGTGATTGAACAAATCCAGATTTCCCCATTGATTTGGCTTGTCAGAAAGTGGCAGAGAAGATCACAAATGGTGATCACCTGGTCCCATGGCGCTACAACCATTGTAAATATGTGCTGTGGATCAAACACTCACAGTTTAATTGTGTGACTGTGAGGATCCTGCAAAGGTTGTAAGTACAAAGACTGACCATAAATCACTTTTATCAGTATTATTGTAACTTCAGAAGATCACTAAACAAATTGTCAGAAGTTGAGGGCTACCTGAATGTCAGGAGTGTCAAACTAGATTTCATTGAGGCCCGCATCCGGATTGTGTTTGACCTCAGCGGGCCAAGGTAGGCGTGGCCAGGGTGGGCATGGCCAGCTCAACATCAGTGTGTCGGGGGTGCCTGTGGAAGCCTGAGCACTCTGCCAACAAAAATGGGTTGTTTTTAGCTGCAACTACCTCCTGCAATCCTCTGCCAGCAAAAACGGAGTTCCGGAGGCTCTCCCAAGCTCTGTTTTTGCTGGCAGAGGCACCGCGGGCTGGTCCTTCACTGTTTCCAGGGTGGCTTCATGGGCCAGACCCAACCCCCAGACTTTGTGTTTGACACCCTTATTGCATGTAATAAACTTTTAATTTGCTTCTTCTGAATGCATGTTCAAATTCTCTCGGTTTAAGATGGACATTCACTTAGCTTCCATGTAGGACTTTCAACTTTCAATTTCCAAACACTAGGGGCGCTCAAAAGTTGTGACATGCCTCAGGGATTGTTATTTTGGTTGCTTTCATGTAATTTAGATGTGCTTGGTAATTAACTACATAAATATCGTACCTTTTTAACATTTGGTTTGTTTCATTTGACCAAGCACCTCATGCAATGTGCAAGAGAAAAGAGTGTTCAGAATCAGTTCCATCTTCAACTTTTGATGTTGGGTTTTGCTGATTAATATCATTTGTTGTTATGGAAATAGCTAGTATTTGCTAAATTACTAAAGTAAAAAGCTGAAGTTGCAATTTTATTTTGTATTTTATTGCACTGAAAAAAGTTGGAAGTCAACACCTCTTTGTTCTTTCTTCTGATCCCTATACTTCTCTTCCCCCTTTTTCTTTTTTCTCTCTTCCCTATCATTTTTATTTTCATTTGTATTTTATATTAATATTATAATAGTTTTAATTACAAAAATTTAGAAGTGAATCAGTCCCATCAGCCGCTTGCTTTTAGTGCCTATGACAACAGTAATGATGAATCTTCAATTTTGTTTGAACAGAACTCCATTCACATCTTTCAAACGAGGAAAATGCATAAGTAAAATATTTCCCCATTTTAGGGAATATCATTTTTTGTGTCACAGCAAAAGAACTGAAATGTCCACAAATATTGTACACTGTTACCATACTGCCCTCTTCTGTCTTAATGATGATATTAGTTTTTGTTTTTGTTTTTCAATTTTGTCTGCTGGCTGAAGAAACGGGAGAGGCAGTCATTTGGACCACATTTGGAAATTTCAGAGTACATCTGAGATATACCCCACAAAATGGAAAAATAAACATAGCCCTGAAATTTTCTAAGGCCACTGCAGAATCCAAGCAAAGTATGGAATCTACTTCCTTCTTCATTAAAATTCTAAAGTTTTTGATGATTTCGGCCCATTTGCAACCTCTTTAGCTACTTTCTGACAAGCAATTCTTCAATAGGAGAAGCTGGATTTCCTTAATGACTGTACAATTCATTTAAGCAATAATTCACTAAACAACTGTGACCCCAAAAAAGTAATAAAAGGCATTGACTAACTTAACAATCACATTGCGTCTTGTACTAATTGTGGCCATACATTGAATAGCAGTAGCCCTTAGACTTATATAGCACTTCACAGTGTTTTACAGTCCTCTGTAAACAATGTATAGAGTCAGCATATTGCCCCCAACAATCTGGGTCATCATTTTACTGAGCTCAGAAGGATGGAAGGCTGAGCCGATCAAGATCAACTCCTGGCAGCGTAAGGAGAGTTAGCCTGCAATACTGCATTCTAACCACCACACCACCACAGCTCTCAAAGACTGTCTATACCAAGAATATGCCATGCAATTTCTTAGAAGCATTCTTCTTCTTCTTTGAAAAAAGCTTCTGTTCCATGTTCCCCTTTTTTCTAATTTATTCTGAGAGTGCTCTCAAGTTTCCCTTGAAAGCATTTTTGAAGTTCTTTATTTTTTTAGAGCATAGATAATGATGTCACTGCATTGGTTTATTCTGCCCGACCAAATAATCAGCCTTCTCTTGCAAACTCTGCACATGGGATTCTTTTGAGGAATGCACTTTACCAGCATGAAGAAAACCACAGGGATTAGTCTATAGCCGTAATGGCGAACCTATTGCACATATGCCAGAGATGACATGCAGAGCCCTCTCTGTGGGCACACCAGCCATCGTCCCAGCTCAGCTTCCGCTGTGCATGCACCTCCCACAAGCCAGCTGGTTTTTGGGTCTCTGCCACGCATGTGCAGGGGGAGGGGCACATACAGGGGACACACGTGCATGCAGAAAGGGGTGGGGTGCATGCACAGCAATATGTGCACATGTGTGGGGTGCACATGCACAGGGGACGTGTGCAGAGGTGGGATTTTACCAGTTCACACCTATTCGTTAGAACTGGTTGTTAACATTCTAAGCAGTTCATAGAACTGGTTGTTCGAACAAATTACTGGCCTAATCCTGTAAGGAAGGCAGGAAGGAAACATTCTGGTGTTGCTTATAGAAACTGCCTCTCCATTAACCCTTATTACATTCTTGACAGGACGAGACTTCCTGTCTCAGGAACAACTCTGGAGTTTTTTTTCCCCTCCTTTGCAGGTTCTTTGCTTGTGTGGAGTGACCAGTCAAAGTTACAATGGCACTGAAAAAACTGACTTATGTCTATTTTTCACACTTACGACTGTTGCAGCATTCCCACAGTCATGAGAGGCCAGGCGAGGTGATGCGAGCCTCGATGTGAGTGATGTTGAGTTGGCCACACCCAGCCAATAACATGACCATCAAGCCATGTCCACCCAGTCACATGACTACCAAGCCACAGCTACCACCTGGATGTGTGTGCATGCACATAGATGCAAGCACATGCATGGGGGACACACATGCATTGCATTTGGGAGTTTGCATATGCTTTGGGCACTCGGTGCCAAAAAGGTTAACCATCACAGGTTAGCCATAGGCAGTCACTAGGAATCAACACTAACTTAAAGGCACAAAAGAAAAACGAAATCACAACTAAACATGACAGGAATTTAAAATGTGGCTGAGCTCTTTGCCCTATTACTTATTCACTGGGCACCCAAGACTGCGCTAATTGTGTGGAAGACTATGAAATTTAAGGGCCTCACTTCACAAATATTGCTTGCTTCTAGCGTAGCTTTGCATCCATTCGGTGACTTACTCCACAGTAATCTGGAGCACAGTGAACTGATTTGATTTGGAAACATATCAGGTTGGAAATATTTTTGTTCTTTCCTGTTGATCTTAGTGACTTTCATGTTAGCACACACACACACACACACACACCTGTTTGTATTAGACTTTGCTTAACTGAGCATGTATTTGTGTCTAATGTAGAAAAGCGATCATGGTCCATTAGAGGGTGCCATCCTACAAACACAAAGAGAATGATTAGCAAGATCCAGCAAAATGGATTGTTTAACCATGCCAGTAGAGAAGAGTAGAGTAGAGTAGAGTAGAGTAGAATGGAATGGAATAGAATAGAATAGAATAGAATAGAATAGAATAGAATAGAATAGAATAGAACAGAGGAATAGGAATAATCGAAATAGGAATAGAATAGAACAGTAAGAGTAAGTTAGAATTTGACATAGAATAGAATAGAATAGAATAGAATAGAATAGAATAGAATAGAATAGAATAGAATAGAATAGAATAGAATAGAAGCTGGAAGGGACCTTGGAGGTCTTCTAGTCCAGCCCCCTGCCCACGCAGAGAACCTATACCATTTCAGACAAGGGACTGTCTAGTCTGTTCTTAAAAACCTGCAATGATGGATCGCCCATGATTTCTGAAGGCAAGCTATTCCACTGGTTAATTGTGCTCACTTTAAAACAGAGCAAGGCTACTTGGAGCAGGGCATGGAGGCAGGAGAATCACACAGCCAGTGAGATTCAGCACTTCTGCATCTTTAATAGGAGATTTGAGCTCATTGAAAATTCACCTCCTGTTGGTGCTGTGGATGACAGAAAAGGGGGAAAGGACGAACATGAAAAAAGAAAAACAATTAAAATCAATGAAGTGGAGAAATAATAAAGAAATAAATCATTTAAAGGAAAAAAAACATTTTTTAAAATTTCTTAAAGGACAATGTTCTTGTTCACACCCAATGCTCTTTTGCCTCTGAAGGGAGCCTTCTGCTTATCTCCGATCCATGCAGAGGACACAGGTGGAGGAAATCTGGCCTTGCAATGTACAGGTAGTCTTCGACTTACAACAGTTTGCTTAGTGACCGTTTGAAGTTTCCACATCACTGAAAAAAGTGACTTATGATGATTTTTTCACACTTAAGACCATTGCAGCACACGATTTACATTTGGGTGCTTGACAACTGACTCATGTTTATGACGCTTGAAATGTCTTAGGATCCCCTTCTGACCAACAAAGTCAATGGGGAAGCCAGATTCAACTTAACAACTGTGTTAGTCATTTAACAACTGCACTGATTCATTTAACAATGGTGGCAAGAAAAGCCATTAAACGGGGCAAAATTCATTTGACAAATTTCTCACTGAACAACATAAATTTGGGGCACAATTGTGATCATAAATTGAGGACTATCTGTATGATATGCAGGGAAGGAAACAGACAAGTTCCTTCCTCCTCGACTTACAACCATTCACTAAGCAACCATTCAAAGTTACAATAGCACTGAACAAAATGAGTTTATGACAAGTTTTCACATTTCCAAGCTTTGCAGGGTCACCATGATTAAAATTCAGGTACTTGGCAGTCAGCATGTATCCACAACAAATGCAACAGCCTGGCATCATGGGAACAGCATAGGAGGCTTTTCCCAGCTGGCAAGTAAAATCAACAGAAGTTGGATTCACTTAATGATCATATGATTCACTTAAGAACTGCAGCAATTTGTTTATCAGCCCGTGGCAAAAAAAACCCACCTTGCTGTGGCAAACAACCACCTTGCTTAGCAACTGAAATACTGGTACCAATTGTGGTCGTAAATCGAGGAGTACCTGTACATATCCAGCAGCAAAGATCAATTGAGTTGGTATTCAGCAGGTTCTGACCAGTTCTGGAGAACTGATAGTGGAAATTTTGAGTAGTTCGGAGTACCAGAAAACACCACCTCTGACTGGAGATTTTACAGTATCCTTTCCCTGCCATGTCCACCAAGCCACACCCACAGAACTGGTAGTAAAAAAATTTGGATCCCACTACCGATGTAGATGTTGATATCTATGTGCCTGTTGATGGGCAATTTGTCTGAGTGCCAGGCTTTCAGGAATTCTCTAGTGTCTTTGGATTTGGTTTACTCTGGGATGTTCACAGTTTCCCATTTGAAACTATGGTTAAGTCTGTCCACACACTGGGAAATTAAGGAGTTTTCATCATGTCTTTTGACTACTAGCTGCTGTTCATGGATGTGCTCTGCTAATTTTCTGACTATTTGTCCTACACAGTGTCCGGCATAGCCCTTACATTGTAAGTTGTAGATATTCTGACCAAAGCTTCCTGAAACAGTAACAATCACACACTTAGTCCCCAAAATCCTTTTTTTATTTCAACAGCTGTGAATTATATTCATTCACAGCTTGTAATGAGTCCCAAACAGTTGTGAATAGTCGAACAGAAGTCTGCCACAGTATTTTCGGGATAAGGCACCCACCTTTATCTGCCTTGAAATGCTGCCAATGACTAAACTGCCAATTAGCTGTATAAGGCCAAATGGAGCACAAAGTCAACACGGAGCTTCAGAGTTTAAATTGACCAGAATGAACAAAGTTGCTTTCTGCAAAGGCTCGTGTCCCTTTGCTTCTCCTTTATTTCTTATGGGAGGGGCCAATCATCTCCAAGCCTTACTCCCGAGTTGCCCCTTTTGTCTTAACTGTTCTTGCCTTCTGGCAGCTGTGCACAAGCATGCACTGGGAACAGGCTCCCCCTGTTTCTCTGCCTTGCTGATATCAGATTCTGGAGGCTCCAGAGTCAGTACAAAACTCTCAGATGGCCCTGGCCCTATCTCTGTGTCAGATGCAGATCCTTCATCTGAGCTCTCCCCAGAGTCCAGGACTGGCCCATGTTCCACCCCACTGTCCGACTCTGCTGCCAGCTCCGCAGGCTGCCAGCAGACCACAATAGTAGATGATTTCTTTTTTTTCCCTTCTTCTTCTTGAGTTGCTTTTTATTTAAAATGTTCTGGGGCACTCGACTGGAGTTCTAAGGTAATGCCATATGGTTGTAATAATCTATTGGTGGTTTCTGACATCTTTTTGTATGTGGCAATGTTATCCTTTCAACAGCAATACTACCTGTTTTGTATAGCAAGGACTACGCATACCTTGGAATAATCTTGGTGTAATGGGCTGTGAGAATAACCTCACAGAGAAAGAAGAGGCACAGTCTAGGCCAGGGGTGTCAAACTTGATTTCACTGAGGGCTGCATCAGGGTTGTGTTTAACCGTGGGGGTTGGGTGTGTGTGTGTTGCCGGGATAGGTGTCACTCGTGTTGGGGCACCCCTCTCAGGCTCTGTTTTTGGCTGAGACGTCACCCTGCAAGCCTCTGCCAGCGAAAATAGAGCTTGTAAGGGCTGCCGGTGGCCCTCCGGAGCTCTATTTTCACTAGCAGAGGCACTGTAGGCCAGTCCTTCGCTGCTTCCAGGGTGGCCCTGGAGGCCAGATCTAAGCACCCCACAGCTGGATCATCTAGCAGTAGTGGGGTTCAAATTTTTTTACGACAGGTTCTGTGGGCATGGCTTGGTGGGTGTGGCAGGGAAAGGATACTGTAAAATCTCCAGACAGAAGTGGTGTTTGTCAGTTCTCCAAACTACTCAAAAGTTCTGCTACTGGTTCTCCAGAACTGGCCAGAACCTGCTGAATACCACCTCTGATCTCATAGTATTCATGAGACAATAAAAAAACCAAAAAGGAAACGAAAAGATCAAAACACTCCCTCACCAGCATTCATCACCCACATGAGCAGTGTTTAACGCCAAGATTAACACCAGACTAACAATCAAGAAATAAATATTGTCCCACTCAAGGAACTACCAATTCAGACAAACAATGTAACAATAAACAACAATCTAATCAAGGAACCACCAAGACTACTCCCACAGACACTGACAACACAAGCCATTAGATTATAAGCAGAGAGAAAAGCTCAATCCCTTTCTAACACTGATGGTGTTACTTAGTTGGATAATGAAATGTCTGCAAGAAAACAACCAAACCGGAGAAAACCAAGCACCAGTAATCTTGGATGAATCTGAGGGAAGCTTGATACAGAAAATTTATTCTTTTCTAACCTATTGACCATTAAAGATTTTCATAACCCAAAAATAAGGATTTCTTCTTCATTCCTTTCTGCTCTGCTTTGATAGAAACAGTCTATTTTTTTATAGAAGTAGCAATTTCTTCTCACTCCCATCATCAGGAGTCAAATGTGGGTTTCACCCATCACACAAAGCTATTTGTTTAACTAATTTATTGAATAAACACTACTCTGATGGACTTTCCATAATGCACAAAGCACAATGATTGTGATCCACAATACACTGAGACAAAACCAAACAAATCAGATTATTTTTAGTGCCATATAATGGACCAACCACTTCTGTAAGAGTCTCAGTTTCCTTCAGTTTTACTCTAACAGAGATTTTTTGAGAATAGAAACAATCAGGTGGATCCTGACAGAGTTAATGAAGAAGTCAAGAGGCAGTTGTGACCATAATTGTGTCACATACAATATGTAGTGTGTAAAAAGGGGGACTATAAAAAGAGTGAAAGTTTGAAGATGTTCATGTTGATTGCAAGGATTTAGAATAAACTCTCAAAACATCTGGAAGAAAAAACAAGATGGCACTATGATTCTTTTGCAGCTGCCATCTTGGTTTTTCTGTCAGATGTCTCACTAAATTTTAAAGAATCCATATTTTCAGCCAATTGATTATTTATTTGTGAAAATGTTTATTTCCACCAGAGAATACTGGAATATATATGCACCTTTTTTTTACTATAGGATTTTTCTTCCTACTGCTGATTCTTCCTTTTGAATTCAGGCAAGGTGATTAAGTCTGACTCATGTTAAAAATGCCAGCAGAAAATTATAGCTACTTATTGGAGTGCTGGTGTATTTTCTTCAAAACTGAATGGAATACAAAATACCATAATACTTGTATGGCTTACCAAGTAAAATTTCCACTTTAAAAATGGAGAGAGTTTAAAATGAATAATCAGCTCTGTACAATCCTCCCCTGCACTCTTAAAAGAAAATCATTACAGCCCCTTTGTAAGAGGTCCTTAATTTGATAGTTTTAAGACTTGTTTTTCCACAGAAGCTCAAAAAGAACCAGGAACAGAATTCTACTCAGGGACATAATTTTTATCATAAAAAGAACATTTTTATGTTCTTCATCAAGTCTTCATCAAGACTGCCTTCAAAACAGACAAAAAAATAGCAGCCATCCTCAGAAACCCCAAAGACAAAATTAACCTGGAAAACCAAGGCGTATACGAAGTTCCCTGTGTATCATGCCTGGCCACATACATTGGACAGACCAATAGAAGAATAAGTACCCGCCTGGATGAACACAAAAATGCAGTAAAAAAGCTGGAACACACCTCCTCACTAGTCCAACACATGAAAACCACAGGTCACAACATCAACTTCAATGGCACCAAAACCCTAGCCACTATAGAAAACCCCAGCCACAGAATCATCAGAGAAGCCATAGAGATTGAAAAAAGACCTGAAAGCATGAATAGAAGAGATGATTCAATCAGACTGTCAATCATTTGGAAGCCTGCACTCTCAAATAGAAAGATCTCCACACCACAAGCCAGGCAAACACCTGGGCACAAACAGACTCCCTCTGAAACCTCCAGCTCAAACATACCCCAACCACGCACCCAGATGAAACCTAGCTTCCTAATAGATCATAGCTGTCCTTTTACGCGAAGCCAAGCTGCACTGAAAGCCTCCAATATAGGAACACAGTGTTGTCATCCAATCAAAGCCACAAAACAGACAGAAGAAACCAGAAACACCAATCAAACAAACTCCAAGTCCAATAAACACAGACCAAGACTCCCAACCAATCAGGACATAGAAAAAAACATCCTGGGACAACAATAGGCTAGCCTCAAATTTAAAACTAACGGCTGTGATAGCCTGACCCACATACAAACTCAATACAGAAGCCTGATGATGGCAGATGAGATTCTGCTGAAACATTGCTACAACTTTAAAAGCACTACAATGACGTGGGATAATACCCGAAGGAAGCTGAACAGCACACATGTAAAGGTCCTGTCACACTGCCCAACGGATGCAAAACGGACACAACGGACGAGCAAAATGTTCCATCCATTGTTATCTGCTCTCAAAAGGGGCAAAAATTTGCATAACTGGAGTGGATAACACAGACGCGGGGAGGACGCAGAGTAGATGGAAAGCGGATGCGGAACAGAAGGCCAGCGGATGGGAGCGGATGGCACATCCGCTAGGCTTCTGGGGGGGCTCAGCAAAGCGGACGCAGAACGGAAAGAGCGGATGCACAGTGGATGCACAGCGGATGAAGCGGATTCAGAGCGGAAGCCTAGCGGATGCACAGCGGAAGCCTAACGGATGCCTGGCGTTAATTGCGCATGTGGGGGGGGATGCACTGCGTAAGCCACGCGGATATAAAGGGAAGCAGCTTGCACGTGGCTGGCATTCGGAGGAAAGACCTGCTGCAGGATACATCGAGTCCTTGCCTGCCCTGCCTGCATGCCTGCCTGCAAGCCTTCCTGCCAGCCTTCCTGCCAGCCTGCCTCCAAGCCTCCTGGCCAGCCTCCCTGCCAGCCTTGCTCTCTGCCTGCCTTGCTGCCAGCCTGCCTTCCAGCCTCCCTGCCAGCCAGTCTGCCTGCCAGCCTTGGTGCCTGCCTGCCTGCATGCCTTCCTGCCAGGCTTCCTGCCAGCCTTGGTGCCAGCCTTCCTGCCAGCCTTGGTGCCTTCCAGCCTCACTGCCAGCCTCCCTGCCAGCCAGCAACCCCACAACCATGGGGAAGAAGCGAAAGTCTCAGGAACCTGCCGCCATCCCTGGCAAGAGGGACAGGGCCACCCTCCCGCCCCCTGTCCCTGACTCTTCTTCTGATGGGGCTTCTGCTGCTCAGGCTCGCTCTTCTGGTGCTGGAGCTTCTGCTGAAGCTGCTCCTGGCGGTGTGCTTCTGCTGCTGCTACTGGTCCTGCTGGTCCTGCTGGTCCTGCTGGTCCTGCTGGTCCTGCTCGTCCTGCTCGTCCTGCTTGTGCTCCTGGACTTGCTCGTCCTGCTCGTCCTGCTCGTGCTCCTGGTCCTGCTCTTGCTCCTGGTCCTGCTGGTGCTGGTGGTGCTGCTGCTGGTGGTGCTGCTGGGGCTCCTGGTCCTTACTCTGCTGCTGCTGATCCTGGTCCTGCTGATCCTGCTGCTGCTGCTGCTGCTGATGATGATGATGATGATGATGATCCTGCTGCTGCTGCTGCTGATGATGATGATGATGATTATGATCCTGCTGGTGATGATGATGATGATGATGATGATGATGATGATGATCCTGCTGGTGCTGCTGCTGGTGGTGGTGTGGAGGAGCAGCCCCTACCACCTGGGAGCCCCTCTGATGAGGGCCCATCTGGTCCTGCCAAAGGGAGGAAGAGGCATATGGGGGTACGGGACAGGAGGCAATACTTCATCGAGGAGGAACACGAGGATGAGGTGCTGGAGTGGCTGAGAGAGAATGACTATCTGTGGCGGAAGGGACACTGGCTGTACAGGGACACCAAAAGGAAGCAGGCTGCTTGGGGAGAGAGGGTGGAGAGTATGGGTTACACTTTGGAGGTGCTTCTCGGCTGGTGGAAGCACATGCACACCTGGTACGGGAAGCTGCACCTGAAGAAATCTGGCCAGGCCACGGTTAAGCTGACGGACAGAGAGACCTACGTCATGGCCAGGTGCAGCTTCTTTGAGGGTGAGATCCGTCACCGAGGAACACCAGCAGCCCCTCTCACAACCCTCTCTCTCCAGCAGCCTGCTGAGAGCCAGTCCTCTTCCGGCCGAGAGTCAGTCCCTGTCTCCAGGCAGGTTTCTGTGGAGCGTGCCACGGCGGAGAACCCGCAGACAGGTGTTTTAACCGTGGTGGAGCACGTGAAGGACTCCCTGGTGCAGTGGGAGAAAGGAGACATCGAGTCCACCACAGTCATAGCCACATCCACCCCCCCAGCTCCGCCTCCACAGAAAGGCAGAGAGCCAGACAGCAGGAAGGGCAGAGCCACACTGTCCTGCTGGAGATCAGGGACACCATCCGCACCAGTATAGATCTCCTCTCTCAGCTGGTCAGCACCGACTCCTCATCCTCCAACCGTAAGCCCTTCCTCACCTATGTCAACCAGACCCTCAAGAACATGGAGGAACCCCAGTACCAGGTGGTGAAGGACCGGATCACCGAGCTGCTTCACAACCCTCCAGATCCAGAGGAACCTGCTCCCACCCAGTCCAGGTCTGGTCCTCCATCTCCACCCCAGGTGATGTCCCTCCCATTCCAAGGCTTCCCACAGGCCCTCACCTACCAGGGCTACGGCTACCAGGAGGTCCAGCAGCACAGGCAGCAGCCCTTCCCAGTCCAGGCACAGAGTCATCGGATGCCACCGTTGCCACCGGTTCCACTGATGCCACTGATGCCACCCACGACAATGATGCCACCGATGACAGCGATGCCACCCACACCAGTCCTCACCCAGCTGCAGACCAGACAGCCGCACTACACTACTCCTTCCTCCACCCCACAGCCAAGCCCGGCCTCAGTACATCTGTCATCAGTACTGGGGCTGACACCCCATGGCATGGAGGAAGGACCTCTCAGCATCGCGGGTCTGAGCCAGCTGTCTGAGAGCTTCCTCAACACACCGTCCCCTGTTGTCCTCTCAGGGCCAGGCACCCCAATGACGATACAGACCAGCACTCCAGCACCACCCACCTCCACAGCACCTGGACCCTTCACCCCTGAGACTGGGCACACCTGCAAGTGACCAATAAGAGTGCCAGAGACTGGGTAGCTGGCTACCTGTGGACTTTATTTGGACACTTGACTTGGGTCATTTTTTTTTTACAGCTTGTTGTCCAATAAAGTTTATCTTTGATTCACACACTTCCTTCATTTCTTTTTTTGGAATAAAGTCTTGGTGGAAACTTTTAGAATTGGTTTAAGCCTTTGCATGCTTGTGGGATGGGTTAAGAAAGCAGTGGGGTGAGCAGGGATACCTTTGGGACGGGTTAAGATAGCTGTGGGATAGATAAACCTCCAGTGCAAGCATAGTGGGACTGTATGGTCCACCCTTCCAGGTGCCACACCTTTGGCCCTTCATTATCAATAACAATGTAATCATTGATCCACATATTTGAACATAAACACAACTCTTTATTAAATGCCTTGTTCATTGTAGGCCCACCCAACATACATGGCCCAATCTCATCCATGTGATGAGACAGGCTGAAGGAAGCATCCATTAAGCATCTACCATCCTGTCTTGTCACTTCACTGCTCCAGCTGGGGAGTTGCACCAGTGTCTCAGGAGGTTGCGCTGCTTCTTCCCTTCCCATGAGGCTCTGTTGTGGCCTTGCACATCCTGAGTGTCGATCAGGTTTCGCCCTTGCCTCCATTCCCCAGGCTCCATGTCCCCATTGCCTTGTTGGAGGTCCATGAGCCTGTTCTGCAAGACTGGGTAGCAGGTGCGCATGAGATTTTGCAGGATGCAGCAAGCTTCCATGATCCTCCTCACGGTCTCTGGGCGATGCTGCATGGTGGTGAGAAGTACCTGGAACCTGTTGGCCAGGATGCCAAAGGCATTCTTGCCCTGGACAGCCTGTAGTTGAAGATCCTCTCTTCACGGGTCAGGAGTCTGGAAGTGTAGGGCTTCATGAGAGAGGTTCTGAGGGAGAAGGCGTCATCCCCCACGATGAAGTAGGGCACATCTTGCGTGTCGTTGGGCAGGGGGTCTGGATCTGGGAAGCCCATGATGAGGTTGGCTTCCAGCCCTTCCTTGAGGTCACTGGCGTTGTATACCTGGGCATCTGAACATGAACTGCTGCCTGAAGCATCGATGTACATAAACTTGTAGTCAGCATCGACCATGGCAAAGAGGACGATGCTGAAGAAGCCTTTGTAGTTGAAATAAGTGGAGCCCGACTTGGGTGGTGCTTTGCAGGCCACGTGCTTGCCATTTATGGCTCCAACGGTGTGTGGGAAGTTCCACCTCTGATACCACTGCTCTGCAACTTTCTTCCATCCTTCATCAGTGGAGGGGCACTGGAGGAGCTCCTGCAGGTATTCTTCGATGATGGCCTGTACCACTTCTCTGACCACAATGCTGATGGTGTTGTGTGGCACCCTCCAGCTGTACTGCATGCTCCTGTAGGTGGTCCCTGAGGCCAGTTGGCGCAGAGTGAGTGCCACCTTGAGCCCAGGTTCCAGGCTGGGCCGGAAGTTGGTGTTTGCCTTGGTCAACCTGGGTTTCAACCACTGCACAATTTCGTCAAACATGGCTGGAGGCATCCTCATGAAGTTCTGGAATGCCCGAGTGTCTTCGTTCCTGAGCTCCACCATCAGCTTGTTGTACAGTCCGTACTCTGCTCTTCTCCCAATCCATCTTCGGACCCAGACGCTTCTTGGCCGCCTCCTTTTCTTCTCGTAGTAGAGTTCACAGAGCCTGTAGATGGCTTCGCACTGTTGCAGAAGGATGGTGGCTGCCAAAAGGACTGTGTTACGATCCACGGTGGACATGACTGGATGCTGTGGAAGAGCAAGAGTCAGATGAAGGCTGCAGAGGTCTGCACAGCTAGGCTGCTGGTCTGAAAGTGAGATGCAGGTGAGTTGCTCCCCCTTTTTATAGGCAGTATAGGTGTCCCTTTGCATCCTCTAGGCATCCTCTAGGCATCCTCTAGACATCCTTAATATCCGAGATAGGTCCCCTCTGATAACGTTTTTTCCGTTTTAAACGCTTTGTTTTCATGCTGCATCCATTCTGCATCCGTTCTGTGTCCGTTCCGCTTCCTCCCTGTGTCCGAGCGGATGCGAGTTGCGCGGATGCAGAACGGATGCCTAGTGGATATAGCGGATGCGTAACGGATGCAGAACAGATGCATAGCGGATGCGTAGCAAATGCAGAACGGACGAATTGGATACATTTTCCGC
>BLBF01000006.1:20736746-20755175 GCA_015471245.1 Laticauda colubrina
CAGAAATTGCATTTATGTGACTGAAATTTTACTCTCTTGGCAGACTGTTCAAACAAAGTTATGCAGACTAAGTGGACATTATATGTGTATGTAGAGAATGAAGGTTCAAATTTAGTTGGAGTTACCTTGGTTTTTCGAAAAATAAATGTGAAGTTAAATAAAGAAAGCACTGTGTGTATATGTGTACATATACACACACATTTACTAACCTTTTTGATACTATAATTTGCCTTGTCTATTTCCCAAAAGCTTTCCTCTTTCAAAATCCATGTTATATTCAGAACTTGTAATAGTATTATTAAGAAATGCTATTATTATTTATACCAATGTTTTTGATTCTAAGCCTCTAATAGTTTCAGATAGGCTCACAAATCTTTAGCAAAAAAAAAAAATGAGTCTTATAGTTCTAGAAACATATATAGGCTCTAGTTCTCTGTAAAAGACAAACCGTTGCATCCAAGAACCAATTTATTAATGTTTCCAGGCAGTGTTAGAGGAACTTGTGGAGAAAAAAGTAAGAATTATCAATGCAAAGGCCAAGTGAACAGACTATATACTCTGCTAAGGCCATGATAATATCTCCAAATCTCACAACATCCCCATCCTGAGGAAAAAGTCAGATCTAATATGTGACACCTACTGTAATTCTGGCTAGGTCTATGGTTATCATGATGGTCATGAACTTCTAAGCCATCTTCTATTGAAGGCCCAATAAAGGCAAGTTGAAGTCGTCCAGGACCATATGCCTGGGGAATTCCACTGCCAAGTCAGCCACAAAGTCAAGCAGCTCAGGCATGGAAGCCATTGTGAAGCAGGAAGGATGGTAGTAGACAAGCAGCAATCCCATGTGATCCTACAGTCCAATATTTGGTTATCTATAGAAAAGTACCTCTGGAAGCTAACAGAATCTCCTAGATGATAACCAACTACATTGTCTCTTTGCTTGCCTTGGCTGATGCCATATTCAAAACCTGAGTGACCATACTTCTAACATAACACCCTTGACCTGCTGCAGAAACTTGGTGGTCTCTTCATTTCTGGAACCCATCATCAGACTTTGCAGGCTGCTCAACATTCTCCTTGGCTTGCTGATCTTTCATTAGGAGATTTCTCTCTGCCAGCCTCTGAATTTATCAGCCTCTGCCACTGCTACCATTTCTCATGCCATCCTGTGACAAAAAGCCACAAAGACGTTCCATAATGTCACAAAAGCCAACTCTCATACTTCAACACCTTCAACAACTACCTTCCTCAATCTTTCTTCATATGCTAATAACTACTGACTCCTGGAATTCTAGTCCAAATGTCTGGCCTCAACATAATGTTGGAGGCCCCTCCAAGATAGATAGGTAGACAGACAGACAGACAGACAGACAGATTGATTGATTCTGTAGATAAATAATAAAAAGTATGATATTTCCTTCTCATCTGAGCTAGTTCCATCCATCCATCTATCTATCTATCTATCTATCTATCTATCTATCTATCTATCTATCTATCTATCTATCTATCTATCTATTTATCCATCTATCTGTCTATCAAACTACTTTGGCCCAGGATTGAAATTTCCATTATCCCATCTGGTATGAAATTTCCCTTTGTTTCAGTGTTAGATGCTATACATGCATGTTGCATTGGGACACATTAAAATTGATGGCACTAACTCAGACTTCATTATTAATATTATATTGAAATTTAACTCAAAGAGAGATATTAGAGATTCCACAGAAACTAAATGACTACTGCAGAGAAGATCTTCTCAGTGGTGGTGTCTCAATTGCTGTGTATACTTTCTACAGAAACTTGTCTAGTGCCAAATGTATTAATGTTGGTTGCACAATCAGTGAGAAGCTTAGATTGGATTTGGCATTTTGGCATCTACTTATCAAGTCTTTCCCAAGAGCCTGGGATAGTTGATTATTTGACAGTGTTACAAGTATTGTCACAGGATGTAAGCTGCTCTAAGTAAAGCTGTCTTTTGCAAATGACTGGTAATGATTTTGTCAATGCTGATCGTGTTCAAGTAGTGCTCCAAATGTTTTAAAATTGGTACTATCTTTGTATTGGTACTATTTGTATTTTTTGACTTTTTCCTGTTCTTTCTCTTCTACTCTGCTATCTCCTGGTACTGTGAGATCCACCATCCAGACTTTTTTGTAATTAAGTCTGAGGTGTTATGTGGCTTGTCTAATTCTAAAACCCCAGACCACTTTAATCCCATGGGTTCTTGATTGCAGGCAAATGGTATTTCTTGCAAATATTCCACTGTACCATTGTTGCTACTTTGTCATGCTGTTGTTTGTAGTCAGTCCATGCAATCTTCTCAAAAAGCCTGAGTGCAGTCTGGGTTGCACTATTTTCTCTATTCTGGAAGCCATCACTCTGCTAAATAAATAATTCCCTTAACACCGTTCAACAATTAAAAAGTCTGCACTACTGTTACTGTTAATCTTCTCATCACTCCTTATCATCCATCCCCTCCCACTTATGACTGTATGACTGTAACTTTGTTGCTTGTATCCTTACAATATGGACTGTTTCCTAGTATGATTTGACTGCTTATTGTATCCTATGACTATCATTAAGTGTTGTGCCTGATGATTCTTGACGAATTTCTTTTCTTTTATGTATACTGAGAGTATTTGCACCAAGACAAATTGCTTGTGTCCAACCACATTTGACCAAAAAAGAATTCTATTCTATTCTATTCTATTCTATTCTATTCTATTCTATTCTATTCTATTCTATTCTATTCATTTATTCTTAAGGCTTAGTCTCATGCAGCCAGAATTAGCCTCTTTGTCTCTCTGTTCCATTTTCCCACTCTTAGCCATGTCAGGTCTTATTGTCATCTGCTTCCAGATATTTTTATGCACTGGCCATTTAATTCTTTGCCTTATCATGTCTCTTTTCTATTCTTCATTTGATCTTTCTTGTAGACCAGTATTATCTCCAATACTCAGTAAGCATTCATGGTATACTTAACTTATGCACATCTTCTTCATTGTCTTTCAGATCTCATTTTCATCCTCTCCCTCCACCTTACTGTTCTGAGCTGGCTCCCAAACACAACAAGCCCTTTGTAGTTAACGAAATGTTCCCTTTATTTGGAGCACCAGCAGCCGCTCTCTCACAGCAAGCTACAAAGTCTCTAGGTCCTGTGGAAAGTGATGCTTGCTCCCTTTCCCCCAAACTGGGCCAACACACCAGGGAGTCTATTTCTTTCTCTCTTCCCACAATTGCAAAAGAAGTCCTGGAAGATGCACCAGCTTTCTTCTAGCAGCACACACACACACACACACACACACACACACACACACACACACACACTTAGAAGGCACTGCAGATTCCAAGAAGAATTATGATCATTTTCAGATAGGATTCAGAAGTGCAGGCTATCAGGGGTGGGCCATCAGAGAGATAAATGGTTATCTGCCACACCCATTCATCTCTGCCCCCTGCCTTTGATCCCCAGAGCTAAGATGGTGCTTCACTAACAGTGGTGGCTC
Source organism: Laticauda colubrina (assembly GCA_015471245.1). NCBI lineage: Eukaryota > Metazoa > Chordata > Lepidosauria > Squamata > Elapidae > Laticauda > Laticauda colubrina. The sequence goes on from BLBF01000006.1 coordinate 20,740,256, forward strand.
TTCTGTCCCAAGGACCAACCCATAGATTTCCACTTCTCTCCTCATCTCTGCCTTCTATGCATCCGCATATCAGGCATTGGACTCAGCTGTTCCTCCTCTTCCTCATCAACCACCTCCAGAGCTGGGAGCTGTTGACTCTGATGGATAGCCCAGGTTCTGCCTCTGTTTCTGACAGCTGCATTCCCTCTTCCCCCTTGGAGCTCTCAGATTGCCTTGATGCTGGCCCTGACTCTGATGCCACCACCTCATCTGATTCGCCTGCTGATGAGGCTGGAGGCCGACAGGACACAACACTTACGCCTTCATCAGCCATTTATTTACTGCAACAACAGGCATCTCTGTATAGTGCTAAGTGCAAACCCCAAAAGATGTCAATTTTTTTAGAATATGAAATTTTGAAAGCAAACATTCTATAAATTTAAAACATGCACACTAAAATCTTTAAAATGTCAGGTGTGTCATTATTACTCAGTTCTGGATGCTTATTCACTAGCCTTGAGAAGTCTCTTGAGCATTAATGCATTTGATATTAAAGCATTTCCAACACCTCCAGGTTCTTGGCTACTTTTCAGGCAAATCTAAGTGGGATTCAAGAGATATCGGAAGTGTGGGCATTGCGGGAGAAGGCAAGGCAAGCAAGCATACTTTTATAACTTTTAAATGTAATTTACAAACTTTCAAATTGACTCTTCATTACCAGAACAACATTCTTCATGACAAAATGGGTTGTACACTGTGCACTGTCTTGAATCAACTGTGAGGATTATTCCTGGTAGATAAAACCACTCAAATTTGGCGTATGTTGGACTCCAGCTAAGCAAGAAAAAGAATCATTGTTTAAGCACACCACTACATATTTGTCCAAAATATCAGAAAAATATTTCATTCATGAATCTGGAGATGACTGAGGCCAATTAGCCAATTCAAAGGACATTGCTGCATGTTCAAAGATGCTCTATCAAAGGCTGTTAAACATTCATGGCCTTTCTTCTGTCTAAATTGTACAATTGCGTTTCCAGTGCAATTTAAGAAAATCCTTCAAAGTGGTCCAGTAGGATAGAAATAAGAGACTGTGTGTAGTGATCCTTAATGATCCCATTGTTAAAAGAATCTATAATTATGCAAAGTCCTTCAAAATTTATGTTTCTTAGGGATGAAAAACGTAGATACAGATGTTGGAATCTTAGCAGGACAAATAAATCCTTCCTTCTGATTATTGTCCAGAAATTTCTTCAGTATGCCTAACTCTTAAATCAGCAGTCTTCAAACTTGAGAGTTTAAGCCCATGTCACACTGCACCAACAGATGGAAAAAGGATGTAAAACGGAGAGAAACACTTGCCATCCGTTGGTTAACACGATGCATCCGTTCTGTACTCACTGCATCCATTTTTCTTCCTCTTTATCCGTCCAGCATCCGTCGACTGAGGTTCCATCCGCTCAAAAGGTTTTGAGCTGCTCAAAACTTTTTGAGTGGAAAATGTATCCAACGCGTCCGTTCTGCATCTGCTACGCATACGGGGAACATCCATTCTGCACCTGTCGTCATCCGTTACGCATCCGCTACATCCGCTAGGCACCCACTGCGCATCTGCGCAACTCGCATCCGCTCCAGCGGAAAGTGGACACAGGAAGGAAGCGGAACGGACGCGGAACGGACACGCAGCGTTAGTAGCACGGACGGAGAAAGGATGAAAGCAGATGCAGCTCGCAAAGAAAGCATTTAAAATGGTAAAAACGTTCGCAGAGGGGACCTATCTCAGATATTAAGGATGTCTAGAGGATACCAAGAGGATGCAAAAGGACACCTAGTGGAAAACCTATATTGCCTATAAAAAGGGAGAGGAACTCACCTGGATCTCACTTTCACAACAGCAGCCCTACTGTGCAGACCTCTGCAGCCTTCATCTGGCTCTTCCTCTTCCACAGCATCCATTGATGTCCACCATGGATTGTAACACACTCCTTTTGGTAGCCACCATCCTTCTGCAACAGTGCGAAGCCATCTACAGGCTCTTTCAACTGTTCTACGGGAAGAAAAGGAGGCGGCCAAGAAGTGTCTGGGTCCGAAGATGGATTGGGAGAAGAGCAGAGTACAGACTGTACAACAAGCTGATGGTGGAGCTGAGGAACGAAGACCCTCGTGCATTCCAGAACTTCATGAGGATACCTCCAGCCATGTTTGATGAAGTTGTGGAGAGGCTGAGATCCAGGTTGACCAAGGCAAACACCAACCTTTGGCCCAGCCTGGACCCTGGGCTCAAGGTGGCACTGACTGCGCCACCTGTCCTCAGGGACTACCTACAGGAGCATGCAGTACGGCTGGAGGGTGCCACACAACACCATCAGCATTGTGGTCAGAGAAGTGGTGCAGGCCATCATCAAAGAATACCTGGAGGAGCTCCTCCAGTGCCCCACCACTGAAGAAGGCTGGAAGAAAGTTGCAGAGCAGTGGTATCAGAGGTGGAACTTCCCCCATACCGTTGGAGCCATAGATGGCAAGCACGTGGCCTGCAAAGCTCCAGCCAACTCAGGGTCCACTTATTTCAACTACAAGGGCTTCTTCAGCATCATCCTCTTCGCCATGGTTGATGCTGACTACAAGTTATGTACATCGATGCTTCAGGCAACGGGTAGCTTCAGATGCCCAGGTATACAGCGCCAGTCACCTCAAGGAGGGGCTGGAACGCAACCTCATCATGGGCTTCCCAGATCCAGAACCCCTGCCCAATGACACGCAAGATGTGCCCTACTTCATCATGGGGGCTGACGCCTTCTCCCTCACAACCTACCTCATGAAGCCCTACACCTCCAAATGCCTCACTCGTGAAGAGAGGATCTTCAACTACAGGCTGTCCAGGGCAAGGCGGGTGGTGGAGAACGCCTTTGGCATCCTGGCCAACAGGTTCCAGGTACTTCTCACCACCATGCAGCATTGCCCAGAGACCGTGAGGAGGATCGTGGAAGCTTGCTGCATCCTGCACAATCTCATGCGCACCCGCTACCCAGTCTTGCAGAACAGGCTTGTGGACCTTCAACAAGGCAATGGGGACATGGAGCCTGGGGAATGGAGGCAAGGGCGAAACCTGATAGACACAGAGGATGTGCAAGGCCCCAACAGAGCTTCACGTGAAGGGAAGAAGCAGCGCAACCTCCTGAGACACTGGTGCAACTCCCCAGCTGGAGCAGTGGAGTGGCAAGACAGGATGATAGATGATTAATGGGTGGTTCCTTCAGCCTGTCTCATCACACTGATGAGATTGGGCCATGTATGTTGGGTGGGCCTACAATGAATAGGGCATTTAATAAAGAGTTGTGTTTGTGTTGACATGTGTGGATGAATGATTACATTATTATTGAAAATAAAGGGCCATAGGTGTGGCACCTGGGAGGGTGTACCATACAGTCCCACTATGCTTGCACTGGAGGTTTATCTATCCCACAGCTATTACCCATTCCAAAGGTATCCCTGCCCATCCCACAGCTATTACCCATCCCAAAGGTATCCCTGCCCATCCCACTACTATCCTTACCCATCCCACAAGCATGCAAAGGCTTAAACCATTTCTAAAAGTTTCCACCAAGACTTTATTTCATAAAATAAATGAAGCAAGTGTGTGAAGCAAATATAATCTTTGTTAATAACAAGCTGTAAAAGAAAAATGACCCAAATCAAGTGTCCAAAGCAAAAATAAAGTCAACAGGTAGCCACCCAGTCTCTGGCACTTTTCTTGGTCACTTGGAGGCGTGCCCAGTCTCAGGGGTGAAGGGTCCAGGTGCTGTGGAGGTGGCTGCTGCTGGAGTGCTGGTCTGAAGCGCCACTGGGGTGCCTGGCCCCGAGAGGACAACAGGGGACGGTGTGTTGAGGAAGCTCTCAGACAGCTGGCTCAGCCCCGTGATGTTGAGAGCCCCTTCCTCCATGACGTGGGGTGTCAGCCCCAATACCGATGACAGATGTACTGAGGCCGGGCTTGGCTGTGGGGTGGAGGAAGTAGCAGTGTAGTGGGGCTGTCTGATCTGCAGCTGGGTGAGGACTGGCATCGGTGGCATCTGTGGCGTGGGTGGCATTGGTGGTGTGGGTGGAATCAGTGGCGTGGGTGGCATCGGTGGCATCAGTGGCACCGGTGGTGTCCGATGTACATGTGCCTGGACTGGGAAGGGCTGCTGCCTGTGCTGCTGGACCTCCTGGTAGTCGTAGCCTTGGTAGGAGAGGGCCTGTGGAAAGCCTTGGAAGGGCAGTGACATCACCTGGGGTGGAGGAGCAGACCTGGACTGGGTGGGAGCAGGTTCATCTTGGTACTGGGGTTCCACCATGTTCATGAGGGTCTGGTTGACATAGGTGAGGAAGGACTTTTGTTTGGAGGATGGGGCGTCGGTGTGTACCAGCTGAGAGAGGAGATCTACGCTGCTCCTGATGGTGTCTCTTATCTCCAGCAGGACAGTGTGGCTCTGTCCCTCCGGTTTGCCTCTCTGCCTTTCTGTGGAGGTGGGGGTGGATGCAGGTTGGGCTGTGGTGGAAGTGCCATCTCCTTTCTCCCACTGCGTCAGGGGGTCCTCCACGTGCTCCACCACGGGTAGTACAGCTGTCGGGGGGGTCTCCATCATGGCACGCTCCACAGATACCTGCCTGGAGACAGGAGCTGACTCTCTGCCAGAAGAGGACTGGCTCTCAGCAGGCTGCCTGAGAGAGAGGGTTGTGAGAGGGGCTGCTGGTGTTCCTCGGTGGCGGATCTCACCCTCCAAGAAGCTGCACTTGGCCATCACATAGGTCTCTCTGTCTGTCAGCTTGACCGCGGCCTGGCCAGATTTCTTGAGGTGCAGCTTCCCGTACCAGGTGTGCATGTGCTTCCACCAGCCGAGGAGCACCTCTGAAGTGTAGCCCAGGCTCTCCGCCTTCTCTCTCCAAGCAGCCTGCTTCCTTTTGGTGTCGTGATAGAGCCTGTGTCCCTTCCGCCATAGATACTCGTTCTCCCTCAGCCACTCCAGCACCTCATCCTCATGTTCCTCTTCTATGTTGTATTGCCTCCTCTCCCATTCTTGCATCTGCCTCTTCCTCCCTTTGGCAGGACCATATGGGCCCTCATCACAGGGGCTCCCAGGTGGTAGGGGCTGCTCCTCCACACCACCACCACCAGCAGCAGCAGCAGCAGTCGCAGCAAAAGCAGGACCAGCAGCACCAGCAGCACCAGCAGCACCAGCAGCACCAGCAGGACAGGATCAGCAGCAGCAGAGTAAGCACCAGCAGGACCAGCAGGACCAACAGGACCAGGATCAGCAGCAGCAGAGTAAGCACCAGCAGTGCCAGCAGCACCAGCAGGACCAGCACGACCAGGAGCACCAGCAGGACCAGTAGCACCAGCAGGACCAGGAGCACCAGCAGGACCAGCAGGATGAGGAGCAGCACCAGCAGAGTAAGCACCAGCAGAAGCACCAGCACCAGGAGCAGCGCCAGCAGAGTGAGCACCAGCAGAAGCACCAGCACCAGGAGCAGTGCCAGCAGAGTAAACACCAGCAGAAGCACCACCGCCAGAAGCAGCATCAGCAGAGTAAGCACCAGCAGAAGCACCACCTCCAGAAGCAGCATCAGCAGAAACCCCAGCCCCAGAAGAGCGAGCCCGGGCTGCAGAAGCCCCAGCAGAAGCAGTGTGAGGGCCAGGGGGTGGGAGGGTGGCCCTGTCCCTCTTGCCAGGGCTGGCAGCAGATGGCTGAGGCTTTCTCTTCTTCTCCATGGGTGGCCTGCTGGCTGGCTGGCTGGCTGGCTGGAGAGCTGTGTCTGGAAGCAGGTCTTTCCTCTGAATGGTGACCTGCTTGGGAGCTGCTTCCCTTTATATCCACAGGGCTGATGCAATGCATCCTCCCCGCATGCGCAGTGAACGCTAGACATCCGCTAGGCATCCGCTAGGCATCCGCTAGGCTTCCGCTAGGCTTCCGCTCTGCATCCGCTTCATCCGCTAGGCTTCCGCTCTGCATCCGCTTCATCTGCTCGGTGTCCACTCTGCATCCGCTCTTTCCGTTCCGCGTCTGCTTTGCTGTGCTCCCCCGGAAGCCTTGCGGATGTGCCATCCGCTCCCATCCGCTTCCATCCGCTAGGCTTCCGTGGAGCATCTGCTTTCCATCCGCCCTACGTCCTCCCCCCGTCCGTTCCTTTCCGTGTTGTCCACTCTGGTTATGCAAATTCGGGGCACTTTTGAAAGCGGATAACAACAGATGGAACATTTTTCTCGTCCGCTGTGTCCTTTTTACAAATGTTTTGCATCCATCGGCCAGTGTGACAGGGCCTTTAAGACTTGTGGACTTCAACTCCCAGAATTCCTCCTCCAGTCATGTTAGCTCAGGAATTCTGGGATTGAAATCCACGAGTCTTAAAGCTGTCAAGTTTGAAGACCCTCATATTAAATAGACTTTGATGATACAAGAACTAATATTTATAGTCCAGGATTGCTTAGGAACTTTTAAATAGGGACAACTTTGCTGTTTACACCATTGCAATATGATTTATGTAGGGCTACCTCTGAAAGTAATTTAGAAAGCTCTACATTTGCAGCCAAAAAAGCTAAGGCAATCCTAAATTGCATTAACAGAGGGATGCAATCAAGATCAAGAGAAGTACTAATACCATTTTATAAATCCTTAGTAAGACCACACCTAGAGTACTATATCCAGTTTTGTTCACCACATTATAAAAACGATGCTGAGACTCTAGAAAAAGTACAGAGAAGAGCAGTCAGGATGATTAAGGGACTGGAGACTAAAACATATGAAGAAAGGTTTCAGGAACTGGGCTTGGCTAGTCTAGTAAAGAGAAGGACCAGGGGAGACATGATAGCAGTCTTCCAATATTTGAGGGGCTGCCACAAGGAGGAAGGGGTCAAGCTATTTTCGAAAGCACTTGTAGGCCAGACAAGAAATAATGGATGGAAACTGAACAAGGAGAGATTCAACCTGGAAATAAGGGGAAATTTTCTGACAGTGAGAACAATCAACCAATGGAACAGCTGGCCCTCGGAAGTTGTGGGAGTGCCATCATTTGAGAGTTTCAAGAAGAGATTGGACTGCCATTTGTCAGAAATGTTGTTGGGTCTCCCGCTTGGTCAGGGGGTTGGACTAGATGACCTACAAGGTCCCTTCCAACTCTGATTATCTGTTATCTGTACACTCTACATTTGTACACATATATGTATAAATACATATATTTATGTATGTTTATAATGGCTGCTGAATGCTTGCAATGATTTCTGCTTTAAATTGTATTTATTAAATTCCACGAGACTTTATGAAACCAAGAAAACTGCATTATATCTATCCATGGAAGTCAACCTCAACTTGAAGGAAACTTTCCTTTTTTTAAATTATATACTTCAGTGAAATAAAATGAGTTACTTTGCATATTCCACTATCAAAATTCAAATCACTGTTACTTATCCATGACAACCAAATACCTTAATTATTCTAAAATGCATTTCCTATTCATATCATGATTTGAGCTGTTTTCCCAACTCTTTCCTCAGACATTTCAAAATGGTGCTTTATTGCTTAATGGTAGTATCGTTGATATGTAAGAGGGAGTAATTATAGGTGAGCTATATACCTAGGCAGATCAAAGCTGTTCTGATAGTATAATTATTTCCAAATTTTGAAAGAATGCCATGTATAAAAAAGTCAGATTAAACTTGTTCCACAAGACTTAATAGTATATTCAGTCTGACATGCCGTCTTTTTAGCAACAAGATTTATAATGGCTAAGCAGAAATCAAACTTAGTATAATAGTGCAAATTTTATTTGGGATCACATTCTAATCCCCTGAAGATTCAAAACTATCACGTTACTGGTCAGCATTCAAACGTGTCAGTATATTTAATACAGATAATCTTTGACTTACAACCATCAGTTGGGACCAGAATTTCCATTGCTAAGCAAGGGAGTCATGTCTGAGTTTACAACCTTTTTTGTCCTGGTTGTTGAGTAAATCAGCTTCCCCTTCTGACTTTGTCAGAAGTCAGCTCGGGAGGTCACAAATGGTGATCACATGACTCCCCAATGCACTGCAACCATCATAAATAAATAGCAGTTGCCAAGTGCCAAAAACTTTCATCACATGGGAATCCTGCAACTGGTCATAAGTCACTTTTTTCAGTGCTGTTTGTAACTTCAGTCACTAAATGAATAGTTGTATGTCAAGGACTACCAGGAGATCAAAGGTAATTGTTTTAAATGAGTCAAAATGCTTGGTATAAAAAAATGTTTAAATGACATGTAAACATTTTTTTAAAGATAGCTGCAGAAGAAAATGTAAATTACCCAGCTACATGTATTTTCATCTTGATACTGGTGCTAAACATGAGATCAGGTCCCACTATGTATATCTCTCACCCTAAAGATCATTGTGTGTTGGTTGCAAAATTTAGAAGTTATTCTTAAATATTTAATTGGATCAATGTGAAATTCAAGAAAATGTGTTTTTAATTTTTTAATCTTTTTTTAATCTCATTCTTAGGGATGAATGGTCCATCATACTGTTGATCAACAGATATTGGCCAATGTCCAGAACAAGATTTATAATGGACTTATAATTGCCTAGCTTAATTCTAACATCTATTTATTTTGTTTTGATTCATTACAAAACTAAGGCAGTGACTCATGATTAAAATTAATGAAGAATTATTTCTTGTTAACCTAGCCTGTGCTCTTGCTTGGTAATTATTATTTTTTTTTTTTTAAACACATCTTATTGACCTAGTCATTTTCTGCAATTGTGCTTAGAGACACAAAGTGTGTTCCCCCATGATGGTTTAAAAAATTACCATAGATTCCAATAGAGGAGAGTATATGTAGCTCAGAATTGAAGTGTGGAGTCTTTAGAGTTCTTGGAACTTTGTCTGCAGATGTTTCATTATCCAACTAGGTAACATCATGAGTACTAATGAGCATGGGGTTTGCTTTTTTTTATGTGCAGTAGCTTGCCCTGGCAGTGTTGATGGGTTTTCTCCTTGACAGGCACTTGATTAAGAAACTAGAAGTAGCTAGACATCTATATAAATATAAACCATGACTTACTACCGTGTTTCTCCAATAATACACCCCCCCAATAGGAAGACACAGCATGTTTTCTAGGCATAAAATGAAATTAAGCCCCCCCCCAAATTTAGGCCTTGTTTAAAACATGTGAAATTGGGGGGGAAGGTGGGGGGGGGAACTTGCCATTAGGAGTGCCCCGCGGGCAGCTACACATCACCATCAGCTGCTCCTAACAGCCAATCATGGTGGAGCATGGAGGGCTCCCTTACCCATCCCTTACCCAGGTCAGCAGGGGGGGCGGCGGCGGTGTGGATGTCTGGCAGCATTTCAGCTGCTTCTCAGGCCTCTGTAGCTTCCACGGTTCCCACCAGTGCTGGCGTCTCTCTCACCAGCACCGTCTCCAACAACAGCATCTGAGTCATTCCCGCTTTTCCCCCGTCCCCGTAACAGGAAAAAAAAAAGATTTTGAGGTACCTGGGAGCGCCACGTGCTGCATTTTGGTTTAATCCCGAGTGGCTGGGTGGACGTGAGAAGAACCGAGCGAGCGTCTCTGCTGCTTCTACCCTTGGTGCTCCAGCCTCGGGCTCTGTTTGCAAAAGACCTGGTGCAGCAGCCCGTTCCTGGATTCCAAGCACCCAGGCCAAGCTGCAGCTGTCCCTCTCTCAACCAGCACCGTCTCCAATCACAGCGGCAGTAGTGGAGGGAACCGTGGAAGTTACGGAGGTGGCTCTCCCACCCGAGAAGCGGCTGAAATGCTTCCATGGTTCCTGCCGATGCTGCCGCTGTTATTGGAGACGGCGCTGGCGAGAGAGGGATAGCTGCAGCTCGGCCTGAGCACTTGGAATGCAGGAACGGGCTGCTGCACCATGACTTTTGCAAACTTACAGAGCACCAAGGGTAGCAGCAGCAGAGATGCTCGCTCGGCTCTTCTCATGCCCACACAGCCGCTCGGGATTAAACCAAAATGCAGCACATGGCACTCCCAAGTACCTCCAAATCTTTTTTTCCTATTGTTACGGGGACCGGAGAAAAGCGGGAGTGACTCAGATGCTGTTGTTGGAGACGGCACTGGTGCGCAGGGGTGGGGGAGAAATTAATTAACCCCTGAAAAGACGTCGTAGCCGTTTTTTTCGGAGTTCAAAAAAAATAAGGCCCGGCCTTATTTTGTGAGAAACACGGTAACTTACAGCAATGTGCCTTAGCAAGTTATGCAAGTGGGATTACATTTTTTAAAATCATGCATTAATCTATAATATAATTTACTCCCACATTCTTCTTACAGCCCAAGGTCTTCTTTTTGTCCATATGGTAAAATCAGCAGTACTACTAATTAATGGTTGAAATAAGTTTTTTAGCCATGTCATCATCATCCTTCATGACCCCATAATCCCTTGCAAGACAGAATCTGGACAACTGAAGGGAACTGAGTGTTTCCTGGCCAGATGACTTCCTGTCACCAATGCGGAATTTTATTCAGCAGATATATTCTCAGTGTGCCCAGAGAGAGAAATATATGCCGGTACCTAGGATTGAACTCACAGCCTCTTGATTGTGAGGTGAGAGCTCCACCTCTAGGCCAGTGCACCACTACAAGTTTTTTAAGCCACATGCTATACAAATATAGCATATATTTCCAAATGTACACACAAACTACAATACACATAGTTCTAGTGATATACTGCTTTAATAAAGGCTGTGAGGAAAACAGAAATCCAGCAACATATTTTGTTCATCTTTTATGTTTATTTCAGTGATTTATACTGTTTCATGCTTGCCATTTTAATGCACGTCTTCAAATTTCCTGTTATTTGCTCTCTTGAATATTTTTCATAAAGGCAACTTATAAATTGTGTTACTATGATGATCTATCCACATCTACTATCCTCATTCTGCAACCAACTTTTTTCCATCCTTAATTGAAGCACAGGTTATAATTGTAAAGTCTACAGCTCGGTGTGCTTGTTCACTTATAAAGATATAGAGGGATATTAAACCATTTATTGAATACTTTGTAGGTACAAAAGCTTCACTAATAAATGCCCCAAAAGAATACATTAAAGAGCAATGAATAAAGAATAAAGAAAGTGTAAAATTCCTTACTGCAGTCTATTTCATCAGATACATGAGTTGTAAATAGAGAATCAAATATCCACACATACAGTTGGCTTGCTTGTGGCAATTGTGAGCAGTTATACCAAAGGGAAATGAAATACTGAAACATAAAGAATGATAATTCTGTTATTAATTGTAGCCATTTATGTGTTGATTGTGTTGAAACAATTAATTATACAATAAGATATGCAGCAAGCCATATACTCTTTTTCTGTTAAAAATTTTTGTCTTCCAGAAAATCAACCAGTGTTCACTTTTGTCAACATTGTTTTGAAACAGATTGCAATCACATGATTTGACTGCAATTTCTCAACCTCCCAACAGCAATAGGTTTGCCGCTGAAAGAGTACAATAATTTCTTGAGCACAATTTTTTTTCCCCCGGGAAAAGGAAATCTCACCCATTTATCAATAGTTAAGTGGAAGCAACAAAAAAAAAAAATCCAGGATGCCTCAAAGCAAGATTTCCAGGAGAGCATTTCAGATGCATACATAGTTATGAATACATGAAATGGGTACATATAAGAAAAATAAAAGAAACAATAGGACAGGGACAGTAGGCACGTTGGTGCGCTTATTAAGAGATTCATGCTGGCTTTTTCAAACCATGGAGTGCAAGAAAAGAATTATAAAAAAGAGGAGCAAGAGATAGAAAGAAATCTACAGTTGTCCGTTCCCATCTCTCCCTAATTTCTGTCAGGCTCCTTTTTAATTCAGACACTGGATAACTTCAGTAAGAAGCAAATGATGCAAGATAATGGAGACAACGATCACCAGGTAGGAAAAGTACAAGAGGTGATGTTGGGGAAGAAACATACCAGTAGACCAAAATGCAAAGGGGAATTGCTAGGAAGGGAGAAAGAAAGCACTAAGGAAGCAGAGAAGAAGTTGTGACCAAGCTGTTTTGCAAGCTGGGGATCTCAAACATTCAGACTGAAAGGGGCTTCCTGGTGAGGCAGGGAAGGAAGATGGGAACTGCACGTAATGCTACATGGAATGTGCTAGAGATGAATTCACAGCAGAACAGTATTTTTCAAACTTGGCAATTTTAAGGTATGCTGTCTTCAATCTGCAGCATGCTAGCTGGGAAATTCTGAGAGCTGAAGGATCTTAAAAGTTGCCAAGTTTGAAAAACACTGCTTTAATATTAATATAAATATTACAAAGAGCATGTGTTTATATTTACTGCTCTGTAGTGGTTGTCTGGTATTTTGCAACCCAAATCATCCTAGATTGCCCAAGATCACTAAAAGGACTACCATTGGGAAGAAGTGGGGAAAAGGGATGCTAGTTAATGAGTAAACTGGCTGATGCCAGTAGTTCAGGCACGATAGTTGCAATCTGCAAAAGTTGGGGGTGCCGAGATGAAATCAAAAGTTGGAACAGAAAGAAGGAACATGTGGGTAGCATTTACCGCAGAATTTGTGATAGGAGCAAAGCAATGTGAAGGGCTGTTTGCTTCACACAAAGAAACTGCATTTTAAGAGTTGCTTCCTTACTAATGGGCAAGTTGGGGAAAGGATGAGAGTGGATCCGAGGATGGGTATGGGAAAATTCCTCAAGCCCCAATTGAGTGGAGACCACAAAATTTTCCATGAGCCAAGTTTTTTTTAAAACTTCACAGGGAACAGAGTTCTGTCCACGGAAGGAGGGTACAAACAACTTTCATGCAAATATAGTTGCATAATAAATGCTGATTATTAAAGGCATTAGTATGTCAAAACATCATATATTTTGAAAACAAGAATTAGGTTTATGTTTGTGGGATAAAATTCTGCAAAAATCAGCGTTTGTGGTTAAATCACTTCCCATTTTCACATCTAAAAATATACTAGCATGGTTGCACCAATAGGGAAGCAGGCTGGCTCTGCAACTTTGTATTTGTGTGTGCAAACTAATAGGGCAAATTAACAGTGTGACTAAAGTTTTTAAGGACCTCGGCAAGTTATAGGTTTGGGTTCAGGTGTCAGCACTGGTTTTACCTGTTCAGACATCTATCCCCGTTGTGGATTTCCTAAGGTAGCCGTAGTCCCTGGTTCCCCCTGTCCCACTGCACCAACGGATGCAAAGAGGATGTAAAACGTTAAAAAATGTTGGAAAACGCTATGCATCCATTGTGTACTCATTGCATATGTGTTTCATACGCTCTATCCTTTGAGCATCCGTCCACTGAGATTTCATCCGCTCAAGAAGTTTTGAGCTGCACAAAACTTTGTGAACAGATGAACTTTCCGCTGTGTACGATGTAAATCCGTAACATACAAGCAACAAACATTCTATGTCCGTTTATCATCCGTTAAACGTCCGCTGTATCCTCTCTGCATCCTCTGGGCATCCTTGCAACTCACATCCCTTGCAGCTGAAAACGGAAAGAGGGAGGAAGCAAAAGGTAAGGTCTACACAGCGTTAGTAGCGCGGAAATAGAAAGGATGAGCAGTGAACAGTTTGCATCCTATATACATCCTCTAGGCTTCCTATGAACATCCGTTTAACCCACGTCCGTTCTTTTCCTTTCTTTTCCGTTCTGTTTATGCAAATTTTTACCACTTTTTGGAGCGGATGACAACGGATGGAGCACCCCCAAAATTTTTCTCGTCCGCTGTGTCCTTTTTGCATATGTTTTGCATCCATCGGCCAGTGGGACCTAAGGCCAGGACAAGACCAGACTGCCATTTATATGCCTTCCGTATTGTGCGAAGGTGTGGCAAGCAGGGAATCGGCCACCGGGGCTTTCAGCTTTGCCCTTCCGAAGTGCCCTTGAGCAAGTGCAGAGTGCCCCAAAGGCGCCACAGCCCAGACTTTTTCCTACCTCGGTTCCCCCCTTTCCCCCTGAATCGGAATGCCGAACACCGGGGCAGGTAAGACAGCCAAGACAGCAGCCGCGGCCAGAACCTGCCAAGCCGAACCTCCACCTCCCGCGGCTGACGCGGCTCCCTCGCCTTCGCGGCCCGCCTCTGCCGCCCCTCCCGGCAGATGGCCGCGAGGGGGAGGCGCCTGGACACCAAAGGCCCCCGCGGCCTCTCCGGGGCCGCTCCCAAAACGGCGGGGACGGGCGCGAAGGAGGCCGAGCGCTTCCAGCACCGGGCTCGGAGCGGTCGGGGGTGAAGCCGGAGCGAGGGTCAAAGCTGTAGATCCTCGGCTATTCACCCGGCGAAGGGGAGGCGGGACCGGGTTGCCCCGGCCTCCCGTAACGTTATGCCTGTGCTCCCGCCCCTCTGCGGGGCAACCGGCCGGGTGTTTTGCAGGCCCGGCCTGGCGGGGAGGAGTCCTCGAGGTCGCGTTGCTGAGCTTCCCAGCCGCCGAAAGGCCGCGAGGTACCTCTGGCGAGAGGAGGAGGAAGAGGGAGAAGGCAGGAAGGGACCCGGCCGCTTCGCTTTGAACCTATGGAAGGTGAGAAACCGACTACGGGACCCGTCCGGAGCTCAGGCTCCGAGTCGAGGGCGCCAAACCCGCTTGAAAAAGTCCCGGCCCCGAGAAAAACGATCCCACTTTGGCTGGTACGCCCCCCCAACATCTCGTTGTTCCTTGGCCCTGAAAAGCCGCTTTCCGCTTTTCCAGCCGAGCCTGACCGTATGAAGGTATCGAGCGGCTTCTCTTCCTGATCCCCTGACCTTTTTCTCCTTTAATTTCTTCAGATTGCGCCCCGATTCTGCCTTGGAGTTTTAGATTTGCCTTGGAGGGAACTTCTGTGCTGATGGAAGTTGTAGCTCAGCATTATCCAAAGATTACAGCGTCCTCCCCGCATGAATAGATAGATAGATAGATAGATAGATAGATAGATAGATAGATAGATA
>BLBF01000006.1:20755185-20840667 GCA_015471245.1 Laticauda colubrina
GATAGATAGATAGATAGATAGATAGATAGATAGATAGATAGATAGATGTGTATATATTAAGAAAACTTACTCCATAGGCAGCCTGTTGGAGAGGCTTTTGTTGGAGCAAATCTTTCATTTGTTGTAGAATGAACTCCCAGGGATTGCTTTATGAACCTACTGTGAAATAAATCACATTTTAAAGTTTTTTTTCCTTGGGACATGCGACCAGGTAGAATTAAATACTGATTCAGTACCCCATTCAGAAGTATGATAACATTTAACAGTACAATCCATCTCTTGTGTATTATACTCTGCTAAGAGTTACAGTCAGTGTTGGATGTATATTGTGTATATTCGTAGATATTGTACTCTCAAATTGCAAATGGAGATGTGGGTACTCTATCTTTCTTATCTTCATTTTTAAATGCTTTGGTTTTATTGTATTGCTGGGGTGTTGGGATGCATCCACAGTTGCTGGGGTGCAACTGGTGTTGCATCCCAAGTGTTGGGATGCATCCACAGTTTCGTTGTACTTGTACAATGACAATAAAGTTCTTCTAATTCTAAAAATAATTCCTTTTATGTTGCACTATGCATGACAAAGAACTACACTCCCTACTACAGGACTCAGATTTAGTCCACATAAGAAACCAGGATGTATGCTGAGCCATCCAGGGGATTTCCCAGCTTGAAATCCAGGGGAAAGCAAGTTCATTGTGCCTCTTGGCAACTCAACAGCCTTTCACAAGAAATCTGCACATCTGACACTTGGGAAAACACTTGGAAAGACTAGCACTCAGTTAAGATCAGTCATCCATATGTCTATTATATTGGTTTGGGTTTTTAATATATTCTAAAAGGTTTGGACAGTTTTAAAGATTATTTCGGAAATTATTTCTGTATTTTTGTTATCATTTTGTTTTTTACTGTACAATGTTATGAGCATGTGGCTGTATATAAACAAATAGGATTAATTTGTGGAAACCCAGGTTTAAATCTCTTCTCACCTTATGAGGTTCTATTACTAATAGAGTATTAGTAAAGCAAAGACTATTGATAAATATAAATTATAAGGCAGATTATGAAACTCAAATTCTTTGGCTACCTAATGAGAAGGAAGAACTCACTGGAGAAGAGCCTAATGCTGGAAAAGATTGAAGGCAAAAGAAGAAGGAGAAGACAGGGAATGAGGTGGCTGGATGGAGTCACTGAAGCAGTAGGTGTGAGCTTAAATAATCTCTGGAGGATGGTAGAGGACAAGAAGGCCTGGAGGAACGTTGTCCATGGGGTTGTGATGGGTCAGATATGACTTCGCAATTAACAACAACAAAAGGCAGATTATTTTTCATCTGTTTTTCATTTCTTAGTTTGTAGTCTTTGCATGAGGTCTTTTTTCTAATTTTTTTCCACTATTTGTGTTTTGGTTTCTTTTTTTCTTTAAGTTTAAATACTATTTTGTCAATTGTGTAAGTTACAGTTAAATTAAAATATTAATTTAAAAAAGAGAGCAATTCACTGGTTAGGTCTGTTGCTATAGCAGTCACCCACCTACCTCATATAATTGTTGTGAATTTAAGAGGAAGGCATTCCCATATATTATGTACAGTAATTGAGCTTTCATTTTACATTGTGGGATGAATTAGCCTGTAATATACCTAATAATATGCAGTATACACGATAATTCTGATATGGACATTCTTGTGCCAAAATGCAAATAGAAAATAATTTCAGCAAGTATTTTGCTGAAGGCCATCCTGTGGATTATAACTAATGAAAAATTTGGATCTTGGTAGGTTTTTTTTTTAGGTTCATTGATGCAACATGCTGTTATACCATGGCTTTGATCCTGTGAAAGTTAAGAAATATTGACAAAGTGTGTTGTAACCATTATCTGGTTTGGTTGGTTTTGGTTTAGCATGTTAGATAAACTCAGGCAAAGTAAATGCTTTATAAACATTTGCTTATTTAGAGAAAGTAGCCAATTAGTGTATGTTTTTCCAAAAAATTGGAAATAAATTATGATTGAAAGATGATTGATTCTTCCCCCTCCCACAAGACATCAACCCCACTGATGTCCAAACAGCAAAGTGGAATTGTTAATGGAGATTGTCTACAGCAGAGCTGTCAAACTGCCAGCCCATCACACGCTGGCCACGCCCAATTTGGCGAATTGAAAAAAGTCCTGATACATTACATGATGCTGCCATGATGATGTGAGTTTGACACCCCTGGTTGAGAGCTTTGATTTCAGAACATAAATTATGTGACCTAAACTTGATTTTGAGACTAATACAGGCAGTTATTGTACAACTTACTGTACTTTGCTTCTGACAAGCAAAGTCAACAAGGGAAGCCAGATTTGCTTAATGACTGCATGATTCACTTAACTTCAGTGATTTGCTAAACAACTCTGGCAGAAAAGTTCATGTAATGGAGTGCAATTCCGTTAATAACTGAGTTGTCTTGCTTTGCATTGGAAATTGTGGGCTCATTTGTGGTCGTAAGTCAAGAAGTACCTGTACGGTATTCATTTAATGTCTGAATAATAGATAAAATCAGTCACAGAAAGGTTTTTATTTTCTTCCATTCAGTCACGTCCAATTCTTGGAGACTGTCTGGAATTTTCTTGGCAAAGATTTTCAAAAATAGTTTGCCGTTGCCTCCTTTCTATGGCCAGGAGAAAGTAACTGGCCAAAGGTCACCCAACTGGCTTTATACCTAAGGTGGTACAAGAATTCATGATTTCCCAATTTCTGATTGATGCTTTAACCTAGGGCTGTCAAACTGGTGGCCCGTGGGCCGGATGTGTCATGAGCAGGCCACGCCCATCCTGATTCCGCAAAGACAAAAAAACGTGATATATCACAATAGGTCACGTGATGAGATCGAGGTGATAACCCATGCCTTAACCAGTACATCAAGCTGGCTCTACTAGCATATTGACAAAAATTCTAATAAAATATTAATATTTACATTTTCTGCAAAATGTTCTCATAATATTCAGTTGGTAATATCTTCCAAAAATCTCTGCACATAGATATTTAAAAATAATTGTTTAAAAAGTTTTCTCTTGATTTATTTGTGTGTCTAAAATGTTTGGGATAGTTTTTAATTAAACTAACAATATCTGTTTGTTTCATGATGTTACACTTTTGAAATTTGTTGGCTTCATGATTTGAGCTGTAGTTTTTGTCACTAAATTGTTTTTGTCACTAAATTATCAGTAATTATAAAAATTACTCATGAAGTAAAATATGTTTCTATGCATCATCTGCTTTGTCTCTAACTGGAACTCATAGATTTTAGTTGTTCAATTAATAAATGGAGTGGTGCGGTGGCCTAGTGGTTAAGACACTTGTCTCTCACTAGGAAGGTTGAGAGTTCAATCGTAGATAGCAGAAGATGTTTCTTTCTCTCTTGGGTGAAAAGTTATTTGTTTTTCCATCAGGAAGAGCATGCTTTAAAAGAGCGGTTGCCAACCACTGGTGGGCCATGAAGAAATTTTGGTGGGCCGCAGAGAAATCTCACCCCCAGAGCACCCCCCCCAAAGCAATTCATCCAGGCTACACAGAAACACAAGGTTGCGCCGCCCACATAGCCTGTGGGAACCCTTCCCTCCCACTTATTCCTTACCCGGCAAACTTGCCTGCTAAATTGCTATTTTTCCGACCATCAGCTGTTCCACTGTGCTGGGAAATTTAGATTAGCTAGAAAGCAGGAAATGGTTGGATTTCTTGCTTTCTAGCTAGTCTTTAGATCTTTGGCTCTGCTTTTTAAGCACAGCTGAACCTCCTTTAGGACTGAAGGTTCTGTTATTCAGGGCAGGCTCAATGCAAGCAAATTTTATGTTACAGACTGAGCTAGCTGATGGCAGATAGATCACCAAATGATTCCGTGAGCAACTCAATCTGCCTGCCTGCTTTGCCTGATTTTGAGTAAAAGTTGCCCTTTTAAAAAAAAACAATTCAGTATTTACATACATGGTATGTTGTGAGTTAATTTTGTGAGTTTGCTTACAAGCAAATTTTATGTGACAGACTGAACTAGCTAATGGCAGGTAGATAGATCTCTGAATGAATCTGTGATTCTGTAAGCAACTCACTCTGCCTGCTTTGCCTGATTTTGGATAAAAGTTGCTTTTTTTATATAAAAAATCAACATTTATGTAAATATTTATAATATTTACATAAATACCATGCCCATCCAGTCACATGATCACCAAGCCACACCCACAAATTAGGCCATGCCCACAGAACTGGTTAGTGGTCCCTGGGATTTAAAATTATGTGTTTGGTTGGCAACCCCTGCTTTAAAATGCATCCAATCACCCCAACTCTTCCCCAAATTAAAGGATTGCAGGGTTGTAGAAAGGGAGATTTTTTTTTAGTTGTTTAGCAAATATTATTCAATTTTACCATATTATTTCATTCTGTACATTAAAAATAGTCAACTGGGGTTTTCTTCCTTTGTTATTTCCTTCGAGATCTTATAGTTCATTGTTGCTCTCAGTGATCAATTTTAATGTTATAAATGTTTCTGATAAACTCATACAGAAACCAGAGATAAAATTCTCTAAACAAAATAAGTTGGTTTAAACAGCTGGCATACTAGTTAGATGATTCATGATAATAAGATTGCTGAAAAATCTATTTAGTAGATTGATCCGGACTCTTTGTGCTCTCTGACAAGTCTTGACATGTGTGGGCTACTGAATTTGCCCAAGCATCTTTTTTACTGTTAAGTATTTACAGACCAACTGTTGCATGTTTAAGTAGCAGTACATAGCTTTGGGAAGTATGATATTGGGCTAGACAACATTATCATTCTTTCATATGTAAGAAGCTAATCTAACACCACAGGTAATTGTATGGTGGTTCAGTCAGTATAGCAATTTGAGCTGGCTGAAGTTCAGCCCATTGTTATACAGCAACATTAATCTCTGAAATAGTATCCTGTTCCATTTTTTCTCTGTTTACCTTCTTTGTCCCGTGTCTCTGATTTTTAGAGTTGTTTACAATATGCTTTTTAAGTTACTATAGATATATAGGCATAATTCTTCTGTCTAAAGCAAAAGGCGGAATGTGTTTTCTCCTACCTTCTACCCATTTATCTCTCTTACCGTTGTGCGTGATAATGAAGTAGATTAGTAATATGGTTGTAGAAAACAGTCCAAAGAACATTTTCTGGGTTACATGGGTACAATCTGAGCTCATACTATTAAAGCAGTTGCATCCTCCAGAAAGCTTAGTGCGCTACTGATTTTTCCCTGTTGTTTCTACAAGCATGTGCACAGATAGGTTCTGTTCCCACTGGGATTTCCAGAAAGGTGAAGCTGCTGTGCATGTTCACAAAGACTACTGTGTGAGATAAAGCCTTCAAAATCCTTGCCTCCAGTCTTTCAGAGATGCTACTTTAGTGGTTTCTTTGCAACATTGTGCTTCAGGTGTTATGCTTTGGACAGGTAGTGGTTCTCAAGTTTTTTTAAAAAAAATAACCTTTAACCTTTTTATTTCCTATAAAATTGCCTTTTTGCTGTTGTTGTAACATTGAATGATTAAATTCCTATATCATCTTCACATTCAGCAGGGTTTTATAAAATGCTTAATTTCCTCCTGTTTGTGGCCTGCTTTTATGGGAAAATTAATATTCACAGACTGGGCTGGGTTTTTCCATAAAGTAATTAATAGTTCATCTATTGGTATATTGTCCATGACAGTGGTTCTCAATCTTTTCTTCACGGACTCACTTTAAATACCGTTTGTAGCATGGCCACACCATGGCCATGGTCCTCCTTGACCACAACTCAAGATTTAAATCAAACATTTCTTCAATATGTATGTTGTGTATACACATGCAGAAATACATACACAAAATTTTCAGGTATACCTTAACAGCTATTTTAAGTTTTAACACTGACCTATATATATATATCTATACCAGAAATATATGCTAGGAACTCTGAATAAATGCTTGATTGAAAAATGAGAAAATGTTCAGTCACTGGAAAGGACTTAACTGATCCCAAACAAACCTCAGTGCAAGTCAGCAAATAAGAAATTAGGTTTTGTAAACTTCTGTCAAAATGCAGCTTTCTGAACAGTCTTAGAAATTCCTTAATTTAAATTATTTCCCATTTTGGTTTCTGTTTAGCTTCTGAACAATCAGAGATATTGTTAGTAATTGCAATGATTAACACATATTGTCCTGATTCCATAGCCTAATCCAAATTATTATGTTTGAAGTCATGCAGAAATGTATTAGAAACCAAAAAGTAGATTTTTGTTTGGCTGTCTTTGTAGACATGTAAAAGTAATAAATAAGATTAGTTGAAATCTAAGGCTGCGATTTGGTTCATACTTGCTTAGAATGTAGGCCAGATATTCACAAACAGAATAGAGTTGGGCTGTAAATATTATTATTTTATAAATAAGAGCTGGTAAATTATTCACCAAAGTGATCGCTACTGTATCTATTGAAAATGTGTACATAGATTTTAGCTAGCTAGAGGGTATAAAATAAAATATTAATTCATGAAAATATTAAAATTCCTAGGAATTTTCAAACATCAAATTGTAGATCCTAACAATTTCTAAGTATGTCACATCAAGTCATGCATGGCTTTTGAGCCATTTTAATGCAAGCATTAGAAGTCAGTTATTTAAAAAAAAGGTCTTTATTAAGCTTTAAGTCACCTTGAGTATAGAATTTCAGATGTAAATCTGCATAGTTAAATTATATTTTGCTTTGTTTCATGTAAATGATTAAAAATAGGCAAATGATAATTTAGACATTTACATTTTGTTTTGGTTGAATACAGCATTATAGATTTCATAGATTAAAGAGTATTAAAGAGCAATTTAATACTTAGCAATTCTACAGTAGCAATAGTAGTCTTATTTCTGTTACTCAGTTTTGTGCATATGGGATCAGGGTTCTGAATTCTAGGCCTTCATTAAGCCTTATTTGCCAAAGAAAATTGTAACCAAGAGATGACGCCTTCTTACAAGAAGAGCTGTCTCTTTCTGTGAAGCCTTTTCTCAGAGATGCTGGTAAACAAAAACAAATTCTTTAAAGATTTGCATTATTAACTTGCTTGCCCTTTATAAGTTTAAGTTCAATGTGTATAAAGAAGAAGAGTGTTTTTCACTTTTCTCCACAGAGGATTATCGTAAAGATAAGTTGCAATTTGGCTTCAGGGCTTGTTGATGAAAACTGAAGTAATAGAAAATCCAGTTCCTTGCATAGAACTAAAAAGGGAGGGCTGGTAAATTGTTAGGCCAGAGGTCCCCAGAACTGGCTGGAGAAATTCTGGGAGTTGAAGTCCATAAGTCTTAAAGTAGCCAAGTTTGGGGACACCTGTGTTAGGCTGTCTCCTGAGAAACAGTCTGTTTTAACCATTGCAAGCAGCATAATATTGAATTAGGTTTCAGTGTCAGTTTTGCAGTGCCAGCAACTCATTTTGTTTATTGTAAAATAATTACAATCTGTAGTCAGTGGCTGCTGCTTTTCTTGCGATTGTATTTTTGTTCATTTTTTTAGATTGTTTAATTCTACTTGTGTTTTTGTACAGTTTTAATATCTAATTCTTAAAATAATTATGCAGCTGCATAATTTAATCTCAGGGAAGATTTACTTGACAATATCATGAGGCTTTCATCTATTTTTGTTCACAGAAATGTTCATTTTGTTGCATGACCAATATTCTCAATAAGAATTAATTTTGAATTGGGTGCCACTGTGCTTAGATTCAGTATTTTACATTAACTATTAAACACGAACTTTGAAATAAATGATCTCAAGTTATAAAATAGATCACAAACTGAAAATGTAGATATGTGATATTAATATTGCAGATCTGACAAAACATAAAGATACTGATACCTGTAGTCCTTGACTGATAATAGTTCATTTAGTAACTGTCCAAAGTTACAAAACTTTGTAAAAGTTACATTTTTCACACTTGTGACCATTGCAACATCCCCATGGTCACGTGATCAAATTCAGATGCTTGGCAACTGACTCTTGTTTATGACGGTTCCAGTGTCCTGTGATCACACGATCATCTTTTGGGACCTATTTATACAAGCAAAATCAATGGGGAAGCCAGATTTACATAGCAACTGTGTTATTAACTTAACAACTGCAGTGTTTCACTTAACTCTGGCAAGAAAGGTTGTAAAATGGGGCAAAACTCACTTAACAAATATCTCACCTAGCAACAGAAATGTTGGGCTCAATTGTGGTCATAAGTCAATACCTGTGTACCTAATTCATTTTATATTAAAGCTATTGGTTACTTTTCCTACCAATTCTGTTTCTTTCATTGAGCAGAGATTGTACTGGATTTCATTTCTGACTTCTCTGCATCTCAGGACTAAAAAAAGGGTTATTTCTCCCCGTCTCTGTGCTGATCTGTAATGGAGGTAGCAAAGCCCTGGCCTCCTATTTCTTCCATATGACAAATACCCATATTTCAGTTGTATAACCCTGACTAGTCATCTGAACTGGCACATAATGGGTAAATGGAAGAGAACATACGTAGAAAGGAAACAGGTTATAGAGTAAGAAAAGGGTGGTGGCGGTGATGATGATGATGATATTTTGAAATTTTTGTCCTGCCCCTTGCTCTGTGTTTGCTCAACTCAATGTGGCAAATATTCCTGCCTCCTATTTTCCCCACTAAAATAACCTTGTGAAGTGGGTTGGACTGAGGAAGAATGACTGGGCCAACATCATCACTCAGCTGCTTTTATACCTAAAGTAGACCTAGAAGTCCCAGTCCTCCTGATGTATAGGCTAGCACCTGCACCACTACCCCAAACTGACTCACTTATGAAAGGACAATGCTTAAATCAAAGAAATGTACACTTTGCATTATTTGTAGTAAAAATTCCTTATGATAAAGCTGGAAATATATTTATTAAACTTATCAGAGGGGTTTTTTTAAATTAATTTTTATTTGTAAAAAATGGAATTATAATCTTAATACCGAGTGACGTATTTCTTCTGCCTCTTAATTATTGTACTTTTTATTTTAATTCTATTTCTATTCTATCGTAAATTTTATATTGTTTACCTGTATGTTATTCAGTGTCTCCCCTTTTCTGGTTTTAATAAATATTTTAGATTTTGTTGTATTTGGTCATTATTTGAACATTACTTTTTATTTTGCTAGTCACTGACTGCAGTTAAACAATTTTAAAATGTACAATGCCATGAGGAGTTCAGTCAACTTGAGTTCAATTAATTGTTCTTGGAGTTTGGAATATATTTTTGAATATATTTTTTGACATGGTATACCAAAAGAAAATCATTACCACACTTTCTATTATATTAGAAACCTTATTTCTTTCTGATAGTCTTTGTTAAAAAGTTTTTAAAAATCTTATTTTTAAAGAAAATAAAACTTATATTTTTAATCAATTTATATACTTTTTTTTATAAAAAAGGCAACTTCAACTCAGTAAATGAGAAATTGAAAATATTAAGTAGACAATGCCTATATCTGTCTTCCTCTTTATTCGGAATCTTGAGAATTACAGATTGCTTTCAATTACAGATTGCTTCATAATTGTAAAGGAATTATGCTGTAGGAAGGCAATACTCTTTTTATACCATCCAAAGAAGAAAACATTGTTAAGTTATATTACTATTTCAATGACTGTTGAATTCAAATGTTAA
Source organism: Laticauda colubrina (assembly GCA_015471245.1). NCBI lineage: Eukaryota > Metazoa > Chordata > Lepidosauria > Squamata > Elapidae > Laticauda > Laticauda colubrina. The sequence goes on from BLBF01000006.1 coordinate 20,764,849, forward strand.
TTATTTTACTGTGCTTCTAGTGTAACTAACGCAATTAGCACGTATTTTGAATGGATTCCTTTTCTTGATATTTTTTTTAAGTATGATATTTTTCAAAGCATAAGACACACTTTTCCCTCCCCAAAAAGGTGGGTGGAAATGTCTGTGAGTCTTATATAGCAAATACAGGCCCATTTTTGGTCTCCCAAAGCCTCTGTGTGTTCCATTTTTGCCCTCCCTGGCATCCAGAAGCACTCTGCAGGCTGAAAGTGGACCTGTTTTTGACCTCCGGAGACCTCTGCAGATCCTGACACCGTGGAGGCCTCAGAAGATCTCTGTGCTTCTGGACACCAGGGAGGGCAAAAATGGGATCCGTAGATCTTGACACTGAGTATTGAGAATAATGTAGAAAAGAGCTAAAGGCAATGCTTGTTCCAAAAATATTGCTTATGCCTTAACTTTGTCATTATTTATTCCTCTTTTCAAAGTTGCCTCATTTCCTTCTAGACTTCATGGAAATTAAAAATATTTATTTTCACACTTTTGAGTGCCAGAGACATAGGTTTTAAGGTAGCTGTCAGATGTTTAGTATGTCTGTATAATGCCATATTAATAACATTGACTTTGTCAGGGCATTTATTTGTTTGCATTTTGTTGATACATTGCTATCTAAACAGGCCTGTTTGTAATGTTGTGAGTCCAAACAATTAATGAATGTGTTCCACTGGAAATTTTATCTGAGAATTAATTGAAGCAATTACCGTAGAGACATTTTGCATTGTCTGCTTATGGAGCGTTGCATTTAATTGAGCAGTCACCACCCAGACGCCCTCTCTGAGGAAGATAGGCAATGTATATATATGCCATATGTAATGCTGCAAATGTTCAAGAAAATAAATTATATATATATATAATCTGTTGGTTCTGAGAAAGCTTTTACTGGTACTTATAAATTATTAACAGTGCGTGGATTTCCAGGTGTATCTTTTTTATTAGTAAAGAAAATGCTTTCTCCTTTGGTTGACAAACGCAGACAGTAGAATTGTTGTTCCACATCCCCACATAACAATTTTTCCTCTAAATTATTTGCATATTTCTAAGTAGTTCCTTAATCTCTCCATTCAACAATTTCCCAGCAACAGTTACTCTTTTGCATGAACAATATTTTGGCACCATGCCAATTAGTCACCAAGTCTCATTCATACAAAAATGGATTGAGATATTAAAAATAGTGCTTTGCATTAATCTTGGTATAAAGTCCCTCTTTTTTATTTAAATGTTATCTCTATAATTACCTGAAGGAGTTTCTTTCTGTGTCTTTTACTGTGTACTTATACTATGTAAATATGTAGCTGGAGCATTGCTATCAGATACTTGAAAAAGATATCCATCATTTGGAGACATTTAAGATGATCTTTTAGGTAACCATCCACCTATCTATGATAAATTAATTCAATTGTGGATATCGCATTGGGCATTAAGACAAATATCTGCCTGTTTTATTTATCTCTGTTATAATGAATAAGTTTTGTTCAAACTCAAGAATTAATAAGCTTCTTGAGAAATCTCTAAGAAAAAGACTGGACAACAGCAATAACAATAGCACTTAGGCTTATATACCACTTCATTGTGTTTTACAGCCCTCTCTAAAGCAGTTTTACAGAGTCAGCATATTGCCCCCAACAATCTGGGTCCTCATTTTACCCACCTCAGAAAGATGGAAGGCTGAGTCAGCCTTAACAAGCTACAGAGGACAAATTTTATCAATGAGGAGGACAATCCTCCATGATTGAACGTGCTCCTTTTGACCTTTTTAAAAGAGGAACAAGAACACTTTATTTGGTAATCAGGTCTTGTGTTTATATATGCATTATTTGCATTTTGTTTTTATATACAAGCTATGCTGTTTTATCTGCAAGTACTGCCAAAGCTGCCAAAAAAGCCAATACAGTTCTATGCTGCATTAACAGGGATAGAATCAAGATCACATGAAGTGTTAATACCACTTTATAATGCCTTGGTAAGGCATAGTTTTGGTCACCATAAAGTAAAAAAGATGTTGAGACTCTAGAAAGAGTGCAGAGAAGACAAGAAAGGTTATTCGGGGACTGGGAGGTTAAAACATAAAGAACAGTTGCTGGAATTGGATATGTCTAGTTTAATGAAAAGAAGGACTGGGGTGACATGATAGCAGTGTTCCGACATGATAGCAGGGGTTGCCACAAAGAAGAAGGAGTCAAACTATTTTCCAAAGCACCTGAGGGTAGGACAAGCAACGGATGGAAATTATGAAGGAGAGAAGAAACTAGAACTAAGAACAAATTTCCTAACTGTTAGAACAATTAATCAGCGGAATAACTTGCTTCCAGATGTTGTGAATTCTCCAACACTGGAAGTTTTTAATATGAGATTGGATAACCATTTGTCTGAAGTGCTGTAGGCTTCCTGCCTAAGCAGGGGGTTGGACTAGAAGACCTTCAAGGTCCCTTCCAACTCTGTTATTCCATTCTATTCTATTCTATTCTACTATATTTATGGTTTATGGTAGTTAACTTCTTGCCATAGTTAGATTTTAGTGAAAAGAAAATATACTTTATGACTAGAAATTTGTTTATCAAATCTTCAAAGCTGCTGGAATGTGCTCCACTCTCATTGATTTTTATACTTGAACTTCTAAATAGAATGTAGTGCCTTGCTTTCATATTAGAAACAATTTAATTAGAAATTATACTTATTTATTTTAACCCTAACCCTGAGCATCAAAAAATTCTTTTAAAAAATGATTTTTATTCACCTTGTTTACTTCTAGCTCCTATAACCAAAATGCTTTTTGTTAAAGGTGTCTGACAGTTGTGAGTAATTTTAACAGATTACCTGATACTGAATAAACTATCTAAGGCTGAGATTCAGAATTATATGGAACCTAATATGATAGTGAGGAACCATCACTATCTCATTAAAACATGTTGAAGAAAATAATCAAGATATTCTATTTAATAGATTGAATAGCATTTTCAACTACTATATTACACGGGACTTAGTTATAACCATTGAATTTTAAAAAAATACTCAATGAAATATCAGTATTCAGTAATGAACTCTATTAGATTTTTCTGGTTTCTTCTTTTGTTTAAAGAAATAGGCATTTCAAAACGCTGTTTTAAAAGAAAGACACTTATCTATTTTACATGACATTAACATTGTCAGATATAAGATTTATACTGAGGTGGCTACTGACATGGCATAGTTTATTCTGTGCCTTATTGGCAAAGTTGTAGCTGAAGGCCACTGCTTGATCAGGAGTGAAATATTGTGACTTTGTCCGCCTTTGGTTGGTACATCAATTTTTGACACTTTTTGTAGGAGCAGACCTTAATGCCACTGAAGCATATCTTATCTTCTTGAGGTTAATCTTCTGTACTGTACTCTTCCTTAGGGCTGCTACTTGTTGGCAGGTGATAGCTGCTTCAACAACACAATGACCCTCTTGCAGGTCCTGTATTGGGTGATAAAAATTTTCTGAATACAATTCCCAGGGTGATGTTAACCAGTAAAGTTCTATGTAGGTTGTTCCTGAGTTATCTTGTCACATCTCTCCTTCAGCCATCTTGGGTGACTTCAGATTTGGTCCTCCCAAGAGAATGAAGGGCAGGAAATCAAGGAAACATATTCTCAGTTTCCACTCCCACGTTATGAAACAAATTGTTCTCGGAAAGGAGGGTACCAACTCACATCTGCATTGTGAAACAGCTTGTTTTCAAAGGGCAGAATGGTGGCAATTATTTTGCAGGCGTGATCTGAATTTAATGTTTTAGCTTTTACATTTTAAATAGTACAAATCGTTAGTTTCATTAGGATTGTACAAAGCATTTGGATTTGAGGTTTCTATGCTATTTTAGCATTTGTGGATATGTGTTTGCATATATTATTTCCATGACAGATCAAGAAATGTTTGTGTTAGATGAAGATTTTAATCATATTACCCATCCCACCCCTTCCAAAATAAACAGTTCTGGAGTTATTTGAAAAGTGCTTCTACATCATCATGTAGATTTTGCCAGGTACAATTTATAATGCCCTAAAACAGATTTTGATCCTCCATTTCACCAATATATATTTTTAATATGCTTAACATTATCCAATACTGATAATTGTGGCAGTCTAAATATCACAGCAGGGACTGATTAGCTTTTTCAGATAGCTGCCTTTATTCACTGTTTGCAAAGCAGCTTAATCCAGTGCTGGAGATCAGGCATCCTGCTGTGGTTTGAGATAGTTTCCATTCTTTCTTTGTGTTTACAGTAACAGAAATTGTGGATGATGCCTCCTGTTTGTAAACCCTTAAAATATCAGTGAAAGCCTGAAAATAAAACATTTAAAATATATTTTGGGATGGTTGATTTCTATCCATGTCAGTTTGCTTAATGCCATTCTCAGAAAAATTAGATGCAGCGGTGCATCATCATTTGTTGTTAGAATCATACGTCAGCAAAAGCACATGTATGTCAGGATTATGGATTCCAGTTATGGATATCTAGAAAAACTAGTGTTCCAATTATAACTGTTCATATTCTCTGGAACTTTGTTACGCTTACTGCATTGATTTTATTTGCTAGCAGAAGAAAAAAAATGGTTATTTCTCTACAAGGTCAGTTTTCAGAATAGTACATAAATTTTAGTTATTGCATTTCATTTTTTAAAATCCAGTAAGGTAACTTTTCATATTAAATCTATGGAGCTCTTCTGAATTTGGGCTACCAGATAGTTAAGAATAAATGCCATACTTTGAATTTTGTTAAGCTTGAAAAACAGGCTAAAACTCTTATTAAAGCAATAAACAGTGAATGATGTCATTGGAAATTTATATACATCTTTCAAAAATGTTCACTTATAAGAAGACCATAACTCTATCTATTCCACAAACCATGGCTGACTTCTGTTTCCTTTCAGGTCCTATTAGAAACTTCTGAATAAACATATTTCCAAAAAAAAAAAGTCAACTGACACTTGTCTCGTTTTATTCTCCTGAAATGTATTTGATCAATAGAGGTTGTGGCACATGGACAGAAATGATGGTTTTAAAGAAACTATTCAAACACATTAATAAAAGTAACAAAAGGCACTTTGGCAAAATGTGTTGATGCCTTTCTATACTTTTTTAATTGCCCCGTTTGATTTTCCAGTTTAAACCTGGAAGAGAGTGCAGGTAAAAAGTATGCTACCTCTCCAGCACCATTCTCTTCAGTAGAAGTGAATGTTATTTGTGACAAGGCTTTGGGTTTTTTGGTTTGTTTTGGGCTGAGGGCATTTTTTTGGTTTTGAACACTCCTTGCAACTTTTACCACTTAGAAATAATTCCTTTTCTTTGTTTCATGAATTAGAAACAATGAAGAAAAGCTGAAGTCTGCTTAGGCCAGGTGTTTCTTGTTGGCAGGCTGTTCTCTAATGACTCTGGCTCTCATACAGCAGCTGCCTGCTAGTCTCTTTTGTATGGGCTATTGTTGTAGCACACCCCTTATTATTACACATGCTGCCAGGGGCAGACCTAAGAATGACATCAGCTTGCTTCTCTTAGAAATCTACAAACCTGACGTAGGGTGGAGAGTTTGCTGTGCATCTGCCTGGCCAACTAATTGTGAGTCTTTCCTGCACTGTGATTGGTGGTTCTTCTGCTCAGTAATAGGTTAAGCAAAAACCTACTCCATCTGGCCAACCATTCATTGTTCTGTTTGCCTGCCTGGAAGTTTGAAGCTGAAGTTGTATTAAGGCGTACTTTTGGAACTGCTGCAAAACGCTTGTGCTTGTTATATTTGTGCTGTCCAGAAGGTAAGCAATTTGTCTTTTGGCAAGAGATGAAGCATGTGATAATTTTCAGATTTAGCAATTTACTCTTTTGCAGCTTGAATTTAAGTGCAATATCAATGGAAAGAAACTTTGTAAAAACTATAAGTTCAAACAATAATTTTTTCAACAGTCTAATTTAAATCTTGTACATTTACGTAAAGAAATGTTATAGAAATGGATAATAGTGCAAATCTCACAACAGCTGGTGTAATTTTGAATAGCAGCCTGAGATTAAATAACTTAACAAACTTAGGGCATTGGTTTGGTAGAACGAATAAGTGGCTGAAAGGTTGGGAAAGATGTCAGATCAGCGTTTAAGGGATGAGTTAAAGATAATATGATTTCCTAATCTGTTAGAAAGGATAGAGTCACTATAATTTACTATAATATAGTAGTTACTATATATTTCTAGTGTATCCACTAGAAAGGATACACTTCACTAAAGTCAAACGATACTTTGACATTAATGTTCTAAGAGTGCTGAAGCTTGTGCTATGGGAATTTTGATTTGCTTTCTATAATTTGCTCAAATATCAAGATGAGAGTTGGAAAAAAAGGGATCAGTTGGAAAGAAAGGCACTGGATGGGTTAAAAAGAGGTTTGCATTTCTACCACATGCCCTATTGTGTGAACATATGCATAAGTCTATTGAAAGTTTTCAGAAGATGGGCAGGCCACCAGTTGCTGATCTCCCGCAGTTCCAGTAGACATCTGTTGCCCCAGAGCATTAACCAATCTGTTCAAATGGACATCTTTCTTTTGTTAGTATGGGGACTGTTGCCTGCATCATTTTCTGAAATACATGAGTAATTAAATACTTAAAAGCCCTCTAGGAGATACATATTACATACTGTATTCATTATTTGGATTTGTAACTTACAGCGTTTCAATATTTATATTACTTCTCTTATATTCTAATTGTTATCTTATTGAAAATTCAGATCTCTTGGCCATGTAGCATTTCATTCAATATAGTCTTGCTATTGAAAATATTTATAAAATTTGGCTTACAATCCAAATGCTGTAAAATGCTGACAATCATATTACTGAAGTTTTTTGCCTCAAGGCAGAAATTTTCATAGATGAAATGATCTGTGTGTGTGTTGGATAAAAATAATAAGCAGATCTTATGTAAATTCTTGTTTGGATTTCATTATACTTTAGTGAGACCCCTTTCAATATATTGTTTAAAATATTAAGTATGATTGTCCATTGCAAAATATGAGTTGCTGTTTCCACTGCATTTATTTGTTACTTAAAGAATATTGATGTTTATTTCTACCATACAATTTATTTAGTTTATTTCTACCATACTGCACAGCAGATGCTATCTCCAAAGTCTTCTTCATTTAACTGCAACTCTTAAATATTTTGTAAGAACCAATAAGCACAATTATTAAAGTGCTAAAGAAGAACCAAGAAAACTCAAGTTCAAGTACATTCTGACTATGGAAGTTCACTGGGTGACTTTGGGACAGTCAATCTTTTTCAACCCCATCTATACTATAGTGGGATTGTTTCTGGGTGGGTGAGTAGAGGAAACAGTACTGTGTTGAAATCCTGGTGTGGTGGGACATAACTTTAATCAGAAATGAAGTTATTGTTGCCACTTTCCATGAAGCGATAAAATCTATAGATTTGAAATATGGGAGTGTTTATGGGATGTTATAGAGGATTCTAAGAAAAACTGTCTTAAAGATGCAGTCTTCTGTATATTTACTCTTTAGTAAATATCACTGAATCGTCGGAACTTTTTTCAAGTAACCATATGGGGTTTGTGGTGTTTTTAATTAAAATCAATTACATTACTCATTTTATGCTTTTCCTCATTTTTTATTTTTAGCTAATGTTAATAAATTGTCAGTATCCATTGTAGTGGATGTCCACATAATGCTTGTGATTAGAATGTAAGCATTTTTGCAAGAATGTTCTCTTGGCAAATACCATCTACTCTGGCTTTGTTTATATTTGGTGTGCACGTGTTTAACTCATAACTGGAATTCCTTCTCATGATATTTCGTTAGAAGTAAATTTTGTAAATTTGATTTATTTATAGTTTTGACATTAAATACATGTATTCTTTCGCTAAAATAATTTCTAAAGTAAGCTTCCTTTTTTACACCTCTAAATTGCATTTCTGATTACAACAATGTTGTATGACAGTGTGTAAGTGGAGACCAGTCTTACAAAAACCAATTGAAATTGATGGTTGCTGCTTCAAGAAAATAAATATTTCAGTACAAGGCTATACCCACATGATGCATGCACTTGGAGAGTGGTCCATTACCTCAATGTATTAACTATTAACTACTGTAATACAGGAGCCAATTTGAACGTTTTAGTTCAGTTTAAAAATATTGCCTATTAAATAATTTCCTTCAATCAGAGCAGCTTGCAGGGTTTATAGAACAATGATGTCAGAGCTTCCAGATTCATTTGGCAGCTGCATTGTTCTCCAAGGGTATACCAGACGCACTTAAGTCCCCTTCTTTTTTTATAGGCTTTGTTCATACCAAATTATTCCTGCACTCTGCTAGCATTCATGATAGCTTGTTAAAGGAGTACATCCTAGCAACAGAAAGCTAGTTGCTAAGCAACATAGTTTTCCATCACTTTTTCTTTTTCCAAGGTACATTTTGATTGTAGTTTATGAAGGCCGCCAAAGTGTTGGGTTTAAACTGTATTCTTTTATACTGTTGTAATTTATCAGCAGCAATGGACTTGTGTGAATTGCAGAAGTTAGAAAATCATCATGTTGTATAGTTTTACTTTCTGAATTAATTATGTATTTGGCCTGTAGCATTGTTTGAATGAACCAAAAGGTTATGTTAATAAACTTAAGCCTTTTTCTGTCTTCACTGTCAACATTGATATTATTGTAACCCACCAGCCTTGAAATAAAATGGAGTAGTTCAAGAAAACAAGCCGACTTTCTGTAAAGAGACTAAAATGGGCTATGCAATCCAGTTAAGTTTTATAGTAATATATATTACAAATATTTGAAATTAATTTTTAATAGCTGGGCAAAGAAAAGGAAAATATTGGAGAAAAATAGATCAGTGAGAATAAATTATGAACTTTTGACCATCTTTACTGATAATTACACAATTTCCCTACCTGATGAACAATTCAGTTAGTTTAAATTTCTAACATTACACATTAAAGATACCAATATTTCCAGACTGAACAGTTCAAGCTGAAAAATTAAAACTTGCTGTTACTCTGGGGCTTCAGGAAAACCATGTATTTTGAAGTATGATATTATAAGTAATCTAGGACTAATTTTTAAATGTTTTTTGAGAGTGGGGATGAAAATCATTTATTTTGTCCCCTGGCCCCAATCCACAGATTTAGGCTTCTGAGGATATTCTATGCCAAACAGATGGCTGTTGTCATTAGATGTGATAATGTTGGACACCTGTTGAGGGGAAAAGGAGTGCCTGAAATAGGTCTTTCTATTTTCACTCCCAATCCAGTAATCTGTATTATTCTCAGTTCCCTCCATCCTTTTATGCTAGATATAACCATTTTGCCCATATGCAGTTTTGTTTTATGTATATGGAAAATAATTTAGAAAAATCATGTTGGAGGGGCTTCCTTTGTGCTTGTTGCTATTTATAGATTAGAGGAAATGTTTCTTTCTTTCTTCTTTTGTAGACATTCAGTCTCATAAATTGCTTGAATACATATTCATTTCAGAAGCTTCTCAAAGTCATATTTGCATGCAGGGCATGGCCGGCATTTCATAATGAGGTGATCAAAAGAAAATTTGGATCCAATATTAAAAAGGGAAAAAAATAAATGAAAATTGCAAAGTACATTTTAAAAATTTATTCTTTCTTTTTTAGGACTGTGGGATACTTTGTACACAGAAAAACCAACAAAGTGGAGTCAACCACATGCAGCAGCAGCTTCATGGGCTTGAAGGATCATTTGAAGCATGACCTTGGGCACCTCTATGAGGATACATCAGAAACTCAAATAAGTGCAATAGCACCTTGGTCAATGATACAAAAATCAACCATGGATAAAATTAATTCTAGAAAGGGGGATCCTAAGAAAGAACTGTCTGAAGAAATGGGAACCTTCAGTCGTGATTCTCAGAAAAATACAAATTCTGATAATGAATTGGGAAAAGCAACTAAAATTAGAACAGAACCATTCTCCTTATCTAAAGATCACAGACAGATATATCCCTTTTTAGAACCACATATACTAAAGCGCAATGAAATTTTACAAGACATTAAGTTAGAGGAAGTTCAGATAGGAACTAAAGAAATTAAAAAGCCTCCTGATATGGTGAAAGAATATCAAACTAAACTTGACTTTGCACTTAAGTTAGGTTACTCAGAAGAGCAAGTTCAACTTGTGCTAAATAAACTTGGTACTGATGCTTTAATCAATGATATATTGGGGGAACTGGTCAAACTTGGAAATAAAACTGAGGCAGATCAGAGTGTAAGTTCTATTAACCCTAGTGTAATGCGAGAAGCATCTTCTGTTGACTCTCAAAGATCTGACTCTCCTCTTCAGGAAGATATGCTTGTGGATGGTGACAACCTGAGGCCAATAGTTATTGATGGCAGCAATGTGGCAATGAGGTATGTACAGTGTTGTTTTTATGTACTGTTTTATTTTATGCACACAATTGTGTTTATGGCCCATTGAAACAGGTTTCTACCACTGAATGGCGCAAGCCAATATTTACTTGGGTAAAAGATATTTGAAGACTTCTTTTGAAAATTCAATATTCTGACAGCAGTACTGTAGAAACATGTTGTGAATTCTTCAGCAGCATAGCACTCTGATCCAGAGTGTTAAGGACACACAAATATCCACAAGCAGTACCCATTAGACAGGTATTTCTTGTGGGAGAAAAGGATATGCAGCATTTTTAATCCACCCACAAATGCTTCCAAAGTTGCAGTTTGTTTTTTTTCACCCACACTGTATTTGAATGTGCTGCTGGTAAACTAGGTATCCTATACTGAACATTCTGACTGATTTATTTTACTGATTTAGAGAAGTGCAAACTAATTTATATATTGGGGGAAATGATTGCTTACAGAAAATACAGGTTTATGTTTTACAGCATTGTCATTTTAACCTGTAGTCCATTGGTCCATTTCAAACATTATGCAAAATCTAAATTATTTAAAACAAACTCTATTTGAGCTTTTAAAAAAAACACATTTTTTTTCATAGTCAACTCAGGGAGCCAAACAGCTCAGTCTTCCTTTCTCCTCCTATTTTTCCTATAGCAACACCCCTGTGAAGTGAGTTGGGTTGAAAGAATATGGCTGCTCAAAGTCACCCAGCTGGTTTTTCATGCCTAAATTGGGACCAGAATGCACAGTCTACTGATTTCTGAGCCAGCATCTTAAAACCATAATTGTTTGTTTATATGCACTTCCAGTTTTGATGGGGCAGTTGATCCCAGACAAGGAGCAGACTTTATCTCAGTGTGTCTATATGGGATTCTTCCAAACAATAGTTAGATAATTACAGTCAGAAGACCCACTTTAAAATACTGTCTTTGCATCTTTGGTTTTTGAATTGGCAATCTATATTCTTCTGAAAAACTTAGCCATAATGTTTCAAACAAAAAAATAATAATTAAAATTTTAACTATTTATGCCTTGGTCATCTCCTGTTTGAATTATTGCAACTTGTACTACAAAGCTGTTATTGAAAATTACCCAGAATGTTCAACCAGTCTAGAATATAGCTGTTCAAGCAACATCCTTCAATTAACTGCTATTTGACTTCCAGATACACTTTAAGATGATAGTTATCACCTTAAAAGCCTTATTTAAAGGGACCTTCTGAAAGCAGTTGAGCATTCTCAGTCATAGTTCACACTTCTTTTGAAAACTATAGTTTACCTCCCAAGATCAGATCAACTCCTAGTTCTTGAGCTTTAAGAGAAACATGAAAGTTTGGCTTGTTTTTATTATTTTTTTAAGTCCTTAGAGTAGATCTACTATAACTTGGAGACCTCATCATTCTTTGCAATTTTTACCGTTTTTTACTATTTGCTATAAAATAGTATTGTTTTACTGTTTTATTCTTTACCTAAGAATGGAATACAAATGGGTCAGAGAACTCTAGATTCTGGGTGACATATAAACCCAGTAAATACAATAAATACATATCTGAATACATTATAGGGAACTATATAGCAAGCAAGACCATTGTGGTCAATGTTTATACCTGAACAAAGTGAGATAAGCAACTTGATTCACCAGCTTTGGAAACTAATAGGGTAAAAAATAATACTTCAAAGCAAATTTGACAACTACAGTACATTGTAAAATATCATGAACACTGGATAATGTTAAACTAGTTAGAAGATAGTCCCTATTTACAAAAAAAAACCTCTTGCACTAAAACAAAAAATTAGATCAGCAATTGATCACTATCAAGTCAGAAAGCTATACAAACTGATGGAATACCTACTGATATATGACAAGCAGCAGAAAATGAATCAGTAAATTTTTGAGCCAATACATCCCAGCAAATCTGGAGAACAACCAGTGCCACTAGATTGGAAAAGATCAGCCTGCATTCTAATATCAAATAAAAGAGATTTAAAGAGTATGCAAATTGGCATATAGTAATCCTTAATTTCACATGCTAGTAAAATAATGCTTAGAATTATCCAACACAAATTAAAGCCTTATATGGAAAAGGAGATGCTAGATATTCAAGTTGGCTTTCGAAAAAGCTGCAAAAGGTAAGACATTGTTGATAACATGCTGCATAATTGGAAAGGCTGAAGAATATCAAAATAAATCAGTATATGCTTCAATGATTATTGATTGTATCAAGATGTAGAAAAATGGGAAACCCAGAATATGTTATCCTTATGTGCAGGTCAGGAAGCCATAATACAGATAGCACATGGTGAAATAAAGTAGCACTAAGTTGGCAAAGGAATGAGACAAAGCTGTACACACTCCACTTTTTTATTCAACTTATGTGCCAAAATATATATTAAGACAAGATGAATTGGAAGATGAGAGTGATTTAGAATTGGACAAAGAAGCTTCCATAACTTCTACTATGCCAAAGGCAGTATTCTGACAGTGAAAATTGCAAAGGATTTACAGACTTCTAGAGGTAAAGGTCAAGGAACACAGTGGAACAAAAAATCTAAAATAAAAAGATCAACTGATGACAACAACCATTGTTAGAACTGACAGTAAAACTATTGAAGTGGAACATAACTTCTATGTTTTGGGATCAATTATAAAAGAACAAGAAGTCAAATATGCCTAAGATTAGTATTTGGTAGACAAGTAATAAAAATTTTTGAAAAGATATTCATGGTATATTCATACCATGACGTATATATATTTACAAACATCAGACTTGTACATGTGATACTTCATGAAAGTAAAAGTTGGGGTGAAAAACCTGAATAGAAAGATATTGACACTTTTGAACTTTGGTTTTGGAGAAGGCTTCCGAGAATGCCATAGATAATCACAAAAATAAATCAAGTGCACCGCTGAGCAATTAGCCCAGAGTTCTCACTCAAGACACAAATGACTAGGCTCAATTATCATACTTAAGATCCTTTATATAAAGACCTAGCTCTCTGGAGAAAATTCTGATACCGTGAAAAGTGGAAGAAACAAAGAATAGAAAGACCAGAAACAAGGTGGATGGACTTGTTATAATGACACAAGGTACACTTGGAAGACATAAAGGACTAGTGTAAAAATTGATTGCCACGTAGAAAATTTATTTGGCTGCTATGAGTCAACCCCAACTGGATCGCATATAATCTATCAGTAGAGCTACAGTAAGATGCTTCTTCAACCAGCCCAGCTCCACAATAGGATCAAAATGTTAAATGGGCTTCCTATACCAAAGTTCCTGTCATCTAATTCTTGTAATGCTGTTTTAAATGTTATATTATTTTAGGTTGAATCATTCAGCAAATGTGTATGATAATGCATTATCTTGTTAAAACTCCTATCAGTAGACAATGATCAGTAAATATAATTGAAATTCAAAATAAATAATGAAATAAACCAAACTTTCCCCTCAAATGGAATATACAACAAATATAATATCAATCGTTGACTGGTATTATAATTGTATTATAAACTTTTAAAATTTGAAAAACTTCCAAGTTTGAAATGGACTGTGTCAATCATTCTGGAAGCATTTTGAGCTTGAAAATACCTCTCTGTCCAGTTCAAAGCACTTCATTCTAAGCTTGAAACATTTCCAGAATAGTTGAAACTGTGTGCAGAACAACTGTTGCAAACTCTTAGAAGTAGAAAATGAACAAAAACTAATCCAAACCGAACATTCTTCCAACTAAGTAATGTTTATTGCTGTAGTGCAAACAAAGTAAATAATTTGTATTTGAAATATGTAATCATCTCTATTGTGTCTGTGCATGCCTTAATTACATGCCTAGCTTAACAATCTAGTATACATTTATTCACAGAGCTTCCTTGAAGTTCCTTAACTCCCTTCCTTTAGCATAAGTTGCTTAATTTAATCACATTTGTTGACGTCTTCTCTAGACAACTTCATTTTACTTAATTTTTCTAAGCCAAGCCTTTTTACAAGGTTTTGAGAAAGAGAAGAAAAGGCAAAATCCCCTCTTTTTCCAAGCATCTTTTAGACATCCAATGTCTCTCTTTTCCATTCTCCAACTCTTTTAGCAGCTGCTCTACTTACTAATCTGTATTCCTAGTTCTCCTTGTTCCTGCTGAAGCATCAATTGCACATTCCTTCTTTTTCTAGTAACCTCTTCTTTCTTCCAATGGCTGTGATCACTTTGATAGGTAATAATACTCCATTCCATACAGTATCCCAAGGCACAAAATTCAACTCTTTAGCTTTATAAATCTGCCACTTACAAATCTTGTTCTAGGAAGCAGATGTGCCTGTCCATAGGTATCGTAATTAAAATGCCTTTTAAATGCCTTTCAGTATATTTCTCATGTATCTGGCAGGAAAACAATAATGCAACCTTGATACAATCTCAAGCAGAGTCTCAATCATGGCAGCTCAGTTCAAGCAGATCAAAATGCAATACTTTAAAGTAAACTCTTTGTATCTTGCCCAACCCGAAACCAGGAATTGCGAGGATCGTAATACTGTAAACCAATCTGAATATCACTATTACAACATTTTTTGTGTGGAGGATTTGCCCCCTAAGAGATTTTAGGATCTGGGGACTTGAAGTACACAATAAGGACATTCTGTCGAAAGCGTAGCATTAAGATTACGCTTTTAAATAATGTTATGTAGGAGGAATTTTTTAAAATCTACCTTGTATCTCATTTTCTCGGAACAGCAAACATTTGTCCTATAATGATCCTGCAAGGATAAAAAGTTTAGCTTGAAATCATTTTGCAGATATTTGGATGAACACTATATGTTGTACTTTAATGGAATAAAGCTTTCTTCTCACTGGTTTTCTAGCTGCCTATTTGCAAGAATCTAATGTTGATAACTTAATACACTATGTATCTACATGGATAGTTTTTTCCAATAAAAGCAAATACCAATGCTTTTATTCAAGTGACGAGTTTTAGAGCATCTTTAAATGCCATTGTATGGTTTAAAATCTGATTCTTTAAAAATATTTATTTTCTGAATTGAGAATTAATTGAAATTGAAAAGAATTGCCAATATTCTTATTCCCTTTGTAAAAGGAGAAAAAAGGAACTCAGGCTCCCTGCAATAAGCCAAACACCACTTTCTTGGGACCAGGAAGGTGATTAGTTGGCTAGACAACTTGGCCTCAGTCCGGTATTAGTGAATGGTCAGTCAATATGTAAGAAAGTGGAGCTCCTGTGAGATGTATTAAAAGACCTGACATGCCTAACAGGACACCTGATTAGGTGAGGGAAGCATTGCTGTAGAGAAGCACAGAGATGACCACGACGAAGAAATGTGACTGTTGGCAACGCATGATTTTAGTTTGGGAAAGGAAGATACCATTAGAAAGAAACTTAAATTGGCTCCACTTTCACTCTGTTTGGTATACAAGGAAGGGAGGGAACTTGTCTAATATTGGAGTCCAAATTGTGAATCCAATCAACTTAGTTTGGAAAGAATAATGAAAATTGCTTATAGCAGATGCATCAACTGCTGTGGATAAGAAGAGACATATTTGCTGAAGCGAAAGACGGCTTTCAGATAGGTCCCTGAAAAATTTGATTAGATATTCTGTAATTGAGAAATAGAACTTTGCTTCTATTTAACCTAGATACTTCCAAAGATATAAAGACTGCACTTGAAGGAATATAAATCAGGAATATAAATATAAATCAGAAATATGGTAATTTTCTGTTGCTGCCATGTGATGCTTTGGAGAGTCCCATTTTTGTCTGAGGAAGATGAGATTGAACAAGGGGTCTAAATTGTCAGAAAAATTAAAATAAGCTAGCAATTATGAAGATTTGATGTTGTGCCATAAAGTTTCTTTCAAAAAACAAACATTGAGAATGTGGATACTCTATGAGTTTTCTATGAAGTAGCCATTTTTAATGGGCCTCTAAAAATAATTGTGCTTTGCTTATAGGGGAGTTATGAATGATTTCTTGAGGTAGAGGGGGGGGGACTTTATTTCAATCAATGAGCATTAAATCGTAAAACAAAAAGTATAAAAGGATGTGAGAGCCTGTTTGGTTTAGTGGGTAAGGAATCAGGTTAGAAACTCGGTGATTGTGAGTTCTAGTCCTGCCTTAGGCAAAGTCAGCTGAGTGACCTTGTTGTGGTGTAATACAGAATTATCTGCATTCAATCCATAAAATCCATAATATTAATCCAAATTACAGACTGAAAAGAAATCTGTCACCTTAATATAATAAAACTAATGTTTATGCTAGAGATCCATTTTGGTTCAGTTAAGGCACCAGGCTAAAAGCCAGGAGATTTGAGTTCTAATTCTGTTTGAAGCCAACTGGACAACTTTGAACCAGTCACATTCTGCCAGCTCCAGGAAGAAGACAAATGCAAATCATTTCTGCAGATATTGCCAAGAAAAAGTGCAGAGATTTGCCAGGCAGTCGCCAGGAGTAAAGACTGACTAAAAGGTGTGCAAACATACATGTTTATATTAAAAATACTAACAATAGATGACTTTGCAACAATTACAACCAACTAATAAAGTAAAATTCAGAATAATAAAATAATATAAAATACTATGGTTCTATACTCTTCTAAATATAATAGACTGTATCAATACTGGCAGACAATAAACAGCGATAAAATAGATTTTGATTGCCTGGATAATTTGCTGTTACAGGTGTTAAATTAAGAACTGGAGCCAAATATCCTGATAAAAGAAGTAACATAGAACAGACTTGTGTGGCCCTTGGATTCCTGGGGATTCCCCAAGGCTGCCTCAGGAATTCTCTAATTAAAACTATTCGGAAGCCTATTTTGAAATGTAACACAGTATGAAAATCCTGTCAAACAGGAGAACTCACAGCGAATGCATCAACTTTAATTGTTAATTTGGTAAATATCAATAAATATGGTCAACAGGTAGTCCTTGGCATATGGTCACAATTGGAGCCAGAATTTCCACTGCTAAGCAAGGCTGTTAAGAAAATTGCACCTAATTTTATGACCTTTTTTTGCCATGTTTATAAAGTGAATGATGCCGTTCTTAAGCGAATTCAGATTTCCCCATTGACTTTTGCTTGTTGGTAGCTGGCTGTGAAGATTGTAAATGGTGATTACATGACCCTTAGGATGGTACAACCCTCAGGTGGTATTTAGTAGGTTCTGACCAGTTCTGGAGAACCGGTAGCGGAAATTTTGAGTTGTTTGGAGAACCCGCAAATGCTACCTCTGACTGGCCCCGCCCCCATCTATTCTCTGCCTCCCGAGTTGCAGCTGATTGGCTGGGTCTTCTTTGGTTACCCTGCACAAGAGAACGGAGCTGGAAATCAGGTTAGTGGGATGGGGAGGGAATGGGGATTTTGCAGTATCCTCCCCCTACCATACCCACCAAGCCATACCCACAGAACCGGTAGTAAAAATGTTTGAATCCCACCACTAAACATCCTAAATAGATGTTGGTTGCCAAGTATCCAAATTTTGATCATATGACTGTGCAAATCCTATGTTGGTAATGTGTGGATTGGTTGTAAGTCACTTTTTTCAATGCCACTGTTACTTTGAATGATTATAAGTTAAGGACTTACACATATACAAACAAAAGTTTTTTTGGGGTCCTCCATAATTTTTCATAGTGGAAAGGAATCCTGAGAGAAAAAGGTTTTTAAGAAACACTGGTATAGAAGAAAGTGGGCAGTGGTTTCAATGTGACCACTTCCACATAGAGAAAGCTTTTCATTACAGAAATTTCTTTTTATCAAGACAACTGGATAGGCAAAACATTAAATCATGCCAAAATATCCCATCTTATTTGAATATTGCAGTCTGCCTCATGTAGCTGAGATACTGGAACTTAGCTATCATGTAGGGTGACATGATAGCAGCGTTCCAATATTTCAGGGGTACCACAAAGAAGAGGGAATCAAGCTATTCTCTAAAGCACCTGAGGGCAGAACAAGAAGCAATGTGTGAAAACTAATCAAGGAGAGAAGCAATCTAGAACTAAGGAGAAATATATTGACAGAACAATTAATCAATGGAACAACTTGCTTCCAGAAATTATAAATGCTCCGACAATGGAAGTTTTTAAGAAGAGTGTGGAAAACCATTTGTCTAAAATGGTATAGGGCAGGGGTCTTGAAACTTGGCAAGTTTAAGACTTGTGGACTTCAATTCCCAGAATTTCTGAGCTAACATGACTGGATGAGGAATTCTGGGAGTTGAAGTCCACAAGTCTTAAACTTGCCAAGTTTCTGCCAGGGTTTCCTGCCTAAGCAGAGGGTTGGACTAGAAGACCTCAAAGGTCCCTTCCAACTCTGTTATTCTATTCTAGCTAGCTAGGCTTAAGTTAATGGATTGAGCATCTCAGATATATCTGTTGCCACACTGGACTGAGCTTCCTGATTTTCTATATCTATTATTCCCTGTTTTATCTTGATCATAACCTAGGATAACTCCAGAAGATTATCACAGTGGTTCAACTTATGTGAGACTCAGCCTTTCCATTTGCTGAGAAATTTGTCAGAAGAAATCAGGGGGAATCAAACCACTAACATAGAAGACTGTTGTTGTTTTTTACCAATTACCAGTAGCAGTAATTTATTATAATTTGCTAGAATAGATCTATCCACATCTTACATAATAGTAGAATGTATCTATCTGTGCAGCTTCTTTAGAGCTCAATAGGCCTTTCACCAAATGGTCCTATTGTGAAATGGCCATTTAATCCAAATTGAACCTATTTCAGAATCCATTTTACGAGCAGCACGAATGCCCAAGTGTGTTATATTCCCTGATATTCTTCAATGGAGAACAGCTGGAAAGTTATCATTATCAGAACATACAACAATTGTACATTTTAGCAGATGTGAGACCAGGATCCTTGATAATGCAACCTATTATTTCACGGAGGGCTGTGTACCAGCCAAATGTGTATACACTGCTGGCTAACTTGTGTCCAATGTGTTGTTCAATCTAAACTGTTCAAATATTGCATAGTAGTCTTTGTAGGCTTGCAGTATGGCCTTCCAATTGATGCAGTGGTAGGGGATGCAATGTTATAAAATCAGGTGGGGGGGAAAGCTATGAATGCTTATTAAATCTAATGCTTACATTACAGTTCCGATACTATCATATGAGCAATTGGCTACAGCCCATGGAAATGATATGAATGATTTTTTAAAATCTATATGCAGCTTCATTAATCAATGAATGAGTGCATAAGGGAATGTACTGTATATACATGAATTAATAACAAAGTTATTAAAATGTAATAATACTGACATTGCATATTTACAAAGGGGAGAATTCTAAAATTTTTAATGCTAAAGAAACAAATACCCATGCAATCTTTCTTCATTTCCTGGGAGAGCATATAGAGGTAATGATTTGTATTCCTATAAAAAAAGGGGGGTGTTTCTTCATTATTCCATGACTCCTATGAAAAAATAATATATCCATTAATCTGGAAATGCAAAGTCATTTAACTTGGCAGTTCAAGTACTAACATTTCAAAATCAATCAAATTATAAGGGAAGGGGATTCATTATTTTACACTCTTCCTGATTTTATTAATTCCTAAATTAAGGAATTATCTGTATCTGTAATTGAGATACAGCAGAAAATGTGAATCAAGCACTAACAATCAGCCTGCAGTGCAACCACTAAATGCAGAGGTGAGCAGCTTATTACGTTTATTGAATATTTCAATCCTTGGGATGATAGTTACTTGCTCTTGAACCAAGGTCAAGATAGTTGAAAAATTGGAGGATAGCAATTGTAAATTAGGATGCCTATCATTCATATCCTGAATTTCAGATTTTAATACATATCCAGTATAGACATTAGAAATATATGCAGTATAAACAAGTCCAGTTACTGAAGACTGGTGCTCTTCAAAACTTGAACCTAAGTGAACTATTCCTTTTTCTTTTCTATTTTGTTGTATGCTCTCTATTGAGTTCAAATATAAAAGAAGGAGGGTTAAAATACCACAGTGTTTGCATCCAGTTGTAGAGGTGGGCAAAACTAATTTGGTCAATGATTCATTGCAATTTGTATAGTTTGCATTGTACATATCAATTTATCTTTCATTCTGCTCACCTCCTGGTAAAGCTGCAAAGAAGTCAATTAAATCTGCTTCCAACTTTTTTGTAATCTTACAACCAGTTGTTACTTGGGAATGTTTGTTTTAGAGCTCAAGGACACTATTGAGACATTGTTCCCAGGATACTTTGCAGTTTTCCTTTTTGAATTTACAGTGGTAACACTTTGGTGGTATGGTGTAACCAAAACTGAAATATCTTTTTTCTTCACAAAGTACCTGTTTTGGAAAGATTCTTCTGTTGTAGGTAGTGTCAAGCCTTCCCAGTTTTAAACATATAATAATAATCTTGTTGGAGTTGTCATCAATAAAAAGCAAAGTTCAGTGAGTTTTACTCTTTGGTTTCAGTTGTGTTGAAATTCCCCTTCTGACCCTCTTCTCTAAGCAATGCAGTTGCTGATTAATGGCAGCTAATGAAATAACTCTGAAAATCTGATTCTTCATGATGAATGGAAGTAATATTGAATGTACTTGGAGCTACTCTTCTATCTTTTGTCATTTTTCCATGTTGCTGTAGTATGAGAGTGTTGATAAATATCCAACTATAAAGTTAAGAATTATTTTATACAACTATGGGTAAGAAAATTACAGATTTAAAAGAGCTGACTATTTAGAAAATAAACCAAGGAGCAGTTATATGTATTTTCTCAGCACCATGTTACTTACTCTGTTTTTTTTAGGTATATTTCAGCCATGAATGATAAACTGAAATCCTTGTACTTCTATCCTTTATGCAACAGTTATATTCATAACTATACTTTGTTGAAAGTTCTTGTTTGAAATGCTATTAATTGTTATGAAATAAACAGTTATGTTCCAGTTTTTATATGAGAGATAAATGTGTTTTGTTTTCAAACATCAAAGTCATGTGGTCTTGATTTATTTGCCTGCCATATTTTACCTTTTGCTAAGTAGCTTATTTTGATCTAGCTATCAAGAGAAGTGTTGCATATGAATTGCACTGAAATTAAATACTTACCCATATTGTTCAAAAAATATTGAAATATGTGAAATGTACTAATATTTAAACATAATTGATTTGAGGGAACACTTGTCAAAGTAATGTCACAGTAATTTACATATAAAAATATTTTCTATTTTTATAGGCATTTTTAATTGAAAAGTTGAGTTTCTATATAATTAAGCTTCTTATATATAGGCAATTTATTATTTTATGAGAGTTTTTAAATACCACACTTAGCTTTTGTTAATTATTTTGGAGTGCTTTGTGCTTATGAGGGCAAAATGCAAGTAGATTCCTTTCATACATATATGAAAGAGTGGTAGTTACAGTAATGTAGATTAGTAATTTTAGGACATCTGTTTCAGCCATGGAAACAAAGAAGTATTCTCTTGTCGTGGGATAAAACTGGCCGTGGACTGGTTTTTGGAAAGAGGACACAAAGATGTCACAGTGTTTGTTCCAGCATGGAGAAAAGAACAGTCTCGACCAGATGCACTCATTACAGGTATATTTTGATCAGCATTCAGCAGTTTCATTTGTAAAATCTATGACAATTTTGATCTTGCTTATTCTATGTGAGTAAATATTTTAAGGACTGCTTTAATCAAAATATTTTAGAAAATGGAATAACAGGGCTGTATAGGAGATCTTCTAATCCAAACTCCTGCTCAAGCAAGAGACCTTATACCATTCTAGACAAATGGTTGTCCAGTCTCTTCTTGAAAACTTCCAGTGACCAAACACTCACAACTTCTGAAATCAAGTCATTCCACTGATTAATTGTTCTCACTGTCAGGAAATTTCTCTTTAGTTCTACATTTATCTTTGTTTAATCATATTCTACTTGTTATTTCTTGTCTTGTCTTCAGGTAATTTGGTGCTCACTTCAATACTATTTCATCTTCATTCATAAGTCTAAGCACTTTCAGATGCACCTAAAATACATATTTCGCATAATATATTTGTTCTCAAAATGCATATATTTAATACATGTTGATGCATTTGTATTTCAATATATGAAAAATGGAAACCCACCAGGTGCTTGTTTTACAATTTATACTCTGAAGTGCTGTTTTTAGATCAATTTAAATCAGAATTTGCAAATTCCTGATGCCTCTCTAAATAATATGTAGTGGATAGTATGTATTCTGTTGTGAGGAAGGAATGTGATATGGGACTGAGAACTGGGAGAATGTCAGGAGAAATAGAAATAAATTGAGTGTAATGTGACTGGAGCACTTAATAATGTATAATAAAACAAGGAAATAAAAAAAATGGATGTTGAATATGAATACAAAAGTGAGCAACAGATGGAAAAGTGGTTTAGCCATAAAGAAAGAATGAATAAGAATTGAATCCCAAAAGAAATATGAAGGAAGGTGCTTTGATTAAGAAGAAGGGAAAAATTGAAAAGGTTTTCATTGGGTTAAATTGATGAAAAATGGTGGCTAATCAAGGCAGTCTTTAAGCAAGGTTTACCTGTATGAAATACTTCAGCATTTGCCCATAGGATGCCTGTGATCATATTAATTACTTTGAATGTCTGCATTCAATATCTTTTATTGCTTGATACCTTATTTTCATATATTAATAACATCTATGTCTTAGAGACACTTGATCTAAGATTTGTTACTACATATCAGATCTATTGCCCTAACTTTTTATTGAAGTTTTATAAATGGGTCTCTTAGAAGTTAATCTTGTATTAAATGAAAAAAATTGGATTCAGAGCTGATGCTGACTCTGTAACTTGTTGCCCATCTATTAATATTCTGAGCAGGAAAAACGTTTGGCTAGACAATATTTGATTAAAGTATGTGGCTTGATGACTTAATTTGTATTACTGTATGTCATAAATATATTGAGATGTTGCTTGAAACCTACTGGGGAAAGATTTGTATCCTCAAATAAATGTGAAATATAATTAAATGTTATAAAAGCTGTTACAGTTTTGGACAAAAATAAATATTTGAGTATGTTTCTTTAGATTCCAAAACCTATCAGTGACTATTTCATTATTAAGAAAGCCCTTTTTCTAAATCATGAACTAGTAACTGTGAATGTATTTTAGCTTGCATCATCTCAAATTGACTTATGAGTCTGTAATATCAGTTAATATTCAAATAGTTCACAAGATATTGGAAACTTTTTTTTTCAGTCTTGGTTTCTAAGGGCTGATCAAGAATTTGCCTTTTACTATGCCCTCGGTTGGATATACCTTTAGGACAAACTGCTCAAATTATAATGTTTACAGATATTGGAAATGTAATATAGCATAACTATGTGTTTAATAACCAAACATATATTTAATGTATAGAAAACATAATATTCCATTATTTTAATTTAGTACAGATCTTATCTTCAGATTATTGGAGTTAGATATTGTAACATCTGATTCTAAGCACAATTGCTGAGGTCATGAGTAAAGGCAGCTTACATTTTTTGTGTTGCTGAATTGTAACTATTTTCTTCTATTAGAGTAACATTTGCTTTTATTAAGCCAAGTCATCTGAATCTGTCATTCTGTGTATATGTGTGTGTGTGTGTAAGTTGGAGGCAGGCAAACAAGTAAGCAGGTAGGTATGTGCATTTGTGCACGTGTGTGTTTTAAAGATTTAAGAGAGTAGTGCTAGGTAAGCTGAAATTAAGTGAATTTCAATGTTCTGCTTTGTGTTTCCTATTTCAATTTCAATATTCTAGATCAAGAAATATTGCGTAAATTAGAAAAAGAGAAAATCCTGGTGTTCACCCCATCACGGCGAGTTCAAGGGAGAAGGGTGGTATGCTATGACGACAGATTCATAGTGAAGTTGGCTTTTGAGTCAGATGGCATAATTGTATCTAATGATAACTACAGGGATCTAGCTAATGAAAAGCCAGAATGGAAGAAATTTATTGATGAGCGACTCCTGATGTATTCATTTGTCAATGACAAGTAAGTTATAATTTTTAATTATCTATGTTTAAAAAAATGGTTCTCAACAAGATTTGGGATATGCTCATTTTATCAATTACTTCAGTCTTTCATGTGGTTCTGTGCTCCTCTGATGGCCAGATCTTTGCTATCTCTGGACAGAGTAATTTTGAAATAAAATCCATGTCCTAGGAATCCCATGAAGTACTTGTTATATTTTCTTCTTTTCCTGTTTTGAGGCAGATAATTTGATTCTATGCTACTACCGTATATACTCGCATATAAGCCAATCTCGCATATAAGCCAACCCTTTAAAAACTGCCCCAAAATGAGGAATTTTGCAAAAACTCGCATATAAGCCGACTCCCAAATACCATGGTGTTCAACCCCTGATCTCATCGTCAAGGGTCACCTTCAGAAAGATTCTGGGAGGACAGGGCTTTGGGCGCAACTTCCCTGAACAGCAGAAGTGAAGCCCAGAGGGAAAAGTCGGCAGGGCAAAAGTTGCGGCTCATTGTCCATCCAGGGAGAAAAATGGCCGATTTTCGCACGTGTTTCCCTTGAGGCGAGGGCTGCTAAGGGCCAGCTGACAGGGAGTGTGAGAGCCAAGACTCTCATCGCGGGAAGCCGCCATGCTAAGTCGCTGCCCGACTTCGCGCGCGTTTCCCTTGAGGCGAGGGCTGCAAAGGGCCAGCTGACAGGGAGTGCGAGAGCCAAGACTCTCATCGCGTGAAGCCGCCACGCTAAGTCGCTGCTCCGGCGCAAATCGAGGCATGGCCACCGATAAATCAGATTTATGCGCGTATAAGCCGACCCCCAAATTTGGAAAAAAAAAACGTTCTAAAGTCAGCTTATATGTGAGTATATACGGTATGTGCAAACCAGTATCTGGTATATGAGTTGAAATAACTTCCCCCTCCAAATCTCCAGAAATAACTAAAATCAGGCATAAAGTCGTGTCTTATGGATAAATACTCCAGCCCACAAATTTTTGCTATTTGTGTTCTGTTGGAAAACTAGGTAGATATTTTGAAACAGCTGATTACCCTGATTTGCAATAGACTATACATTCCTAATATTGATTCATGATGATACGGTGTGCCTAGATTTATATATGTCAGCTGAATTTAATGATTAAAATATGTATCTTTAGGACAAGAATGTGCTTCAACTTGGGGAAAGCCCAAATACAACTAAAAAAAGATTTTTCAGATATTGTAGTTTTAACCTTCATTAGGACAAGTGTTTCTGAATTGCTCTGTTTCTGATCCAAAATCTTTTTGTGAAATTCTTCCTTTGATATTTAGCTTATTGGCTCCATAGCAGTTGAAAAGACATAGCCTTGTCATATGGAAAGTAATGTTTGTGCTCACATAAACACCTTGGTGATATAATGAGGGAAGTATTAGAAACATTTTCCAGTCAGTGATAATTAAGTATTCTTAAAAGTTTTATCTGCAGTTGAGAAAGGTGACAATGAACTTTCTTTCATATTTACATTCATTGTCCCCAATGTGTGTTCCTGAATAGTAAGGACACTGAATTCATTGTGACCAATTGACTTATTCTCATTATACTATTTCCCATTCTTACTTAAACCTTAAGGCCCTGTCCCACTGGCTGACGTACGCAAAACGTATGCATAAAGGATACAGCGGACGAGCAAAATTTCGGGGGTGGCTCCATCCGTTGTCATCCGCTCCAAAAAGTGCCAAAATTTGCATAAACAGAACGGAAAAGAACGGACGGGGGTAGTACATAGCGGGGGTGTTAAATGAATATTCGTAGGAAGCCTAGCAGATGACAGCGGATGACAGCGGATGACAGCGGATGGAAGCGGATGACACATCCGCAGGGGTTCCGGGTGACAATAGCGAAGCGGACGTATAGCGGAAGGGGCGGATGCATAGCAGATTACGCGGATGCATCACAGACGCCTATAGGAAGCAAAGCGGATGCATAGCGGATGTATATCGGATGCAAAGCGGTCACTGCGCATGCGGGGAGTATGAATTGTGTTAGCTCTGTGGATATAAAAGGATGCAGCTCGCACGCAGTCAGCATTCAGAGGAAAGACGTGCTGCCACATACATCTTCGAATAACACCATGGTTTGTCAGTCAGGGAAGAAGAGAAAGCCCGTGCCTACTCGTGCCAGCCCTGGCAAGAAGGACAGAACCACCATCCCACCCCCTGGCACTGACTCTGAAGCTGCTGCTGCTTCTCCTGCTGCTGCTGCTTCTCCTGCTGCTGCTGGTGCTGCTGCTACTGCTACTGCTTCTGCTGCTGCTGTGGTGGACCAGCCCCAAGGCCCTCAAAGCCCTGCTGCTCAAGCCCCTGAAGGCCCTGCTGCTGAAGGCCCTGCCAGAGGGAGGAAGAGGCAAGGGAAGGAGAAGGGAGAGAGGAAACAGTACACCGTTTCCGAGGAGCATGAGGATGAGGTGCTGGAATGGCTGAGGGAGAAAGGGCCACAGACTCTATCGCGACACCAAGAAGTAGCAGGCAGCTTGGAAAGACAAGGCAGAGAGCCTGGGCTACACTGCAGATGTACTCCTGGGATAGTGGAAGCACATGCACACCTGGTATGGCAAGCGACACCTCAAAAAATCTGGCCAGGCCACTGTCAAGCTCACTGACCGGGAGATGTACATCATGGCCAAGTGCAGCTTCCTGGAGGTTGAGGTCCGCCACCAAGGAGCAGCCCCTCTGACACCCCTCTCCCTCAGACAGCCCACAGACAGCCAGTCCTCTTCTAGCCAGGAGCCAACTGCCCTGTCCAGGCAGGTGTCTTCAGAGGGCCCCATGGAAGAGACCCCCCCGACAGCTGCACACCCCATGCCAGAGGACTTGGAGGATCTCCTGTCACAAATGGAGGAAGAAGTGGCAGCCACCAGAGACCAACGCACCCCCACCCCCAGCTCCAGAGGATGCAGGCAGAGAGGCAGACTGGAGGGCCAGAACCACAGTGTGCTGTTGGAGATCAGGGACACAATGAAGACCAGCACAGAACTGCTCTCTCAGCTGGTCCACTTGGACAGAGGATCCTCCAGCCGCCACACTTTTATCACCTACGTGAGCTACACCTTAAGGGATATGCCCGAGGCCCAGTACGAGGTGATGAAGGAAAAGATCACAGCACTTCTGCACAACCCTCAAGGCCCAGCTGAACCTGCTCCGACCCAGTCCAGGTCTGCTCCTCCACCCCAGGCGATGTCACAGCCCTTCTACGGCTTTCAACAGCCCCTCACCTACCAAGGCTACGACTACCAGGACTTCCCACAGCACAAACAGACCTTCCCAGTCCAAGCCCAGGTTCATCGCACGCCACAGACGCCACACCTCGCCCAGCTGCAGACCAGACAGCCCCACTACACTCCTCCTTCCTCCACCCCACAGCCAAGCCCCACAACAGACAATCTGTCATCAGTCTTGTGCCTCACATCCCAGGTACTTGATGAAGGGCCTCTCAACCTCACGGGACTGAGTCAGCTCTCGGAGAGCTTCCCGAACACACCATCCCCTGTTGTACTCTCGGGGCCAAGCACCCCAATGGCGCCTCAGACCAGCACTCAAGCCACAGCCACCTCCACAGTCCCTGGCCACTTAACAGCTGAGACCATGGACATGACTCAGAGTGACTGAGAATAGTGCCAGAGACTGAGTTGTTACTTGTTCACTTTATCTTTGCTTAAGACACTTTACTTGGTTCATTTTGCTTTTTCAGTAAAGTCATACAGTTTACTTAAGACAGTTATTAATAAAGGTTATCTTTGCTTAACACACTTGGTTCATTTTTTTTACTTAATAAAGTGTTGGTGAAAACTTTTAAAAAATGGTTAAGCCTTTGCATGCTAGTGGGATAGGTAAGGATAGTTGTGGGATAGATAAGGATAGTTGTGGGATAGATAAACCTCCAGTGCCAGCATAGTGGGACTGTATGGTCCACCCTCCCAGCTGCCACACATACGGACCTTTTGTATCAATAACAATTTATTCATTGATCAACACATTTCAAAATAAACAAAGCTCTTTATTAATGCCATATTCATTGTAGAGCCACTCAACATACATGGCACAATCTCATCAGTGTTATGCCACAGCTTCAAGGAAGCATCCATTAACCATCTACCATCCTGTCTTGCCACTGCTCCAGCTGGGGAGTTGCACCAGTGTCTCAGGAGGTTGCGCTGCTTCTTCCCGTCACGTGAAGCTCTGTTGGGGCCTTCGTCAAACATGGCTGGCGGCAAACTCATGAAGTGATGGAATGCACGAGGGTCTTCATTCCTCAGCTCCACCATCAACTGGTCATACAGTCCAAACTCCATTCTTCTCACGATCCATCCTCGGACCCACACAGCTCTTGGACGTCTCCTTCTCCTTGTGTATAAAAGATGAAACAGTCTGAACAGGGTTTGGTTTTGGTGATGAATGATCGCAGCTACCATACGGATTGTGTCATGATCCATGGTGGAGAACAATGGATGATGTGGAAGAGCCAAGACCAAGGTTGAAGAGGTCTGTACACCACGGCTGCTGGACTCATACTGAGATCCAGGTGATTTCCTCCCCCTTTTTATAGGAAATATTGGTTTTCCGCTAGGTGTCCTTCTACATACTCTAGACATACTGCAGACATCCTAAATATCCGAGATACATCCCAGATACAAACGTTTTGTCCGTTTTTATCCTTTATATACAAGATGCATCCGCTTACATCCTTTCTATTTCCGTGCTACTAATGCTGTGTAGACGTTCCGTGTACCTTTCGTTTCCTCCTTCTTTCCGTTTTCAGCTGCAGTTGAGGGGATGTCCAGAGGATGCCGAGAGGATGCAGAGGACGTTTAATGGATGATAATGGACATAGAACGTTTGTTGCCCGTATATGTCGCGGATGTACATCGTACGCGGCGGAAAGTTCATCCGTTCAAAAAGTTTTGTGCAGCTCAAAACTTCTTGCGCGGATGAAATCTCAATGGACGGATGCTGGAGGGATAGAGCGTATGAAACACATATGCAGTGAGTATACAACAGATGCATAGCGTTTTCCAACGGATGGCAAGCTTTTTTTAACGTTTTACATCCTCTTTGCATCCGTTAGTGCAGTGGGACATGGGCTTTATTTAAACTTCATTTGAACCAGTCATTTTGTTTAAACCAGTCATTGTTTACACCCTGAGGAGAAACAGAAGATTCCAGAGTTCTCCAGAATGTTTTGTTTTTGGAATGATAGATTTTATACTACCTGCAATACATATATCTATGTACATAATGTGTGTGTACAAGCATGCAGAAAATTGTGTTTCAGTTCATTCGTCCTCTACTTATGATCACAAGTGGGACTAGAACTTCCATTGCTGAGCAATACAGTCATTAAGTGAGTCATGCCCAAGTTTCATTGTTGCAGTGATTAATTGAATCACCATTGTCATTAAGTGAATAAAAGTCATTAAGTGAATCCAACTTTCCCCCATTGTCTTTGCTTATTGGAATTCTCCTGTAGGAAGGTTGAAAATATTGATCATATGACTCCAGGATGCTACATCAGAAACATATGCTCGTTGCCATGTACCCAAATTTTGATAACATGTCCTGGGGGACATTGTAAGGGTCATAAGTGCACAGAATGGTCATAAATCACTTTATTCAGCACCATTGTAACTTTGGTTGTTAAATAAATGGTCAGAAAGATGTATGTAAAGATATCCTTATCGAACAGCTGTGCTGGATATTATCTTAAATGAATGGAAGTAAGGAAGTTAGAACTCCCATTTATCTGCAAATTGAAATGCAAATTGAGTAGATTGGTGTATAAATCAGGCCACTATCTGCATTACATGCAAATACATTGTTTTCATTATTTACTTTCTTTGCATCTCATAGGCAATTGCATTTAAATTATCGTAGCTCAAAAAGGTAAATTTGATTTACTAGGCTTTTGTAGAAGCAGATTTAAAGCTGATCTGAAATATGGCGCAGCAAATGTATTGTTCCTTTCATTATTTTATTATTATTTAGATTCATGCCTCCAGACGATCCTCTGGGCCGACATGGCCCAAGTCTGGAGAACTTTCTGAGGAAGAAACCTGTTGTACCAGAACATAAGAAGCAACCCTGTCCATATGGTAATATTATTTAATTCAATATTAAATGTGTTTCTAAAAATGAAGCTTGGTTGTTTATTTGTCCATGAATGAAGTGAAATGTATCTATGTTGAAATTTTCATTATATAAGAAGTTTAATGAGGAAACCCTTTGTGTCCTCATTTCATCCCTCCTAAGTAGTGAATGGGGAAAAAAAATCTAGAATAGCAGAGATCCCACAAATGAGACTTCTCTATCTTCTCTATCAACCCCTCCCCCTCCAGTTAAACTTTGGATAACACAGCAGACAAATGTTTAGGTAAATAATCTTGGTTTCTCTATGGTTGTTCCCAATTGTACAGTCTTGGACTATATTCAAACAGTATGATAAGACAGGGCTAATCACAGAATAGGTTAAGACAGGGGTGTCAAACTCACATCATCACGGCGACATCACAGGACTTTTTCCCCCTTTGCTAAACTGGGCATGGGCGTGGTCAGCATATGACGCATCCGGCCCGTGGGCTGGGAGTTTGATAGCCCTGGGTTAAGGTGTTATGCAAACACGCTGTCCAGTTACTGGTAATTTACTTAATTTCATTGCATAATAGTTAATAGTCCTTGTTGAATAAGTATATATATTACTTTTTTAATATTGCTGAAGAATTATATTATTTATTATTTATTTATTATATTATATTATTTATATTGTTTATATATTATTCTTACGTCTTCAATTATAAACTCATATAGGGAAGAAATGCACTTATGGACATAAATGCAAATATTACCACCCAGAAAGAGGAAATCAACCTCAGAGGTCAGTAGCTGATGAACTTCGTGCCATGTCTAGGAACACAGCTGCCAAAGCTGCTAGTGAAGGAGTACTGGTGAAAAGCAACAGTGTTCCTTGTAGTACTAAGGCAGATAATACTACAGATCTCAAGCGAACTACTCCAAAGAGGCAATCGGATCCTAGCATAAGGACTCAAGTCTACCAAGACTTGGAAGAAAAGCTTCCCACCAAAAATAAATTGGGAACCAGGTCTGTACCTTCTTTAGTTAGTATACCAAGTTCTGCTGCTGCTGCAAAACCCCAAAGTACTGCACCTTTAACCAATGGCCTTCCATCTGGAGTTCATTTCCCACCTCAGGATCAAAGACCACAGGGACTATATTCTCCAGTTACAATGACAACCAAAAATCATGGAACGCCAATGCCTTATGAGCAGTATCCCAAATGTGATTCCCCTGTGGACGTAGGTTATTACTCTATGCTTAGTGCATATTCAAACCTAAGTATCTCTGGTCCCCGAAGTCCTGAAAGACGTTTCTCTTTGGACACCGACTACAAAATTAGTTCTGTGGCTTCTGATTGTAGTAGTGAAGGGAGTATGAGTTGCGGCAGTAGCGATTCCTACATGGGCTACAATGATCGATCCTATGTGAGTTCTCCTGACCCTCAGCTGGAAGAGAATCTAAAATGTCAACATCTGCATCCCCATAGCCAACTAAACTCACAGTCCTTCTTACAGAGTTACCATGATACACTAACCAGAGTGCAGAGTTATAGTCATGAAGAACCAAAGCATCATCCGAAGCCTCCAGCTCCATACATGGCCGTGCACCTTCAGCATCCAAACATGGGAAGCCATTCTACTTGTCCTATTGACTACCCTGCTTCTCAGAGTTCACTGCATTCAAAAAGCATACCTCTGGGGAGAGCTCTTGCATCCACCAGACTGGACAGTGTTTCTGACTCACGTTTGTATGATAATTCTCCATTGAGAAAAAGAAAAACATACTCCGCTCAAGATGGACTCAGTAGTTGGGATAGGCCAACCTATGGGATGGATACATATGGCTATCGTCAAACTTACTCTTTACCTAGCAATCCCACCCCACCATGTTATGAGCAGTTTCCTTTCCAAAGCTTACCTGAGCAACCTGATCAGCCTTGGCAGATACCTTATTGTGGAATGCCTCAAGATCTTCCCAGGTACCAAGACAGTCGAGAGAAAGTCTACATCAACCTGTGCAACATTTTCCCCCCTGATCTGGTGAGGATTGTTATGAAAAGGAATCCTCACATGGCAGATGCTCAGCAGCTTGCCGCAGCCATTTTAGTGGAGAAATCTCAGCTAGGTTATTGATGACATGATATTGATGATGCATCTTTATGGTGTCTATTAGTTCAGTTTCAGCTGTATCGCTGAGGGAGGTTTGCTACAATAGCATTTGTGATCTCCTTCTCAGCAAGGAGGTTATATAGTAATCCATATATGTGAAATACTGTGCCATGGAATCTGTATGTACAACCCCACACACTAGAAATAACAGGATTTATTTTAAATACTCATTTAAAAAAAATCATGGCTGGAATGTCTCTCCAGCTGAATATATTACAACTATGATGTCTTAAGTAAGAATCCCTAGTGAATGTGGGTTTTATATGCAGCACTTTTTAATATTTGTTTCGTATTTATTAAATTACTGGGTTATCTTTCAAGTGCAAAGCATTTTTTTTTTCAAAATAGCAGAAAACTGAAGAGGATTTTATGTGCTCAGCCAGCTTTTTTTCAAGTCAAGCTTATTAGGATCTATTTTTTCATAATTAAGTTATTTAATTTTATTGTGTGATTTTCTTTGTATATAATCATTTTATTTATAGAAAACAAGAGTCTTTCACAGCACTGATTTTTTTTTAATGTATAAGTTACCAGTTTTTACATTGAAATGGGTAACAATATATTAGTACTTTATAGTATGGCACTTTTTAATTTGGCTATGGATTTAATTTATTTGTTGATTATTGATAATTTTGATGTAAGCAGAAGCAATCAGTAGGAGAGAAACCTGTTTTTATTAATTTATTATACAGATGAAAAATACTTTATGTGCAGGTTCTGAAATTATTGAGCTTATCCAGTTCCTGACTGTCACAAGTTTGACTACAAATATATCCGTTTTAGGCAGCAGTCTTATGCAGCCAATGTACATTTCCATTAATCAGAAATGGCATTGAAAAGTGTATCTCTTGTTCCTTTACTTAATGCACAGGTATTTCATAAAATAACTGTTTTGAAAGAAACAAAATGTGTTCTCAATGCAATTTTTGTGTATAAGATTGTGCATTTTCATGCTATTTATTGAGAAGGTTTTAACATTGTGTTCAGGAAATGCAACATCTTAACTACACTATAGTAATGGAAATTATAGATGAAAACAGCACATTCTTTTTGTGAAATACTGTATAGAATTAGTTTGTCTAGCCTGTTGCATTATTCTTGCCATGAACAACATAGCTTTAGAAGTAGACACTGTCATTCATCTCTTCTAGTATTAGTATGGGAGATTTCTGGTTTTAAGTTTTGAGTTTTTCTAGCTCTTGTAAAATGTAATTTTACATAAGTAGATTAACAGTAGATCTCACAGTGCCTGATACCGTAAACATTGTGATTGATTGCTCATGTAGTAGAAGTCCCTTAAGAACTTCACGCTGTGATGATTCCCAAGTTTACATGATCATTGCTGGGTGGATGACTGCAACTTGAAGATGATGTAGAACCAGAAAGTACCTACACTGTTGATACAAATTGTATCTTTAACTATTAGAACTATTTAATTTATAGATCTAACTTTTTAAAAGAACATTGAATTGTGTGAAAATGATTTTAGACTTTGGGCAACATTTTATCTCTTATTTAAAAAAAAAAAAAGATTTCAAACCTAAACCTTTTTTTGTTTTAATACCCCCATGACCATTTATCATAAAACTGAGTAAGATGATAGCTAAAAATAATGATAAAATGCTGCCTAAAAAGATGTCCAAGCACCTTTTGAATACATTTTCGCTACTTATGCAACACCGTGTGTTGTAAGAAGTAGGACGTTGATACACAGTAAATGCTTCTGCAAAGCATTATATTTTTAGAGGTATCCAGTAATCTGAACCATGTTCAGCAACTTTAATTCAGGAATTACTCTTCTACATTGTTCACTATTGTATAATCAAAGAGGATATTGCTTCTGTTAGGTTTATCTTACATTTTGTCCATGTCTCCTGAAGAAAAACCTCTTTCAATATTTCTTTATTTTGTCCCCAACTTCCTTGTTCCTTGCTTTTGCAGAATATATTTTATTGGAGAGATTGTACATTTTGCATGGGTATGCAGATCCTCTTTCATTTGATATGGAACTGACTGGTTGCAGAGGGCTTATTATTCACGTGTAACTTCAAAGACTTGAAAACAAGTATTCATGCATCCTTAAAATATAACGATAACTGGTGAGGGCAAAATGCAGAAACATGACTTCTGGAATAGAAGCATTTTATATTTATTTTCAATTGATGTATAGGGAGTCATATTTAGGATTGACTGCAGCATCCTTTCTTGAGAAAAGGATGATTGTACATTGTGTGCTATAGTGTTAAAATGTGCAATTGCTGCACTCGTGTAATGCAGAATTTAAACACATTGAAAAGAAATGTGCTGACTTAACTGAATTTGGGGCACACGGCAGCTCTGCTTTGATACTCATCTTCAGAGCTGATATGGTCTTCTCTAGTTACAATTAAAAGCAGGTTTCTCCCCCATGCCACACAAATGGCTCTGTTGTTTTTCCACTGAAATAACTTAATGTAACTGACTCTACTGTGTATTGCATTTTACAGAAAGCACCAGAGTGAAATAATCGATTTTCTGCCCTCGTTCTATCATTCTTTAATAGGAATACTTGGTTTTGGGCTGTGTAATTTTGCCATTTTATAAAAATTTTGCCATTTTATATATGAATTTGATGAAGTTCATTTTTGTTTCTTTTTGTACTGCATAGGTCTTTAATAAGCTATTTGAGTAAAAAAGTATTCTTTTTAAGTTCTAACATTTAGAACAGGGATCCCCAAACTTGGCAACTTTACGACTTGTGGACTTCAACTCCCAGAATTCTGGGAGTTGAAGATCACAAGTCTTAAAGTTGCCAAATTTGGAGGCCTCTGATTTAGAAAATCAAGGAATGTTATCTGCATACCTTATGTGGTCAGGGTGTAGAAGCAGGAAAGCCAGATTAAAATCCACTGTAATCCTGAGGCCTCTGTAAGGCCCAAGAAACTCAAGGATCAGTTGCTTACTCTTAAATCCAATCTGCTGAACAGGCTTGCTCTTGCTGGGGAAAAATTGGAGGCAGAAATGAATTGTTCACCTCCCTGAACTCCTGAAAGAAAGACAGGATATATAACATTCAACCCAATGATCTACTGTTGACAGCTTTAATCCCTTTAGTTTAACTCTTTTTGTCATGATGCACCAGATATTCAGAGGCTGCCGTTTTTGTTCACCTCCTGAAACTGGTTCTTCTAGAGTATATTTCAGGTTTTCAGAAATGCTGTGTCGTGCTGGAATAAAAAAAGAAAGTAATTGCAGTAAATCTGATCTATTTCATATCAAATGCTTGATGAAATTCAGAAACACACCACCAACTGTATGCACTTCCACTAACACAAGGAGTATTCACATTATCTCAAAAAGAGTCTTTTCAGTGAGCAAATTAAAAAAGCATGCATGATTGGTGCATTCATGCATATCAATTTTGGATCCAGACAATTATGATTGTAAAGTTTAAATGTAATTTTATTGGATAAATTTTTAGCTTTGAATGTTCACACAATTACACTTTGTTCCACAATTACAAAATTTGTCCTAGACAAAATGAAAATATAACTATGTTATTATTTGGCAGTTAGCTGATGGATATCAGTAACTGAAACCATTTCAGTATTTGTAATGTACGGATACATAGGAGTTCATAGTATTATATTTTGTGCAAATTCCTACATTTGTACAAATACTTTTTAAAGATAAACTGAAGTTTTCAGTGGCTTTGTGTGTGTCACATTAACATTTTTGAAACCTCTAATCTTTTTAAAATTAATATGTTTTCTTATATATGAGACTCAAATATTATTTTTAGGAAAGTATCATTGTATTGTCATAGCTAATCTTTTATTCCTAAATTCCCAGGCATATCAACAATTATTTTATATGAGAAAACATAATTGCAGCCACTTCTTTTTTGCAGCTGCTGTGCATTAGAATGTCATTTTAAATCTGATAATTGTATGGAAAATAAAACACAATATTGATGTTTTGTGGTATAGAGAAGGCTTTCCTTTACATTATTTCTACTGCCTTGCTTGCAGGAATTTTCCAGTTCAATGCAGGGGGTTTCTCTCCTTTTACATTTCTAAACTACAACAGTAGCAATTTCCAAATGCCCACTCATCACCAATACTCCCCACTAAAGTCTTTAGCTACTTTCTTAGTTGAAAGAATGGTTGAAACCTCAGCAATAACAAAACCAAGATGTTTATCATGGTTGCTTCTATTCTTAATGAGGTTTACAAAGATTTGGGTAGACAAACCCATAACTTTATTTCATAATCTTTTTAAAGCTATCTAGATTAAATTCTCTGCTCTTCCCCCCCCCCCTCCCAAACCTGTTCAATTTGAGCATAGTCATTATAGAGCCATTTAAATCTATGGGACTAAAGTAAGTATCTATGGGATTGAAATCCTTGTGATTTTGCTGTATCCGCTTTTTGAAATATTAATAGTTTATGTAGTATCCATGAATACTGTCCATCATGGTATTGTCAGCAAATCAGCAATAAAACTTAAATATCCCTTGGCTTTGGATGTGGTGTCCATTATATGTTAAGTATACATTAAAATGGAACAATATTAAGTATTGTGATCTATGCCTTTTTATTCTAATCTCACTCTGCCCTTTTCTTCCTTTCTCTTATGTGTATGTGTATTTTCAGGTTTTATTTCTTTAACATTATCCCCTCACTTGCTTATCTTCTTTCCAGTTTAACTTACTTCTCACAACAAATCCACTTTCTATTTGCCTCCTCTAAGAGTTACTCAGAATTATTTACTTTCATTCTGTGCCTACCCTTTTCTTGTGATACACACCCAAATAGCTTGTTAACATCTATATACAAATACCGTGTTTTAGCAGAGAAGATATAGTCTGGAGTTTTTTTAAATATTCAGTAGTATTTGTGGATATTTCCTAATATTGAAATGTTAAATATACTGTTAATTCATATCTGTTGACATGTCTTGATAAAATAATAAAGAAAAATAGTTATTTTGTTATTTGTGCCTGGGAAATTTAATTCTTAAAAGATTAACTAGTAAATGGAACCTGAAAATAGGGTTGATATATTCAAGATCAAGTTCAAGGCAGATTGATATGCATTATCCAATCAAGCTGTAGGTGGTATTGTATTTAACCTTTGACAAACTTTTCTTTGAAGCTTAGAATTGATGATAAAATGGTGGGTATTTCTGTAACTTGTGGTTATCTATATCTTATTTCAGTATATATTTCAGCATAGTTAAAACTGATGAATTCTATACGTGCAGAAATTATCTAGTTTAGATGCTTAAATGGTGCTAATACTAAATAACAGTAAACATCAATTTGATCTTGCTTTTTTAAAAAAAGTTAA
Organism: Laticauda colubrina; assembly: GCA_015471245.1. Lineage (NCBI taxonomy): Eukaryota > Metazoa > Chordata > Lepidosauria > Squamata > Elapidae > Laticauda > Laticauda colubrina. The sequence continues at coordinate 20,802,856 of BLBF01000006.1, forward strand.
GATCTATTCTCTGTGTGTCCCAAAGGTGTTTTTTCAAGAGGCAATTGGACTTCCTTTGTTTTTCCTGAAGACGTTTCACTTCTCACCCAAGAAGCATCTTCAAGTCCTGTTGCCTCTTGAAAAAGCACCTTTGGGACAACCATGACCTGGATGATTGAGAATCTCCATAGACATTGTTCTGTGTGTGTGAGCTTCAGTTTTGCCGCTGAGGATATTGTCTTCATTAGACGTCCCATTGCTACATGTTATCTTATTGCCAGATGCTACATTTTGGGAAACTTGCTTGCCATTGATACCAAGCAGTCCATGTTAAAAAACTACACATTCAACAATGCCAGTACATATGTACCAACCTATTGCTTTCAATGAAAGAGTTTCACACACACAATAAAGAGTCATATAAGTGCCTTTTCATCACACAGACATTCATTAAATAAATAGAGTATCCTATGGAAGCAGGGATTCAGATAGACTCTGGATCCTGTGCATCTAGGTATTGGCATAGTTGTTGACAATATGTGGAGACTATAGCATAGTTTTAGAGAAGGCCTAAGTGCACAGAATACTATTGATAGTATACCTAAAACTACACACTTGCATCACTGACTATTAAAACCTTTTAATGATCATCAGCGTTCACCATACATTTCTAGCTGCAAGAGAAATTTTTCAAAACTACTTTAAAATACAATGTCCACTTTCAGAATTATTTGTAGGAAAGATAACAGAATAACAGAGAAGGGACCTTGGTGGTCTTCTAGTCCAACCCCCTGCTCAAGCAGGAAAGATTATACTGTTTCAGATAAATGACTGTCCAATCTCTTCTTAAAAGCCTCCAGTGTTGAACCATCCAAAATCTCTGGTCAAAGGAATCTGGAAAAAATATTGTTCACCTTTTCACTGATTATACTTTTTCCGTGATGGGACAAGCCACAGCCAGTATCTAGTATTTGACCTTTTGAAAGATATCTATGAATTCTGTCTTGAGATAAAAATTTTAAAGGCCTAGAAGAACCATTGCCACCTCTTTCACAAGAAAAGCACTGAGGAAAAATGGTTGGTCCTCATTATGACAATTGGGAATGAACATGTCAAGTTACTAGGTAAAAAATGCTGACATAAGAAAAGGTAGAAACAGGGTGACTAGTACATCACAGACAAGACACTTTTAACATGTGCTTACTAGCCACAAGTAGAATACATGCATTTGTTATCTGTGTACTTCAGGTGTCATAAGTGAGATTCCCTGGCTATTTCAGTCATATTTTTTTCTCATATCTATTTTTCTAACCACCCATCTGCCTCACAGAGGGGCTCTGTGTTATTGAATTCGTAAATATAAGTGAAAGCATCAGTAAAAGTTCAACTCAGAACAATGTATTTATTTATATATCACATTCATACGCTGCCCATTACCTCATAGAGTGACTCTTGGCAGTATGCAAATAAATATTACATTAAAAAGCAATAATAAAAATTAAAAGGCAGAGGATGGCTTCAGGGGGCTAACCGAAGCAAGTTGGCAGAGTCAGGTCTGCAGACATGCCTGAAAGGCGAAGAGAGTTGGGTTTCACCACTGAGGGGAGAATGTTCCAAAGGGCGGGAAAATGGCAGAGAAGGCTCTTCCTGGGCGCCACCATTCAAACTTCTTTAACTGATGTGGTCCACTGCATAACTTCTTTGCCTGGCTGAATTTTAGAATATGTGAATGTGAAATCCTTGTTTTGTTGAACAATTTTTTTTAAGACGTTTTATTTTTAATGATATTTTCAATATAGAGGTGCAGAGTATATAACCGTATACTGTTAACCTGATTGTGGCTTGAAACCAACTGAGGTGAATAGCTGTATCCATATGGACTTTGCATCCTGGCTTATTTTTTACCTTGGGGTTAAGATTTGATAGTACCCATTGCACACACCTATCTTTCAGGGGTTCTTAACCAGGGATTCCCCGCCCCCATTTCTCTATTGTATGCTGAGTGAGAGCACATTATTTATTTATTTAGCATATGGCAAATATATGGATTTATAGTGGTTCAAATGCTAATGTCCAGTCCACTCAGCCATTCAAGGACAGGGTGGTCTATGTTGAAAAAAAATCAGACATTGGGCCGGTGTAAGCTCTTGATGGACATTCAGACACAATGTGATGGATATTTTGTCAAGGAGCACCATAGTCACACTGAGGGGTAGAGACAAGACCCCATTTAAACAATGAGTCCTGGCAGACACCATCTGAAAGCAGAAACTTTCTGTTGATTAAAAGATAAAAATAGAATAAAATAATTTCAGTAATAAAGCTCCTGGCCATAGAATCCAGAGGTACATGATTTGATGATTCAACTCTTCCCCCCACCACATCCCCACCCCTGGCCTCTGGATTTAAACCAATCTTACCGCAAATAAATAAAACCAAATTTCCTTTAAAGATCAAAAAATACAAATTTAATAATAGGTTTTATATTTTAGACATTAAAATATCTATATAGATATATTCACTCAAAGATGAATAGAACACATTCCCGAGCTGTTCAAATTATAGTAAAGTGGTAATTTAAAAGACATTTACAAAAGAAAATGCAGCATGCTAGGCGGACCAAAATGATTTGCTACAAATGGCTCAATATTTTGCCCTAAATACAAGAAAACTCTAGGTGAAACTTGGCATATTCCTACTCAGTCAGATGGGTAGCCAAAAGACTGAAGTTACACAAATTCCTAATTTGTACAGAAAAATAATACGACCCTTGTGCAATAAACAGAAATAATATAACAAAAGTTTCTGCTTTTGACTTTGTCTTCGACTTATGACATTTGACTTGCTTTTATTCAAAAAACAAAACCTCTGTTCATACTATTCAGAGATGATGATGAGATGTAAATTTATATTCCATTGTCAGTCTACAACTTATTTGGATTTCTGACCCGTGATTAAAACAACTAAAGTTTACTATTTCTAATGGAGGGAATGCCTGGGGTAAAATGAGACTGTGAAGTGGAGTACATATCTTTCACTTGATATTGACAGTTTGGCATTAGAAGCTACTGCTGTCCCTTGCAGAAAAATAAACAACAGGCACAAAGTTTATATTTGCAACATGAACTTTAACAATCCAGGTCATCATCATGTTTATATTCTTTTATACTTTAATGTAAGAACTTAGAGAAGCTGAGTTGCACCAAGCCAAAGGACATCTGTTCTAGAATTGTTCCTAATGATTGAAACCAGATGCGTTTATAAGCATAACAGCATCTCCAGTTCTTCAGCAATTAGTGTTGACTGTAACACACTACTTTACTTGAAAGTAAAAGACTTGCATATTATACTCTATGGTTAATTCCATCACAAATATCTGCAAAAGTACTTTGATACCGCTCCTGGTATTTTTTTCAGTTCTTTCCTAACTCCCCCCAGTATGACTGCCATTTTCACATTACACAACAATACTATGACCTGGTTTGCATATAGTACTGAGCCATATTTTACTTTAAAATGTCTTTATTATTCTATTCTTTTGTTTTATGAATCGACCAGAGTTGTTGGGAGCCAAGCAATATAAACATCGAATAAAAAATGAACCCAAAGAGCAATTTATAAACTACAGCTTATTATATGCAGCTTGCTAATTATAGCTGTTCCTTGCTAATTATAGCTGTTCAGTAAGACATGCAAGAATATAAATATAATGAATGAACATAATCACTTTTGGGGGCTTTCTATCATTGCCATTTCCTAAACATAAACTCCACCATTATCGGTGTGGTTAGTTCCACACAAACACTTTCTGGATGTGCTTTACATTTGTTTATACTGAACTACATCTGCATGTCAATGCTCTCATTTTTATTTGAAGGTTTCTAATTTTTTTCAGTTAATTCTGAATTCTTAGCAAAGAAGGCACCTCACTGATTATCTCTAAATCTAGGTTAGTTACAAAACATTGATCCCAATTCCAGTAATATTTTCAACGTTATTCAAAATATAAGGTCCTTGGAGTAACATAGTTTGCATCATTCAACAAGGTAAGCTGATAATTTATTCGTAGTTCTGTGTGAGTGTGTGTGTATTTTACTTTCTCACTGCATAATTGAAAGATTGTTCAGAAATCTTTGATTCTTTAAAGAAGGGTTTGTAGATTGGTATAAATCTGTTCCATTCTATTTTTTTTCTGTCAAAGCATCCTATTTTGAGAGAAAGATTGCAAGGAACATGCAGTAAATAGTGAGAATGAGTGCCAGGAAGGATGAGATTTATATCTATCTACAATTTAAAACAATTTGTTTTACATTTTTTCTCAAAAAATTATCAGTTGTTCATATCATGATATCAAAATACAGTATTTAAAAATTAAGAATGGACAGATATATACTTGAAATTTCTGTATCTTATATGCTCACTTTTGCCAAGCTTCATGCAGAGTATCAGATCTGTCCATTTTTTTTCCAGAACCTATCTACATCATAAGTGAAATAAAAAACAAACATTTTGGCTTCCTTTCTTGTGAGGAAATGTCACACCAATGATTTATAAAACATGTCTCTAAATGGTTGGAAAAATTCATTTGGAGAACTGAGTGGAGAATGTCCTATCAATAAAGTTGCAAAATAGCCCACCACCTTTTGTTTAAAAAATTGCAAACTTCCAAATAACAGAAGCACAGAGGCAGAACTCAGAATCTTCTGTTGCTTCTTAATAAGTTTCTATCCTAAGGGCTGCAAGAGATCGTACTTTTGTAACCTGCATAAAGACACAGAAGAAGAAACCAAGCAGATTTAATAAACTACTAAAAAAGTCTTACTCATATAAGCATGGTCATTTGCAACCTTCAAATATTTTAGAGTAGGTACTTTAGAGGTTCATCAAACATGGCCAGCAGCAAAAGTTTAGACAACTCATATCTGCATGCTCCGTAGTTTATAATAAAGACAGAAGTTGTTGGCCTCAGAGTCCCAACAGCCTTGGGTAATTGCTAGGGAATGATTGTAGATTATTATAGATCCCCTCCCCAAATGTAGTAGTTTTAGAGAATAAGATGTTTCACAGACCTTTGAAATTGTATCTCTACAAATTTATCATAATAATGAGTGGAGACATGGATGTAATTCCTTCCTAAATTAGAACCATTTGTAAGATATTTAACCAGGGGTGGGATTCTATCGGTTCTGTCTGGCTCTGTAGAACCGGTACCTCTGAAGAGCAGCAGACATAGAACTGGTTCTATGTCTGCTGCTGTTTTGGCCCACCCTCCGCCTGTGCTCTTACCTGACCTTTATTTCCTGGTTTTTCAACCTTAGCTGCTTTGTGCAGGACAGCTGCGGTTGAAAAAGCAGGAAAAAAGTCCTTTTTCAAATGCTGCACACCCGTCCGCAACGCTGCTCAGCTGTCCAGGCAGCAAGCTGAGGACATGTGTGCGCAAAATGTAAATCACCGAACTGGTAGTTACACCAGTTGGATGCCACCCCTGTATATAACTGACTTGTCTGTTAATTCCAGGAATAGCCACTGTATGAATGAGATGTGTGTATATGTGTGTGGGGATGGGGAAAGACATTGGTTTTACTGGTACTGATGCATCCTGGCTATATCTAGAATTGGACTGAATACAGGAACATAATCGAGTTACAAGTTGGGAATCTTCAGGAGAACTGTAATCTCTTTTTTTTTTTTCCCTGATCTGCCTTTCAACAGGTTGAAGACTCTAAAGCTGTTTCATCTTAATCCAGTTTTCTGCTCTCACAAGGCACTGCTTTGAAATACCTTCCGTAGATTTTGTTGGAGTTTAATGCCATCAGCAAACTGGTACCGTTGAACTCCACACATGTACATATATGTTAAACAGCATGGTCAACAGATCAAATCCTAAAGGATTATTAAGAGCAGTCTAGAATCTGCTTTGATAACTTCTGTTGATTATGTTTACAAAGTGTGCTTAAGGTCTATTTTATGTAAATCACATTTATAGTGGTCAATGTCTGGAACTCACTATCTGACTGATGTTACATCCTCAAACCCCCAAAATTTTAACCTTAAACTGTTTACCATGGACCTCATTCCATTCCTAAGAGGTCTGTAAAGGGGCGTGCATAAGTGTATCAGCGTGCCTACCGTCCCTGTCCTACTGTTCCCATTTATCCATTTATTCGTACTCATTCATTATATATGTACTTATACCTGTTTATACTTATATGTTTATATGTTATGTTCATACTTGTTTTCTATATATGTTTGACAAACAAATAAAAACAACATCCCACAACTGCATATTGATCCTCAGTGATCAACTGGTATTTAGCAATATTAACTTTGAACCACATCCAGTGCAAAATAGGCTAGATTTACACAATGTGCAAAGCCACCCCCTCCCCCACTGCCAAATCTAATACTCACAGCTATGGATATGGAGTAACGGGATCCAGACTTTGGCAGCTGTCAGGATCTAGAATGAAACAAGCTGAGCCTGAACCCAAGCAATACAGCTACTGTTTGTTCACTGAAAAGCTCTGATGTTGTCTGTAGCAGTACCTCTGAGAAATATAATGACCATCATGTTGGAATTTGCCTGATCCCATCAATTTTAGTAGACATGGATACATTTAGTTTAATGATTTAAATCATACCATGGACATTATGATACTGATCTTTTTTATGGTTGTGAATTGCCAAGAATCTTTGAAAGCAGCTTTAAATCCAGTAAGTATATTATGACTTTGCCTACCCAAAATAAGTTTACTATATAGGCACAACCTATATGTGTGTGAAATCCTAACAAAAATGTCAAATTCCTTTGAAAAGCTCATAAGCTATTTTAGCCTCATAGTCATCCTAACTTAATTTCAGCCTGTCTGCTTAAGATCATCCAAAATCTTCATAGTGTGATTTGCCCAATCTGCCAACTTATAAAATTGGAATATAGGTAAATTCATCTGTATGGAATGGCTAAAATTTTTATTGCAGAAAATTTGCAACAAATTATTTTAAGCAAGTTACACTGCTAAGCACAAATCAGTTTCCATGAAAAAAAACCATGATATTGTGAGTTTTACAAAACTAGGAAGCTTTGAAATTAAAAATGAAATTACTTTTAACGTATAAATACTGAGATTGAAGTGACTTTCCTTTTAAATTGGCTCAGACATAAATATTTTACCCTATTTATGCAACCCCATATGGCAAATCTGGATCAGATACCAATATGCCCCAAATTCAAACTTATCTACATACACCATCTTAGGTTATGAAACTCAGAAAGAAAACAATTTTGAAACATTTATAATTCCAAAATGACTTATTTGCAATCCAATGCAATGTCCCTCTCCCTCCTTAATCTCATATTTTATTGTAGTATCAAAGTGAATTGATCATGTTTTCTTGCAATTTTTTCTAAGACCTAAGAACATTGCAATTTTGTCAGGAATGATAAATTAAATAACCACAATGAATCTCACAAAAATTAGCTGTATTCTCTTTATTGTTAGCCAATGAATGTTATTCAAAATAATAGATGGTAATAACTATAGCTTAATTTTACAACACAAAACATGATGCTAAAGAGAGGAGGAGGGGAAGCATACGAAAATATCTTCACCAAGTATTTCCTGAATGCCTCGACATGAATTAGTGTGTTTTCCCAACAGCAGGTGACAACCCTTTACCACCAAATTAGACATGGTGAAAAGCCTTATTACAGATGTCAATTCCTAGAAAAATATTCACAGTTTTATAAATGGATTAGATCCATTTAAATACTAAGCTATACACTGTAAATTATGAACAGCAAATTTCACTGGTACTTTTCTTTCCCCTTCTTCCATAATAATAGATTAACATGGCAATGCATGTGTACCTATTTCAGGGAAGAACCATACACAACATTCCACCTGTTATGGCAAAAGTACTGAACACTTCAGAAATCCATATCTCAGAATTCACTGCATGAAAAGATGCAAGGCATTTGCCCAATCCTGCAGATGGAAGCAGAAGTATCCAGGGCAACCAACGTTTGAGCACATGCACAATATTTGCACACCAGTCTATGCAAAATTGCTCAGCTATCATTCTTCCATAAAATAATGGGGGGGGGGGTGTAACTTTCACAGTATCTTCCTTTTGATTCAGGGGGAAAACCCATAACTTTCAGTGTGGTTTCTAAGGAACTTGTGCATGAATGATTAATAAAATGGCAATTTTCATAGATAAGTATAAAGTTGAGTGCATAATACCAAACATAACAGAGCTGAACCATCCTCAGAGAAAGCAGGACTTCTTTCTCCCAACTCTTAAAGTTCACTAAATATGGTAAATAATTTCAGTGTCACTTCCACAAATATGATATTCAAACCCAAGGTGCCAATTTTAACTAGCTATTCCATAGGTAAGAGTGATTCATATTGATTCCCACACATACATTCAATATTCTTTGAGTGCATGTTGAACTTCAGCCTAATGATCTACTCATACCTCATTCTGTCACAATTCTGCCACAATTCCTGTGACTACACTCTCTGAAAACACAAAGCACAGATATTCTCAGAATTAACATGGAAAGAGCAGGAAGAATGTGCAAGTGGGCCCTACAACTGAGCGCAAGAGAACATTGTTTTATGCACTGAGTTCAATAAATGTTTTTAGAACAATATTAGTTTAGTACAAAGGTACTAAGAAAACAACCAAACCTTTCACACCTCTTATTGGATAATATACCAGTGACAGGTTAAAATTAAAAATACATGATTCAAAATTTAACTTGTCAAAAAGGCAGCTGAACACTTCTTGAATGCTATAAATCTACCTGTAATATAACAAAATATTAAAGAATAAAGGCTCCTAGATTCTTGTAGTGTTTAGCTGTGCAGGATATGGATTCACACTGTTAGCATTTCAATGTGGTGTTTCAAGGGCAAGTCATCATGTTTATGACAGTGAGGTAGGCTTCTGTCCCCTTCTTGGGACTGATGTTTTCATATGCTCTCTTATCAGAAAGATCCAGGTGTCCCACACTACAATTTGTAATAACATCCAATGAATGCAAGGGAAGGACAAACTAAAGAATGTTCCCTGCTGTTATTTGAAGAACTAAAAACTTTGGTATAACAGACTTAATAAGCAAAAAACTACAGGTAATGTTCATATATACATATGGAACGTATATATGAATGAAAAAAGTGCTGGAACAGCCACCTACCATATAGACCTTTGTGAACAGCCAGGCAAAGAAAATCAGCAATGATGACAGGACATGAAACACCAAAGAATTCTAACCTACAAAGGGAAGCCCTTAAAAATTAGCAATATCAAAATCCTCACCAATTTGCTAAATGAAAACAAACAAGCCAAAGTGCATAAATGCCAAAACTGAAGTCAGTTGTAAGGTAAATTATCAATATTCGAAATAACAGCTTTGCTACCATGAGATTGCTGTTCCTTCGAAGAAGAAAGCAAGAAAATGTAAAATCATGGAAATCTTCTCAATCACTTCCAGACAACCACAGCTGATCGACTGCCTTACTGTTGAACTTTTTTTGGGGGAAATATGTTTTAACCACAAACTGGTATAAGTGCTTTGGCAAGGTGAGGTGTGATCCTTTCATCTGTGGAAAGGCCTGTATTTCTCTGCTGGTGGTTCAACTTTAATGAAGAACATACATGCAAAGAAATGGCTCTCACATTGCTTCAAACTCATCAATCCGCTGCTTTGTATTGCCTTGGCGTATCTGTCGAAGAGTCTTGTATTTATCACGGCCTGCTTTAACATTTTCAGCATGAAGTACATCATTCTGTGTTTTCTTAGTTTCATCTCTGGCTTGGGCCAATTCAGAACTGAGAGCCTATTCAATACAAGTATTAAGGGATTAGATATTACCATAATATTTCTACCCATCAAATTCAAAATCTATTATACAGGAGTAACTTAGTCTTCTAATTAAACAAAGTTTATAGAAAAAAAAAGGGAGTATCCTCATAGGGAAAGCTAAAAGTAGATATGTAGCCTTAGAGAAAAATGACAACATATTTTGTTACCAGTATTTTAAAAAATACAATATGTCTCATTTATACATTTAATCTAATAAACTGTTTGAAAATAATTGGCACTGTACTCCAATGTTTGCTTTAATAATATCCTTATTTGTTATTATTTTCAAATAATTGCCCAAAATTTATATATACAATTATTTCGTTTAGTTGGGAGAGGGAGAAATGATGTGTTAAAAAGAGGGATATAAATGAGATTAGTTATTTACACTCCAGGAACTTGCCAAATCCATTGTTTTAAGCCATTAAAATACATACATGCTGGAAAGCAGAGGCATTTTATTTGTTCTTACTTTACCTATTGAACTGCATTAAAATAATTTATTTGCTCATTTCAACGATCCATTTCTCAGTATATCATGTAAATTTTTATAGTTCAGAATTGTTATTTCTAGCACAATATTGACAGGAATCCCACTTTACCGGTTTCAATGTTTTTGAAAAGCAAACACTTCCTTTATCTCTATTACATCTATTATTGAAAGGAAGCTTAGCACAATAGGCTATTTCATTAATAAAACTATAATCTAATTTTCAGTTTGTGGGAGTAGAAGAATCAGGAGATCTCAATAGCCTTGTGTCATTCTAGATATTTCCACTTGACTGCTGAGTACAGGAGCTGAAATCTACACATCGATGTGTCTCATGTTGACCAAGAACTTCTCATGCCCCGTTAGGTTTTATATAAGGGGTACATATCCAGAAGGTAACAATGGCAAGAAAAGGCTCCTAATAGTAGGTTAAACTCAATCCTTAAAAAGTCCTTGGTTTTCAGCTTATATGACAGGTTTCTATCAGCCTTGTTTACCTGGAGTTGTTTCTTTACTCGCTCATTCTTCTGTGTTTCTGTAATACGTTCTTCCTCACTTCTGTGATTCATAATGCCTTCAGAAGCCAGTTCAGCACTCGCTTCAGCATTATTCTCATCTTGTTCATCATGTTCATTATCTGTGGGAGGGATTACTGGTGGGGGGGGAGGTGGGGGCGGAGCTGACATTACAGTTTTCAGTTCTTCTTTGGTCTTTTCCAGATCTTCTTGAGCTGCAAAAGCCTAAAAAGTGGGAATAAAAGATAGTGTCAGGGCTCAGTAGTTACCCCCATTTAAATCATGAGTCTCTAGCCAGATTTTCAAAGCTCAAAGAAGATTTATTAGAAGAAGACATGATGGTGCTGCCTGGGTGTAGCCAACTCTGAGACACATTATTCATCATCACCCTTGACCCTGGTTTTTCCCCACCTCCTCGGTGTATTATAATTCATATTCTCCAATAGGACACATCCATAGCCAAGAATCATCAATCATATTCTCCAGTTTAGAATTTTGCGCGGCAGAAACTTCAATCGCCTGGAAACTATGTATGAAAACATCCATGAAATGCAGTATCAGTTTTGCAAGCTGCTACACTACTCCCCCCTGCCTTTCTGTTGGCAACTCTAAAAGGCAGAAATATTTTATGAGTTGATAGATAGGTAGATTTACATACTGCATCAAATCAGACTTGTTATATTTGATAAAAAAAAAATGGGCAAATGTAAATGTAGCTGTTGTTTTTCTAATGAGGATGGATAATACAAAATACAAAATAACAATAAATAAATTAATAAATTAATACAAAATAACGCTCCAGGAGATTTAAAAACACATTTTTCAGCAGACCAAATTTGACAAACAGTGTTAAAAATCTGGGGACTCCAACATAGAGTTTATAACCTTTTATTATAAAAAAAATCTAGCAATCGTTTATAAAAGAATTACTTTATGTTGCCATTCTGAAGCTTCTTCTTCTTTCTTTTTCTTGGCTTCCTCCAAAAGTGCAATCTTTGCAGTAAATTCAGCAAGTTCTGCTGCCTATAAAGGAAGAAGAGGTTTTTATTTTCTGAACAACTTCATAAAATCATCTAAAATTAAAAAAAATTCATAATTTTGGTATTATATTTTATTCAACTTGTGAACTTCAACTTATTTATTCAAATTTATTCTAAGTTACAAAACTATATTCAAAGTAACACAATAAAATCCAGCAAAAATCCAGCAACAACTAAGAACATGTTTAAAAATAGTTTAAAATACTGAGGGCCACTATGTGAACACATACCAGAAACTAAAAGAAATAATTCCAATAATTGTATTTTCTAAGACACAAATGCATATAGTCATAAATAGTGAAGTAAAGGCCCAAGATAATTAAAAAGGAATTTGCCTTGCACTGACTCACAAAATATTTGCCATGTAGTCCTTATATACATTTTCTAGAAAGAATGAGATGTTTTCTCATTGCAGACATAATCCAAATTATGCTTCAAACAAAGCAAAACAATCCCAATATAATTTTTTTAATTAAAATTAATTAATTTAAATAGGAAACCATATATAAATGTTTCAAATAGAGGTATCATAAAAATAAAAACATTAAAGCGCAAGGCTGTTAGAATGTTTGACTTTTATAAAAAGAGGAGGCAGAAAGCTGTGTTGGAAAAAACATCCCACTAATATACTAGTATAACATAAAATAGCAATTTATTCTCCTCATACAATTAGTTCATCAATTAATTAGTTAAATTATGGAATTTATTTCTCTTCTTCAATGAGGTCTTGAATAAAGGGAGCTTTATTATTGACCAGCTTGGCATTCACCAGCAGCAGCCAACCCCAGAACCTCTGGGGCCATGCTGTCAGGGGCTGAGATTGAGCTCAAGGGGCTGGAATACAATAGTGCTGCACACTGGAGCATCTTTCCATGTAACAGCCTACTTTTTGACTCCTGTGGCACCCATTGCCTGTCACCACTTTAATGCATTGTCCACCCAAGGTGATCTTCTCTCTCCTATTTTAACATTCCTATGACAATAGCAATAGCACTTAGACTCATATGCAGCTTCATAGTCCTTTGCAGCCCACTCTGAGTGGTTTTTCAGAGTCAACATATTGCCCCCAACAATCTGGGTCCTCCTTTTACTGACCTCAGAAGGATGGAAGGCTGAGTCAGCCTTGAGCTGGTCAGGATTGAACTCCTGGGAGTAGACAGAATCAGCCTGCAATGCTGCATTCTAACCATTGTGCCACCATGACAACAACACATTCTAACCCAATCTAACACAGCTTTATATTTGAAATCTTACTAGTTGTTCCTGATTCTTCATCTGATCTGCTGCCTGTTTTGCCAGAGCAGCTTTTGCATCTTCCGCAGCTCTTCGTTCTTTTTCCAAGCGCTCTGCTTCCTCTTTTGCTTTTTTTCGTTCCTGATCTAGTTCTAGAGCTCTTCTTGTTTGCTCTTCCAGTTCTGTATAAATATTCATTATATCAAAGAAATAAAAATCAAGTTTTAGCAATCCGGATTAGAAATACAGAAATAAATAATGCCTACAAAAACTACTGCTGGCCTTCTTTCTAGTTTTAATCAAGAAAATAAAGTTGTCAAAGATGACATAAACTCATCAAGTACAGTTTGTTTCCACTAGAAGTCCAGACAGTTTTACATTCAAAGAACCAATTCCAAAGTTTTGTCAACTTTACCCAATGAACTTGCTTTTTCTTAAATGAATAGGCATGTGTGTAATTAGAATTTCAGAACTAGAAAAAGAAAGGCTAGATTGCAAACAATTTGCACCCAAGGAAACTAAGTATCTGAATATTCTATTGGAAAGGCAAACACCCCCAGTATTACAGAAAGTGAAAAAAACTTGCCAATCTTTTCTTCACCACGGACCCACTTTAAATACTTTTTGTGACCAGGGACTAGGGCCATGGATTGCCAGGACTTAACTCAAGATATAAATAGTAACATTTCTTCAAGCCTTTGTGGACCTCCTGATGTCACAGTCCCCCAGGTGTCTGTGGACCACAGGTTGAAAACCATTGATGTATTGTAATGCTTATGCTGTGCATACAGGCAGAATTCAGGCACAACATCCTGCACTTTCAATTAACAAGAGTATTAAGTAATGAGAAACTCATTTGCCTAAGATCCTGGAACATTAAGCAAAAGTGGAGAATCCTGGCCTAAATGGACAAACTATCTGATTTGATATGTCTTCAATGAATTGCAAAGGTATTTTAAATACTTCATCTACTGATAATTCTAAAGTCCCCAGGTCATACTTGCAAATAAAAAAATATATTTCAAAATTTCTTGGCAAGATTTTAAGAATGGAAAATTTTCTCCACCTACACATTATTAAATATTTAGCTCTTAATGGTTATTCTAAGCATTCCAGTTTGATGTATGCAAAATACGTACTTTAGACTGATTCCCCAACTGGTTGGAACAAACTCAGAATTTGCCAATAAGTTACAAAGTATGGTTTGATTTGTCTTCTGTGGGTGGGTGCACTAAGTTGCCAAGCACCACTAATTATGCTGTTTATTTCTCGCAGCACACTGTCTGTTCTCATGCAGCAGTGCAATTGTTGCTTTCTAGTGTCTTAGGGCAAGTCATTAAAACAGGTAAAAATTGTAAGAAAGCAGAATAAATGTTTTTATAATATTAGCGAATATTTTCTTCCCTTGAATAATAAATGTTTTTAGAAGACATATAACAGCTTTTCAAATCATAACATAATGCCCTGTCATTAATACTTAAAAGGTCTTCACCTTTTTGGGCCTTCATTGTCTGTTCTTCAATCTGTCTTAGTCGCTCTATCAATTCTTCTTTTTCACGCTCTATTCTTTCCTTTTCTTTTTCGGCTATTTCCCTTTTCTTTTTTTCATTCTCCAGTTGAGCCCTAAAGAAAATGAATAGGTAAAAATAAAGCATGTGAACAAACAGTATACATCTCCCCTCCCCCCCAAATAAATTTATTTACTCAAACACACAAAATTTATTCTAACATAAGCTAAGTGACCTACTGATTTAAAAAAATCCTACTGTGGAAAAAAACAGGTTTTACAATGCTCATCTTGTTGCATTTAAAATGTATAATATTTGGCTAATATTAATAGTGAGTAACGATAGCCTTCAACTATACTGGCTAGGAATTCACAAACTTGTGATCCCATAATACTGGATGACACCAAGCAGGTCTATGCTGTTTTCAAAAATAAGGTTCAGCTCCAAACATTTCAGCCAGCTACTAAATGCAGCAAAACATTTAGCTGACAATCGCCATAACACAGGGAGTAGATAATGTTTTATTTCATTCCAGTGAATAAGAATGTACTATGCAATTTATACATTACTCTTGCATGTTGCACAAGAAACTTCAAATTTTGGACATGGACTGGGATATTACTGTACTGTACTGTTACTGTGTAATATAACAAAAACTGATCTCCTACGGGAAAACATGTTTTTCATTGTAATTGTTCAATCTCGCAATTTATGGTAGTAGCAAAGGCTAATATAAAAGTGACACTTACTGGAACTCCCCTTAATATCAGATCAATATATATTAAGATTTAGTATATCTGTTTTATATATATATATGTTATGTGCCTACCTAGCACATAACAATCTGATGTTACCTAAGAGAACATATAATAAACAGGCCAGTACAAGCACTTTTTTCCCCCAAAAGTATCAGGTTTCCAGTAGAGTCTAATTAAAATAAGCAAACTGTTCTCACCATACTTTCTTGGAATTGGGCCACAATACTGGAGAACCATATTTTTAGAGCCATTAACAGTGCAAACTGTAGCACTATAAACACTGCTGCCTGGAGGACCAAGAATCACTCAGCACTGTACCCAGTCTGATAACATTGCTTAAAATGGTACAAACTATGCATAAAAGATCTAAGACACTACATTAATAAGCTCTGTTTAATAAGTATTGTCCCCCATTGTTTTCAAATAATTCTGTCTCCCCATGTGGTCATACTTTTCTTCAAGGAATTATTCTGAAGATAGGACATGAAATAAATGTTCAAACTAATTTGCTACCAGAATCTCAACCTCCATGATTAATCGCAAATATCCTACCTCTCCAACTGTTTCTGGTGTTTTTCTTCTCTTGCTTGGGCCTTCATTTGTTGCACTTCAATTGTATCTGGTTTTCTCCTTCGCATGTATAATTCATGGTTTCCCATGCATAGTGCCAATATCCGCTTATTAATTCTCAGACGGGGTGCATAAAACACAAAATCCTAATGAAAAATATTTCAGTTATCAAAATGATCACATTTCGAGAAACATAACTATTTATTAATACAAATAGTTTTAGCTTAAATCAGATTTCAGCATCAGTCTTTCACTAATTACTAATAGGACAAGTTAAAGATATTCTAGAACATATCAGTGATCTAGAATTAGCGTGCTATTATTCAGAGACACAAACACATTTACATCAATTTTATAGATTATAAGTGAAAATGTTTCAAGAATTGGAATGATTATGTAACAAATTGGTGGAGAAAATTCAACTTACATTTAAAAAATTACAAACGAACAAGAAGAAAACTTTTAGACAATAAGCTGCAGCAAAGAAAAAGTTTATTATTGAGAATAAGATATGAAGTGATCTATTTTGTAGTTAAATTTTAAATCATTAACTGGGGCTCTAGTTAATTGCATTTTAGAAAAAATGTTACAAAATAAAAATTATGATAAAAATAAGATATTTTGGGACTTTTAGTTAAGAAAGGCAAGGAAACCACAAATTCCATGCACCCACCCACACATACACAATTGTTTGACCATCATCAGACACCCAGAACTTTTTCCAGAAATGTTGATTTCCACAAATCAGCAGCAAGCTGCTGATATACAAGTATGTTATTTCTTGCTCTTTTTAGGCAGAAAACCAAATTAAAACCAGCATATACCATAATTTTAATTGTACACATGCAAATAATTGAAACATCTGAACTACAGTAGTAATTATTAGAGTTGACGTCAATCACATTTTGAGGCAATCAGCTTAGGAAAGTTGCCCAAGAGCACCAGATGTTTCATATATATTTCAAAGTTACTTTTATACTGCCAATACTATATTGATTGACTGAGCTAATTTATATACTTGGCCTAAACCAATCATATGTTTATTATGGCCTGAAGTTAGCATACTTAATATTAGTATTAATATTTGAGGCCTCAACCGATTAGCTTTGATTTATAAGAATGCCTTATAAATTCAACATATACAAAAAAAAAGTAAAGCAGGGGGGAAAGCCAAACATTCATTAAAACAAAGTTTTTAAGCATTCTATGCAAGAGTCTTGTCTTCAAGGCCTTCCTGAAATTTGCCAAGATTTGTAAAACACTATGTTGGAAGGCTATTTCACAACAGGGCCGTAATGGAAAAGCTGTGATTTCACATCCCTTGTGGGTGTGGAACAAGCAAAGTCAGATGTTGTTTAGGCAGATATTATTGTTTAATATTAACTGTTCCAGTATTGCCGTTTGCATAACTGATGGTGATTCTGTCAATGCTGATTGGGTTCAAGGATGTTCCAGATGTTTTGGAATTGCACCCAAAAGACATGTTAATAGTGGTACTATCTTTGGTTTCTTTGTTTTTGTTCTACTTCTATTTGCAAGTCTTTTATATTTTGTGATTTTTCTTGAGTTCTTTTTCTTCTATTCTGCCTCCAAAGATTTAAATGTCCGCTATCTAGATTCATTTTGTCTTTCTTATGACTTCTTATCATTATTCTACTAGCTCACAATAACTTTGAGTATTTACAGTTCTAACACATTATGTTGTGATTACAAACTCTAATTCAGAAGGAAATAAAAGGTAACAACCTAGAATTAATTTCAGCATAACTAAAAAAGAACGACATAGGCACCATAAATAAGCCAAACAATAATAGAAAAAACAAATCATGAATACAGCAAAATAAATTTTGTAAGTCACAAAAGACATTATTTGCAGATCTAAGAAACAGGAGGAAAACAACAATAGATGTGCTGATTATACCTCAAGCATATTTACTTACAGGGGCCTTTTTGTCAATAGGCTTTATCACAAACTTTTTGTCATTAAATGATATATTTCTTATCTCACTCCAAGGAAAACCTATCTTCGGAGTCAACCTTTAGGAAAGAAGGAAAGAATCTTAGTTATGGAGGGAAAACACAGAAACAGACATAAGACAAGATTTCAAACGACAGACACAAAACCCATCTGCATCTGTTAAAACAAAAGGATTTTTTCTTATTAGATTTCTCTGCTCCATCCTGCCTTCTGTAATAGACAGAAGTCTACTTCTGACAGAAGTATTGTTTACTACAGTATTTTCATGGGGCATATTTTTAAAATGTATTAGAAAGTTATTAAAAATGTAATACTTGAAGATGTACTACAGGATCAACAGAATAGTATTATGCTACTTACTTGTCATCATGTTCATAAATATTCAAACCCAAAGCATCAACACCAAGCCATAACTCAGTTCCTTTTTTGTTTTTAATTTCAAAATAGTTGACTCCATACATTTCCAAATCTTGTGCAATTTTGAGGTATTCCATCATAGAATCTTCCCTGACAGTAAAAAATAGCACAATTAAAAATGTATAAAACATAATAATCATAGACCTGCAAATATTAGTTTCTACTACGATCCTTTTCTCTCAATAGATGAAAAATACTTGAGTATTGTATTTACCAAATTCCATCCAACTTTAGTAGGAAATAAGTTCTAATTATTTCAGTAAGGACCAGTCCCAAAGATGATGTGGTCAAGGTTAATTATTGCCAGATTGAAAATGTAAGAATATGCTGACTTAATATAAACAGTAACAGTTATTAAAAATTAAATATTATGTACTGGAGTAGTTTAAATAGCTCTCTGGATAACCTATTCACATACACGCTCAAAAGTAACAGAGATTTTGTAGAAGAAAAATTACTATTAAACCAAAGGAAATTAATTTTCAAAAGATATATATACAAAAGATATATATATACAAAAGTAATATAGAAATTACCTTAACATCCCTCTGTGTTCTTCATGCCAATTTTGTATTCTTTCTTCCCACTGCTCTTTTGTCAGTTTATGTTGTTCCAAAACACTATCAAAATAAAATGCATTTATTTTTATTTCAAGTATTTTTAAGGCTGCCCCTCTCATAAAGAAACTTGCCTGTTTGCAAAATGATAGGAAAGACAGCAAAGACAACCTCCCTACTATTCTAGATTGGACTTCACCACTATTTGCAGTAGCATAATATGGAGAAGATACAGTCCAGTAGACTAGGAGAATATCAAGTAGCTTGTTAAATTTCCAGAAATCCCAATCTCCTCGATCAGAAAGACATATACCAGTGGTGGCTAACCTTTTTGGGCTCCTATGCAAAAACTGTGTGCGCGCTGGCGTTGTGCCAGCACCCAGAAGGCAATGTGCACCCGCCATGCCCCTGCACATGCGCACGCAATCCCCCTGCCCCTTTTATTTGCATTGTGCCTCACAGCTGATTTTTGGCTGATTTGAGGCCTTTTTTGGCCTCCCAGAGGCTTGAAAAAAGCCTCTGCAGGCCGAATAGGCCCGTTTTGTGACATCCGGTATCAACAAGAAGTGACGAAACGGGCCTATTCAGCCTGCAGAGGCTTTTTGCAAGCCTCTGGGAGGCCGAAAAAAGCTTCAAACCAGCCGAAAATCAGCTGTGAGGCACGCACATGTGCAGTGAAGTAGGTTTGCCTGTGGCTCGCGTGCCAGCACAAATGGGTCTGCATGCCACCTGTGGCACGTGTGCCATGGGTTCACCATCACGAATCTATACTTTCCACTAAGTTCACAGCAATCCAAATAAAAATTCTTTACTTTAAACAAATAGCAGAATCAAGCAATTCTTTGGATGAGGAGAGATAGCAGCATAATTGCCCCAAAACAGTTCTCCAATCAGTGATATCTTATTCAACTTTAGAAATGCAATTTAATGGCACAACTGTAATAAAGAGATTTCAGAAGCATCCACTACCAATGAAATTGACTATTTTTTATCTTTTGTCATGCATCATTTTAAATTAAAAAAACAAACAAAACTAAAACCCAAATAATAGTTAGCTGTGGAAACAGATAGCATTAGAAATTTGCTCCTAGCTCATTTTGGCTTGATATCATTTGTACTGCAGCATTTAAACTGTTCTATAAATAAAATATAAAGTAAAATCATACATTTTATTTTTTCTTTTATACTGTTAAATATTATATATTCAAAGAAAGAAAGAGATGAATGCAATTTTATAATTATCTGATGATTATATTATCTATTCAATCATGTCCAGCTCTTGGTGATTCTATGGACCAGGTCTCTTCACATTTTCTAATCTTATACTAATTCTTTGAGTGCTATGCTCTGGATGATACCAGCTTTGATGATGTTCAGCCATTGTGTTCTTTAATAGCCTGGTTTCTTTTTACCGCCAACTCCTCCTAACATAATTGCTTTCTTCAGTGAACTCCCCCCATGACATGGTCAAAATAAGTGAGACAGAGTTTCATAATTTTGCCTTCTTGTGACACATCTGACATTATATGCTCCAGTACCTGCTTATTGGTCATCTTTGCTGTCCAAGGAATACTCAGAAGCCTTCTCCAAAACCACACACAACTCAAATGAATCAATTTTCCTCCTGATTTGTTTTTTAAGTTTGAACTTTCACAACCACAGGTAGCAATGGGGAACCCAATAGACCAGTCTAACCTACATTTGGTTTCCAGATATCCTTGCTTTTCCATATTTGACTTCTAATTATCCCCAAGCAATTTATTATACATGCACCCATTTTACTTTAACAATGAGAAGATACATATTTAATAACACTGGCTTAATCACAAATTCAAATCACATTATGTACTACATTGTTCATAGTATACATTACTTAAGCCATATTATCTAACAGATATTCTAGATCCAATTGAATTTTGATTTAGTCAGAAATTTCTTACCGCTGGGGAAGAAGTCTGTCGTTGGCCAAATATCCTAGTTTATGTATTTCCTTATTGTAATCAGCATATTTTGCTTGAACAGCATAAGAAGCCAGCAGAACTGCAGTTTCAGGTGGACAATAGATTTCATCATTCAAGATGGCTTCTTTGATTTGCAGAAAAAAGAGTCTCTGAGTTATTTCTTGAATCAATTCTTCAGAAACGTCCTCAGGAAAAAACTTTGCCCTGAATTTGAACTGAAATGGATTTTCTTTCCTTACATCTTGCTGTGTTACCTAAAATGAAATACATAACTTATAAAATATAAATATATGTTGTAATATAAAATTTTAAAGGATGACAAAAACATTAAAATATTGGGAAAAGTAATCTATCACCACTTGTCATGTTTTGCAATTTAATCTAAAAAGTACAGCATTGAAGGACGTGCGATTTATACAGAGACTTAAATAATTAGGGAAGCATGAGACCTGTCAGAATGTATATTTCAAAAACATATTAGAAGACCACAATAACAGATGTAATTCTCCAACATTTATAAAAGAAACTCAACTCTGAAAGCCTATTTATATATAGTACAGATTGGCTATATATTTGATTTCAATAAATCAATTTTGCATTAATCACTGGAGAGATAGCTATATTTTTCCAGCTCATCCGATGGAAACTATATTTGTTTAGTGATAGTATTGAAAAAGTGACATGACCATTTTTCACACTTATGACTGTTGCAGCATCCCATGTTATTATCAGCTATGACTTTGATCAAAATTCAGATGTTTGGCAACTGGTTTATATTTATGCAGTACCTCAGGGTCATGTGGTCACTTTTTGTGATCTTCTTTGTGACATTTTGTGATCTTCTGACAAATAAAGTCAATGGCCAGATTCTTAACAATCACGTTACTAACTTAAAAACTGCAGTGATTCACTTAACAACTGTGGCAAGAAAGGTCACAAAAATGGGGCAAAGTAACAACTGTCTTGCTTAGCAACAGAAATTTTGGTCATAAGTCAAGGGCTATCTGTAGTTAATGCTGCCCAATTTAGACTACCGTATTTTCTGCACTATAAGGCGCACTGGATTATAAGGCGCAGCCTCAATTACGGGGTCTATTTCTGTACTTAACCCATACATAAGGCGCACCACATTATAAAACGCATGCTAAAACATACAGTCTACAAAAAAAAGGTAACGGAAGCAAAACATCGAGTTTATTTGAACTTCATTCTACTATTTAACAATACACTCACATAATTTTTTTAATCAATCTTCTCCCACAAATCTATCAAAGTCCTCATCTTCTATGCCTGAATTGAACAGCTGGGCAATTTTGCCATCAAACATGCCGGGTTCCCTCTCATCATTGTCGGAGTCAGTCTCGTTGCCAGGTGGCTGTTCAGCAATGATGCCGGCTTTCGTGAAAGCTCGGACAACAGTTAAAGCAGATACCTTAGCCCAGGCATCCACAATCCATTCACATATGGTGGCATAACTCGCCCGGCGCTGCCTCCCAGTCTTAGTAAAGGTGTGTTCGCCGCCTGTCATCCTTCACTCCCACACCACTTGCAACTTCACTTTGAACGCCCTGTTTACACCAATGTCCAGCAGTTGGAGTTCTTTTGTTAATCCTCCCAGAATGATGGCAAGCTCTGATTTCATTTGCTTTACTTGGTTTTTCACAGTAGTGGTGAGATGGGCGCGCATGGAGTCGAAGATCAACAGGGACAGTGATGTGTGGAAAAAAACATCCAGTCTCTTTACATACACCTCTCTCAGCCACTCTCTCATTTTGTCATCGTCCATCCAGCCCTTTTGATTGGCCTTAACAATGACTCTGGCTGGAAACTTTTCTTTTGGCAGCGTCTTCCTCTTAAAAATGACCATAGGTGGTAGCTTCTGTCCATTACCGTGGCAACCAAGAACAACAGTGAAAGCCGACTTCTCATGCCCCGTGGTGCGTGTCAATACCGTGCTGGTCCCCTTTTTCTCCACAGTATGGTTCATGGGGATGTCAAAAGTGAGGGGGATCTCGTCCATGTTGGTGATGTGATTGGGCTGGATCTTTTTTGTCTATAATCTTGTTACTGCAGTAAATGCGGAAGATGGCCAGCTTTCCTTTGTAATCTGCTGGCAGTTGCTGCGCCACGGTAGTCCTTGCGCGGATGGAGAGATGATGCCTTTTCATAAAATGAAAGCACCAAGATGGACCTCCTTGAAAGTGTTCGATCTTCATGTCTTGTGCTATCGTTATTGCCTTTAGTCGAATGGTGACTGTAGAGACGCTTCTCCCAGCTGTTCTTTGTTCAATAATCCATTGTTCAAGTTGGTCTTCTAACTGTGGCCACCTTGCTTTGTTCCCACGGAAACTCTGTTTCGTCTTCTTAACTTGATGCAGTTCATTTTCTTGCTTTCTCCACTTCCGAACCATAGATTCATTGATGTTGAATTCTTTCGCAGCTGCTCTATTCCCATTTACAACCCGTAACTGATAGCCTGTAGTTTGAATTGTGCCTCGTAAGCATGTCTCTTCACTGGTGCCATTTTGGGGGATCCTTAGACAAACAAATGTTTTGCAGTATACCGGTAGTATACCTACCGGAGGCGTGGCGGAGATACCGGCAAGCGTACCGGTATGTACTGTACCTATTATGTAATGTGTACGTACTGCACATATTAATGTTCTCTGATTGGTTTATTGCTGCCAGCATACGTAGTATACGTATTACGTTCCAGTGTCAGCAGGAAATGGTCCGACAGTCAATCAAGTGGAGCTTACCAAAGTCACACAGCAACATTTTTACAGATATTGAAACTCAGTGCACAAATAAAGCGCACCGGATTATAAGCCGCACGGCCAATTTTTGAGAAAATTTAAGGCTCTTAGGTGCGCCTTATAGTCCAAAAAATACGGTACCTTAGGAAGAGTAAGTAATGCTGGCAGAAAAATGTTACGGCATATCATTCTCTTGTTCAGTGTTCTAGAAAATGTTCCATCCTTGATTTAATTATGTTTTAGTTTTTCTAATCCAGACAATCATGTTTTCAAGTAAGAAATAGTATGTCCTTACTTTCTCCCCCTCTACATACTTTTTATAGTTCTGTTATTCTTAAAGTTTCCTGGGGCATACCAGTACAATCCTCTTGTTTCTCAGTAGCCTCATTGTGCCACAATCTGATCAGCACTTCCCAGCTTCCTTTACTACTAGGAGGAATGATTTATGATTCATGGAATGCAAATATAATAATTTTCTCTTGCCTGTCTCTCAGTGTCTCATTCAACAAAGAAATATTTAAGCTAATAAGTTTAATCAACTGGAATGCTTGTCTTATAAGAAAATAAAAAGATTTCTCTTTATGTTCTAACACACAGATGAGCCCAACAATTCTACTTATCCTACATTGAAACTTTAGCTCTCCTTAGATGCTGGATATTTATCAGATATATATTAACCCAAAGCATCCCGATCCTTTCATGATTAGTTGGGGTGGGAGAAAGAATTTTTAAAAAATTGTACATTTTATGATCCGCTTTCCGTGACATTCCATAATATGTGCTATCAGATAACTGAATATGCCACAGCCTTTGAGAAATATATTATTTAGATATGAATCAATTTTATTTTCTATAAAATTAGACTGACATGAAATAAAAAAAGAAACTTAGAAATGGATTCACACATACTCTATAAATATATTTTACAGTTTACTTTTTTTCCCATTCATTTCACCCATCTAGTAGTAGCACTGGTTTGACTCACAACACAATCTTCAGAATGTATCTATTCTACTTTTGATACTTTTGCTACACCAAACATATAAAAGATATTTTCAATTTTTAAAGTAAAAAATTACCTTTTTGTTTAATTTCAACCAAGTTGAGTACCCTTTGCTGTCCACATACTGCAATCCAAAAAACCAGACTTCTCGTAAGCCAACTGTTTTTACTACCTAAAAAAGAAAATCATATCAATATCAAAGAATGAGCTTGCCATGGATGTTTTATTGCTGTCAATAACTGTTAGAAGTCCTTCCTTGATTTAGTGATATACAAATGCAATAAATAAATAGGCATTTCCTCAAGAAAAACAGCAATCTGTATCAGCCTATCAAGAGAACTTTGAAACATTTTAAACTACAATTAAAAAGAAGAAACTACTGAAATAAAGATGGTCAGGTAGTTACAGACCAATGCAGTTGTTATTGAAAAAACTAGCAAGCCATTTTCCTTTAAATAACATCAGCTGTGACTTTGTTTAAATACACACCAGATTTACTATCGCAAATCTTTTCATATGGGACAATTTTATGAAGTTAGACAACTATTTTATTGAGTTATCAGAATCTAAGTGCATCCTGCTAGCAGCTAAAACAGAGGTTAAGTATATAATGTGCTGCAGGCTAATTTTGTGCATGTGGTCACTAGTAAGCTGATTTAATTGAGAGAGATGCTAATCTCACCGCACCCCACTCCCCCCACCCCCAGCACACTCCTATGGAGCAAATCAAAAATCAGTTCATGCTTCCCAAAGTGAGAAATCATACATCTACAAGAAACCCACAAATAAGACTAGAAGCTTCCTCTTGCTATTATTTCTGAGCCTTTGGCATTCTAAGCATGTTGCTTCTATTTCTGGCACAACTAGGTATTCTAATAAACTTCCCAGAATATAAATCAGAATGAAGTTATTATTTGAAGAGTTTCCTTTTTTATGGAGAATTTTACACAATTATAGTGGATGTTTCCTTTTTTGGAATGAATACAAGTCAAACTACAGATCAAATCTTTCTATCTTTATTATCCTGTTTTGCAATAGAATTCTAATGCTACATAGGACTATCTAAACAACTAAACTTTGCACCACTGCCATCTTTTTCGCCTATGAGAAGTTTAAAAATATTGCTTATATAACATCACAGCTGTATGCATTTTTTAGAGTTTATTTTTTTACTTTATATTTTTAGAACGTAAAAACTATACTCTGTAGATTCTTCACAAAACTGGCTACCAATCCTAGATGTGTTAATTGATTATTCTGTAAAAAACATACTGTGTTATCATTTATACAAAATGTAAAATGTTAATAAAAGATGAAGATATACATAAACTCAATATTCATACCTGATCAAAAAGCTGTTTCCCTGTTGTGTTCGGCTGAATGGCAAATTCTAGCTCTGCATCCATAGTGGTAACCCTTACATTAATCTGCAGAGAACAAAAATATGTAATATAAATACAACATGTTACTATATTAATTTAAACATTAATATAATGCCAAATAATATAGATATGGTCAGCTCCTAACAAATTTTCTGTTACTAAAAAAAACCTTAAAGAATATTAAAAATCAGAATAATTTTTCTCATATATTAATATTTTATTCATCACAACTAAAACATATTTATCAAAAACATGCTGAATTTAAGATAATTAACCTCTCTCCAAAATAAGTATGTTTAGTATACTTATAAATATATAGAGAGAGCAGAAAGGGGTTATAAATATGCAAGCCTTACTACTCTACTTTCTCAATTGTTATTGCCAGTGTCTACTGAAACCAGTCCTGGAGATTTGCCCAAGTGTGTGCATATGCAGTACATACACATACACAAATTTTAGTTAATTAAATAAATCCTTGTAAAAATAAGGCACTCAATGAGTATAATTACTTGATTCTTCCAGCTTCATATATATGCACAAACATTTTGCTTATTCACAGACTAATCTCTTGAATATATATATATATATGATCAAAAGGGGGAGGGGACAAGATACAAAAATGTTCCCCCTGTAGAATGTTCCATTATACTCAATGATTCTTACTACCAGCTAAGTGTGTATAGGCTCTTGCCATATCTATTTACCTCAGCATACTTATTGTAAAAAGAGATAGAAACTATGGGAGGAGTGTGTGTGGAATCTTTGGGGTACTATTCCTTCTGATTCCAAAAAGGGTATATGTTGGTAAATGGCTTTCAGCTGAGCTGCATAGACAAAGAAGAGGATGCAATTTATTCCATAGCATGTTCCACAGAGCTCTTGGTCCCAGATAAATTATGTTCAAGACGGTTGCTTTATTCAGTCAGTTTACTGCTTGTATCATTATTTTTCCTTTGGCATCCACACCCAGCAGGATGCAATGGAGTCTCTCTCTCCCTCTCTTTTTCATCTTGTAAGTCAACCCGCCCCTAACCAGGAGGAGAGAAGGTAGAAAGAAAAAACTCATCTTTTTGAATAAATTCAGTAAGTAAATGACTGAATGCTAATACTGAATGGAAAACCCTTCAGCGAGAGAATTCTACTTTCAGAATAACTCTTTGTAATGACTGATATTTGTACTCAGAACTGTAACATGCTGTATTTGTCAGCAAGCTTGTGACAAATCCTCTTATAAAAACTACCATAGTAACAAATCTTAACTCTATAAATGCCAAATAAAACTGAAATCATCACCAATAACATAGTTTGAAAATGTTAATTTTACCAATCCTAATAAGTCCAAGAAAAATCAATCCATTGCAAGATTAAGGATCTTCACTTATATAATTTTGTAAACAACAAACTAAAAGACTCAAAGTCCATCCCACCCCTGAAAGGACCTAATGGTAAAGACTGCAACGATGACACTAATAAAGCCAACCTCTTTAACACATTCTTTGGTTCAGTATTTGTAAACAGCAATGGATCATACCCAGTATTTCCTAGCTGAATCACAGAAAACTAAAATGATCTAATACATATTGATTTTACAGAAGACAATGTTGAAAAAGCACTACGCAATCTAAAACCATCTCTATCTATTGGACCGGACAGAATATGTACCTACTTCTTAAAAAAGCTATCCACTGCCACAGCTGAACCTCGAAGCATAATCTTTGAAAAATCTTTCAGGACCAGCTCCTTGTCAAAACTATGGCCACAAGCCATGGTCATCCCCATCTTCAAAAAGGGAGACTCCAGCCTAGTTGAAAAAGGAAGTTGGTACTTATCTGATACGCCCATTCTCTGTGAACTATGAAGAGCATCCAGAGATGGGAGGTGCTTCAGTCTCTTCCAGGAAGGCTGGATTTAAAAACTCCAGGACACTCCTCCTCCTCCACAGGACTCCTCCTCAGCGTCCCCCAGTTTTGCAAAGACTGAGTGCCAAAGTCCGGAACTCATCACCTAATCTAGATCCCTGACTGGAACGGGACCCCACCAGACGGAAAGAAATGGGTGGGGCTGGATGCTCTTCACAGCTCACAGAGAATGGGCGTATCAGATAAGTACCAATGCCCTTTCTCCCATGAGCTGTTTAGACCATCCAGAGATGAGACATACCAAAGCTTGGCCTGTCCTTAGGGAGGGACTCCATCTGGAACGAAATCCATTCATATATTCTGTGGACCCTCTGCAGGACTCTTCTGCCAAATGAAGCGTCCGCTGAGGCATAGGCATCAATTTTATAATTTCTGACAAAGGGAGATGGTGAAGCCCAAGTTGCCACTCTGCAAATCTTGTCTATGGAGGCCTGTGTGGCCCATGCTGCTGACGTTGCCGCACTTCTTGTTGAGTGGGCTGTAATGCCCTTAGGAACTGAGATGGACTGGCATTTGTAACTTTTAGCTATGGTGGTTCTCAACCATCTACCGATGGTTGTGGACGACACTTTTTGTCCTAAAGTAGATGGGTTGAAGGGAAAAAATAGAGCTTCAGATTTTTGAAATGCCACTGTGCGGTCTAGATAGATGCGTAAGGCCCTTCGCACGTCAAGTTTGTGCCATTGATGTTCCAGCCTATGAGATGGTTTCGGACAGAAATTTGGGAGGACCAACTCCTGCGCTCTGTGGAAAGTTGAATTTACTTTAGGAGTGAACAATGGATCCAAACGGAGAATCACTCTGTCTGCATGAAACATGCACAGGTCCTTATGCATTGACAATGCTGCCAATTCAGAAATTCTTCTAGCTGATGTGATTGCAATTAGGAAGGCCACCTTATATGTCAGGAATTTAAGACTAGTGGTTCTTAGAGGCTCAAATGGACCGATTATAAGTGTGGTTAACACCTTGTTGAGATCCCAGGTGGGATAGCAGTGAATTACAGGAGGTCGTACATTTGCAGCGCCCTTGAGAAAACTGCGGACATGTGGATGGTGTGTTATGGAACAGAGGTCACCCCAGGTTATCACCAAGGCTAAAGCTGCCACCTGTCTACGTAACGTATTTGGAGATAGGCCCTTGGTCAACACTTCTTGTAAAAAACCCAATAATTGTCCTACTGATGGAGCAGTTGGGTCGATCCTAGACCCCTGGCACCAGCGACAAAAGGCAGACCATGTGGCTTCGTATATATGATTTGTTGATGCCCATCTGGATGCTTGAATCATGGCAATAGCGTCCTCTGAAATTTGTTGGGCCCTTAAATGGCTCCGCTCAACCTCCATACGGCTAGACTGAGCCATTGTGGGTTCGAGTGGAGTATCAGCCCTTGGGAGAGGGAAACCTTTGATGGTGGAACTTTCCAAGGTTGTTCTCTCGACAGGTCCTGTAAATCTGCAAACCACGTTCGCCTGGGCCAGTAAGGGGCAACCAATATCAATTCCGCTTGTTCCTCCAATAACTTCTGGATCAACCTGGGTATTACCGGGAGTGGAGGAAACGCATATAGAAGCCTGGGAGGCCACTGACATGACAGGGCATTGACGGCCTCTTCCCCCTGAGTCGGGTACCTTGAGATATAGCGGGGCAATTGGGTGTTGAGAGGAGAGGCAAATAGATCGACTACCAGGTGCCCAAACCTCCGTGCTGCTTCCTGGAAGACAGATGGGTGGATGCGCCATTCTGCCTGATCTATCATGGCCCTGCTGAGCCAGTCTGCTTGTGTGTTTAATGCCCCTGCTATGTGTTCTGCCTTGATTGAAGACAGATTGGCCTCGGCCCATTTGAACAACTTGGTCATCTCCAGCATCAGAAGTTTGGAATGAGTACCCCCCCTGTCTGTTTACGTGGGCCTTGGTTGTGGTATTGTCTGTCAAGACCAGAATGTGGCGTGAATGGAAAAGGGGAAGAAAACTGCGTAAGACCAGGTGAACTGCTCGCAGTTCCAACAGGTTGATGCTTTGTGATTGTTCAGAAATAGACCAAATTCCTTGTGCAGTATGGGATTGGAAGTGAGCCCTCCATCCTACAGGCTGGCATCGGTTGTGATTGTTACCCTGTGAGGTTCCTTGAAAGGGCATCCCCTGTTTATTGTTTTTTCCGACCACCAGCGGAGCGATCAGAGAACATTGTGTGGTACCTTTATCCGGACGTTGGAGGTGGCTCTTCCGGATCGCTGGAAAGGTAGCAGGAACCATTGCAGCTCTCTAGAATGGAACCAAGCCCAAGGCACAATGGAAATACAAGAAATCAGTTTCCCTAACAATTGAGACAGCAATGCCAGGGAAACCCTCTTTAAGGCCCTGATCTCTTTGGCCAAAGACTGAATACTGTTTAACCTGTCCTGAGAGAGAAAAACCTTGCCCTCCACAGTATCTATCACTGTCCCCCAAATGAACTAGCCTAGTTGAGGGGATCAAGTGGCTTTTATCCCAATTTATGGAAAAGCCATGACCCTGAAGGGTCTCCAGAGTAAACTTGGTATCCAATTTTGCTTGATGTCTGGAATATGACAACATTAAAATATCATCCAGATAACATTGTAAGTGGACAGATTTGATTCTGAGCGAGGCGGCCAAAGCTGCGAGGACCTTGGTAAAGGTCGTAGGGGCTGAAGCCAGACCAAATGGCAGGGCAATATATTCATAGTACTGATCACAATAGCAAAATCTAAGATATTTGTAGTGGGAAGGTCTGATTGGTATATGTAGATAAGCCTCTGTGAGATCTACAGAGGTCATGATATCGTTCTGATGCTAAGCAGAATGGACTGGAGAGTAGTCATCTTGAATTTTCGATAAACCAATGATTTGTTCAAACGCTGGAGGTCCAGAATGGCCCTCCAGCCCCCTGAACTCTTTGGGACCACGAACAATAGAGAGTAACAGCCTTGACCCCGCTGTTCAGATGGGACCTCTCTAA
Organism: Laticauda colubrina; assembly: GCA_015471245.1. Classification (NCBI taxonomy): domain Eukaryota; kingdom Metazoa; phylum Chordata; class Lepidosauria; order Squamata; family Elapidae; genus Laticauda; species Laticauda colubrina. The sequence continues at coordinate 20,833,778 of BLBF01000006.1, forward strand.
TGGCCCGAATATGCAGAAGATGATTGATAGCCTCCTGCATCAGTGTCCTCTTAATGGGGTCCGAAGACCTAGGGCTCCTAATGAAAAAGTTCGGGGTGGGAGGATTGAAACTCCGCCAAGCCAAACCTAATAGTATCCTTGACCCATGCATCAGAGGTGGAGCTGTCCCATTGATCGGCAAACAGTTTTAACCACTCTCCAATGGGAACTGCTGTCAAGGGCTCACTTGGGGCGATGAAAAAATTGGCCTCTAGTGCCTCTGGGGATTCTACTATTTTGGCCTCCCCGCTGACCTCTACCGGAAGATTCAGGCCTATCCTGTCTGAAACTGGGCCTGTAGCCTGGTGTTCTCTGAGATCTGGGAACGTAGGGGCCCTGATAGTAGGACCAAAAGGAACCCCTTCAAAACGACTGGGGCGTTCTGTTTTCAGGTCTACGAAAAAGGGGGAAGCACTTTTTTCTTGTTTATATTTTCTATAAGGAGTGGCTCCAAGATACTGCCAAATAATTTATCCCCCGATATTGGGGCTGATGCCAAATTGCATTTATACTTGGTATCCGCCTGGCAATGTCTGAGCCATAGCAGTCTCCGTGCTGATACGTGAGATGCTATGGCCCTAGAGAAGAATTTGACTGCATTAAATGTGGCATTGGCGGAGAACTCTGTGGTTGCCATAATTTCAGCTATGTCCTGGTGAGCTCTGACATTTGACGCCGGCAATATATCCCTCAGGTGGGACAGCAATCGGAGGGAAGAACGTGTAAAAAAGGATGCAGTTGTAGCTGCCTTAATGGCCCAGGCATCAGAAATGTGCGCCCTACAGAGCGCTAACTCTGCTCTCTTTTCTTACGGTCTCAGGGCTTCCTCAGCCTTGTAAGGGAAGGTGGAAGAAGAGGCCAGACCCACAATGGGTTCATCCACCTCGGGCGTTTTGAGGAAGTTTGCAAACTCTGGTGCCAAATTAAAATATCATTTATCGTACCCTGTTGGGGCTGTGTATGATGCTGCTGATGCCCGTTGATTTTGTACTAATTCAGAAACATACGAGGGACAGAGATAGTTTCCGCCTCATTGGCCAGTTGCAAGAATATTAAGTCCTGGGTTTCGTCCTGAGACTCTGTTGGTAATGGTTGAGGGTCTGATGTGCCTAGTTTGGCGGTGTTCTTTGCCTTGAACAGTAAAGATTTAAAGAGGTGTGGACAAAAAAGTCCAGAAAAGGTAGGCTGGTCTGGAATGAGGCCTTCATCATCCGACATTCCCCGTTCTAGCGGGTCAGCCTCTGACAGTCCCAAGTCCATCTGATGAATCGACACCCTCCTCCATGGAAACCTCCTGGTCTTCAAAGTCCACCTCCTCCTGAAGGCCCTGGGCTGGTATGTTAGGAATATTGGTGATTATTGAGATCATTATATTGATTATTATATTGAGATTGATGTTGTTGGGTATACCCAAAGGAGCGGATGGACAAGGATTCTGCATCCGAAGCAGTCAAGAAGTGTCTGGTCCAGATGGATTGCTGAAGTCCAGCCTCAATGCCCCTTTGAATTGCCATCTCCATCCATTGCCTCATTTCGATGGGAATAGACTCAGGTAATCCCTCCTCCTGCCTTAGGCCAGTGGCCATAGGGGTGAAGGTTGCCTCCGGAATTGGCCGGCCAGTGCTCAATGGAGGAAATGTGCCTATGGGGGTTTGTCTAAAAACAGCCTTTCTGGGCTGGGTATATAAGTCCAAGAGCCCCATCATCAGGTTTGGGTTCTGATCAGCCATAGCCATCTTGTCTGCCTCCCTGGCTTGTTTTTGCAATTGTCTTTCCAATGCTAGATGCCTTCTATGGGCATCCTTATCTGCTGCCTTAGAGGCCTTTTGGGGGCCCACAGGCTTGTCTCGGGACTTACTTGGCTTGGAGCGGAAACTGTTGTCACGTTCCATTTTGTATGATGGATTTTGTATGATGGATTGTCTTGCCACTGAATGTAAAATTATTTTATTTTGATTTATTTTATTTTATTTATTTATTATGATTAGTATTGATACTGTGGTAGAAAACTGAATTTTTGGGAGATGCCTGCCCCTGTAGGTGAAATTAGAACATACCTCCAGGAAGGTAAGACTGTATATTTATAGGAATAATAGATTAACTGGTGAACAGTATCTAAGGGTCCCTAGCAAGGGAAACCCCAAGTGCTCCAAGTGAGAGAAAGAAACTCCGGATCCCTGGTCCCCAGCAAGGAAACCAGCTATTACAGGCTCTGATGTGACTCCTTGCCTGTCAGAGACAAACGCCCGCAATATAACTGTCACTCATAATTTCCGACTGAATAAATGATCCAAAGGCAAATGCACAGAAATGCCTGTATAATGAGTAGTTGTTTAGTTCAACGTTAGTCAGAAGGATAGTCAAATCCAGAAAGGGCACAATGGAAAGTTACTACCTCAGTCCCCAACAAGGGAAACCAGCAAGGAATGGAGGCTATGGTAATTAGGCACAAAATTGAGGCAGCCGTTGAAAAGGGCGGGAAGCGGAATCACCGGTGTTAAGCCTGAGAGTCACTGCTGCTGCTGCTGCTCTAATTGCAATTTAAGCATTATCAGGAGAAAAGAGCAAAGCCAGGAAAAACGTGACTGCGAGTGATCCGTTCCGATCGCAGAGAAGACGATCAGAAGGTTAGATAAGGCTGTTTCCTGAGGCAATCGCCTCAAGCTGCCTGTGGAGTGGCAGGCTCCGCTAATTTACAAGGAAAGCTGATCGGAAGGGTAGACAAGGCTGTTTCCTGAGGCGAAAGCCTCAAGCTGCCTGTGGAGTGACAGGCTCTGCTAATCTACAAGGGAACCAGTTTTACAATTATTAATTTTTGAATAAATAGAGGGGAAAGCTTGAAAAGCCGAATTAAATGGTGAAGGGTTTTAAAGATCCAACCTGAATTTGAGAAAGCCGTTCCAGTCAGGGAATGCACAACCTCTTACCATGAAGGCTGAGCTAAAACTGGGGGACACTGAGGAGGAGCCCGTGGAGGAGGAGGAGCATCCTGGAGTTTTTAAACCCAGCCTTCCTGGAAGAGACTGAAGCACCTCCCAACTCTGGATGTTCTGAACAGCTCATGGGAGAATTACAGACTAATCTCTTTATGCTGACGTCACCTGTAAAATCATGGAATCAATTATTAACCAATCCATCATCCTCCACTTAGAAACAAACAACCAACTCTCCAATAAACAATTTGGTTTTAGGAAAAAATTATCATGTAATCTTCAACTCTTACACTGCAAAAACATATGGACTACACAACTTGATCAGAGTAAAACAATAGATGCAATCTACATAGACTTCTGTAAAGCCTTTGATTCAGTGGTACATGACAAACTACTCCTAAAACTAAAATCTTATGATATCTATGGACACCTGCATAACTGGATAGAAGCATTCCTGTCAAACAGACAACAAATGGTCAAAATTGGAAACGTCCTATCAAATTCTGTACCTGTCAACAGTGGTGTCTCCCAAGGCAGTGTTCTAGGACCAACTCTCTTCATTCTCTACATAAATGACCTCTGTGATCATATCAAGAGCAACTGCATTCTCTTCACTGATGATGTAAAGCTATTCAACAACGTAAGAACAAACAATACCGGTAGATACAAACTCAAGGTTAATCGCACCAAACTTGATTGCAGGAAATATGACTTCAGCAACAGAGTGGTCAATGTCTGGAATACTTTACCTAACTCTGTGGTTTCTTCCCCAAACCCCAAAAACTTTAACCTTAGACTGTCTACTATTGACCTCACCCCTTTCCTAAGAAGTCTGTAGGGGGCGTGCATAAGTGCACCAACGTGCCTACCATCCTTGTCCTATTTTTTTTATTTTTTTATTTTTCTTATATGTATCCATGTATTCATGGATATGTTTTTACTAATACCTATTATCTTGTAAGCAATTAACAAAAATAAATAAATGAATAAATAAAATAATTTACTTAAAACAAATTGATTATTGTATTTATGTATGTGTTTTCCAAATTGTTTTGTTCCAGTGGTTGGAGTTCCTACACATTGTTCGGAACACATTGCTATAATTTGTTATTTAAATAAGATTGTAAGAGCCTCTAAACAGTAATTAAGATAACAGTCTAACAACCAAGTTTGGGAATAATATAATTAATAGCTGAATCATTGCACCTGCCTTGCAAGTCAATGCAAAACACTATTTGCCTTGAATCTCAATGTAACTTATGGAAATTTGCAGAAATTTTCCCACTTCCTACCTCAAGCACTGTGGCACACCTTGAAATATACTGAGAGGCATCAATGAGGAATATAATAGAGGCTGTTGAGAAAAAATAATTCCTCCAAATATATATATATGTTAGTAGCCCCTGTACATGATTCTCATATTGTATACTATTCAAAAGGATTTTTCAAATCCAAGGATATATTCTGAGACAATAATTGATTATGGGGGTAAGAGAGACAATCTGATAAAATTTCTTTCAATGATGTTTGTTAAATTAATTTATTACAAAATCCATCACTTGGCCTCTAGTCTCCAAATGTGATCATGGGAGAAATCACAATACATTTGTCAGTTTTTCATAAGAAGATTAAAGTATGTACTATAATCTACTGATTTTTCTATATGCCTATGTATGTGCACTGGCACAGAGCAAAATTAAATCAAACATTTAAAAATGTATCACAGGTAGTCCTTGGATTACAACTAGTTATTTAACAACTATTCAAACCTACAATAGCCTCAGATGGCCTGTAAAGCATTTCTACCAATCATAAAATGTCAGAACAACTCCCATAGTCACGTGTCATTTTGGCACTTTGCAACCAACTCATATTTATGACCAGTTATAGCAGCCTACAGCCATAATTTGTGATATTTCTTTGCCAGTTTGGGAGAGTGAATTCAATTTGGGAGAGTGTGATTTGCTAAATAATTGCCATAAAAAACGTAAAAAAATTGAGTTGGGTCCCATCGTGCCTTGACTTAAGATCGCAACAACTTACAGTTGTAGTTTTAAGTCAAGGACTATTTATATAACATAATGGCTAATGATGATAACGCTGTAATAATAAATTATACTAAAGATGAAAGTTAACCCTCTGAATCAGCAAACCACGCATTATATATAGGCTGTAAGAAGACAAGTATGCAGCTGCGTATCCATCAGGCTCATGAAAGATGCAAATTCTAATGCCTTCTTAAAATGCTAAAAATCTTGCTCTAAATATATTTTTGAAGCAAAAACAAAATTGTGTATTATGGAGCCATACATAAATATTAGATTTTATCACCAAAATATATTGTTATTACCAAGTCTAGTTTATTATTTTTGTACAGTATTTGTATTTAAACAGGATAAACAAAATAGGACCATCTTTTTCCTGCCACATAACTTCTTTATTTCTAATTGAATTATATTTCTAAGCAACACTGTTATTGTCTTTTTAAATACAGAAAATGAAGCTACAGATAACTGAATAATTCACAATAGTGATTAATTCTTCAAAACAGACATAATATTTTGAAGGATAAATACAAGTAACAAAAAAAAATAGAAAACCCAAATCTGTGGTAGAATCTTTGTTATGTGGTAGGATTTTTGTTGAGAGGAAAAGTAAAAAGGCTGGCTACCCTTGGGTTGCTAACAGGAAGGAAGTAGTTGAACAGAGAAATGATACAAAAAACTGATCAGAGTAGTATTAGTATGTTTATTGCTACTTGCCTATAGACAGAAATATTTTTATTCCTCCCCTCAATTAAACTCCAAATTCTACCACAATCAGTGCAATAGAGGGAAAAAAAATCATCCTAAGAATGGGAGAGTTAGGATTCTGTTTTTCATTAAGTTTTAAAACACATAAAGAAAACTGAAATTTATCTAAAGAAAATTTGATTCCCATTTCATAGAAAAACCTCAATATATTTCAATTAATCAAGTTTCCAAACAAGAATCCATATTTTTATTTTTACTGAAGACTGCTGGGGATTGTAAAACCAAACAGTTTCATACTCCAAAATCACTACCTGAGGAAGGACAAGGTCTCAACTCTGCTTACTACTGTTCCCCCACATAGGCATAGAAACACTCACTTACCAACCAAAAATGGGACTGCCAAAAATGTTAGGCAACTTAGCACCAAGTAACTTTGGCAGATTAAGCTCAGTCATTAAGGAAATCACCTATAATTGTTAACAGTGTGACATTACTGGACCATAACTAGCAACTTACTGCCAGTGTCTCAATTAACTTTGCCAGAATCTGACTTTGAAGCTTGCAAATAGCGATCATGTGACTGCAGGACACTGTGACAATCATAAAGCCTGTTGGCTGCTGCAAAGCATTCAATGGCAATTATGTGATTGCAGGGGCATTGAGACAGTCATAGGTTCAAAGACTGTCACAAGGCTACTTTTTCAGCACTGTTGCAAATTTGAACAGTTGTTAAGCAGATTTTAAGAAAAAACTACCTGTATTAAATGCTTTCAGAAAAATCCCCAAAATTCAGAAATTTGTCAAGCCCAAGTGCAAAGATAACACAGTGAAATTTAATCAAGGTATTGATTAAATTATTTAATCAAGTTAATCAAGTTAATCCGATCCTTATACCTAATGGACACAATCTTACCAAACTAAATTTATAATTCTCTTCCCTAATAGATCCTGAGAAATTTTAGAGTGTGGCTATCCTAAAGCTCTTACCCTCCCACATCTAGCTCAGGACTGCAGGCTCTTAATTTGTGCTTTTCTTTAGAATATACGGAAAGCTCTGTGCTGCCAAACTCCCTCTACTGCCTTTCTAGGTGCACATTCCAACACAGAAATAGCCTTTTGGAGGAGGAGGAGGAGGAGGAGGAGGAGGAGGAGGAGGAGGAGGAGG
>BLBF01000006.1:20840767-20873579 GCA_015471245.1 Laticauda colubrina
GGAGGAGGAGGAGGAGGAGGAGGAGGAGGAGGAGGAGGAGGAAACAGCACTAAACATACAGAAAACTCTATTCTGTTTTATTTTAGCTGCTTTACCACTATTATTTGGGATCAAGGGAAGAATTGATACATTGGTATACTGAAATAGTAGATACATTGGTATACTGAAATAGTAGATACTCCTTCATTTTGTAAACTGTGATCCTTAGGGATAACATAAGGATTATAAGAACTAAAAGCCTATCAAATACTAATAAGATTCCACATGGATTACTTACTGGTTTCGGCATTTTCCTTTTCTTCTTTTTCTTACTCACTCTGGTCTTTTCTTCTGCTGAAACAAAATAATTATATATAGCTTTTATTATATCAATCTATTGTGAAATATTCATACAGAAATTTTCCAAACTACAGGAGTTCACCTGAGTAAAAGAATATACATGTATACTATTCTTCATCTAGTTCCTATGTTTCAATGGAAGAATAAGCTGTAAAACAATGTGACAAATTTCATAATGTAGTACTTTTTGAATTAGAAGTTTTAAGCCCATGTCACACTGCACCAACGGATGCAAAGAAGATGTAAAACGGACAAAAAAGCTTGCCATCCGTTGGTTAACGCGATGTACTCACTGCCTCCGATTTGCTTCCTCTCTATCCGTCCAGCATCCGTTTATGGACATTTCATCCGCTCAGAAAGTTTTGAGCTGCTCAAAACTTTTGTGTGGAAAATGTATCCAATTCGTCCGTTCTGCATCCGCTACGCATCCGCTACGCATCCGTTACACATCTGTTATGCATCTGCTATATCCGCTAGGCGTCCACTGCGCATCCGCACAACTCGCATCCACTCGGACGCAGGGAGGAAGCGGAACGGATGCAGAACGGATGCAGAACGGATGCCTAGTGGAAACAAAGCATGTAAAACGGAAAAAACGTCCGCAGAGGGGACCTATCTCAGATATTAAGGATGTCTAGAGGATGCCTAGAGGATGCCTAGAGGATGCAAAGGGACACCTATACTGCCTATAAAAAGGGGGAGCAACACATCTGGATCTCATTTTCAGACCAGCAGCCCTGCTGCAGACCTCTGCAGCCTTCATCTGACTCTTCCTCTTCCATAGCATCCAGTCATGTCCACCGTAGATCGTAACACAGTCCTTTTGGCAGCCACCATCCTTCTGCAACAGTGCGAAGCCATCTACAGGCTCCCATCGACTACAGGAAGAAAAAGGGGCAGCCAAGAAGCGTCTGGGTACGAAGATGGTTCGCCAGAAGAGCAGAGTACGGACTGTACAACAAGCGGATGGTGGAGCTCAGGAACGAAGACACTCGGGCATTCCAGAACTTCATGAGGATGCCTCCAGCCATGTTTGACGAAGTTGTGCAGCGGCTGACACCCAGGTTGACCAAGGCAAACACCAACTTCCGGCCCAGCCTGGAACCTGGGCTCAAGGTGGCACTCACTCTGCGCCACCTGGCCTCAGGGACCACCTACAGGAGCATGCAGTACGGCTGGAGGGTGCCACCCAAAACCATCAGCATTGTGGTCAGAGAAGTGGTGCAGGCCATCATCGAAGAATACAAGGAGGAGCTCCTCCAGTGCCCCTCCACTGAAGAAGGATGGAAGAAAGTTGCAGAACAGTGGTATCAGAAGTGGAACTTCCCCCACACTGTTGGAGCCATAGATGGCAAGCACGTGGCCTGCAAAGCTCCAGCCAAGTCGGGGTCCACTTATTTCAATTACAAGGGCTTCTTCAGCATCATCCTCTTCGCCATGGTCGATGCTGACTACAAGTTCATGTACATCGATGCTTCAGGCAACGGCTCATCTTCAGATGCCCAGGGATACAATGCCAGTCACCTCAAGGAGGAGCTGGAATGCAACCTCATCGTGGGCTTCCCAGATCCAGAACCCCTGCCCAACGACACACAATATGTGCCCTACTTCATCGTAGGGGATGACACCTTCTCCCTCACAACCTACCTCATGAAGCCCTACACCTCCAAATACCTCACCTGTGAAGAGAGGATCTTCAACTACAGGCTGTCCAGGGCAAGGCGGATGGTGGAGAACGCCTTTGGCATCCTGGCCAACAGGTTCCAGGTACTTCTCACCACCATGTAGCATCGCCCAGAGACCGTGAGGAGGATCATGGAAGCTTGCTGCATCCTGCACAATCTCATGCGCACCCGCTGCCCAGTATTGCAGAACAGGCTCGTGGACCGTCAACAAGGCAATGGGGACATGGAGCCTGGGGAATGGAGGCAAGGGCGAAACCTGATAGACACTCAGGATGTGCAAGGCCCCAACAGAGCCTCACGTGAAGGGAAGAAGCAGCGCAACCTCCTGAAACACTGGTGCAACTCCCCAGCTGGAGCAGTGGGGTGGCAAGACAGGATGATAGATGCTTAATGGATGCTTCCTTCAGCCTGTCTCATCACACTGATGAGATTGGGCCATGTATGTTGGGTGGGCCTACAATAAACAGGGCATTTAATAAAGAGTTGTGTTTATGTTCAAATGTGTGGATCAATGATTACATTGTTATTGATAATAAAGGGCCATAGGTGTGGCACCTGGGAGGGTGGGCCATACACTCCCACTATGCTTGCACTGGAGGTTTATCTATCCTACAGCTATTACCCATCCCAAAGGTATCCCTGCCCATCCCACTGCTATCTTAACCCATCCCACAAGCATGCAAAGGCTTAAACCATTTCTAAAAGTTTCCACCAAGACTTTATTAAAAAAAAGAAACGAAGCAAGTGTATGAATCAAAAATAGACTTTATTAACAATAAGCTATAAAACAAAAATGAGACTCTGGCACTCCTCTTGGTCGCTCAGTCTCAGGGGTGAAGGGTCCAGGTGCTGTGGAGGTGGCTGGTGCTGGAGTGCTTGTCATCAGCTCCTCCAAAAGCAGAAGCAGCAGAAGCCCCAGCCCCAGAAGAGCGAGCCCGTGCTGCAGAAGCCCCAGCAGAACCAGAGTGTGGGCCAGGGGGCGGGATGGTAGCCCTGTCCCTCTTACAAGGGCTGGCAGCAGATGGCTGAGGCTTGCTGTGCTTCAGCATGGTTGTGGGGTTGCTGGCTGGCAGGGAGGCTGGCAGGAACCAAGGCTGGCAGGAAGGCTGGCAGGGAGGCATGCACCAAGGCTGGTAGGCAGACACCAAGGCTGGCAGGAAGGCTGGCAGGGAGACATGCACCAAGGCTGGCAGGAAGGCTGGCAGGCAAGCAGGCACCAAGGCTAGCAGGCAGGCATGAACCAAGGCTGGCAGGCAGGCAGGCACCAAGGCTGGCAGGCAGACTGGCTGGCAGCAAGGCTGGCAGGCAGGCAGACAGCAAGGCTGGCAGGGAGGCTGGCAGGGAGGCTGGCAGGCAGGCAGACAGCAAGGCTGGCAGGGAGGCTGGCAGGGAGGCTGGCAGCGAGGCTGGCAGCAAGGCTTGCAGGCAGACATGCAGGCAGGACAGGCAAGGCAGTCGATGTGTCTGGAAGCAGGTCTTTCCTCTGAATGGCGACCTGCTTCCGAGCTGCTTCCGTTATATCCGCGGGGCTGACGCAATGCATCCTCCCCACATACGCAATTAACGCTCGGCATCCGCTAGGCTTCCGCTGTGCATCTGCTGTGCATCCGCTGTGCATCCGCTTCATCCGCTCTGCATCCGCTGTATCCGTTCCGCATCCGCTTTGCTGAGGTCCCCCGGAAGTCTAGCGGATGTGCCATCCGCTCCCATCTGCTTCCATCCGCTGGGCTTCCATTCCGCATCCGCTTTCCATCCGCCTTGCGTCCTCCCCGCGTCCGTGTTATCCGCTCCGGTTATGCAAATTTTTGCCCCTTCTGAGAGCGGATAACAACGGATGGAACATTTTTCTCATCCGTTGTGTCCGTTTTGCATCCGTTGGGCAGTGTGACAGGGCCTTTAATTATAAAAAGCTGGACCTTAAAATTACATTTTGATCCATAGTTAATTGCTAATGTAAGATTAGTGGAAAAATATTAAGATTCAACTAAATCTGAAGTCGTCCTAATAAATACTTAAAAGAACAGCCATTAAAAAAATACAAGATATTTTAAACATAAATCAGTTTAGAATTTATTTAGAACACATAGAACAAAGTAAATCTAAAGCCAGCTACCTTGTTATTGCCAAAGAATTTTTAAAAAGCTATTCTTTCTATTTCTATCACCTGTTTCTGCACAGATCTTAGCTAGATTACAAGTTATATGAAAAACCAAAACATGGAAGTAAGATTAGTTAGCATCATATCCATTAAGTATTCCTCAATAACATTTATTAAATCTGCTATATTACTAAGAATGCTGTTACAGTAGTCATTGCTCCAACGTAACAAAGTTAAACTATACACTAAGGACTTGTTGAGAACCAATTGTGATTTTATCTTTCTTCATGGATGTTAATTTCTGCTAAGAGTAGCAAGCTTATAATATTATCAATCCTCCAAACCTATTAGTGGAAAGGAAATTGCATAGAATTAGCATTAAATCGTGAATGAAAAATGAATGAAAGACTGTAAGATATATCTTTACAATAAAATCATTTTAAAGTTTAACTTAATTTACATACAAAATGTAAGATCTGTCATTTGATCAAATTAATTTAAGAGTTGAAGTCCACTTATGGAAAGCACATCTTTGGAAATAGAATTACTTTTACTTTTTGCAAAAATTACTTACTGTCCTAATTGATTGAAAATTTTTATTTAGTGAATATATTTATTCATTTACAGTGTGTCAATTTAATCATTAGAAAGGTTACTAGATTTACTTTAACAGTTAAAACTTTATTTAGTATATAGCATATACAGTGAGTATATTACATATATTTTTTATTTTAAAAAGTTTAGAAACAGTGCTTTGTCTCATTTGATTTTGTTTAGTCTTATTATCTTTTTGTTTAAAAGAATGTTTCAAGAAAATATAATTACGAAGTTATGTAATTATTGCTCAATATGACATTACAGTATTAAATAGTAGAATATATTTAAAAACTTATAAAAATATAAAAAATAAATTAGCGAACAAAATCTCCACTATATTGTTTATAATAATCAACCCTTAAAAATATAGGTAAATATTTAATTTATAACTTTCCCCTTCTTTGTACAACCAATTTGCAATAACTGTTGTCATAAAGCAGCTTTAATAAATTAAGCAATTATAACAAAAATATAATTGTACTGCTTGCCACTGAAGTTGTAATTACTCTACAAAAATCAATTTCTGTATGATAGAAAAATGCAGAGCTGTGCATAAACATGCTTTAAAAATATACAGAAGATTCTCCTAGTACAATATTCCCTACAGGGGATTTGTGAATTACACAATATCTCTCCCTACCTTACAGGTTAATTTAGCTGCACTGTGCTTTAATTTTATTTATTCAATGCAATTCTCAACCATCTTCCAATTATGCAGTCTCCTCAAGATGGTTCTCCCACCAACTTTGTGTGATGCACACCTTTGTACAGGTAGTGCTCGATATACAACAGTTCACTTAATGACTGCTCAAAATTAAAACAGCTGAAAAAAGTGGCTTATGACCATTTTTCATGCTTACAATCATTGCAGCATCCCCATGATCACATGATCAAAATTCAGATGCTTGGCAACTATTCATATTTATGACTGTTGCACTGTCCCAGGGTCATGCGATAAACAACTGTATCACTAACTGAACAACTGCAGTGATTTACTAACAACTGCAGCAAGAAAGTTCATATAATGGGGCAAAACTCAATTAAAAATTTACAATAGAAAGTTTAGTCTCAATTATGATAAGTCGAGGACTACCTGTATTTTCTTGCAAGTTTTTTAGCTGAATTCATAAGTTACTGTTCCCCAATCAACTTCTAAGACCCATGGGAAACATTCTTAACCTGTAATCAAAAAAATTATTTAACCACCATTTTTTTGTCAAAAATATATGTTATGCTACTTGTTGATCAGCTACCTCATATATTTAACAACTTGGATGGCATAAACTTTTAGTTATACTTTTGGAATATATATTAAAATAGTTTAAAAATGCAACATGCCTTATTCTTAAAAATCAGTATTTATACACTGCTCAAAAAAATAAAGGGAACACAAAAATAAGACACCCTAGATCTGAATGAATGAAATATTCTTATTAAATACTTTGTTCATTACATAGTTGAATGTGCTGACAACAAAATCACACAAAAATTATCAATGGAAATCAAATTTAGCAACCCATGGAGGTCTGGATTTGGAGTTACACTCAAAATTAAAGTGGAAAAAAACACTACAGACTGATCCAACTTTGATGTAATGTCCTTACAACAAGTCAAAATGAGGTTTAGTAGTGTGTGTGTCCTCCACGTGCCTGTATGACCTCCCTACAATGCCTGGGCATGCTCCTGATGAGGTGACGGATGGTCTCCTGAGCGATCTTCTCCCACATCTGGTCACCCAACTCCTGGACTGTGGTGCAGTGTGGCATTGGTGGATGGAGTGAGACATGATGTCCCAGATGTGCTCAATTGGATTCAGGCCTGGGGAATGGGCAGGCCAGTCCATAGCATCAGTGCCTTCGTCTTGCAGGAACTGCTGACACACTCCAACCATATGAGGTCCAGCATTGTCGTTTATTAGGAGGAACCCAGGGCCAACCGCACCAGCATATGGTCTCACAAGGGATCTGAGGATCTCATCTCGGCACCTAATGGCATTCAGGCTACCTCTGGCAAGCACATGGAGGGCTGTGCCGCCCCGAAAGAAATCCCACACCATTACTGACCCACTGCCAAACTGGTCATGCTGGAAGATGCTGCAGGCAGCAGAATGTTCTCCATGGCGTCTCCAGACCCTATCATATCTGTCACATGTGCTCAGTGTGAACCTGGTTTCATCTGTGAAGAGCACAGGGCGCCAGTGGCGAATTTGCCAAACGCGGTGTTCTCTGGCAAATGCCAAACGTCCTACATGGTGTTGGGCTATAAGCACAATCCCCACTGTGGATGTCAGGCCCTCATACCACCTTCATGGAGTCTGTTTCTGACCATTTGAGCAGCCACATGCACATTTGTGGCCTGCTGGAGGTCATTTTGCAGGGCTCTGACAATGCTCCTCCTGTTCCTCCTTGCACAAGGCGGAGGTAATGGTCCTGATGCTGGGTTGTTGCCCTCCTATGGCCTCCTCCATGTCTCCTGATGTTCTGGCCTTTCCCCTGGTAGCGCCTCCATGCTCTGGACACTACACTGACAGACACAGCAAACCTTCTTGCCATAGCTTCATTGATATGCCATCCTGGGTGAGTTGCACTACCTGAGCCACTTGTGTGGGTTGTTGACTCCATCTCATGCTACCACTGGAGTGAAAACCCCGCCAGCATTCAAAAGTGACCAAACCATCAGCCAGAAAGCATAGGAACTGAGAAGTGGTCTGTGGTCACCACCTGCAGAACCACTCCTTTACTGGGGATGTCTTGCTACCTGCCTATGCTTTCCACCTGTTGTCTATTCCATTTGCACAACAGCATGTCAAATTGATTGTCAATCAGTGTTGTTACCTAAGTGGACAGTTTGATTTCACAGAAGTGTGATTCACTTGGAGTTACATTGCGTTTTTAAGTGTTCCCTTTAATTTTTTTGAGCAGTGTATATATGAAAAAGAATAGTTTGATCATCATTTTTCCTTTTATCTGTCACATTAAGTTTACCAAAAGCATTAAGATATTTTTAAATATATATTGTCATTTTCCAGATGTGGAGTAGCACTTATATTATTTTCCAGTATATGTTAATCATTATATTTTATTCCCAACTCTCTTTGAAACTAGTATCTTGTAAGCCATAATTAGAAAAATGTTTTGGATTCCTCAGTGTCAATTATAAACAAGGCTGAGAGTTTCAAATTCCAAAACACCTACACCAATCTTTTAGATGTCAAAATCACATTTTCCAGCATCATAATAAACCATATAAACAGAAATTAGTAAGTCACTTCTCTCAGACACCACAAAATGCTATTTAATGTTACATTTATTATGTCACATTTTTAAAGAAAAAAGCTTGTGCAATGTTTAGTAACAGCCACTGGAAAAAGTAATTCCTCCTGGGATAAAGTCCACCCCTCAAGAAAAACCGCTCTTGAAGTTGCTATCTTCACTCCTGTCCACTTTCCCTCAAAGAAATAAAATATATGGGAAGTAATTTTTTTTATGGGAACACAAGAGGAAGTTTAAACCGGGTCTTCATACCCGAAAGCCTCTCTCCTACTATTTTACAAAAAATGAAGGAGAAATATATTCTAAAATGCATTTCACATGTCATTTAATTCAGACTATATTGTCATCCATTGCAGGTGCAGTGTTTTTAAAGCACAAAAGAATTATGGACTTAAAATAGCAATAGCACTTAGACTTATATACCACTTTATAGTGCTTTACAGCCCTCTCTAAGCAGTTTACAGAGTCAGCATATTGCCCCCAACAACTTGGGTCCTCATTTTACCCACCTCAGAAGGATGGAAGCTGAGTCAACCTTGAGCCTGGTAGGATTTGAACTGCCAAATTGTAGGCAGCTGGCTGCAGAAGTAGCTTACAGTACTGCACTCTAACCACTGTGCCACAGAGGCTCCTCAAAAAAAACCAAAACCCTACAATTATATATGAAAATTGTCTATATTACACTTAGGTCAATGAGACTTGAACAAGAAGTATTACAACAAAAATTTTCAAGCAGTCTATACTCATTATGTAATTGAATATATTAAAACCAGGTATTAATAAAATACTATTTGTTTTCCACAACAGGCCATCACTTCGGAACAGTTTCATATAAGGTTATTTTTATTAAACTATTTTTTTCTGGTTTTATCATGAATCGGCAAGTGGACGCTCATTGCCAAATTAAATGAAACACTAACATTTTGCAAATGTAGAGTTTTGCAAAACTATAAAAGTTTTCACATCTGTGTCTATCTGTTATATAATTAGGACACCTGACTCGATTCTTCTGATGTTTTATTGTTGGGTAAAATTAAGATTTTATTGTGGAATAAAAATTGGGAGCATGGTGGCTTAGCGGTTAAGACACTAGGCTTGTCAACCAGAAGGTTGGCATTTGAGACCAAGCACTGTGTGACAGGGTAAGTTCCTGTTCATGCCCCGGCTCCTGACAATTTAGCAGTTCAAAAACATGCAAATGCAAGTAGATAAATAGATACCACTTCACTGGAAAGGTAACAGTATTCTGTATATGTATAATCATGCTGGCCACATGACCACAGAAATATCTTGACAATGCTAGTTTCCTTGGTTAGGAAAAAGAGGTAAGCACCATCCTCTAGAGCTGAACACAACTGATCAGTGAAAACCTATCCCTTTACTTTAAAATTTAGAACTCTTTATCATTTTATTGCTGGATTTAAATAACTGAATCCAGTAAAACCAAATAAAGAAAAGGAAGTCAATTAGAAACTGGAGAAACATTTCTCTCTCCAATATTCTTGTTAGCAGATCTTCTAGACTTCTCCCTGCCTCCAAATATAATGAATGAATGACAGGAAACTGAGTATAGCTTTGGCAGAGTTGACCACAGGAGTGGAACACAGTTTAACTGAAACATTTCAAATTCAAACACTTAAAAGTGTTTCAAGTTCAAAATGGATTGCCCCAAATATACTGAGGTCATTCTTACCATTCCATAAAAGTTCTAAATTCAAATGGCCCTTTTAGAATGCAAAACATGGCTCTTTCAGGTAAAAAAACACTTTCAGAATTGTTTTTAAAATGTCAGAATACTTTTAGTAAGATGGAAAGTGTTATTTAAAAATTATTTCCTTCAAGTTTGAAATGAGAGTACCGTATACTCCGAATGTTTGAACTCTGAAACATTTGTTAATATGTTCATGTACTCATCACCATTTACCATGGTACATGAGGGAAACGTTTTAGCCCCCTTTTCTTTTTCATTAACCGCTTATGATTTTACTAGCAGCGTGAAAAAAGGAAACAGTATCTAAACAATATCTAGATCTTCCTTGGAAACACAGATAAAATTGCTTGATGTAGATACTGCATATCCCAATATCTTTTTTGTATAGAAACTTTGTCAGTGCTAGAAATCTTGCACCTTCACTCCTTGAGTATTTACTCAAAAGCAAATCTTAATGCAGTCTGCTTCCTAACAGAGTGATCTAGAATTGCTGCCTATACTAGACGTATTAGCGAATACATACTTGCAAGTAAGCACCTATACGATTAAGAATCAGAAGCTCTTCTTTTAGGAGCAAAACCTGCTTTGTCTCAGGGCACTTTCTCTACCTAAACCCGCCTTTACAGGATTTATTTTTAGACCATTTCTTATAACATCAGGTGCCTTCCCCACTCCAATCTATTCGCAAGAGAACAGCGAAGGGAAACCTATGATTTGAATATCCGTACCTTCTTATAGTTAACTTTATGGCTAAGTGATGCAAAATCTGCAGCGAACAGATTAACTCCACACACCCCTTTTTTTTAATCTGAGGGGCTGAAGGGAAAATGAGGGGAAGGGGAAGGGGGGGAGGGAAATCCTGCGAAAGAAAGCGCTGGAATATCCTTAGCTGTCAGGTAAAGAGGGGGAGAAATCGCGGTGGGCAAAGGAAAAGTGACGCTCGCCGATCTTTATAAATCACCGGAGACAGCGAGCACCGTTTTTTACACATCCCACTGCGACCTGCATGGCGGGAAGCTGCCTGCCCCAGAGCGGATTGTGGACTTCAGCTCCCCCAAGCCAGCTGGTGTGAGGACAGCCCTCGTTCGCCACTTTTGGAGAGCTCCAGGTTGCGAGGCTTTTAGGGACACCGGTGGGAGAGGACAAGGCGAAGAGCGGCCTAGTGGTCGCCACAATAAACACGAGCGCGCAACTTCTCCCCCCGCCTGACTCGCCCTCCTCACCTGCCGAACTAAGGCGCCGGGGGCGGCCAGCTCTCGTCGGATGCTTTGCTTCCGAAGGGTCTCGACAACTGACTTGGAGTCGACTTGAGGGGAAACAACAACTGGACCGGAGACGACGATTGCGCAGCTTGCCCGGAAGCGCTGCGGAGACGCTCCGAGGGCCGCGGCGGCGAGCTGTTTCCCTCAGGAGGGCTTGCGAGATTTGCGGCAGAGCCGCGTCCGCTGACAGATCCGCAATATGGCGGCACCCTTTGAGATTTTTTTTTTTTTTCCCTTTTCTCCCGATTACAGCGGTTGGCGCCTCCGTCTTGCTACGGAGCATGCGCGGACAGAGACGGAAGCATGCGTGCTTTGGCGGGATGAAGCTGCGCCTCTGAAAAGTACAGCATCTCTTTGGAAACGGGAGTTGGAAGGTTGGGGTGGGGGAGAGAGAGGGAAGGAGAGAGACGAGGCGGCGGGGTCGTTTGGCTGCCGCGAGCGGCTTCAGAATCCAATGCGGGGTCACGTGGTAGGTTGTGACGGTAACGGCCTCTGGTTAACATTTTTGAAAAGGCTGGCTTTTCCCTTTTGAGACCTTTTTTGGGGCCGGCGAACACAAGGTGTCGGCCCCGTTCGTTTTACAGCGAGTTTTAAAGGGGGGGGGGGGGGGAATGTGAAGTCTCCCTTAACAGAGACTTGGTTGGCTACGCTTTTGCACGAAATCTTATACATCTTTTATATATCTTATAAGTTTCTAATTAATGAGATCAAAGGAAAATGAAATGTAGAAAGAGCACGCAGTGAAAAGTACTATATCCTATATTATATGGTACTATATTAGTGGCTGTTGAAGGGGACAGCTCCCAATTCTAACTTAACTAACTCAATTCCCATTACTTATATACTGTCTGCACAGCACAGTGGCCATTCGCAAAACAAATCGAATCGCTGCAGCAGGAACAAATATCTTTACTTTGGTACGAAAACCAACATGGAGCAGTAGTTATGGAGCGAGAAGAAAGACTGCTTTCTCACTCATGGAAACTCAGTGGATGACTTTGGACCAGTCTCTTTCTTTCCTTTCTTTCTCTCCCTCACCCCCCTCCCTCTCTCTCTCACACACACACAAGGCTTTGTACCTCTCCTTCAGAAACAAAATATTTTGCCTTAACAGTGCTGTTGCCTTGCTTCCTAATCTTCCTTTGGTTGTCTTGTTCTTTCTTAGATTTAGTCTCTAGTCTAGATCAAGGGTCTTCAAACCTGGTAAGTTTAACACTTGTGGACTTCAACTCCCAGAATTCCTGGGTCAACATGACTGGGGGAAGAATTCTGGGAGTTGAAGTCTATAAGTCTTCAAGCTCTTGAGTTTCAAGACCCCTGCTCTAGATGCTACCAGTAGTGTTTTTCCCATTAATTGTTTCTGGCAGGTCCTGGGTTTGCAATTTCTCTCACCACAAAGTAAAGGCCCGGTCCCACTGCACTTAACGGATGCAAAGAGGATGTAAAACATTAAAAAAAGCTTGCCATCCGTTGGAAAACGCTATGCATCCGTTGTGTACTCCCTGCATACGTGTTTCATACGCTCTATCCGTCGAGCAACCGTCCACTGCGATTTCATCCGCGCAAGAAGTTTTGAGCTTCACAAAACTTTGTGAACGTATTAACTTTCCGCTGCGTACGATGTACATCTGCAACATATATGGGCAACAAACGTTCTATGTCCGTTATCCGTTAAACGTCTGCTGTATCCTCTCTGCATCCTCTGGCCATCCCCTCAACTCACATCCGCTGCAGCTGAAAACAGAAAGAGGGAGGAAACAAAAGGTGCACGGAACGTCTATACAGCGTTAGTAGCACGGAAATAGAAAGGTTGTAAGCGTATGCATCTCGTATATAAAGTATTAAAAACGGACAAAATGTTTGTATCTGGGATGTATCTCGTATATTTAGGATGTCTGGAGTATGTCTAGAGTATGTAGAAGGACACCTAGCGGACAACCGATATTTCCTATAAAAAGGGGGAGAAAATCATCTGGATCTCAGTATGAGTCCAGCAGCCATGGTGTACAGAGCTCATCACCCTTGGTCTTGGTCTTCAACATCAATTGTTCTCCACCATGGATGATGAAACAGTCCATAAGATAGCTGCGCTCATTCATCACCAGAACCAAAACCTGTTCAGACTGTATCAAATTTTACACAGAAGGAGAGGAAGGAGACGTCCAAGAGCTGTGTGGGTCCGAGGATGGATCATGAGAAGAATGGAGTTTGGACTCAATGACCAGTTGATGGTGGAGCTGAGGAATGAAGACCCTCGTGCATTCCATCACTTCATGAGGATGCCACCAGCCATGTTTGATGAACTTGTACAGCGTCTGAGACCCAGGTTGACCAAGCCTAGCACCAACTTCCATCCCAACCTGGACCCTGGACTGAAGGAGGCACTGACTCTGCGGCACCTGGACTCTGGAACCACATACAGAAACATGCAGTATACATGGAGGGTACCACACAACAGCATCAGCAAAATGGTCAGAGAAGTGGTACAGGCAATCATTGAAGAATACGTGGAGGAGCTCCTCAGGTGCCCCATCACTGAATCAGGCTGGAGAAAACTTGCAGAAGAGTGGTATCAGAGGTGGAACTTTCCCCACACTGTTGGAGCCATAGATGGGAAGCACGTGGCCTGCAAAGTTCCAGCCAACTCAGGGTCCACTGATTTCAACTACAAGGGCTTCTTCAGTATCATCCTCTTCGCCATGGTTGATGCTGACTACAAGTTCATCTACATCAATGCTTCAGGCAATGGGTCAGCTTCAGATGGCCAGGTATACAATGCAAGTGACCTCAAGGATGGGCTGGAACGCAACCTCATCATGGGTTTTCCAGATCCAGAGCCCCTTCCCAATGACACACAAGATGTACCCTACTTCATTGTTGGTGATGACGCGTTCTCCCTCAGAACCTACCTCATGAAGCCATTCAGTTCAAGATACCTCACCCGTGAAGAGAGGATCTTCAACTACAGGCTGTCCAAGGCAAGATGGGTGGTGGAGAACGCCTTTGGCATCTTGGCCAACAGGTTCCAGATACTTCTCACCACCATGCAGCATCACCCACAGACTGAGGAGCATTGTGGAAGCTTGCTGCATCCTGCACAATCTCATGCACACCCGCTACCCAGTGTTGCAGAACAGACTTGTCAACTGTCAACAAGGGAATGGGGACATGGAGCCTGGTGAATGGAGGCAAGGACGTAACCTGATAGACACTGTGGATGTACAAGGCCCCAACAGAGCACGTGAAGGGAAGAAGCAGCGCAATCTCCTGAGACACTGGTGCAACTCCCCAGCTGGAGCAGTGGAGTGGCAAGACAGGATGATAGATGATTAATGGATGCTTCCTTGAGACTGTTGCACAACACTGATGAGATTGTGCCATGTATGTTGAGTGGTCCTACAATGAATAGGGCATTAATAAAGAGCTTTGTTTATTTTAAAATGTGTTGATCAATGAATAAATTGTTATTGATAATAAAGGTCCCTATGTGTGGCAGCTGGGATGGTGGACCATACAGTCCCACTATGGTTGCACTGGAGGTTTATCTATCCTGCAACTATCCTTATCTATCCCACAAGCATGCAAAGGCTTAACCATTTTTTCAAAGTTTTTACCAACACTTTATTAAGTAAACAAAATGAACCAAGTAAACTTTATTAAGTGTGTTAAGCAAAGATAAACTTCATTAAATAAGTAAACAACTCAGTCTCTGAGACTATTCTGAGTCACTGAGTCATGTCCATGGTCTCAGCTGTGAAGCGGGCAGTGACTGTGGATGTGGATGTGGCTTGAGTGCTGGTCTGAGGCGCCATTGGGGTGCTTGGCCCCAAGGGTACAATAGGTGGTGGTGTGTTCAGGAAGCTATCTGAGAGCTGACTCAGTCCCATGAGGTTGAGAGGCCCTTCATCAAGGACTTGAGATGTCAGGCCCAATACTGATGACAGATTGTCCGTTGACGGGCTTGGCTGTGGGATGGAGGAAGGGTTGGGAGGAGTGTAGTGGAGCTGTCTGTTCTGCAGCTGGGTGAGGAGTGGCGTCTGTGGCATCCGATGAACCTGGGCCTGGACTGGGAAGTTCTGCTTGTGCTGTGGGAAGTCCTGGTTGTCGTAGCCTTGGTAGGTGAGGGGCTGTTGAAAGCTGTGGAAGGGCTGTGACATCGTCTGGGATAGAGGAACAGACCTGGACTGGGTAGGACGAGCTTCAGCTGGGCCTTGAGGGTTGTGCAGAAGTGCTGCGTTCTTCTGCTTCATCACCTGGTACTTGGCCTCGGGCAGGTCCCTCAGGGTCTGGCTCACGTTGGTGATGAAGGGTTTCCGTCCCAAGGATGCTCTGTCTAAGTGGACCAGCTGAGAGAGAAGTTCTGTGCTGGTCTTCATTGTGTCCCTGATCTCCAACAGCACACTGTGGTCCTGGCCCTCCAGTTTGCCTCTGTGCCTGCGTCCTCTGGAGCTGGGGGTGGGGGTGGGTTGGCCTCTGGTGGCTGAAGCCCCTGCTTCTTCCTCCATTTGTGACAGCAGAGCGTCATCCTCCATGGGATCCTCCAAGTCCGCCGGCATGGGGAGTGCAGCTGTCGAGGAGGTCTCTGCTGTGAGGCCCTCTGAAGACACCTGCCTGGACAGGGTAGCTGGCTCCTGGCTGGAAGAGGACTGGCTGTCTGTGGGCTGTCTGAGGGGGAGGGGTCTCAGAGGGGCTGCTCATTGGTGGTGGATCTCACCCTCCAGGAAACTGCACTTGGCCATGATGTACTTCTCCCAGTCAGCTTGACAGCAGCCTGCCCGGATTTCTTGAGGTGTAGCTTGCCATACCAGGTGTGCATGTGCTTCCGCCATCCAAGGAGTACTTCTGCAGTGTACCCCAGGCTCTCTGCCTTGTTTCTCCAAGCTGCCTGCTTCTTCTTGGTGTCCCGATACAGTCTGTGGCCCTTTCTCCACAGGTACTGGTTCTCCCTCAGCCATTCCAGCACCTCATCCTCATGCTCCTCAGAAACGGTGTACTGTTTCCTCTCTCCCTTCTCCCTCCCTTGCCTCTTCCTCCCTCTGGCAGGGGCTTCAGCAGGGCCTTCGGGGGTTTCAGCATCAGGGCTTCTGGAGATTCTTCAGGGGCTTCAGCAGCAGGGCCTTCAGGGGCTTCAGCAGCAGGGCCTTCAGCGGCAAGGCTTTGAGGGGCTTGAGGGCCTTGGGGCTGGTCCAGCACAGCAGCAGCAGCAGCTTCAGAGTCAGTGCCAGGGGGTGGGATGCTGGTTCTGCCCTTCTTCACCTTGCCAGGGCTTGAACGAGTAGGCACGGACTTCCTCTTGCCTGACTGACGAACCATGGTGTTCCTGCAAGATGTATCTGGCAGCACGTCTTTCCCCTGAATGCTGACTGTGTGCGTGCTGCATCCTTTTATATCCGTGGAGCTGACGCAATTCATACTCCCCACATGCGCAGTGAACGTTTTGCATCCGATATACATCCGCACAGAATCCCCTTTGTTTCCTATAGGCGTATGTGATGCATCCGTTTCATCCGCCCCTTCCGTTATGCGTCTGCTTCGAAATTCTCCCCTGGAACCCCTTCGGAGGTGTCATCCGCTTCCATCCACTTTCATCCACTAGGCTTCCGATGAACATCCGTTTAACATCCCCGCTACATACTACCCACGTCCTTTCTTTTCCATTCGGTTTATGCAAATTTTCATCGATTTTTGGAGCGGATGAAAATGGATGAAGCCACCCTCGAAATTTTGCTCGTCTGCTGTGTCCTTTATGCATACGTTTTGCGTCCATCAGCCAGTGGGACCGGGCCTTAAGAGAATTCTTCATTTCTGTTACATGGCAAAAGATGAAAAATCAAGTTGCCCAATTGTAGCTAATCAAAGACAGCTAAGCTTTCTGACAAATATTTTTAGATATGTGCATAATTGGCTGCTATGAGTTATGTTGGAGATTTTCAGTGTTTATTATAATTTAGAGTAATTTATTCTATTGTCCTGAATAAAGTTTATGTGCAAAATATACTAAAAATTCAGTACTATTAAAATAAGTACTAAACCTAAGGAAAGATGAAACAGGACTTCAGCTTGCATCAAGTCAGTCCTATTGACTATATTTTCCTATTAGAATATTGTTTATTAGAATATTATTTTCAGCAACACTCTAAATTCATATGAAGTTTTATGTACCCTGATTTGATCAATCAAGTAATTAGCACTGTCCATCTAGAAAAATAACCTATATTATTAAAGAACTATTATCTAATGCTGCTGTCTTAAACATTGGGGTTATGGGTGAGATGGAAGCTTGGGTCTGGTTTCCTTTCTCAACTTCTCTGGGCTTGAATAGGGACTAAGTGTTCTTTCTCTGAAGATGCAATCTTAGTCACATCTTCATTATAGCCTACTGTGCACACTAAATACTGTAGGAGGAGATTTAGCAGCCTCTAGATTTGAGAGGGGCTTTAAGTCCAGTCAGCTCTTATTTGAGTGTGTATTAACAAGCAGTTGTGGGAACAATTGGAGCACTTCAGTTTGCTATTTGAGTTATTGTATACCTTTAACTCCTATGGGGAGAGTTTTAAAGAATTTAGAGCAGGGCTGTCAAACTCGCAGCCTGTGGGCCGGATGCATCACGTGCTGGCCATGTCCATGTCCGGTTTAGTGAAGGGGAAAGTTGCAATATGTCACATGACAACGTCTTGACAACACAAGTGTAGCACTCCTGATTTAGAGGATTTAAGCCAGAAATAATTTGACAACTTTTGAAGGGATTTATTATTTTTATAATAGGAGATTCACCCATCTCCTCCCACCTATGACTGTATGACTATAACTTTGTTGCTTGTATCCTTACAATTTTTAATGACTGTTTCCTCATATGATTTGATTGCTTATTGTATCCTATGACTATATTCTATTTACTATATACCCTATGGCTATATAACCCTACGACTATTATTAAGTGTTGTACCTTATGATTCTTGACAAATGTATCTTTTATGTACACTGAGAGCAAATGCACCAAAGACAAATTCCTTGTGTGTCCAATCACATCTGGCCAGTAAAGAATTCTATTCTACTCTATAATCCATTGACACGTTTCAAAAACATAGCATATGGTCTCTGGGCTTTTTAAAAATATACTTGGTTTGATTTTTGGTTTGCTATATGAATCTAAGAATAGAGAGTAAGAATATCTAAGAATATCTAGAATAGAATAGAATAGAATTCTTTATTGGCCAAGTGTGATTGGACACACAAAGAATTTATCTTGGTGCAAATGCTCTCAGTGTACATAAAAGAAAAGATACATTTGTCAAGAGTCAAGAATCATAAGGTACAACACTTAATAATAGTCATAGGGTACAATAGACAATCGAATTATACTAGAAAACAGTCAGTATAAATTGTAAGGATACAAGTGACAAAGTTAAGTCATACAGTCACAAGTGGGAGGGGATGGTTGATAAGGAATGATGAAAAGTTTAATAGTGTTAGTAGTTCAGACTTTGTAAATAGTTGGACAGTGTTGAGGGAATTATTTAGCAGAGTGATGGCGTTTAGCTGTGGTTTGTGGATACCATGCTGCATAAATCCAGCCAATTGTGGTTTGCTCAGTAAACTACAATTAAGCAAATCATTGCATGGTACTATTATGATTTGTAAACCATAGTTCACCTTGATATATAAACTCACCTCATTGTGGCTTTTTCACCATGATGTGATTAAGCAAACTACATTAAATATAGCATAATATAAATTAAATCTATACAGGCCGCTATATTCCTAACTTCTCCACAGAAACATTTCTAGAGGTTAATTGTACAATAAGGAGGAGATTCAATAATTAACACCAAGATTTTATTTATTTTTTTATTATAGGCTAGTGTTTTGCAGAAAGCAGTGGGAAAAAGGAAAAAGCACTCTTCTCACCTCTGTGGGCTTTGGTCAGCTAATAACATGGCAAAAAAACATAAGTACTAATTATGCTTGCCTTGGAAGACAATGATATGTGTATGTTCTGAATGATAGTTAAGATTAGCAAATGTATTTTTAATACATAGTATATATATTATTTGCAGTCCTCATTTCACTAAATAGGTTGAAGAGCAGGCATTGCTTGGAGGCAGAGTTAAGTGTATCATCAGCTTAGAGTCTTTACATTCCCACAAACACTTCCAACTCCAATCTCTCCTGAATTCAGTTGACCCTCATCTGGCACCAATTTAGTGTTGAACTTTAGTTGACCAGATTCTTGTCCATAGGCTTAAATGAATCTGTGCTTCAATTTTATGAATGGTCCTGATTCTTTGTGCCTGGCAATATATACTCTTTTGGAATGGAATACAATATTTTCAAGTCACTGATCTGGCAAATGTTCCCAGATTTCTGTTTATTTTCAATTTCTCTTAAATCAGTATGGACTTTTAAGCATAGGTGTAGTTATCTTGTTCAGTTTAAAATAATAATATTTTGTCTTTTGTTTATTATAGATCATCATTTTCTAGACAGGTTTTCAAGGTAATGCAATGTATCAAAAAATACCATTCATTTGTCATATAACTTTGGCTAGCCTGCTATTTAAAATAATATTTATCTACTCTCTCAGGCTAATCTAATCTCTTAAATCAATATAACAGATTTACAATTGTAGAAATAGTAGGTAATATAAATTGTCTTGTATGTTTACACACAGGGCACTGCTTGTTTCAAAGTTTTAAAATTACAGCCATAAAAACATAATAATCTAAAGTCAATAAATGTTTGAGAAATGTAGCAAATAAGGAAAAAATGGCACAACTGTAGCAGCTTCATTCACTATATGAACTAACATTGGCTATGAATGTAGAACATTTTGTAAAGCTAAGATGTGCAGATAGGATGACTGATGCAAAAGAGAGCAAAGTTTTGTCTCTTTCCCTATAGATTAGATGATTTTAATAGTTTATTATGAGCTTTGAAAAATCCTACCTTGATTTCTGGATTCGTTAAAATATATACAAAACTAAGCAGAGGATTAGTTTCCGCAGATATGTCAAACATCTGATTCTGTTTCTGAAATACAGAGTCTGGTCAATATTTTCTAGCTCATAATGCTGCATTTCTGACATACATCATTTGCAGTTACTTTCAATTACCAATTACTTTCTTCAGAAAAATTTATTTGGTGATTTTTTTCATTAGTAATGGATTTCAAATTAAGGAAATTCTGAAAAGGAGGGAGGAGAATTGACAAAAAGATGCCAATTTATTAGTGTTGATGGGAGGGAGAGATTACATCTACTCTTAGTCCAACATGTCTGACCTTCATTGAATGCTTCTGGGTGAAACATTCATTTTACTGTAATTATGCCTGATCAAAGAATTGTATAGTTGACACCCAAACAACACTTTCCATTCCCAACACTCTTTTGTATTTTTTTCCACAGGATGCAAGGAAGGGGAAACAATTGCCACAAGAAGGGAGACATAGAGAAAGTACAGAATACTTTTGGACTGATAGTTAGATATTATCTATCTGGAAGCATTCCCAGTGCAACTTCACTGGATGTTGAAGTTGCTCGCATGCAAACCCATTTGATCAGTACGCACAACAAATAAAATCTCAAAGTTGAAATAATGAGGCCCTTGCAGGTTTTATTTATTTAACATAAATCACAGTTTTTACAAGTTATTCTGGTTAAATTCAAATGTTATACTAAGTGCAAACCAGACAGACTGCATTATGGCTTAGCACAATGTTTTCACTAGCTTTAACAAGCTGGATAATTGTACAACTGCTAGTACTAATATATTTAGTGAGGGCAAAATTGAAGAAGATTTACCCAGGTTTTTTATTGTTGCTGTTGTTGGTTTAATGCAATATATGGAAATATACGAACACAAAGCCATCAGTTTTAAAACAAGTCACTTTGAATTATTGTTTCTGTTTCTATTCTATTTGTATTATTCTGTTATTTGGATAACTCACAGCCAATTTTGGATCCACTTCCATCAAAAATTAGATTGATCTATTTTCACTTTCCCTTGCCTTAATTTGTTTGTCTGGTTAAATATCTTGGTTGAAGATGCCCACATTTGTCTGAGGATGCCCATATTTGGTGTTCTTCAATAAAATGTAGTTTACTTCCTCTCAGCAGTGGACAGAAGAAAAATGAGATGTTCATTAGCTAACAATAACATCTGAGAAGATTGCAAATGGTGGACACTTGGCAATTGGTCTTAAGTGCAAACAGGTTGTCAAGTATCCACATCATAATTATGTGAAGAGGGGCAATCAGTGCAATGTATTACAATAGGAAGTATTTTCCAGACCATAAAAAACACTACCTGTAGCTCCAAATAGTAGTTTACTATTGAAGAATGTAAGAATTCTTCGTTGAAGAATGGTGGCCTTGTTTTATGTTTGTGGGTTTCCTTTGGCAGTTGTGAAGTAAGTTGTCTTAAACAGAGATTTTGAAACAGATTCAACAAGACATTTCTCAGTTGGATATGAATTTCTTGAACTGGGGGGATGTATTTAATATTTTAGTGCTACCACAAAATATCTTTTACCTGAGATCCAGATTCCAAGTAAATGCCAGTTGGAGAATAGTCAGTCACAAAGTATTCTATCAGAAATTTTGGCTCTGTCCTAGCTATCCTCTTATTAGCCTTCTGAGATATTATCACTCAGAGGTGATATTCAGCAAGTTCTGACCAGTTCTGAAGAACCAGTAGCAGAAATTTTGAGTAGTTTGGAGAACCGGCAAATACCACCTCTGACTGGCCTCGCCCCCATCTATTCTCTGCCTCCCAATTGATCAGCGGGGTCTTCTTTTCTTGCCATGCACAGGAGAACGGAGCTGGAAAATAGGTTAGTGGGGTAGGAGGGAATGGGATTTTTCAGTAACCTTCCCCCAGGAGTGGGGAAGGAATGGGGATTTTGCAGTAACCTTCCCCTGAGTCAGGTGGGAATGGAGATTTTACAGTAACCTTCCCCTGCCTTGCCCACCAAGCCACACCTACCAAGCCACACCACACCCACCAAGCCACACTCACAGAACCGATAGTAAAAAAATTTGAATCCCATCACTGTTATCACCCCAGTCTATCTTTGTCTGTAGAAGACAGATTAAACAAATTAAGATGCAATCTAAAAGAACCTAAAAATATAATTTGATAGTTGCCCATGAAGCTGTTTTAGGCATATTGATGTTCATAAGATGTTCTTAAACATGATCTTCATGCCTCACAAGTGTCCTATGCAGTTGCTGAGTAAAGTTGTATGAAAATGTGGCACTAAAAGCTTTGCTTAGCCAAGCCCATAACTTGATTCCAAATCTGTATAGCAAAATGCAATGGCTCTGTCAGCTAGCCAGAGAAAAAAGCTTTTGTAATCATGCTATATGCATAATAAAGATTGTTGCAAAATAATGAACTGATAAATTGACCTTCCTTGTACAAATAAAGTTTAGATATGTTAACTAAAGATACCGCCTACTTACTCATTAGTTCTTGACTTTTATTATTTGAATATGTATCAAGGATTTTATTACACCAAGTCAATCGGAGACTGCAGATAGAAGCAAAGGACACACAGTTGTCTGTAGGCTCACCCTAAATTACGTAGATTATGACAAATGCATTGGAATGTCCAAGCAATCTCTCTCATTTCTATTTGAAAAGGAGAGTTCTTGCTTCTGGACTGAGGTCCAGAATAATAGTAGTAAATGTATTCAGTCACAATAGCTACTAATTTGGCAAGAATGGAAGGAAGACAGATACCCCCTTCCAAAGTAAAAGACAACTTGCATATAAATTATGTATATAGATGCAAATTGGAAATTCTTGTCATAATTCAATAATGAATTTTACTGAATTCCACCTCTAAATAGCCTAGATAGCATGATTTATTGTGAGGGATAATAGGTATTGCAGCACAGCATCTGGAGTTGTTGCTAAATGTTCATGTAATTAAATACAATACTTGCTTGCGTCAGAATGGGAAAGATTCTTTCCAGATAACCTGTTCAGTTTGTTTTCCAAATTTGGATGAGCAAGTACTCTTTGTCTTTGGAACAAATTGCTTTTTTAGCACGTGCTGCTATTAGCAGAGGACTGTCCTCAATTAAGCAGAACACAATAATTCATCAATAATGAAAGGATGTCTATAGAGATTCTCAGTCATCCAGGTCATGGTTGTCCCAAAGGTGCTTTTTCAAGAGGCAACTGGACTTTGTTTTTTTTGAAGACGTTTCACTTCTCATCCAAGAAGCTTTGTGAGCTCTGACTGGAAGGTGGGGAATGGAAGGATGTATTTTCCTTGCAGACAGCTGGTCATTTGCATTCGTTTAGAACACGGGTGTCAAACTCACCATGTCATATTGCCTTCATGTGATGTTTCGTGATGTTTTTCCCATTCGCAGGGAAAAATTCGGGTGGGTGTGGCCTGCGCATGACGCATCCGACCCATGGGCCGCCAGTTTCACACCCCTGGTTTAGAGAATTGTTGAGGCCACTTTGGGGTTTGTCTGTGTCCTCAGGGTCACCTGAGTAATGTAAATGGGTGTGGAGCCTTTTTCTGAAGTCTGTGTCCACCAAGAAAACAGATATTGAAATGAGCTGGTAGCTCACAGAAACACCTGGAAGTGGCCCAACAAGTAAGTTTGGTTCTTGATAGTCCTGAGAGACAGCATAGAATATGGACAGTGCTATCACATAACATTATAATGCTCAATCTATTGGATTATATGAAGCTATACATTAGATTTTCTTTGGCTGATTGTCCTACCATAGGGGGTCTTGGTAGGCTATTAAAATGTTGCTTCTGTTGAATGTTTGAATATCACAATTTTTTGCAATAAATAATTAGCTGGCTTAGGCTGAGTTAGCAGCACTAGTCAAGTCAATGGTTTGTAGGCCTCCTTGAGCATGAGTAGAAAAAATTGACACTGATTCCAATTTCCAGTAATTATTTTATCTACAATTTATTATCTTCAGGAAAAAAAAACCTATGAACTAATTGTGCAAGGATCTGAATAGGGAAAAGCTGTAGTTTCCAAAATTCTGTTCTCCACAGATTGCTAGCTGGGCTGATCGTGTGCCTTTTCATCAGAGGCCTTAATACAGGTTATAATTGCATTCTTCTATCACTGTATAGCAGGGTTCCTGAACCACAGGTTGAAAAGCTTCCCCTTCCCAAGTAGCAATGGTACTTATCCAGGATACACTGACTCTAAAGATCATATCTTCCTTGCCCGTTGGCAGGTATAGACATTCATACATCTCAGTCATCCTTAGTAAACATAAGAACAATCTCATATAGATGCAGATTAATACTTTAATGCTTTGCTGAAAACAGGGAAATTAAGAATATTTTAAACATCAAGCAAAAATTGCTGGAAGGAGACTGGAAAATAAGCATGGTCTATTACCTTTCCCGCTCTCTGATATACAGTTGGCAGCTTCAGAATTCTGTGAGGAAGTGAAAACATGAAAAGCAGAGGGATCATCTATTTAAGAATTCTATATTTCTGTAGAGATAAGTAAAGATTGGTCTAGTGGTCAAAGCACCAGGCTTAGAAACCCAGAGACCATAAGTTCTAATATAGGTAGTCCTCGACTTACAACAGTTCATTTGGTGACTTTCAAAGCTACAGTGGCACTGAAAAAAGTTGACATGATCATTTTTCACACTTAACCAGTTTTGTAGTATCCCTGTGATCAAAATTCAGATGCTTGGTGACTGGTTCATACTTATGACTGTTGCTGTGTCCAGAGATCACCATTTGCGACCTTCTGACAAGCAAACTCAAAGGGGAAGCCAGAGTCACTTAACCGTGTTATTAACGTATCAACTGCAGTGATTCACTTAACTGTGGCAAGAAAGGTTGTAAAATGAGGCAAAACTCCCTTAGCAAATATCTCACTTAACAACAAAAAGTTTGGACTCAATTGGATCGTAAGTCAAGGACTACCTGTACTGCTTTAACCCTGAAAGCCAGCTGTGTTGCTTTGGGGCAGTCAGTCTATCAATGCAACTTGCCTCACAGGGTTGTTGTGGGGAAAATAGGAGGAGGGAGACACTCTGTGTCAGAAATGTTTGCGTCTTTATTTAAAAAAAAGACAGAATATAAATCCTTAGCCAGGAATTTGTATTAGTTATGGAATTTATTTTTTCATAACTAATACAAGTTCTTGGCTAAGTGAAAGTCTAATATTTTTTCTCTGTCCACACTTAATAACTGTAATTTAGCTTTTTATACATGTGCGTGAGGATTTTTCTTTTCATATGGTCTCTAGGATTAAACTTGCTATCCTTTCATTTTTGGAGGCATCAGGGGAGTAAATAAGGTAATTTTATGCTAGCATATGATAGTGAATTCACTGAGGGGGAGAAGGGATTGTTGGGGCAATATATTGGAAATGTATCTTTTTATCTGACAAACATAAAAGCAGGAGCATTTTACATTAAGTATTATGTATATAACTTGCACATTAACAACCCACCGAATGTTGCTCCCTTCCTTGATTTGCTCTGCCCTCTACTGGTTTAAAATTGCATTTGCTAATTTAATAGATTACAACATGAAGAAAAAAAAAAAAATCCCTGCGTTAAAATAGGTCCAAATATCCAAAATTACGAAACAATAGATCTCGAACGAAAATCTAAATCTGTTAATCATTACACTTAGACCGCTTTTAGACTTTTTTTTTAAAAAAAAAAAAACCATATAAAATCCACAAAGTACCTAAAAGTTACACCTTTAAGACATGGTTAGACATTTATTTAAATACACTTCGTAAAACAAACCACTGTTGCGCTGTTACGCATTCCCCCAAATCCCGAAACTAAAAGGGAGCCGAGCATCAGCCGGACAAGCAGAGCATGCGCGATTCCCAGCCCAAGCGCTCTCTCTGTCCCTCATTCCTCCTAGCATGCGTGCGCCCGAAAATTTCATTTCCGTAATTCGCGCAATCCGTCTCTCAGCAGAGGGGATCTTGCGGGCCCTCTGACGTCGGCAGCGTAAAAATCCTATGAGAATAGCCGCCGTGCATTCCGGTTGGAGAAACCGAGCGACCTTTGGATTTCGGCGAGTAATAAGCGGAAGTTGCTCCCGCTTGCCTTTTCCGCTCGTTTTGGTGATTCGCCGTGGCCTGCCGTTCCAGCATGGCCACCTCAAGCGGCTTCCGTCTTCTCTTTCGAGCCGCGCCGTCTTCTTGCTGGCGGCTTCTGGCGACTCCTTTCCGAGCCGGCAGTAGCTGGAAGAACGCAGCCCGCCTTGGCTCTTGCCGGTCCTTCCACGCGGCGACGGGGCTAAGGTAAGGGGCTCCGTCCTGTCAACCTTCCCGGCCTGAATTGGAAGTGGGGCGAAGGGTCCCCCTCAGGGGAGGGTCCCGCTCACTTCTGCTCTCGTCGCTAAGGAATTAACGGCGCCAAATGAGGGGGAAATCCCGGGTTGAAGGCAAGGCGTAAAGCAGTACCTGGCCTAGGCTAGATCAGCTCGGAGGTCACAGAAAATGCCAGGCGTGACTTTGGTCACGGTCACCCACGCAGTATTGTTGTACCTGGGCTGCGACAACGGCTTTTGATAATGTGACCTCGGTGTTGTGCGAATGTGGCCCCTCAATTTATAGGTAAGTGTATTATTGTTCGAGCCCAGAAAAACCGATAAACCGTGTTTCTGTTAACCATACAACTGTCTAATCTGGAAGGGGATCTACCTGTTTGTGATTTTGGCTTTCCATAAAATACTTTCACTTAGATTTGTTTGTTTATGACTTAGTAAAGTGGATAAGTGTATAACATGAAAGCCTACTAACTCTGTCAATAAGCTGCAGTTAATTATGCCATGGCCTAAAGTTTCATATGTGTAGAGTTTCATCTTACGAAGTGCCTACTTACTCCATATGTGAAAGTTGGACGATGTAAACAAAATAATTGCTTGTAAGACACTTATGCTAGCCTTTGTTATTGAGAGTTACAGTAGAAGCGAAGCAACCCATGGTTTGAAGGGGCCCTTGGTGCAATCTGAGCTAGCTTGTTTTCTTGCAGACGTTTCATTACATAAACTAAGTAACATCAGTGCTAGTCACTGCTACTGCAAGGAAACAAGCAAGCTCAGAGAGCACGAAGGAACCCTTCATGTCAACTCTGAGCTACAAATATTCTCCTTTATTGGTAATTATGGTTTCTCCATGTAAACAAAATTCAGTCAACAAATATTAATCCCAAGCACAATATGAAGCAAGCCTAGAAGTCACGTGGGCACAAGACCCATCTTGTCCTTTTAAACTGGATTGCTGAAATTGGACTTCAAACAAGGAAAGAGAAGGTCAAGTGAAAACTTGCCACTACAATATTGCAGGATAACTCCTATGCTTATGTAATCACTCTCTGGCAGTTGCACTTTCTTTTTGCAAAGTAGAGAAAAACATTCTCTAAGCATTCCAGATCTGCTCTGGAATACGCC
Source organism: Laticauda colubrina (assembly GCA_015471245.1). NCBI lineage: Eukaryota > Metazoa > Chordata > Lepidosauria > Squamata > Elapidae > Laticauda > Laticauda colubrina. The sequence goes on from BLBF01000006.1 coordinate 20,868,162, forward strand.
CCCCCCCCCCGTCCCATATGCATGAAAAGAATAACCCATACAAGTTCTACATATTGGATTCCACCCACATTGATACAGTAATACATATTTTGTACTTGTGCAAGATTTCTGCTTCATTCAGCTTAGTTGGATTTAAAAAGAGCCATGGTAGTTAGAATGCAGTATTGCAGGCTAACTGACTGCTGACTACCAGGAGTTTGATTCTGACCGGCTCAATCAAGGTTGACTCAGCCTTCCATTCGTTTGAGGTTGGTAAAAAAAGGACCTAGATTGTTGGGGGAAATATGCTCTGTAAACTGCTTAGAGAGGGTTGTAAAGTACTATCAGGTAGTCTATAAATCTAAATGCTATTGCTGTTATAGTTGTTTGATTAATTAAAGCGCCAAAACAGCAATAAGTCAAAGATAGGCATCTCAGAGGGCTTTAGTTCCCCTAGTTAGGTGACTCTTTAATCAACTGTTGTCATGATGCTGAGATGCACCATTCACAATTTGACAACCAGTGACGACTCCTCCTCTGCCACTAATAACGACCTGGAAAGATGAGGGATTATCTGTCCAGAGTCATGAATTTGAGATGACTATCTGATGACATCGAAATAATAAACATGACTAGCATATGCATTTGTGTGCACTTAAATATCATATTTGAGATCAGAAGGGCTAGTAAAATAAAGTTCAAGTTAAAACTTGAGTCTTGTTGACAGTGTCTGTGTGCTCTTGCCATCTAAACTTTAAAAAAAAATTTTTGGTAAACCTAAACATGGTAAACTAAAGTCCTCATCTCTGAGATTTCTCAATTTCTCATTCAAATAGCATTCAATTTCAGGCTCTTTTGCCCTTTTCAAGATGTCATTGTGGTCAGTTAAGGTTCTTCTATATTCTATGAACAAAACAAAATGTGCCTAAACAGGCTTTCAATAGCCTGAATCCAGCATATCCAGAAAGAAAATCCAACCAGTACTGGTCAAACCAACACACACATATACTGCATAAGAATAATAAGGGATAAATACAATTTTGTCTTTAATCACTGTTCTGCAGCATCCTCTCTTATAAATGAAAGTACAAGGCAGGCTAATTCTGATTGGTGAAGATGATCCTGCAAATACACAGGCACCAGGTCTTTCCAGGGCTTTAAGATTAAAATCCAGCACATTAAAATGGCCCTTTATACTGTAATCAAAAAGACTCTAAGCAGCTTACATAGAAATTAATAGAAGAATTCAAACATTCATAATAGTATATAAAACCACACAAGAATTTAACAAACGGCAGCAAGACCAACAACAGCAAACAGGACCAGACAAAAAAAATTAGAGTGAAGGCAGAGACAAAAAGAAATAAAGATAGCACCATAAAATCGGGAAGGTTCTCTGAAATAATTTTTCTTCAACTATGTTTATCAAGATGATGTTTTGAAAGTAGTTGAAGACAAGGTGGTTTCAGAGAATTTTCCCCTCATTTTAGGATGTTCTCTTTATTTTCCCTCTTTTCTCTTTCTCCTCCCACCTAATTCCTCTTATATGAAATTGGAATTGAGTTGGTTTTGGGTTTGGTTTATTGTTATTGTTATCTGAGTCTGAGGACAGTTCCATTATACAGTAGTATTTGTTGAAAGATTTTATTGTTTCTATTGAATATAATTGAGAATCATCTAGGATTATCATGTATAAGACAAGAAGCCATATAAGTTTTCGAAATAAATATATTTAGTCTCCGTAAACCAATGTTTACTTGTATTGAAAAACAGTGTCATAAAAAATTAGATTAAAAGAGAACAATAAGGTGCTGATTTTTTTTTCAGCTCGGAAGAAAAAGTTACAGTACACTTTATAAATCGTGATGGTGATAAATTAACAGCCAAAGGAAAGGTTGGAGATTCACTTCTAGATGTTGTGATAGATAACAATCTTGACATAGATGGATTTGGTAAGTAAATGTATCTCCTTTCCTAGAAGAAATTTAAGTTGAATTTTTTAACAAAAGAATTGAAACTGACTTTTGATTCAAAGTTAACCACTTCTGAGCAAAAGCACTAGTATAAGTTAATATTTTTTTTAGTAAAATTAGGAAAAATAATAATATTGTTGGTTTGTATAACTCTTCTACAGCTATATGTTTATTCTCGCATCAGTTACTATTACTGAATTGTAGTTTATTCTTCTACAGGTACTCCTTGATTTACAACCACAACTGAGGCCTGCAACATTGGTTTTAAGTCGTTGCAGTCTTTAAGCAAGATGACCACCTTGCTCAAAAACCACAATAGCATCTCTCCCCTTTGTGGTGGTTAAGTGGATGGAGTGAAAGAGATCCCTGTCAAAGGGTGGGGGGGAGGCGGGCAGCCTTTCTCTGTGCGCAGAACTGCTGCATTTGGCCAGATGGATTTTGCTCATGTGAGGAGAAATCAGTCTGATCGGCTGGCTCCAAATACCCAAATACTGTATGCACCCTGAGCCAAAATCCCACTTGGCTCTTACCAAGGACTGTTTCATTCAGCATCGTTCAGAGCAACCAAAATGCTTAGTACCCCATATGAGATAAAATCAATCTGGCAGGCAGCCTTTTTGCTCCAAATAGATGGTTGAAAAAGTTCCATCCCTAAACCAGACATTTTTCCATTGACTTTCTGGGAAACCTGACAGGAAAGATTTCAAATGATGATCATAGGTGTTTGGCAACTTGTCTGTCATAATTGCAAGTGGAATGCCAAAAGTTCACATTGCAAGTCACATGACTGCAGGGATACTGCAACAGCAGTAACTTTGTGCATCGATTTTTAGTTTTTTTGTTCAGCATCGTCATAATTTTGAATGGTCATTGAATGAATGATCATTGAGCTGGATTTATACATTGTGTTAAACCATATTCTTTTCATAATTTTTGGACAGGACATGGGAGCAAATTTTAAAATAATTGTAAGACATCAACAAACATTTACAAATGTAATCATAGGGATTCCATAGGTAACCCTAAGCCAAAAGCAAACAAACTGGGTTATGGCTTAAATAAAATATGTGAATTCTTCTGAATCACTATAATTAGTGATTTTTCTCTTTATATTTTTCTCTTTGCTATACCATTTACCTTGCCGCCTTCTTTGGTCTCAGACATGTGATTCTTCTGGTTTTGGTTTCTTTGAAACCAAAGAATTCTCTAATGCATTGCACTAAGTCTATCACTTTTTGAAATGTGTTTGTTCAAAAATATTTTAAATACCTTTTTCTGTGAATTATGGAACTTTACAATATATAGGCAGTACAACAGCGAACATTTTAAAAGGTAGATAAATTGTGATTAACAGAAGTAAAAATGTCAAGAAAGATTTAAGGGGTAGTCAACTTAGCATTTCTCAGAAAACAAAAAATTAGCCTCGAAGACTAATTTGCATGTCTTAACACAGTGGAATGATATGGCATCTTTAAACAGACTTCATGCTTTTTAATATTCCAGATACAAAAAGTAAAATCAAAAAGTTTAGTATTGTCCATATTTAAAATCCCAGTCCTCTAAAAAAAAAAAGATCAATTATATTGGTAATGCCTAAAAAAGAAAACATGGTCTGTTCCAGCTTTTTTTATGTCACTAGGGGGCATAGCAGACATACAGATAACATGTTGACATTTAACGCTTTAAATATTTGCCTGCTTGATGAAATCCTTCTCTTGTTTACCATAATTCTTGTTCAATTAAGAAATGCTATTACTGTTACAACACTATTGTTCATGTTTTATCTTTTTTATTTTGGCTTTATAGCTGTAGTTTATCTATATTATAGACATAGGTATATCTTCTGCCTACATTATCTTGATCTGTCATAGCTAATTGATGATGCCTATATTACGGTATATCTTTAAACTATATTGTACAAATATTGTATCTGCCTTCTTCAACCTTATGTCCTCAGATGTATTGAATTAAAATTGTCCTCAAAGTGGTTATGATTTGTGAAAGATTTAGTTGAATGCAATTCCTCTGTAATGTCTTTGGTGAAATTATAAACAAGACTGTTGCTTCCTGTTAATACATTGATTTGTGTTGCAACTTTCATAGCACTTTAAGCTTATTTCATACATTGTTTGCCATAATACCTGTGAAATGTTAATTGTCAGGAAGAGGTAGCATCCAACCCTTCAATTCTTTCTCTCCACTTTATATACTGCCAGGTTTCTCTATGAAGGTGTTTGTCTCACATTAATGTATGGGGTTATGTTGTTGATATTGAATGAAGAACACAAAACAATGTTCAAAGGTAATGAATTAAATGCATACCGAATTTAACTTTAGGTGCATGTGAAGGAACACTTGCCTGCTCTACATGTCACTTAATATTTGAAGACCACATATTTGAAAAATTAGATGCAATTACAGATGAAGAAATGGACATGCTGGACCTTGCCTATGGCTTGACAGAAAGGTAAGGTGGAATCAATATAAAATCGTTGAGAATATCTTCACTGTTTTTATTCAACTGACCAAGTGCTGTTTCGATAAAGGACAAGCAGTGTCTATCTGCCCATAGAAATTACTCTTGACAGATATCATGCTCCCTTTTCCACCTGTTCTTTAATATTTAAATTTGAAAAGGAGAGATTTATTTATACATCAGATTTAGAGACCATCTATCTCAGTCACAAAGTCATTCTGGGTGGTATACAATTAAAAATATAAAAAACAAATATGGTTTTATTTATTAAAATATTTCTCCACTGCATATAGGCTAATAAACATTCTTAGACAATGGTGTACAGCTGCAGTCCAGAGTTCTGTTTAAATGTGTTTCCTGTTTGGAAAACGAAGATGCTCTGGGATAATAGGAGAGAGGGGAGTGATGTAGAATGTGATGTGAATTAACTTCATTAATACTTTGTGATTGAGCATATTTACTGTGCCTATCATTAATGGACATTTTGGTAGAATATTTACTCCCACTTTCAAAATTCAAATTTTCAAATGTGCCCAGTAGCCTTGCTGATGTTACTATCTACTTTTTGTCTGCAAAAGTTATCAAGTCAAGAGAGGATTGAACATTTTTGCTTCAGCATTTAGTAAATGGTGGTTTATGAGTTTAATCCAAACCTATTTGCAGAGTTGACTTACGTTGTCCATACCTAGATGCTGAATTTTGGCCTTTAAAAAGCAGGAATGTTTCTTGTTCAGTGTTGGTATATCCCTATTTTCTTTACTTTCCAAGCTTTGCTTAGTGTCTTCTCAGTATTAATATCTAAAACAGTGTTAGATTTTTACCGAACAAAGAAATTCATTTTGTTAGGGATAACATTGTTCACCCTAACTGTTTTAGGTGAAATACTAACTATGAATCATAGTTAATGTATGCAGCTTTAAATGTAAAATAGCAATTGTGGGTATGGTTGTGAGAGCAATATAAAAGTAGCAAGGCTACAGCTTGCTCTCT
>BLBF01000006.1:20873589-20942463 GCA_015471245.1 Laticauda colubrina
GTTTAGCTTGCCTACCTAACCCTGGTTGGGGAACCCAGGCTTAACACATTTATTTAAATTCATGGAAAATTCCATGAAATTTTCATAAGCTTTGTAAACTTTTTTGCCATTTTCTTTTGTAACCTAAAAGGAAATATTTCTCAATTATGAATTCTTGGTTCTTACATAAAAAAGTTAAAGGAATAAAGTTATCAGTAATTACAATATGTGTTATACAGATTGAATATAGAGAATTTAAAGTTTACCTTTTCTCCCCAGGTAGAAGATATGCAAAAAAGTGAATTTGCAAAGCAAACTGAATTGTCTAAATTAGTCTTCCCTGGTCAAGGCCCTTTCCAGATATCGATGCTACAGCTCCCAGCCAATGGGATTACTGTTTAGAATTTTGAGTCTTTATACAGCTGGAGGGTGCCAAGTTGGAAAAGGCTGGCTTAAAGCTAAATATATATATTTAGTCTTTTCAGTTTTTTGTCCTTGCATATAATATTGAGTAGACTTTAGCTTCTTATCCTCCATCAGTATATTTTTACAATATGTTTTGTGCTTGCAATTTTGTTCTGGTGGTCCTCAATTTACGACCACAATTGACCCCAAAATTTCTGCTGCTAAGCGAATTAGTTATGTGATTTCTGCCCCATTTTATGCCCTTTCTTGCCACAGTTGTTAAATGAATCACTGCACTTGTTAAATTAGTAACACAGTTGTTGAGTAAATCTGGCTTCCCCATTGACTTTGCTTGTCAGAAAGTTGCAAAAGATAATCACATGACCTGGGACACCGTGACCGTCACAAATATGAGTCAATTGCCAAGCATCTTAATTTTGATCACATGACCATGGGATGCTGCAACATAAGTGTGAAAAACAATCATTAGTCACATTTTTCAGTGCCATTGAAACTTCGAAAATTATAATATTACAGTAGTAGTACGTTATAATATTGTCATTTATACAATATGCTTTTTCTCTTCTATAGATCACGTTTGGGCTGTCAAATTTGCTTGAAGAAATATATGAATAATATGACTGTCCGAGTGCCTGAAGCCGTTGCTGATGCTCGACAATGTATAGATATGAGCAAGAACCCATAAAATAATGCTTAAGGGTGTGTTTCATGATATTAAAAATATTTTACTACTTATTTCTAATTTTTAAAGAAATTGAAATACTCATCCTTTGATTATCTATGTTAAGGTATTAATTTTTAAAAATTACAGTCAGCCTTATTTTGAGAGCATAAAACAAGAAGATATTTAAAAGAGACATGTGGAGTGATAGATAAAATACAGTTAAAGAGAAGGTGGTTTCCTTTAAGGAAATTACTCTTTTTATTTTCATTTAATAATGCATCATTACTGCTGCTGCATTCATGTTTTCCCAAAATAATAATTACATGCTGGATTTGCAGTAGCTGAGAATAAAAGTTAAAATTTTAAATTATATTTTTTACACTGAAGTACTGAAAATACATTTACCAGAGAGTAAATCACTAGTGATATTAGTCACTATTAACTGATCAATTTTGGCACAAATTAATTGTAAGATTGTGTAATTGTACAAAATCCTATTGAATCTCGTCAGAATTTCATATTCATAGGTGTATGCCATGTTATAGCCAGCATGGGCATATACACCAAGACGAATTCTTTATGTGTCGAACCACGCTTGGCCAATAAAGCATTCATTCACATGTCGGAAGCATTTCCAAAGGTTTTTTATCAGAAATACTACATAAGTACCATGTTGTTTTAAATAAGTTGCATGGGTAAAGATGCATTTCTTTGCATTTTGTGTGGTATGTTTCATTTCATGAGCAGATGTTTTATTCCCAAAATGCTATAAATATTCTTCCTAATAGAAAAAAGAAGGAGCTGTATATTTCATTGTGAGGGGATTTTAAACCAAATGCTCAATTTCTAACCCACTTCCTCTTTCCACAAATTGAAACTGGCAGAAAAGTAGACAGCACAATTAAAATTTTAAAATAAAAATATCTTCTAGTTACAGGAGTCTCCAACCTTGGCAACTTTAAGACTAGTAGACTTCAACTCCTTGAATTTCCCAGCTAATGGCTAATTCCCCAGCTGGAGAATTCTGGGAGTTGAATCCATCAGGCTTAAAGTTGCCAAGGTTGGAGTTCCCTGTTCTGGTACAAATAGCAACATTCAGGTGAGCTTCGCTGGTGAGAGAACATCAGAAACTGAGAAGGGGCTTTTTTAAGTTACCACCCATCTCATATCTGTCAGCGCAGACACCTGAATGAGGGGTTCAGATTACTTCAGAATGAAGACAACTGGGAGATGCAACAGACATTTCTTGGGATACCCTGATCCAAAGCCATGTAGGAAATTTCTTACATAGAAATACCAAATCCATGATATTTCTTACATAGATCTTTTGAGTCTCTTCCATCTTTTGAAGTTGTTCATATATGCTCAAGTATGGGCCTTAAGACTTCATAGAATATTAATTTGTAGCGTATGGTATGTTATATAGCAGAATATGATTAAACTATTTCCAGTATGAAAATGAAAATTAAATAAAATTGAAAATTAAATGAGCTAAGTAAAAAATAAACAACCATCATGTTCCTCTGTCAGTCTGTAAGAGCTAAATGGTCATATGGATTACAATGAGTCAATTGGAAGTAGAAGAAAGGGAGGAAGGAATGTATGATTTTAGTCCTCTGTTCCTTTGTCTGCATTATGAAAGTAGGGAAGAAATTAACATTATGTAAATGTCTTAGATTTTGTTGAAGAAAAATCTTCATGGGCACTGGATATTTTTATTTATCTTCATTGACCATTGAAAACAACTGGCTATGAAATGACAAGTGCAAACAAACTTCACTGTCAAGGTGAAATGTTTCTTGAAATAGCTGGTATGAAAAACTAGGTAGAGTCAGCACAATATCAATTTTGTACCTATCTTATAAATATTGATTATTTAAACTGCTGATGCAGTACTTAGCATTTTTCAGAATCTGAAAATAAACTATCTAGTTTTCTAAGCTCCTTCTTTGTGAACAGATGTCTTTCATTTTCTGAATATTAACAATTGTCAGGAAATCTTTGACTGGAAGAAAGAGTTTTCTTGAAACAAATATAAATTGTGAAAACAACGGATGTCTTCCTAGCCTTTAGGCTTTTATTTCCCCTGATAATAATACTCATGGGAGATAGGTTATAAAAGAATGGTTGGTCCAGAATCACCAGGAGCGCTTTCAGGGCTAACAGATGATCCAGCCCTAGTCCTATATGTGAAATAAATGTATTTTGGTGAATAACATTTGAACAATAAAATATAAACAGTTTATTATAACCCTGTCCTACACAATATTATGTTCATCCTTGTTACACTGGTATGGCAAAAATGTTTCTGGCAGAAGAACTGGCAGAAGAGGACCATCACTCATTAATTTTTTTTGTGAATGTGCTTTATTTTTCAATTGTGAAGTTTTTGCAAAATAGCTTTGAGAGCACCATTGTGTTCTCTACCACAGCTTTATACATCTGGCTTTAATATAAAAGCCAAAGCTGCATTCCTGGACTCTTGGCCATGCTTATAGTTTCTTTTATCAACTGTAGGTTTAAAGTGGAAGAAAAATTCACTAGATTCAGGAGTTCATAGGACAGCTTAGAACATTTTCCATTATTGATAACTTTACCTGCATGAAGTGGGAGATAGAAATGATTATCATTTCAATTCTACTGCCTGCTTGCTCTGTATATTGTGACAATAGTTTAGAATCTAAAGAGTTACTCCATCATTTTTTCATACTTTGGCTCTTGCCAAAGACCATTGCATCTAATTCTGGGAACAGTGGGAGACCATATCTGGATAGACTGTCCTTTGAAGAAATGCCATTTGAATAATCAGAAGAAATGTTTGTTTTAAAATCTGCTGTTTGCAAAAAAAAAATACTGTTTCTGATTTAAAAAATGCTATCAGCCAAATCTGTAACACATTTTATATATCTGTTTTGGTGGATTCTCATATTTTAAAATTAATGTTGCTTCCTGTTTTGACAGTTGTCTTTTGAATTAGTTTGTAATAGGTGCATAATTTGAAGGATCACAGATTCATTTTGGAAAAAACAAAAGTTTTAGCTTGAGCAGGTTTAAATGCCAAAATGTGTATCAGCTGTTAAATCTGGCTGACAGAAAGTTTAGGACATTACTCCTAAATTGGTCAATTTTGCAGGGATTATATGACTTTTTTTATGAGAAAGATTTAAGGATGACCTTCTGCTCTAGTGTATACTGAAAACAGTCAACAGAAGTTAATATATGAATAAAATATGATTAAAGTTAAATACTCAAATCATCTAAGGAAAGATTAGTGAGATTTACCAAATGTGTCTCCAAAGGGAATGCTTCCTGCAAACAGCAGAGGAGATGGTATTCTCTTGTTTGCCAGAACAATTAGTCTTTGACAATAGGGTCAAATTCAAAAGGCCCTCTTCTGAAGACCTTAACAACTGGACAGGCCATAATAAATTTGATCTTTTGAGAACAGTTCTGTGATCCTATTAGGTTAAAAACAACAACACTTGGTTAAATACAGTTGGTTGATTGGATTGTGCAAACATGTCATTGTCAATGAAGCATTCTCCAAGTACCTTGCTAGTTGACACTCTGAAGAGCATTCCACAAATTGCAATATTTTGTTGCAATTTCCACCAGTTACAACCAAATTGTTTTAGAAGGGAAGTTTCTTTTCTAAAAGAAGAATCAAATATCTCTTGTTTGTAAAGCATGTTTTTTTAAAAAAAAAAAACCAAGATTTTTTTCATCTCAGGAATTTCAGATCTTGGAGATTGTCATGTCTGCTGTGAAAGATTAAAAAATTACTTTTTGTTCTCAGAATGCAGCGATTGTCATTTTGTTTCTGTCTGGCTTTATCTCTTACAGAGGGAAAGCTCATTTGGGAATTTCTATTTGAAAGGACTGCATGAAACTATCTTGGTGTTCTCTTGAAACCTGTAGTATTGATAAGGAAATTTCATCAGATCAAATTGGGTTGTGTACCAAGAATGACAAGGTTATTGATAAAGCATATAACTTCTAGAACAATTCCTTAGTGATAGCTCCATGCTGTAGGATCTGTTGAACTTTGCCACAGTCTGCCAAAAGACTGAAATGATCTAAACTTTCATTTTAAATGCTTCTGACTATAATTCTTATTATCCTGCAGGGAATGAAAAGAAGAACAGCTAAAATACGTACAACATTTTAGACTGGGGGAAATGGTTATACTTGGTACTGAGATATTTTTTTGTCAATTTTTCTTTCTTCTGCTTTTTTTTTTTTTTTTTTGCAAATAGGGCATAAATCCTCCAAAAGGAAGTATATTTTCTTTTCTTTCCAGCTGCCTTCAGTTCCAGTTGGAATATAGTTCTTTTGTGTTTAAAATTGCTCCAAAATCCTGGGCTGTTTCTGCAAAATAAGATATATTAACCTGTATTACCAATATTTCTTTTTATATGTACAGTACTGTAAAATTGAAGGGGCAATAACATAAATCTCTTCCAGCCTATCCCTTTTTGCAAGAGTTCCTCAGGAAATGCTAGCTATGATTCCTGGTCTATCCAGTTGAACAGTTCTTCTCTTACCCAGAATATATCCCTTCAGCCCAATTCTAGGGAAAATAAAAAGGGAGGTACTTTGAATCTTTCTGCCTATACCCCAAGTACAGAAAATATTGGGCATCTCCCGAAACTCAAAACTATGAAACTCTGCAGTTTGGGGAAGTTTTAATGAAAATTTCCCTTCTAAAATTAATGAAGCCAGATCTTCAGATAAAAAGAAAGGGTTTATTGGGAGGTTTCCTGCACTGGGTTATGGAAGTGACTTTCACAGCTTTTTATACTTTTAGGGCAGGCAGTCTTTAACCTGAGGGTTTGTTTGTTTGTGGATAATTTTCAGGGTGTCCATGAACCTGGATGGTATATAAAATTAGAACTTGATTTTCACAAAACTTTAACTGAAATTAGGTGTAATTTAAATTTTCATTCAATAACATAGGCATTTATTTATTTAATTTATGGCCTCCAGCTTGCAAAAATAGTGAATTTCAGTACTATGTAAAAGTATTATAAAGTGGGAATAGAATGCATTGTATTGTGTGCAGCACCCTTTTCTCCAAAAACATATAAGTAATAATGGTCAATACAATTTTAAATTCAAAGGGTTTTTTTGTGCTTATTAATGCCATTAAAGTTTGTTTAATTTAAATGCCATTAATGCTTATTAAAGTTTGATAATTGTATTTGAGCATAATAGGTTCCTTTTGTTACACATTTTATGCATTTAAATAATTTGTTCTGAGAAGGTGTCCATCATTAGATTGTGAAAGGGGACCAGTCTCCCCAAAAGAAAGAACCCCTGATTTGAAGTCTTGAAGAGTCAAGTACTGCATGTTGTGAGATAAACGTATCTAAAGATAGCTCAGATAGTTGATCTGATGACAGTTGTGAAGATGAGAAGAGTTAACAAGTGGGAGCTTTCATTCCTAAAGATCTTTTGATTTTTTTCCCACATCTTAACACCATTTTCTGTCCTCAGTGTAAGTTTTTCTTAGCATCCACAACTTTTAAAACATAAAGCCACAATTCTGAGAGTTAAAGTCCACACATTTTAGGTTTCCAAATTTGAAAAACACTGATATAGATGCTTCAAAGTTTTGATTGCCCCCACTTATTTGTTTTGGAGATACCTGACATCCCTCCCCGCTTAAACCTGTTGCAAGAGATCTCCACAGCCTGACTTGTAATCAAAGCATGATAAAAATACTTAAACTGAAACATTAAAGTGCTTCGAACTTGACAGCTTTAAGACTTGTGGATTTCAACTCCCAGAGTTCGTCCTCCAGTCATGTTAGCTCAGGAATTCTGAGAATTAAAAGTCCACAAGTCTTAAACTTGCCAAGTTTGAAGACCCTTGTTCTTAACCTTTGTAGGTTTAAGACATAGCTAGGGATATTAGTTTCCCCATCCCTCTTTCCTATGGGAAAGGATCAATAATACAGGATATAAAATATACTTTATTTAAAAAATTAAAAATATATAAGGTGTCCATTTTGGACAACGTGCAAAAACAAGATTTTGAAATGAGGAACACAATGCTAATAAAGTAACCACCGGCATTCTAAAGGAATCTTCCATAAAAATCTGCTGGGTGGAAAAATATATATTTGGAGTATATCTGGTGGGAGTGGGGAGGAATCAACTATGTGTAAAGAGCCCAAAGTGTAACAAAGTCAAATCATTGAACTGTGCAAATACAATGAGCTTTTTTATCACAGTTGCTACAAAGAAAAATAGGAGATTATTGTAGAAGCAGCACAAGGAATAAAGAGAAACCATGGCATAATCTTGTGTAGACATTTACAACTCTACCCAAGCAACAGTTCTTTTGAATCTGAAATTCCTTCCTGGTTCAGTTTAACTGGCATTTGCTTTTAGTTTTAAAGTTCAAAGCTTAAGTTTGAGGCTGAGGGGAGATTGTTTCCACCTTGTTATTGTTACTGCAATGTCCCTACAATACTCCCTTTTCTCACCTGAACAGGGAGTGATTATTTATTTATTACATTTATTTGTAGGACTCAACTAGGCAGCTTACAACTTATTTTAGTTTTATTGATAACAGTGAAAATCAGGAAAACATTTACATAGTTAACTGCTTCATCTAGACTCTAGAATCTTCATCCATTTAACATTATTTATTCAAAAAAATATAAACAAAAGCAGGAGATTAAACAACTTTGATGCTAATAGGAGGAGACCTCCATATGGAAAACTGTGTTAACAGTATAACATTTAGGAAGTGTGATGAACTATACATAAGGGCAGGACTGTCAAACTCCCGGCCTATGGGCCGGATATGTCATAGGCTGGCCACGCCCATACTCCGTTTAGCGAAGGGGAGAAAGTCGATATCTCACGTGACGCTGCCATGATGACGTGAGTTTGACATCCCTGCATTAGGAAATTACAGATCAACTGAAGCCACACCAAAATATACTGGAATTGAATCAGATTTCCCAAGTAGGCAATTTAGTTTCAGAGTCTATCTGGAAAAAAAATGTTTAAAACAAATACCTTGAGAAAAGACATTGTTAAACCTTGTTGGTGAGCTTCAGATAGCGGTCCTATCCAGTATTAGGATTCAAAAAAAATTACTACCGATTCTGTGGGCATGGCTTGATGGGCATGGCAGGGGAAGGATACTGCAAAATCCCATTCCCTCCCCACTCCATGAACCTACTTTCCAGCTCTGTTCTCCTGTGCAGGGCAACAAAAAAAGACCCAGCTGGGACTTGGGAGGCAGAGAATAGATGGGGGCGGGTGCAGTCAGAAGTGGTATTGCCAGTTCTCCGAACTACTCAAAATTTCTGCTACTGGTTCTCCAGAACTGGTCAGAACCTGCTGAATACCACCTCTGGTCCTATCTGCAAATACTGCCTTTAAAATAATAGAATTTTTATCTTGGCACAAGAAACTCCACATTGAGGTTTTCTTGTAATTTTTTTTCCTCTAGAGCAGATGGATTTCTACTTCTTTGTCTCTTTCCTGACTACCGACCATCTAGATAGCCAACTGCTTATTATCGCCATCTCTATATAACTCCAAGGCGTAAACCATTTTCAGGCTCTTCTGAGTAAGGAAAAAAGCATAGAAATCCTCACTGGGGACCAGTTGCTTCTAGAGCAATAGCACTTAGACCCCAACATGCCTACCATCCCGGTCTTATTGTTTCTTTTATTTTTCTTATATGTACCCATTTCATGTATTCATAACTATGTATATACTTATACCTATTATCTTTTAAGCAATTGACAAATCAAATCAATCAATAAATAAAAATAAATATACCACTTCACAGTACTTTTACAGCCCTCCCTAAGTGGTTTACAGAATCAGCATATTTCCCCCAACAATCTGGGTCCTCATTTTACCGATCTTGGAAGGATGGAAGGCTGAGTCAACCTTGAACCTGGTGAGATTTGAACTGCCAAATTGCAGGCAGCTGGCAGGCAGCAAAAATAGCCTACAGTACTATAGTCTAACCACTGCGCCACTCCGGCTCTATAATGGAAAATAACAAGAGAGTAAGGTGAGTCACAGATCAATAGATCCAGATATGCTAGCAATTTCGAGAGGGTGCAATCCCACTTTACAAAGATCCTACGTACCTCATTCATAGGTACAATTAGGATCCCAGCCTAAAGATTTTCTAAATTCTTATCAGACATGCAGGGCTCCTATTCTTTGCGAAAGCTTCCATCTAAGAAAAAAATGTCATGAATCAATTTTTATTATTAATACTGACTTAAAAATTCAGCTTGTGTTTTATTACAAAGAATCTGAAAGTAGGAACAATAGAAGAAAAAACTGCTGCGTGATCCTAGAGACATTTCTTTTTTTTCTTGCAGCGTATGGTCATTTGCATATCCAGTTAATATTCAAAAGTCTCTCGTCATTTTCTGTGGTGTTCCTGCTTGCTCACTATCTCTTGTTCATTATGGCTCTATGTCGATGATTGACAAAAGATTGATGGGATGGGGGGGGCTAGATTCGCTTACAACAATTGCCAAATTTGATTTAAGAGAAGGAGCTGGAGGAGGAGAGTAAAGTTTTAATTTCTCAGCAAACCAGAGAAGAGAAACACAACTGTTAGGCACATTTTGCAGAAATGCAATCTCTATTGATAGGCAATAGCTAAATAAATAATACAACATAATTCATGTTCTCTTGTATCCTCATGCTGACAAAATGTTGACATCTCAAGGTTGTATTTAATTCCAGTTCCACTATCATGCATCACAGCTGATGACCTCTTCATGATTCAAACTCTGCCGAAGGGCTTGGGAATCAGGAAGTTAATGTCTAATTATATATGTGGTACCCAACTGTCCTGCAGTTTATACCTGGGTAATCAATCATGAGTTGTGCCAAATTTAAACAATCCAATTTTTAAGTCCTTGTGGTAAAGTACCAAGTGCCCCAACTGCAATTGACACTAACATCAACTATTTCCAAATTGGATTCCTTAGTGCCCTCAGCTTGGTTTCTGCTTACAGTCGCTTCATTACCAGGCCAGATAAAACCTTCAGGATGCCGAAAGTGCACTGAAGATGCTAATCAGTCTGGTAACAAAATGCCTGCAAGCAAGCAACCAAGCTCAAAGAGCACCAAGAACTCCACAATTCAACCCTGAACCACATATATTTTCTTCTTCCAAAGTTTTGCAATCTTTTAGTTCCAAATCTCAGTATTTTGTAATCTTTTTAAATTCTTTGTTTTCAACACCAGTGCCTCTTGAAATAGTTGTATCAATAAACCAAACGTTCTTTTCTAGCACTGATGATGTTATCTAGTTTGTGTAATATAATGTCTGCAAGAAAACAAGCAAGCACAGAGAGCACCAAAGACCCCTCATTTCAATACTGAGCTACAAACATTCTCCTTTATTGGTATGGTATTTTTTCAATAAGAATGTTTATTTTTATTTTTCTTATTTGTTTGTCAAAAGCTTACAATATAAGAGAAACAAGAATAAACATAAGCTTAAATACAAGTAATAGGAACTAATAATTGGGGACAATAGGGCAGGGACGGTAGGGACAATTGTGCGCTTATGCACGCCCCTTACAGACCTCTTAGGAATGGGGTGAGGTTGATAGAGGTTAGTTTGAGGATAAAGGAGTGGGGGTTTGAGTAGGTTACAACTGAATCAGGTAGTGAGTTCCAGACATTGACCACTCTGTTGCTGAAATCATACTTCCTGCAGTTGAGTTTAGAGTGGTTTACATTTAGTTTATATCTGTTGTGTGCTCTTGTGTTGTTGTTAAAGCTGAAATATCCATTAACTGGTAAGGCGTTGTAACATATGATTTTATATACTATGCTTAAGTCTAATCTTAGTCGGTGTAGTTCAAGGTTGTCTGAGCCTAGAATCTCAAGTCTGGTGCTGTTGGGTATTCTGTTGCGAACAGAGAAATGAAGTACTCTTCTGGTAAAATACTTCTGGACTCACTCAATTGTATTTATATGTGGTGTATTCAATCTGAATTTTAAACGCCCATAAAATGTTCAGTGACTTTGTGATATCATAATTCCAGTAATTCTTGTTGATTGTGAATTCATATCATTTATGTAAATACCAGTCTAATATTTTCCCAACTCAATCCTGCTTTTTTTTTTTTTTTTGCATTGTGTGTGAATAATTTTCTTGCTTCTACTTATATGGACAACTATTTCAACCTTAGAACAATATATTACTGTCAAGCTATTTCCTAAAGCCCCTGTAGGCCAGACAAGGAATAATGGATGGAAACTGAACAAGGAGAGATTTAACCTGGAAATAAGGAGAAACTTTCTGACAGTGAGAACAATCAACCAACGGAACATCTTGCCCTTGGAAGTTGTGGAAGCGCCATCACTTGAGACTTTCAAAAAGAGATTGGACTCCCATCTGTCAAAAATGGTGTAGGGTCTCCCGCTTGGGCGGGGGGTTGGACTAGATGACCTACAAGGTCTCTTCCAACTCTGATTATCTGTTATTATCTCTTTTAGTTTTCCTTTGATAATGTTGTTCTTGGTCAATAAAAAAACATTCCTTATATTTTATCTTTTAGTGTACCATTCTCAGGCTACTGCCATATCCTGCTGTTATACATTTTTTCTTATGGTTTTTCAATTTTTAATCCCCTTTCAAGCCATTGCTTTTTATAGTCATGTTTAGATTCCATTTCTGCAAATAACTCTTCCTTCTTAGATATTTTTTGTTGTTTTGTTTTTTCATCTTGACCCGAATTAAGGGATTACAGGATCATTTAAAAAAAGAGTTTATATAATCACTAAGGCTCTGTTATTTTTCCCTTTCTCACTGTTTGCCCATGAGTTGATGGCCCTATTTTCCCATCATTTTTAGACAAGGATTTTCCTTAAATACTTGCAATATTTTCTTTTTACCTGTATCTACAAAATAGAATAGAATAGAAGTCTCTACTGGCCAAGTGTGATTGGACACACAAGAAATTTGTCTTTGGTGCATGTGCTCTCAGTGTACATAAAAGAAAGATGCATTCATCAAGAGTCAAGAATCATAAAGTACAATACTTAATAATAATACAATAAGCAATCAAATCATACTAGATTCTCAAATACCTATAAACTTACTCAGGTGCTAGATTTTGGATGGTTGTTCTACTTATGAATTTATGAGTTGAATATCTTCTTGATAGTTAGTGCTCTTCACCTTCTTTACTTCAATTATCACACATTTATCAACTTCAATTGGCATTGCAATATCACCACTAAGTATGTGAACAATGTTTACTCATGATTCCCACATGACTTTTGATTTAGCATATAATTTAAGTCATCCATGTTTAAAATAGAAGATTATTTTGAATGGTTGTGTAGAAAGTTAGCACCCACCCCTCTCCTAGAAAAAGGCAGAATATTGTACCTTCCTGGATGAGAAAAGGAGAAACATGCTCTTGGAAAGTGGACCCCACCTTTGTTAGTAGCCCCAGAAAGACAAAAGACATCTTATCTATAACACAAAAGACTTTCAGCTCCAAGGTGATGAGATTAAGACATGGCCACAGGACATGATAGGATTAGCCCTCTACCCATCTCACCACATGCCCCATGGAAGATTACATCACCCAGCAAGATTCAACCAAGCTACTCCTGCATGACCCCATGGGAGTCTGACAACCAATCAGGATGCATTTAATGCCACAGGAACAGGAAACAAGTTCAAAGCCCAACAGAGGATATAAATCTCTTCCTCTCTTATCCATGTGCCGTCAAATCATGTGGTCCTGCTGTCCACCATTAAAGTCATCTTTCCAAGCAATCTCCATATTTCCAGTGTCTTTCTTCCCATTGGAAGAACTGAACTCAGATGGACATTTCTTCCAACAGTTGTAAAACTGATGGCAGTGCTTTGCATTATTTAGCACTCCTGTCAATGGAATCACTGCCAAATTGAAATATTCTCATTTTTATTGTTGAGTAGACATAATCCATAATTATAAGCATTTAGTTTGCCTTCCATGCTTTTATTATTGTTTCTCTAAAACTTCAGATATTTTGACTGATACCAAGCATTTCCAAACTTTTTGTGATCCAGCTATCTAGAAAGGAAGTATATATTCTGTTTCAATTCTTCTGGATCATTGGTTCCAATATTATATTGTGGGTTTTTTAGCTATAGCTTCACTTATTCCTCGTTCCATTTTTCTAACTTATAGATTTTTTATTATGCTAAGGTTTTCCTGCAGATTCTTCAATGAGGTTCTTCTGTTTGTTGGCATTTAAGACAAAAAGTCTCATTCTTGCTATCGGTTCCAATATTTTTAATGACCTTTTCAGCCTTCCAGTTTGTTCTGGTTACTTTTGCCTGTGAATTGCTACATTTTTTTTCCTAAGATAATTTTCTTGGGAATCTTGACTCTTGTTTTCTATTCTATTCATTCAGGGAAACATATACTTTGGAAGTAGAACAGAAAAAGAACACTCCAAGACTGCTTTGAATGTGATTATATAATTTCATAGTTGGTGAAATAATCCATTTCTGATCTTCAGAAAGAGTTGCCTGCCCATTCTAGTGACAATGCAACTGGGCAGAAGAGATAAATCCTAAAAGATCTATTATTGTCAGTAAATTATAACTTCTATTTTGTCACATGTCTGATTCAAACATCTGGTTGGAAAATGCATTTGGTAATGTATTGTCTATTATCTTGGAGGTCCATAAGACATAACATATAGGTTATGGCACCATGGTGGTTTATAAGAGATGCATAGATCAGGTTTCATTATTCTTGGAGAAATAAAAGTCAGGAGCCATCATAAATTTATCATATAGATTAGATTTAACACATGCTTCCCTAAACTCCTGGCTGTGCTTGGATGGTCATAATCAGATTGCAGCCCAGCACTTCTGAAGCCCAGCAGGCTAGTTGATTTAGAGGTTAAATTAAGATGGCAAGGATGAGCTGAAGTCACATGTGCTGTTCTTGAGAAATTACTTCTGACTTTCAAATTGCTTTCCTCCTCAAATGCTTTGACCTCCTGCTGCCATGTCCTAATGAAGGAAATATATTAGAACATCAAATAACACAACATATTATTTTAAATCTATGTTTTAAAATATGAAATTAAAAAGGGGAGGCATTTTCAAAGATATTGTCTGCATGCTTGTTTGGGAAGAAATTTTAATAATTTTGGTTGTGTGATTCTCCCCCACATTAAAGAGAAAAAGAGTTGCATTTGCAACCAAAATTAAGCTTTAAAAAGGGTTTATGCTGTGTGCAACTGTAAACATCTGCATTGACCAAAAATACCTATCAGTTTATTTAGCCCTCCCTCCCCCCTTTATTTCATAATGCAATACAATTTCATACTATTTTACATTCCTTCATCTGACACACTTGGCAACTAGCAGTGTGGAACAATAGAACTTTGTGACAGTACAACACAAGGCAAGATTTACAAGCAGTTACAGAAATGCATACTCTTCTGCCTCATTTCAACCCCAGCTGGGTTAGAATAATTGCACTCTAAGTAGAGATTTCTAATGCTTAGGAGATAAATTTTCCTCCTTCAGCAAGAATTTCTATTCCCCCACTGTGCAATCACTATGTATGAAAGTCATGCATAAAACCAGAAGGCTATCAAATTATGATGCATTGTTAAAACCTAAAAACTCAGTATCACAACTTACTGAATCTATACTAAGATAATATTTGTATTTAATTATTCAAAGAATATCTATAAATTAACACTGACAATGTAGTGACATTACAAGAAGAAATTGAAAAAAAAAACGGAAAGTGGACTCGAGATAAGCAGCTGCAGTAGAACCACTGAAACACTGAAATACTGTAGGATATTTGAATGACATTTCAGAAGACAGTTTGCATGATATATCTTCCCATTGTTGTTCTCCATAGTTTATTA
Source organism: Laticauda colubrina (assembly GCA_015471245.1). Classification (NCBI taxonomy): domain Eukaryota; kingdom Metazoa; phylum Chordata; class Lepidosauria; order Squamata; family Elapidae; genus Laticauda; species Laticauda colubrina. The sequence continues at coordinate 20,888,569 of BLBF01000006.1, forward strand.
CTTATCATGTTTTAGTAAATGAATTCATTTTTTAATGTTCACACAGTTCACTAATCTCTAAATAATTACATTGGCTGTGATTGCATGACACACTTGATTCCTGTGTCATACAAGTATAGTCCAAAGCATTCTGACATTATGCTAAGTCTCAATCATTGCACCTTGACCATTACCATAAAGCATAGTATAACATAGCACAGCACAGCACAGCATAGCATAGCACAGCATAACACAACACAACAAACATAACAACAACAAAATCATTCAGGATTTGCCTTCTGCCAAGGCAAAGTATATGAGTTCTCTATATTAGCTCTGTTCACACAGCACTTAGTTAATTAATGGTATAGGGAGTTAGCATATAAACAAGTATAATTAATGGGGTGGGAGTGGGAGTTAAGAGGATCTGGTTGCTCATTTTGCCCTGATCAGAAACAAAGAAACATGCAAACAGGCAAAAGTGAGTTGGTGGAGATTAATGCTCTTGTCCAGCTGCGGAAACATAAATGAAGTTGTTGTATGGAGTCATTCCAACTCTTATAGAATTCTTTTTATGCCCTTTACCTTTGGGGCCTTGGGATGTGGATGTGACATCCTAACTACAACTGGGGTGATGCTTGAAGGCAACTAGGTTAACACAACTATTTTTTTGTTTTTTTTGGGGGGGGGAACAAAAGGAGTGACTCTTTCCCAGCCTCCTTTCTGGTGTTTGCAGTGATGAGGGAAAATGCCTTCTGTTTTTCTATTCTGTAAGGCAAGTCATGGGGGATGCAATCAGTTATGTTATGAGAACATGGCCGAAAGATTGTAGGCTCTGTACAGGTAATCTTCAACTTATTTCGTGAACACTTGAAGTTACAACAGCACTGAAAATGGTCATGTGATCAACATTCTGACACTTGGCAACTGACTTATGGTTATGACGGCTGCGGTATCCTGAGGTCATGTGATCACCTTTTGCGACCTTCTGACAAGCCGAATCAATAAGGAAGCCAGATTCACTTAACAACTGTATTACTAACTTAGTAATTGCAGTGATTCACTTAACAACTTGGCAAGGGAGGTCAGTAAACAGGGCAAAACTTGTATCTCTGGAATGTCATATGGTATTAATAATTTTCCTTAAGACAAATGGTACAACAGGAAAAAGTTTTATCTGGATAAAATGGATTAATCACATCTAAATGAAGTAAGCGTGCCATTTATTTTAATACTGCATCCTAATTCATCTGTGAAATGTAGCCTTCTTGTCTTTAAATGTTTTCATTTGCTAAATTGAAAAGTCTGCACATATGGACCTAATTTCCAGTAGAAGACATATGTGTGGTCTGCACCGCTGAAAAAAAAAGTGGTGGTTATAAAAATATTTGGCAAAAAAGTGTGTGTGCATACACTCCTCTCTCTCTCTCTCTCTCTCTCTCTCTCTCTCTCTCTCTCTCTCTCCCTCCCTCCCTCCCTCCCTCTCTCTCTCTCTCTCTCTCTCTCTCTGCATGTGACTGGTGGTGTATCCTATAATATATCTTTTTGGTTGTAATATTAGAAGAATTTGACTGTTGCCATGTATTTTTAAAATTTATATTTTCCCTTTCCTATAAAATCCCCATGTTGCACACAGAAATTCAATATTAAATATTAATTGGGTGCAATTCTTTTAAAAAGGCACATAAAACAACTTAGCAAAATTGTGAAATTTAATTCAGTATTGCCATTGCTAGTAAATAAAAGGTAAAGTTTCAGGGTCATCTGCAAGATAACTAAAAAAAGTCAAGATAGCAGTTTCAGTTGTGTTCTGGATGCCATCTTGGCATCTTTTTTGGTCCCCTGGTATATGCCTTCTGATCTGCTCATTTAAGATATAATTCATATATAGGTTTCTGAAGCAGTAAACATGGAAATTTGTACCACACTTGCACCAAACTACTAGTGGACCTTGATTTGCAGCCACAACTGAGTTCAACTTTTCTGTTGTTAAACAAGGCAGTTGTTAAGTGAGTTGTGTACCCCATTTTACCACCTTTTTTGCCTCAGCTGCTAAGGCAATCACTACAGTTGTTAAGTAACTCTGGCTTCCACCACTGACTTTGCTTGTCAGAAGCCGTCAGAAGTTTACAAGTAGTGATTACATGTCAGCGTGTATCATAAATTTATCATAAATGCATGCCGGTTGCCAAGCCCCTGAATTTTGATCATGTGCCCATGGGGATACTGCAACGGTTATAAGTGGGGAAATGATCACAAGTAACTTTTTTTAGTGCCATTATACCTTCCAAACAAATGATAAGTCAAAGACTGCCAATATAGCTTGAATAGAGGAAGCATAACTAGCTTGGTTTTGGTGATATGATCAACACTAACAATGTCAATAATCTTTTAGGTGCAATGGGAGAGAAGCAGCATCTCTCACTCTGCCTAACAATTGATTGATGCTGATCATGTATATCAGGAGTGTCAAACTCAAGGCCCGTGGGGTGCTTAGATCTGACCCACAGGCCGCTCTGGAAACAGCAAAAGACCGATCCGCGGCCAGCAAAAAACGGAGCTTGGGAGGGCCACACGAGGTCTGCGCTCCATTTTTTACTAGCAGAGAGTGGCATATTTCTGTTTCTGATCAGGGCAAAATGAGTAACCAGATCCTTTTAACTCCCACCCCCACCTCATTAATTATACTTTGCTGAACCATTGAACTAAACAAGCGTCAAGGACTTAAAAAAAAAAAATAACCCAAAAGAATCCTGAAATTTTTTTAGTAGTAAGAACTATTTTGCTTTTCAAAACACTGGGCTCAGTATCTATTTCATCAGAAGCATGGGGATGATGGATATCAGGGCTTACCTGTTAATTTATCACTTTCACAGGACCCAGAGTGTATTTTACATTGTTCCAATCAAAGTGTAATATAGCTAGATTCTATTCTCTATGTAAGAGCTAGTTAGGTGTAGTGATTAAAGGCATCGGGCTAGAAACTGGGAGATTATGAATTCTAGTCCCATCTTTTGGCACAAAGGTATTCTTGGAATAGTCTCAGCCCCAGCCCCAGAAGGAGGCAATGGGAAACCACTTCGGAAAACCTTTGCCAAAAATAATTGCAGAAACTTGTCCAGGAAAAATTTGCTTTAAGGTTCATGTGCTGAATCTAAATTCATAATGCTGAACTTAAATTGAAAGCAGGTATGGATAAGTAGCATCTGTTGACCATCTTTTAAATCAAATATGATTTTTGCCATGATCACATTGTGTTTGTTATCTCAAGAAAAGACAATCTTTTTAGGGAATTTAGTTCACACAATGTCCAAAACACCTTTTCCTGTCTAACCAAGAATGCTATACAATTCTAGAGTTTAAACCTGAAATTAGAATGATATGGTACACGACAGGTTGCTGAAACTATTAGAACTTGAGATCACAAGCATACTGTCTGGTTCAACCCCTACAATGGGTTTCAGATTGAAAAAGATGCTGTTAAAAGGCTACCAACTCAAGGTCAGAGACCCCTTTTGGGTAGTGATATAGTTTTCTGTTCCTAACTGTTGGATCGCGGGAAAGAGACTCGAGACCAGTGTGACTTTTCAGTTCTTTATTAGATTGTATCGGTCTGTGCTCGACCTTGGGGCCGCAGCAACCCTTTATATAGGGATTGCTCATAGCTTGCTGGCCAATGATGGCTCTCTGAATCTCCCGCGCTCGGCCCAGCCAATTGCGGTTGATTCAGAATGAGCCAATGACAGCGCTTCCTTCAACCAATCAGTTTGTTGTATTTCTGGACCAATCGGATTGGGGTATTTCGAGTATGCTAATATAGAACACTAGCCATAGTGGTGCCAGAATGACAAAACATGATGTCATGACACATACTGACCTTTTGTATTTGCATTGTGACATCACATGCAAAGAAAGGGCAGAGTTTGCATTGCAATATGATTGCATGTTGTTTATTCAAAACATCTACCAGTTACAGCTCATGAGGTTTTAGAATTCATTGCCCATAGGACTTCTCTAGGTGAAGAAAACCTTTCAGATGTCTGAGAAATGATGGCTCATCTACCTTCCCACTTACGTATACGATGGGCCAAATCTGGCCCACGGGCCTCGAGTTTGACACCCCTGCCTTAGCTGGTATTAGCATTGGTACATTGACATAAAGTTAAGTAGCTGTAGTGTCTGCTGAATTCAGTCATATTTTCTTGATCTTGTTTTTCGGCATCATTTTCAGGAATATGTGTTTGCTTAACAGCAGAGGAACAATTAATATCTGGTAACATAATATGAAGTTCTTGAACAACACTGCAAAAATTCTGCTTTCTGAATGAAGTCCTTTGCCTGAACTCATAAAAAAGGAAGAATAAAAGTTTATTATTTTTGGATTTCCATTCTGTGAAATGTTTTGTAATGTTCAATGTTTTTTTTGTTTGAATTATTTTTGGAAGAGTAGAAATTCACAAAGGATCCAGTTTAAGTTTGTTGAATTCCCTCCTGAAATGAAAGAAGCTTATGACATTTGCAAGTTTTATTATACAAAAAGTATTGCTTTTTGTTGATTGTCGTTAGCTGCCCAAAGTTAGTAAGTAAGATGGATGGCCATATAGCTTTTCTAAAGATTTACTGAACAGGTTTATTTTTGTTTATAGTACTTACAAGAAAACAAAGACAATACCATCTCCACACTGTTAAATGTGCAGTTTTATTACTGCCACATGCAAATCTGACCATCTCAGGTACAATGGGTAAACAGTCTAACTGCCCTGGTCCCAGTTTGGAACTGGATGCTTGTTAATGAATCATAGGTTTTTAAGAGAAAAGAAGATAAGATACAACCTTCCTGAAGTTGATCCATCTGGTTTAAAGGAAAGAAACAGTAGTTTAAAAGCAAAAGAATTTAAAATCCCAGATTGTGGGGACTCTCCTCTGAAGAGGCGTGATTACTTTTCAGTCGCTCAAATTTTAAAATTACCCAGCATGTTCCATTATGAACAGATCAATAAAAGTTCCTTCCATATGCTCAAATAACTGTTGGGTGAGAAAACACATGGAATGTGGGCAGCCCTAAGCCCACAAAGCAGCACCCCTTCTTGGGTGAGAAATTATAATTATTCTAAAGTTCTCAATGGTCTGAAGACTGAGTTTTTTTCCCCCTCCACAACAAAACACCAAAGCAATAGGAGCCAGAATTACAGCTTCCCAATGTCAATGTCAGAGCTTTCGTCTTCTTTAGCACAACTTTACAAAAAGAAACAAGTTGAAAAGATGTTGTTTTACTGGCTGATTTCCTGCCTCATCAACTGAATAATCCATTCAAGCAGTTAAAGGCAAGAGTTCACAGTAGAAGAGCTGTCCTGAAGGGAACTGGGAATGCAAAAGAAGAAATCAACAGGGTTGCAAAAATTAAGACTGATGGCCTATTTAAATATACAACCAGCAAAACACTCCATATTCAATAACTATTCTGAAATATGTTGCCGATTTGTAGTTTTCCCATGACCCAAAATGAAATTTTTTAAATGAGTTACCACATTAACTTTAATTCAATTTAATTTTCTCGTTTGACTTGGTCTTGATTTGGTAAAAGTTGGCTATGCTGGGAATATTACTAGAAAAGGAAGCTGAGGACCATTGCAGAGGTCCTCAGAAAGACCCCGAACAGAAAGTCGGCCATGCTGGGAAGGTCTCTGACATAGGAAAAGGGACAGACAGAAGGTCCTTCCAGACCAAAACAAAGGGTGAGGCGGTAAGTCACATGGTTTGTTTGGTACTCGTTTTTAGTACTCAGTGTGTCTCCCAGAACCAATTAACAAAGAGCACCAGGGTATCATTGTATTTATGACACTCACAGCATTCCTGAGTCACATGATGATCTTTTGTGCACTTCACAGCTGGTTTCCACCAGCAGAGTCAATGGAGAAGCCGGCAGTGTAATTGCAAGGTGAGGTCACATGATATCTCACTTAACAACCACGGCAGAAGTAACATCATAAGTCTGTTGCAGTCCTGCGATGTCTCACTTAATGTCTGCAACACTTCACATCCGAGTTAAGTGATGTTCCAATTTTGGTCATTAAGCAAGGACTGCATGGACTTCTGTATTTCAGAATTCAGTGAACGATTACATATCTCTTGCCAGAGCCCACCCACTCAAAAGGCAACTATTTTCCACATGTACAAAAATACACATTTATTTCAGAACATATACAATAGCAAAAAAAAGTTACCAAGATATATTATACAATCTTGAAGCTTTTGGAAGATAAATGCATTACTTTCAATATATTATAATAAAGACACATAGAATAATTATGTAAGCTCTGCCTGCAATGCCATCACTACCACCACCAGCAAAATGTAATGCCATTGGAGAGCATCATCAAAAAACAAAAATGAAACAAAAATGGAACAAAAAAAATAATAGCCAAATGGAACACAGTATGGTGATATACATATAACTTGGACTTTTAAGTCATAAAAAAGGTCAAAAGTCCTCCTTTATTTTTTTCCCCTCTTGGTAAAGGAAGAAAGTGACTGCAACTACTAAACAGACTCCTCATAAAACTCTTAAGACATCCTTTCTTGGAGAAAAATGAAATAGACCATTGGCTTCAAAACAGCAATACAATACCAAAGCTATGAAGGCCAAGCCAATCTTACACATTACAGCCAAATCACCATGGACACAAAACATAAATTTACAATGTCCAGAATATATATGAGATATTTTTAAAAAGTTAAATAGCAAGCATGTACACAAGTGTTTGCTAGTGTTATACAATCAAGAGTTTCTCTCCAAACATTTCATGTGACCTTCCTAGATACCAGGAAATGTCTTTAAAAATTGCAAGAATATAGCTAAGAAAATCATTCCACTCATCCCTCAAAGAGCACAAGTTCCCTCCGTTCCCTGATGAGACGACATCCCCTGGGATATTAAAGCAACACCAAGTCAAATTAAAATAACATTCTTTTAAATCAGTTGCTCAAACGTAGGATTCCTCTGTGAAAAATTTCTGATCTGTATCCTTGAATTTGGCGTCACTGCACAACTTTTTCAGCCATTCCATTTTATTAGCATCGGTTCCTTCTGGGGTTTTGGAAAAGTTATTATTTGGAGCCATTTGAAATGAACATTCATCCTCAGCCTTGACTAAGTGTGAAGAAGCACAACATTCCTTTCCCAAGTTGATGTCAGGAACTTTGGGCTCTCTGCTCAATGAAGATTTATCAGTTTTGGAATCTACTGCTTGCTGGACTGCAACTCCTGGGAAATGTGGGCTTTCATTTAACTTTCTCTCAATGACCCACTGATGGTCAGCCCCCAAATCAGCCTCTGGCTTATTTTGAGGCTGTGGCTTAAGACTGGGTGGTTGTTGTTTGTGTGAAGGAAAAGGTGTAGAATTTTCCTCTTCTTCCTCTTCCTTGCTTTGCTCTGCTAAAAGCTCCAAGGCCTTTAGCCGTTTCTCCTGGGCTTCCATGGCACAAAAAGGAAGGCTAGTGAGCTGCCCAACTTCCTGAGAAGATCCGCTCCCCAAGTGCCCTGCCACAGAATTGACATCCGTTGCACAAATTTCTTGTTGCTGCTGAGCTACATTACTCTCAGAAGGAAATGTTGTTGAGTCCAAAGTTATTTTCATAGAAGTGTTCTTTTTCTCATCCTGCTTGGAGGCTCTTTCTCTTTTCCGTAGTGTCCAGTTTTTCATGGTGGAAGCACCACTTTTCAACCATGTGCTGGGATGCAGAGTGACCGGGTTTTTATGCGGAAGCCATTCCAGGTTATCTTTCTTAACAGGTATTAAGCTGCTGGTTTGGTTATTGTTGGCTTGGTTAGAAAAAGTGCTAACTCCGGATCCATGGTGCACTCCTGAAAAAGGATTAAAATCAGGAGAAACCTCTCCAAATTTTCTCTGTGGCTGAGAGGCGCAGTCTAGAGGAGAGGAAGCCTCGGTTGGAGTAAACACTGAATAGTCCGAAAATTGGGAAAAAGCACTATCAAGAGAGCTCATTGAAGACCCTGAAGGAGAAGTTCCCGGTGATGAGAGGCTAGAACAGCTAGTCCTTGAGCAAATATTTAATCTAAGTGGAGGCGGCAGGAGAAGACGGTTAGAAACATCTTTCTTTTCACTGATATGGCTTTCAGGACCATCCTTGCTGCTTACTTCTGTCCCTGTAATCAAATTCTGATTTATAAGTTTCTGGCCTTCTACTTGGAGAGAACGAAACTGCTCGAGATAGTCTTCATTCGTATGGGACAGAACAGCATCACAACTGGCTTTGCGCACTGCGCTTTCATGAAACCCACTGAGTGGTGTAAACTTGGAGTCGAGAAGACCAATCGTGGGCTCTGAACAGCGCCTGTGCCTTCTTGAGCTTTTCAGAACATCTGAGATGGCCGTTGATGAATAACCTGACGTGATGGAACACAGAGACTCATTCTCAGAGTGCTCCTGTGACGAAGATTTGTGATGGAAGCCCACGGAAATGGATACTGGCTGAGATTTGACGGGTAACTTAATCTGAGCATCTCCAGCTTCTGGTGAATCCAAATCACAGTCACTTAAAGTCAAAACAGAGTCTCTACTCCTGTTCTCTTTCCCTCGCTTTTTAAAAAGGTTGTTAAATGCAGGGTCTGTGCAGTCATTTAGTTCATTTTCCAAACTATCGTAGGAGGAGTCATTCAGATGAAAAGAAGAAAGATCTGCAAGAATATGAAAACGGGTGTTACCAAATTTTGAGGTTTCATCAGCTCAACCTAGGGCAAAAATACTTCATAAAACAACAGTAGGTTTATTTACTATTTTTCAGAGGTCAATGTTGGTGCATTTAGAAGCTGCAGCTAGTTCAGAGGGACAGGCAGGTTTTTTTTTGGGGGGGGCAATTGTGGCCCCTATAACTCCACTGCTCCGCAAACTGCACTGGCTGCTGGGTTGATTCTGGGTCCAATTCAAGGTGTCAGTAATTACCTTTAAAGTCCTTCCTGGGATAGGTACCTGGAGGATTGTCTCATTCTACTGGGATTGGCCCGCCCCACCCATGCCAGCACAGGAGGCATTCTGTGGGTCCCATCAGCCCAATTATTCTGGCTAGCGGGCTCCAAGAAAAGGGCTTACTCTGCCACTGGACCTGTTCTTTGGAACATCTTAAACTCCCCCCCCACCCCCAAAATGAGACTCCAACCCTTAAATATCTGGTTCTGCCAGTTGGCTTGGGGTTTCAACAAAGGGACTTCATATTGGGGGTGGTTTGATTGATTAACAAAGATCCTACTCACTTCCCCTCTCATTTTATTTCCTCCCCTCATCTTTTTATCTAAGTTGATTTTATAGTATTGTATTTCTATTATTGGCTCCAGCACTTAGACTTACTGTATATACTGCTTCACAGTACTTGGCAACCCTCTCTAAGCAGTTTATAGAGTCAGCATATTGCCCCCAACAATCTGGTTCCTTATTTTACCGACCTCGGAAGATGGAAGGGTGAGTTAACCTTGAGCCTGGTGAGATTCGATCTGCCAAATTGCAGGCAGCCAGCAGTCAGTGGAAGAATCTGCGGTACTGCACTCTAACCACTGCGCACCTCGGCTTGTATAATTATTACAAATTATACAGCGTTATCTTTTAATATTGTACACCACCCAGATTTACCATGTGGCAAGATGGAAAGCTAATAAATTTTACAAATAAATAAATGAAAATGCTTTTCAGATGTCAAACTAATTTCATCTATTCTTCAAGAAATCCTGAGATATGTTCCAGCAAAGTGATGGCTCTGTGGGAGGCTACTCAGTCACCTTCATGTGACTTGTTCTCTTGCATTTTCAACCACATACTGACTAGCCCCATTGTGTGATCTGAAATATATATTGCAATCCTCATTAAAAAATGTCAAAAAAGGTTATGAAAACTAGGTTAAAAAGCTAGAATATTGCACTTGCCTCCCACCACACTTTTCTGCTTTTTTTCCTTTAGTTTATCTTACCTGAACCATCTTCCTGGTTGTCATTTTTAGGCATAATATCTGCAAAGACAGAAGTAAGTTCTTCCCCAAAGATCCTGCAGCAATTTTCGATGAGAAACTGTACAAGGACAGAAACCTGTGAACGAAGAAGGAGGCTGAGATTAAGGTATGAAGGTCACCATGGAATTCAAAGCAAATCTAAGAGTTTATTACAAGACTCCAAGTTGCCTCCACTGGCCTTCCAAGTGGAAAGTTCACTTTTAACATTTAGCATTTGAAAATATAGCATTAGAAATAGCATGTTCAGTATTAATATTATGTGTTATGAAAAAAGTGCAGTTATGTAAACCTTCCAAATGCCCTTTAATGACAAACCTCATCCGACATATAATACAAGTTCTTTCAAAGAGAAAAATAAATTAAAATCAAGTGAGACTTCCTTCTAGTCCTGCTGTTCCCTTGGCACAGAGCAGGCTTTTCCCACAGATCCTTCTTCAGCTCAGTATTAGAACATTTTCCTTATTATCTCTTGTCAATTATGTGCTCTCTTATTCCTATGCCAGTTCTTTTCCTCCCACACAAATCCTCCTATTGCAACCTGTTTGTTCTAGGCTGCCTCCCAATAGGGTTGGAATCTGAAAATGTTCCACAATGATTACTGATCACATTGGCAAAAGAGGAGAAATGTAGGAAGATGGCTGCTCTTCACCTGATAGTACCTAGTGCAAATTCTTGTGCATGAATGCATCCACATTAAGGTAAAGGTTCCTCTCTCCCATATGTGCTGGTCGTTTCCAGCTCTAGGGAGCGGTGCTCATCTCCATTACAAAGCTGAAGAGCCAGAGCTGTCCAAAGACATCTCCGTAGTCATGTGGCCGGCATGACTAAACACCGAAGGCGCTCAGAACGCTGTTACCTTCCCACCAAAGTGGTCCCTATTTTTCTACTTACATTTTTACATGCTTTCGAATTGCTAGCTTGGCAAAAGCTGGGACAAGTAAAAGAAGCTCACTCCATTACGCGGTGCTCGGGATAAGAATCGCCAAACTGCTGACCTTTCTGATTGACAAGCTCAGCCTCTTAATCTACTGAGCCACTGCATCCGTTTTCCTTGAGCAACTATATATTAATTTCTGTGGGGAAACAGAGTGCTACCTGCTTGAGGCAAGCTTAAATATTCAAGCAAATGAATATGGAAAGGCTACGACCTTGAACCAATTCAGATTGAATGCTTCATGCAGAAAAAAAGTAAGCTCTTTATAGCATGAGTCATTTTGAAGGCACATCACATATTACCTTTAACTATGTACTGTACAGAGATTCCTAAAGTGAAAGGGATCCAGATTGACTCAAAAATTGAGACCTGCTGGCCTATTTCCTGAATAAATCTGCAAACTCCCAAATCTTCTTTCAGAAAAGGCAATACTTATCATATTTCCTCTCTTTAGACATGATCCTAAATCCTTAGACACAATTGAGAAGGTGTTGCATTTTTCTACTGGTTTCTTAGAATATCTGAAGAGGTTCCAATTAAAAAAACCTGGGAAAACCTGTTGCTTACCTTCTTGGTGAATTCTCCTTCAGTTCCAGGATTTGCAGGAGCTGGAGACCAGAGCAAGCTGGGTGCAATGCACACGGCTAAATTGAATGCGGTCATCTGGTTACCTTCAGATTGCTTTTGTATACTGTGTAATACTCCGAAGAGGTAATGCAACAGCATTACATTGGCTCTTGGAAGCTGTTCCATTAGACTAGAAACACAAAATAAAACAGAAAGGGCTTCACAACTGACTCAAAATTCTATATATACAGTATTTTTATTTATTTATTTCCTGTGTCAGTTTTTCAGAAAATATCAAGGGACAGTGGTAGGAAGACAAATTGTAAAATATGTATGTGTGCACATATAGCAGTGAGATTCAAATTTTTTATGACCGGTTCTGTGGGCGTGGCTTGGTGGGCGTGTTATGGTTTGGTGGGTATGGCTTGCTGGGTGGAAGGTTACTGCAAAATCCCATTCTCTCCCCACCCCACTAACCTGATTTCCAGCTCTGTTCTGTCAGGGCAACAAAAGAAGACCCAGCCAATCAGCTGGGACTCAGGAGGCAGAGAATAGATGGGGGCCAGGCCAGTCAGAGGTGGTATTCGCCAGTTCTCCGAATTATTTAAAATTTCTGCTACCAGTTCTCCAGAACTGATCAGAACCTGCTGAATACCACCTCTGGCGTGCACGTGTGCGCACACACACACACACACATACACACACACTTTATAGTTTGGCTTCCTACCACTGTTTCTTGATATTTTCTGAAAAATTGACACAGGAAATTACATAAGCAATGTTACCTGTGGATGATTTTCATTTTCTGTTCATGGTTCCTTTCATCCATTAAGGAAACCCACTGATCACAGAGCTCAGATGAGAAGATGCTTCCTGGGATGTTACGAAGAAAATCCTTATTGAAAGAGAAGAGAAACATATACATGAACAATCATTTCAAAATATATATTTTTAAAAAAGTTTGAGTCTACATGTTCTATCAATTATATGCAGAATGGAGCCTAGACTTTCACTGAATTCCAAAGAGAAGTTTTAAATAAAATACTTGGAGGATTCTATCATTGGAAAGATCAATGAATTACAGAAACATCTCAGCACTAGACTAATACACATGTTGCATGTGCTATGTCTCCAAATTATTGTGATTAATGTTGTCTTAAATCTCAATTTCAGATAGTAGGGTTGGGAAAAACAGGGTTGTCTACGAGTTCCTTGAATTAATCTTCAGAGTTCTGGAATATTTTTCAAAAAGGAACAAGATAATCTTCATATTCAGAGACAGGCAATTTCAGTGGTCAAGTAACTGTTACACAGTGAAAGAAATTCCCATCTACCTTAAACACAGAGGCTATCACAAAGACGGACTCGCAAAGTAGGTGTACATCTTCACCCGAGTCAAGCTTCTCTTTCAGCTCTCTGCAAGATTTTGCATTTGCTGAACGTCTGAAAATACCCCGAGTAAAAGGTCCCTCTTGATAGAGAAAGCAAAGCATATCCTATAAAAGAAATATATCATCAATACGTGAAACATAAATTGGCAAGTCATCTTAACAAATACCATATTCTGAAAAAGCTACCAACAGTTTTCTCTTCACTAGCCTACTCACATACCGAAGGTTTTGGCAGTGTGCTTTCCCCCAACTGCCTTTCTCAAGTTGGCCTTCAACAGAACACTCAACAATTGAGGTATTTGGGGGGAAAACATTCAAGATTACTGTTATGTTTGCAGTGAGAACACAACTGTAGTTTTGCCTGTGTCCCTCCATGGAGGAATATGGATCAGACCAGAGTGATAGATTTCACATTAGAGCTTTTGAGTGCTGAATCGAGCTGAACATTAATTTAAAAAAATCAGATTTCTTGAGAAAAAGGTTCTGAAATTATGTTATTTATCAGAGAAATGACAAAAAGCTTGAAAATTGCAGTGTAGTTTATGTAACAGATTTTTCCTTTCACATAAGTAAGCTCATTAATTCTTTACAAACCCCCCAAACATTAGCATGAAGCTGATGGTAAGATCTTATAACACCGCAACACTCACATAATTCCAGAATTATGGAATAATCAGTAGAAGTTTGGCAGCACTTATGAAATCACCAGTCTTTTTTTAAAAAAAATAAAATTATATTTTATTATTTTTATTGGTATTGTCTCCTTCTGCACTCGCCCCACTTATTTTTATTTTCCCAGCTTAACCCAGGCACCCACAACCTTGGCCTTCACACATAAGGAAATATGATTTATCTTGATCTTGACACTACATTTCAAGTTGGTTAGGATTGCATTTGATGTTATCAGGTTTTTTTGGTATCCATGTTGCATGCTGTCATTTGCCCTGTTGGTTTCAGAGGAGTTATCTCTTTCTCCACCTCTTTTTGATGATAGGAACATTTATCCTTCCCTAATCATTTTGTATTAAACCATTCTTCCAGGATTTCTCAAAGATCACAGAAAGTGACTCTCAATTGTAATTTTTATTTCCATTCAGTCTGGTCTTGGGAACTAAATTGATTCATGGTGATCAGATGTTCCTCAAGTATCTTAGGTTCTCAATCAATCTTGCTTAAATTCATTTAAGAAAACTTCCTCTTTCAGGACAATACCAAAGAAGGTAAGAGTTAAGAAGCTCTGCCTTTTCATTGTCACCTGTTACTATCTTTTAGCAATGTGCTCTCTCCTTCCATTTTTCCCCCTTATTACTATTGACAAAGCCAAAATACATTTTGTTACTCTTCAGCTTCCCCTGCAATCCCAATTTCCTTCTGCACTTCAGCCTTTCTATCTGCGAATATTGGCTATCTACTCATACACCAATTTTGCATTTCCTGTATATGTCCCTTTCAACTCTTTGCTCAGTCAAAAATTCCCTAGGCACTCACAATTTTCAAAGTTTTTTCTTCATTGGAACAGCATATGATTGCACTTCCTGTAATTTTTCAGAAGTTTCTAACCTATGCTTCCTTTGCCCTGGGTTTTCTCTCCATGATATCCTCTGTAGCTCCTTTGTCAACTTGTGGAGATAATTCTCCTAATTCTGGTACACATTCTATTCCATTCTCCAGCTTATATTTCTGCGATATTTTGAATGTCCTTCACCCACCGATTCTTCCTCTTCAGGACAAAAGGAAACATCAGAATATAAGGACAGTTTTTTTAACAGGTCTGGAACTCTATGCATCATTTTTCAATCTCTCCATACCATTCACTCTGCTTTCTTCAATCTTCTGGGAAGTTTGTCCACTTCCTGTTCCTGAGTTGGGAGATTTTCATGTGATTTAAGAATTCCTATTTTCTCTAATTAGATGATTGGGATGGGGTGGGAAGTCAGGTTTTTCTCTGGCTACTTAATCTGTCCAAGTTCTTCTCAGTCCTGCTTTATGTCAAATGAAATCAAGGCTGGGTTATATTCAGTTCATTCCTCACATTCCCTCTTTTCTTATAACTTTGTAATCTTTTCTGAAAATCCCCCCCCCCCTTTTTAATGGCTTGCTCATTCCTTCCCCATCTCCAAATTATCTCTATTTTTTTTAACAGATTGAATTACTATTAATGAAGTTAGGAAGCAGTATAGATTTCTGGATAAACTCTTGAAACTCAGATGTGCAAACACTTCAAACACACTGGGTCATGCTGGCTGGGGGAATTCTGGGAGTTGAAGTCTATCCATCTTATAAGTTGCTGTAGTCAGAACACTGCCCTAGATGGATGTTTAAGAGACTTCTGAAATGGCCAGTCTGTCTTTTTCTTCTATCATCTCTATCATTCATATTTAGCTATTTTTGTTGAGATATCTATTCCCTTTTCTTTTTTAAGTATTTGAGACTTTGCTGATCTGAAATCATTCCTCATACTGATCAATTTTTCCAGTGCAACAACCAAAGTAGAGTTTGTGACCATATTTTTAGTTATACTTAACTTATCAGAATTATAAGTTACAAGATTGTTTTTAAAAAAACCTTAAATGTGGTATTATGGAAGGAACCATATGTTTAGGCATGTCTCATTTCCAAATATAGTAACTGTGGGAGTTGTGGTTTATGCACAAATTCCTGTACCCTTAAGGGGAAGATAAGCACAATGAATATTTATCTAATTTGTACAAAGCAACACCAAATGGTAAACTTTTGGGAGTTCTATGCATACATCAAAACTTGTATGGTAAATGGCAAATGTTTCTTCTGCAACTATGATTTGAAACCTCAGTTTGAAAATGTACAGTTGTATTAACTCTGATACCCAAATAATGCTGAAATTGCATTTAGCACGAAGAAGAAAAAGGAACAAAGTTGATCTAAAGGGAAGAGAAATCTTCGAAGAAGCTCCTAATTTTTAAATTATCTTTGGCGGATACATGCCAGCTTATGCTTCAGCCTTCACTATCTCAACAGAAAGCCTGAATGTAGTTATATTGGTTGCTTATGAAGGTAATGGATATGGTGTACTGGTCTTATTATAGTACTCCTCATAGCTAACAGCATATGGTGTAAAATATTAGGTACAGTACCAAGTATCTTACACGTTCCACTAACACAGCAATGTTCATGAGTTTATCGATTGGTGGACAACTACTTTATATTTTAATGAAATGAACTGGGATCCACAAATCCTAATGTGGTAATAAGTTTGTTGTTTCTTTTTTTGATGCCAAACTTTCCACCCTCTCCAAAACAACAACACAGCTTTTCTCTAGGAAGTCTAACATCCTGGAAATCAGGACACAAAATATGGAGTGAGAAATCAGAAAATATTTATTCCATTATAATCTTATGATAGGAGATGCGATAGTACAAATGATTACACAAAACTGCCCATTTACAATTTGAGTTACAATTTGATTTGTTTCACCAAGAGGGAACTAAGCAAGGCTCCAATCCTCTATTGATTGTTCCTTTGCTTCTCCTGCCATAATGTACAAAAATCTTCTTATTCCCAGCCTAGAACAGGGGTAGCAATCTATTGCCTGTGGTTACCAATGTATCTACAGGGACTTTTCTTGATGTTCATCATACTTTCTGTCCCAGCTATTTCTTTTAAAGATTGGCATGTCACATAGAATGTTTTTGAGCCATACATAGGGACCCCCTAGGGACCTCCATGAGATGGCAGAGCATTTGAAGGATCAAATTTGCCATCTACAAACTAGATTTTCCAAGTCAATTTTCATGACTGGTCATGTCCACATAGGCAAATAAGTTCTCGACTTAAACAGTTCATTTAGTGACCATTACCAGTCACTAAAAAGGGGGCTTATGACCATTTTTTACACTTATGACGACTGTAGCATCACCATGATCATGTGATCAAGATCCAAACACTTGACAGCTGACTCCTGTTTATGACAGTTGCACTGTCCTGGGGTCATGTGACCTTTTACAACATTATGACAAGCAAAGTCAATGGGGAAACAAAATCCATTTAACAACGTTGCTAACTTAATGGCAAAATTCATTTAACACCTGTCTTGTTTAGCAACAGAAATTTTGAGCTCAATGGTGGTTGTAAGTCGTAGACTACTTGTATTTTCTCAATGAAGAGATTGACTGTTACATATTCTCAACAGCCCAAATGTGTTCCAGAGCTACTTGTGCACATCTTTAGCTAGAGAGCTGCCATCATCTGCTCGGGATGTAAAAGAGACTTACCAAGATAGGTTTGGGCAGATTATCATTCTCACAGATGGATGAGAGGGAAAGACCGAACAGCTTTCCTGATTTGGAAGATGTTGGAGATGGCACTAAATGGTGCACGGGAGCACCTGTTTCTCGCCAGAAGGCCCAGTTTATAATTGATCTTTTCCTTTTAAACGGCTTTTGACATAACTCTAAAGAAAGGAAGGAAGAAGAAAGTAAGTTTTGCTTTTTGTTTATTTTAGAAGAGAAGATCCTGATATGGAAAGCCAACAGTATTTCTGGTTAAGGTGTTAAGATGAGGGTATAGACCTTTTTGTCATCGCGTGCCAAAAGTGATATAATGCACGTATGACACACACACACCTTCTCCCTACGCCCCCCTGTGCATGCGCACGCATCTCCTGCATGCACCCCACCCACCCACCCATGCGTGGCAGATACCCAAAAATCACCTGATGGGTGGGAGGCGCGTGAGCATGCACAGTGGAGCTCAGCTGGGACGACAGTTCGCATGCCCACAGTGATGGCTCTGTTTACCACTTCCAGCATGCGTGCCATAAGTTTGCCATCATGGGTATAGATGGTATCTATAGTTGTGCATTTGATTTATATTTTCTAAATTAAGAATTTCTTGAATTTAATTGTATTAACTTGAAGCCCATTTCTCTATTCAGATTGTTCTGAACTTTGTCTTTCATCTGCAAATTTGACAAGCATTTCTTCCCACTATTGACCCAAGCTGTTAATGAAAATATTAGAGGACCCATTCTTGTGGTGCCCCACTCAACACCTTCTTCAATCTGAGAAGAAACCAGGCACTGTTTTAGCATGTTTTAGACTCTCTAGTACTCTACCATTCTATAATATTATGACATCCTATCATCCTCTGCAATATACAATTACAAGAGAACAACTGGAATCTACTTGTCATGGGAACCACTAATAAATTCAACAAGTCATCTGCATGACCTGATGGGCTATATATACCTACAACACTACTGGTTGAGCTGGGGGACACTTGCTGAAGGAAGCCTTTTGTAAGTGGGAATACTCACCATTCAACTGATGCCCAGTGGCCAGGCGACTTGGCTTGAGAATGAACTGGCACTGAAGCTCACGGGGCAATTGTTCTATTAGGAAGGCTCCCTGAAGATCCAGAGGACAATCCCCATCCTTTGACCCCTGGGTCTGGGGCAAAGTGTCACGGATGTGGCTCATTTTAATTCCAAAAGGATATTCATGCCCTGCTCATAAAAGAAGAAGAGATTTTAATTTGCATATATGAAAAACAAGTAATATTCCGAAGAACAAGACCTACCGGAATGCCACAATAATGTTTATTCTTTAAAAATAGACAGTAATCCCTAGAATAAATGTATCATACTCACTTGATTTTACACTATGTTATCCCAAAGAGGCTTTTTCAAAAGGCAACTGAACTTTCTCTGTTTTGCTTGAAGACGTTTTGCTTCTCATCCAAGAAACGTCTTCAGTTCTGGAGTTCTTCAGGTCAGCTTCTTGGATGAGAAGCGAAACGTCTTCAAACAAAACAAAGGAAGTCCAGTTGCCTTTGAAAAAAGCACCTTTGGAACAACCATGACCTTGGTGACTGAGAATCTCCATAGACATTTACACTGTTATCTTTATATTCAATTATCTAGCACTCAGGATTTTTCAGATCCTGTACTTCTCCCACTTTCTTAGCCCAATTTCAAATTCTGTCTACAAAAATGGGAAAAAAATATGGTGTGCTTTACTTATTGACAGTGCCAGATAATGTGGGCACAGGCCAACCAAAATGAAGGACTGACATATCCAGTGACTTAAAAGTATATCCACTATTATTTCCTAGAACAGCCATGATTATTTCTCCTACACAGGGCAAACGCACAGCATTATGTGTCAGTCAAATCACCACTGGGCATTGAAATCCTAGGCTTTTGTATATCTCAAATGAACAGAAATAACAGAGATTTCTGAGTTTGCAGCCCGAGGCTTGCAAAACAACATCTGGATACCATATGAAAACATGTTATTCTTTTCCTCTCCTCCAGTTTTCCTTGATAAGCAGTTTATCCCACAGTGTAGGATAGGTTAGTGTGTATCCTTATAATGGAAGGATTTAGACTGCTTAAGGAAGCCAACTTTTGCTACTCTGGCATTCACGTTTTCAGCATAAGATTCAGGAGTCTTTATGGTGAACCAGGCAATTGGAAAAGGTTAGTAGAAAAGGAAGGCAGATCAAATCTCTTCAGAGTCAAACTTCAGCATGAGGAACTCTATCTCTGCATTCAACTTATTAGCCTTTTAACTAGTTAAGAAGAAAAAAAGTGTGTGTGTGTGTGTGTGTGTGTGTGTAAAGCCTACAAACTTGAAATTTGGCACGTATGTTCCTCTTGACTTCTAGGTGCTCACTAAGAAAAGATTTTTCGAAATAACCATCAGAGGTTTGGTATTTTGTATATTATTATTAACACGCTCTGATGCTGGAGAGTTCTACTCCCCCTCCCCACCTGAAAGTAAATCGGTTCCAAATACAAAACACAAGCAGAGGAGAGGAGTTTCAGTTTCATAGCGGCAACCATCTTTAGAACAGAACATGCGCACACAGTAAATACTGTTTCAGTTTCCAAATAGCTCTCAACTCTCTCACACACTGACAGGACACTAGCCAGATGAATACTGATGGATGCTGGTAGGCAGAGACAGAATTCCCCTCCCTTATTTTCCTCCCCAAAAACTAAGCCCAAACACATCATTTCGTTTCTCACATACAGCCAGCAGTAAGTTAACTTCAGATTAGTTGGCCTTATTTTAATCTTTTACCAGAACTTCCAAGAACCATCAGTTTGAGGGACAAGTATTTAGAATTAAAATACTGAGCAACAGTATACTCCAATTCAGAAAACAGAAACTGTATTCAGTAGCAGAACTGATCTCAGTCCACAGTCTTCCTATGCAGAAGAAGTTAAACCTAGTTTACACTCCTGGTTCTGGAATCTTGACTTGTTCTTGGATATCTGTAATACATTTGCTTTTAAAGAGGAGTTTAAAACACACTCTGTTCATTTCAAAAGCTCATATGAAAGCTGCTAAATTTTGCTGTTATAATCATTACACAATTGTGTTTTAAAAATCCTTGTTAAATTTTTGCAAACCATCCAAACATCTACTGAGATATCATGATCTACACCTCTAAGTACCAACAACTTTCACAGCCAGAGGCCATATTTCAAAACAAAATTAAAAGCTGCAAGTACAAGTTGCAGATAATATAAAAAATATCACTAAATGAGATTCTGTCCATTGCAATGAGGTTTCGTTTTTACTTTTAAGTAATAAAACAGATTTGTTACTTCAAGCAGAAGTTTCATTCATCTATTTTGCATCTTATTTCACTGAAAAAATATAGCATTTTTATAGTTCCCAGCTGCTTTATTTTGTGTGTGTGGGGGGGGAGGGTATTTTCCTGGCATTTTTTTTAATAACTATCTAAAGATCCAGCTTTATTTGTCCCACTTGAATCTCTTTCAATTCCTAATTGACTCCCAGGAGGGGTGGAGGCTACATGGATACAATTTATGGAATTATATATATATATAATTATATAATTATATATATAGAAAAAGCACAGATATGGTTTGTCACGAATTTCTTTAAGGGTGTGTTGTTATTTCCCATTTGAGCATTCAGCCCAACACTGCTCGGAATTCTCCCACTCAAATATTAATCAAGCTTGACCTGTATCTCTTCTCAAGTCAGGCATGGTTGAAAAGGTTCTGCCACCTGTTCACAGCATGTCAAACAGAACTGTAATATGAAAAATCATAGATACAAAAGTTGGAGACTGTCATTATCTTAGATGGTTTAATAAATTGGGGCAGCACGGTGGCTCCGCAGTGAAGAAACTGGGCTTGTTGACTGGAAAGTTGACAACTCAGGTTCAAGACGTGAGTGCCATGTGACGGAGTGAGCTCCTGTCCTCACTCCAGCTCCTGCCAACCTAGCAGTTTGAAACAATGCAAATGCGAGTAGATAAATAGGTATCACTTCTATGGGAAGGTAGCAGCGCTCCATGAAGTCATGCTGACCACAGGACCATGGAAATGTCTTCAGGCAGCCCTGTCTCAATGGCCTTGAAATGGAGATGAGCACCAACCCATATAATTGGCAACAACTCACAGAGTAAAATCCGCAGGGATTCCTTACTTTTTTGAATAAATTGGGATTAGTTCTGTTTTATTTTTTTAATAGCCACACTGAATATGTGGCCCACTTCCAAGTTGCAAGAAGGGGTGGTTGTGATTTGGTTTGACTGCTCCAATACTTGGCCATTGTTGGTGTTCTAAGTTGATCTGACTCTTCAGAAGTATTGCAACATCCGAATCCCAGTTACTTTTTTTTAGATCAGAAGAAATATGGGCAATGCTGAAGAACTTTATAATGTTAAAGAAAAAGGAGCTATTTCAACACTAAATTCAAATCCATATTTGTCTTATTTTAGAATAATCTGTTGTATGCCAATGTACTTCAGTGAAGCTCTGCAAAGGCTAAAAATGTTTTTAAAATGTATTAAGTCTGTCCGTGGGAGTAATGGCAGACAAGGAACAAAAAGCCCAAAAGCAACAATTTGCCTTTCAATCTGCCTCTGCGCAACACCCACTGCTGATCAGCACAGAGTTGAGAAGAGAAGACTTGGCTTCCTTAAGTTCAGAGGATCCTATAAGAGGATACTGCATCATGCTTTAGCACTTAATGTAGGTTTCAGAAAGAGAAAACTGTGTTCTCCCCTCTTACAGGAGGAGAGGTTTTTTTAAACTTATCTTCTGACAAGGCTGTCAAAATCGAATGAACAATTATGCAAAAAAGACAAAGGAAAAAAAAGAAAAGGAAAAAAACTAAATGGAAGGAGGGATCTAGCCTTTTCTTATAAAAATAGCCAGATTACTAGCAATCTGTAGTTTATAATGAGGGGGTTAAATGGATTTTAATGGATATTTTCAATAGGTGGTTCATGAAAGCTGGGCCTATCTTTTTGAGCATAAGAAAATAAGGCATTCTGCAGGTCGGAATTAGAAATCCAGTTCTCAGTAGCCTGAGGTCACATCTAGATCTACAATTACAACTGGTTACAGTCACATACCCTTATTCACACACGTTCCCAAGAAAATGTCAAAGACACTTGATAATTTTCCTGAGAGAATGATATAACCCCAATCATTATCTGTATTGATTCTGGTTTAAAAAAAACCCACACCAAACCAAAGTCATCATAAAACTTCCACACTCTGCAACAGTCTCTTTTCCTTTACCCCAACTTAACTAGCTCAATATGCCAAAACCACAACACATAAAAAAAGGAAGCAAAAGTGGGATGTTACCATAAGTTTTCTGAACTTGCAGCACTCTTTTAAAGAAAAACATATTTGACAAAATCAGCCAAGAACGTGTCATCTTATCTTCAGTAAGGGTGCCAAGAGTGATTGCAGATAAGAATCGCATATGGAACAACTCCATGTTGCTTTTCTTTTAATGTACTACCTACCATAAACCATGATTTGTCCCGAGGTGTTGTTGCTGATTTGCACAACATCTGAAGCCATTTATCACATTTTACAAACCACAGTAACTGGATACGTATACAGCACAGCCAAACCCTAACTATATAATGGCTTCATGCAATAAAGTGAAGCCTGTATCGATTTTTCAAACAAGAAATTGAATTCCTGGTGAGTCTTTCTGATATACAACACTATGGAGCACTACACACCAGAACAACTTGACACAAGGACAGTTTTTTCCCGAATGCCATCACTCCGCTAAACAAATAATTCCCTCAACACTGTCCAACTATTTACAAAGTGTGCACTACTATTACTGTTAAACTTCTCATCACTCCTGATCGCCCATCCCCTCCTACTTGTGACTGTATGACTGTAACTTTGTCGCTTGTATCCTTACAATTTATATTGACTGTTTCCTAGTATGATTTGATTGCTTATTGTACCCTATGACTATTATTAAGTGTTATGCCTTATGATTTTTGACAAATTTATATCTTCTTTTTTGTACGCCAAGAGCAATCGCACCAAGACAAATTCCTTGTGTGTCCAATCACACTTGGCCAATAAAGAATTCTATTAATCTATTAATTTATTCTATTAATCTATTAATATTAATAGGCTCCAATTCCCATCAATCCAACAGAGGTTACAGAAACTGCGGCTCCAAAACAGAAGAAAATTCTGTACTGTTGTTGCAGTCTATTAATTCATTCAAAATATGTTTATTCTGATTGTCTAAATACAATGCTCACAGTAAAGATTTTCTAGATCGGGGTCCCCAATCCTGGTCTGTGGACTGGCACCTGGCTGCGGCATGCCAGAAACTGGTCCATGCAAACAAGTTGAAGCCCCATCTACGGGATGCAGGCAGCACATGAAACCACACCCCCTCTAGTCGTCGGAAAAAACTTTTTCCACGGAACTGGTCCTTGGTGCCCAAAAGGTTGGGGGCCGCTGTTCTAGGTGACTTGAAAAACATCCTTATTTAGGCTGTCTTTGAATAACAAAATTAATGTAAAGTAAAAAGTAATCACGAGTTATGTTTAATACTATTTTGTTTTGAGTTTTAATTTAATCTATTTTAATCTGCTTGCAATTTGGCAGTTCGAATCTCACCAGGCTCAAAGTTGACTCAGCCGTCCATCCTTCGAGGTGGCTAAAATGAGGACCCAGATTGTTGGGAGCAATATGCCGACTCTGTAAACTGCTTAGAGAGGGCTATAAAGCTCTGTGAAGTGGTATATAAGTCTTAGCACTGTTGCTATTTTTCTATAAGTTCTCAACCTATAACCATCTGTTTCATTAGAGTTTGAAATTATAACAGTTGTGAAAAAAGTGACTTGCAAGCAGCCCTTACGTTTATGGCTGCTGCAACATCCAAATGGCCATGTGATCAAAATTTGGGCTCTTGGCAACCAGCATGTGTTTATGAAGGCTATAGTGCTCCGAGGTCATGGGATTGCCATTTGCAATCTTCCCATCCAGCTTTGAACAAGTAGAGTCATTGGAGGAAGCCGAATTCACAAAACGACTGCATGATTCACTTAACAACTGTGTCAAAAAAAGGCTATTAAATCGGGCATGACTGCCTTGCTTAGCAATGAACATTCCAGTCGCAATTGTGGATGTAAGTTAAGGATTACCTGTATGTTGATATTTTTTAACTGTTATTGATTCTTTGAAGGAATATAACACAAAACAAATTTTACATCATTAGTATATGCTTTTCATATACTTACCAATAAGAGGATAAGGGGCATCTTCTTTCCCAGAATTAACCCACAGCTGATAATCCTTCTCAGAACCCTTTAAAAATACAATCCTACATCTGTTAGAATGAATAGAAAGCTGATTTATTTAACTTTATAAATTAAAACATGTGTCCTTAACACAGCTGTTCTAGACTACAGCAGAGGTCACTGACTTTTAACAGAAATCAAATAGCAGAACACTTAAATATTTACACTATTGGCACATCTGTTGCAATATGTGCCCAGATAGAGCTTTTGACAGGCTCCCTACACATTTGGGTAAAGACACTAAAGACTGTATTTTGACCAGGCGTAACAATTGTATGCAATCTAAGTGCTGTGGAGAGGGCTTGACTGCAGCTGCTGTTTCCACATATGGAACTCTCCAGACTGTGGTGACATGGCATGACTGTGAACTGAAAAGGAAGGAAATGAAAGGAGAAAGGAGCGAAAAACATAGTACTTCTTCCATCTTGAAATCTGTTTCCATTCCAATTGATTTCATGCTTCCAGCTCTCCTTTGCAAAGATTTCCAACAAGCTGGAACATGTCAGAAAGCTCTTTTCTAAAAACAGTATGCTCACAAAGCCAAAACTGAACAACAACTGATCAACAAAGAGAGTGAATATGGGGCTGCAGTGCAGATTCACTAAGCCACCAGAGAGCAGGAATTACGCTAAAATCCAAACAAACAAACAAACTCCTAGAATATACCCTGTGCTAAAACCCAGAAAAGCTTAAATTATTTTCACTACTGGTGTTTCTTTACTATTCTATTCCAAACTGATTCCAAGTTAAACTCCTGATCAACTGGATTACCCTTCTGGTTTTTGATCAGAATATGAGTGATTGTAAACAGAAAATTAAACAATCTCCTTTTGAATGTGTCCCATTTTCCTCCTGGGCAAAAACAGAAGTGGAAGATAAGGAGGGGGACACTTCTGCTTCATCTTTCCAGGAAACAGCTGATGAGAATATGGATCGGAGTATTTGGTGCTCACCATGGGAAAGTTTTCAGCCAGTCTCACATTTGAAGCAATGCACCAACAGACTGTCAATGGGAGGCCTGGCCTAATTGGATCGCAAAACTCTGTTTCATCCCTGTCCACCACCATCCCCGTTCCCCCCTCCCTTCTCATCCAAGAAGCTTCTTCAGTTCAATTTTTCAGCTTCTTGGATGAGAAATATTTAAATATTTTTTATTAAAATAATAAATAAAATTTATTATTAAAATAATAAAATATTTTCAAATAAAAAAACAAATGAACAAGAAAATCCAGTTGCCTTTTAGAAAAAGCACCTCTAGGACAACTGTGACCAGGATGATTAAGAATCTCCAAAGATATCTGGAGTCTTTTTTTTTCTCATATAAGAAAAATCCACTGTTTCTTAGCATGCCATAGCATTCCAGGATCTTAAGTGATACAAGCTACACTGTTTCGGCATTTTTGGCACTGGGTAGTTGATATGGATTCCAGCTTGTTTAAATTGTTTTTTCCTGAATGCCATCAATCTGCTAAACAACTAATTCCCACAACACTGTCAACTTATTTACTAAGACTGTATTACTATTTATTCCTCTACTACTAGACTATAATAACACTTCCTACTGCCCTATCTCTTCCCACTTATGATTATGACCTTGTTGCTTGTATCTTTACAATTTGTATTGTTTTATTTGTTTCCTAGTATGATTTGATTGCTTATTAGTAACCTATGACTATCACTAAATGTTGTATCTTATGGTTCTTGATGAATGTATTTTATTTTTTCTTATGAGAGCATATGCACCAAAGACAAATTCCTTGTGTGTCCAATCACACTTGGTCAATAAAGTATTCTGTTCTGTTCTGTTCTGTTCTGTTCTGTTCTGTTCTGTTCTGTTCTATTCTATTCTATTCTATTCTATTCATAAAAATGTCCTTTGAAAAATTGCTTGTTTGAAATGGGAAATTCCTAGTAATTTGGGGTCGGGTGTTCCTAAAATAGAAGCATTATTG
The DNA here is from genome assembly GCA_015471245.1 of Laticauda colubrina. Classification (NCBI taxonomy): domain Eukaryota; kingdom Metazoa; phylum Chordata; class Lepidosauria; order Squamata; family Elapidae; genus Laticauda; species Laticauda colubrina. The sequence goes on from BLBF01000006.1 coordinate 20,915,011, forward strand.
AACTTCATGCAGCTATCTGAAAGTGTTGTGTTGTATACTGTTGAAAATGGGGGGGTGAGAGAATATCAAAAGAGGAGACGCGACACTCATGGTACTGCAATCAAAGCCTTCAATTGCAATGCTGTCATCTCACATGTCTTTTTTAGCCTTCCCATGGATGCAACTGGCTAGCAATCAGTTGGGGATCAAATAGCCCATATCTTCAACAGGTAGAAGACAGCCCAACTCTGAACTTTCCACTATTTTGGAGGGGCTACAGTAGAACCTCTGGTCACAAATGCTTCTGACCCCAACCAAATCAGGTTCCAACCAAAAAATTCACAAAAATTTTGAATCTGGTCATGAACACATACTTGAGTGGCGATCAAATATGACCCCGACCCAGAAATTCCTGAAGACGAAGAAGGTTATGGAATGAATTATGGTTGTGACCAGAGGCTCTACTATATTTTAAAAGTACAAGTTGGACTGGTTGATGCCTGCTGGTTAATCCACTTTTTCAAGATTTCAGAAACACAAATTAGGTGTCTAGGAACCTGAGCTATACTTTCAAATTTGTCTGTGGTTATGCGGGGAACTTCCTGACTTAAGAGAGTTTGAGAAATGTTAATAAGCAGCCTCCAGCCAGTCAAATACTGTATTTTTCGTTCCATAAGATGCACTTTTTGTTCCCCAAAAGTGGGTGGAAATGTCTGTGCATCTTATGGAGCCACAAAATATGGGCCACAGCGGTGGGGTCATTTTATAGTGCTGAACTCCGCCTCTTCTGTCTTTGTCATTGCCCGTATTCCTCCTCTAAACCTAAGTGTGTCTTATGGTCAGGTGTATACTGCAAAAAATATGGTACTTCCCAAAGTGTAATAGACAAGAAATAGTTTTGGATCAAATAAAGGAAAACATGGAGATGCTAATTGAAGGAATTGACCTTCTACTATATTATCTATTAATACTTTTAAGGAAAGATGGTTTATATTTTCCACTTAACAGAAGAGGGGAAATTTTGAATTCAAACAATATATTTCCTCCTCTGAATGAAGTACTTTCTTTATCCCTGTCATTATTTTTCAAGATGGCCAAAACTGTATAATGCAAAATGATGTTTTTCAGGCATCAGGATTACTTTATAACACTGCAAACAGTGTCATTATTTGCCCACATAAATAAACAAACAAATAAAAAACAAGCAATCTCACATTAATTCCAAGTTGCTGGAGAGCCAAAAGGATCACATCATTTGCTGTGTCCAGGTTAGTAATGGTTAAGGTTTTTGACTGTGAAGAAGAAAGAGAAACATTAGAACCTGTATTATTGCTCAAAAGAAAAGCAGCTGAAAATAGTAGTCAGAATTTGGGTATGACAACTATATGTAAGCTCAGAAGATGAAAACCAAAACCAAAACCAGATGCTCTAACTCAGGGATGTCAAACTCAAGGTCTGGGGGCCGGATCAGCCTACGGGGTGTTTAGATCTGGCCTGCAGGACCAATCTGAAAACAATGAAGGACCAGCCCACAGTGCCTCTGCCAGCCAAAACAGAGCATGCACACACATCCCCGAGCTCCTTTTTTGCTGGCAGAGGGTTCCAGAAGGCTGTCACAGCCAAAAACGGAGCTGGGGAGCCAGTTTTTTGCTGGCATAGCGCTCGGGCCCACTACAGGTGCCCCTGACACGAGTGACAACAAGCTTGCCATGCCCACTCAAGCCCCCTGAGGTCAAACACAACCCTGATGTGGTCCTCAATGAAATTGAGTTTAACACCTCTGCTCTAACTGCATGTAAACTAGAACTAGATCTTAGCAAAGGGTTTTTAAAAAAATATTCTTATTTTGAGATTTTAAATAATAAAGGATTTATTTTACACATTGCCTGTAGTTGCACTTCATGCTATATTGAATTTCAGCCCAAAGTACATAAGCAACAGTGGGTTTAAGGCTGGTAGACTCTCTTTAAAGAAAAAAATAAGGAACATTAAAGTTTTTCTTTTTACCTTTCCTTAAGTAAATGTTTTTGTACTGTCTACTATGACACAATGAGGTAAACACCAGGTTTTTTTAAAAAAAATTAATATTATTCCAGGCTTTAGCCACAATATTAAGCCTCATTCCTAGTTTGTATGACACAAGAAGCTCTAGTTAATTAAAACGTGACTCCGAACTCCTCTAAGTTGGTGGGGGTGTCTTCTTTCTAGATTTATTAAATATAATCTTGTGATCACAGCCGATAGGAGTCTGGAATACCCCTTCAAATACCCTGATCCATAATTTCAATCCCTCTCAGAAAGAATCTCCAATGAGTGCAAAAATCTTAACCAAGTGCTCTTAAGAGGGTTATTTAAGGCAGAAACATTATTTTTAGGGAGAAAGATCTCTTCTTTTAAATCAACATACATATTAAAACGTTTCACAATTAAGTTGAAAACCATCCCACAAAACTCCCAATTCCAAAATCTATGCAAATTTCCTTTTCACCAGCTGCTCAAAATAGCCTTGCGCCACAGAGATACAGAAAATTATACAGTACAGTGCCACGCAGGTAAACTGAAGCAGTATGAACTCAAGTTTATTTTTGCTCCAGGATGCACCTGAATAATTATGACATGAACAAAACAAAGCTAACATTTCTGCAAAGTAGTAATATCTGGCACCCGGGAGTAGGTCAGCAGATTTGCATACAGCTTGCCTTTGATGAGAATGTGATAAAAGTAATTTGGGTTGCTTATGTCACCTCCTTCCACACTTAATCCCAATTTGCAGATAAAATGAAGCTGATACCCTGGGATGTCCAGCTGTTCTAGATGGGGGGGAGGGAAAAAGCAATCCACAAACCAAACATATTTTTAAACGCCACCCTCCTCCCTAGTATTTCTGGTATTATTATATTGCATTTTTAAGAATGATCAGTCCTGTAGAAATATGCATCTGTTTTGCACTGTTCTGAACTGTTGTGTTTAACAGTGCATTGTCCCAGCAATGCTTTTTCAAGAGGCAACTAGACTTCCTGGTTTTTATGACAGCCCTCTTTCAATAGAGGGGGAGGGATATGACATCATCCATCTCCAATCTGCAACTTGTCCTTTCAACAGTTCCAAGAAGGCTCCACACCCATTTGCACTACTCAAGTGATCCTAATGACACAGGTGGCCTAAATAACTCTCTAAAAGAATGCAAAGGATCAGCTGTTTGTAAGGAGTATAAATCCTTCCACTCCCCACCATCCAATCCAGTCAGAGCTGAAGAAGCTTCTTGGAAGAGAAGTGAAATGTCTTCAAAGAAAAACCAGGAAGTCCAGTCTTTGGGACAACCATGACCTGGATGACTGAGAATCTCCATTGACATTAAAATAACAAAGCACTGCTGTTTAAACTTTACTAAAGTTTTGCACTGCCATGTAACTCTTATGTATTCATGATGGACAGATGGAATTCCCAAGCATTTAGCCAACCTTGGTTCTATGAGTCTCAAACACACATATCCCTTGATTAGGAAAGAATGCTAGCACTGACTATTAGCCACTGTACTACTAGTAAACCAAAAATCTGACAAACCAGGCAGAGTAGCGAAACAAAAAGAGAAGATTGTGAACTCTGTGTACAACTCAAAAAGGCATCATCTGTTTCTTTACTAAACATTTGCATTGGACACGCTCCTCATTCAAACTGGGAATCAGAAACACTTACTGTTCCGTCCGGAAAAATGCGAGGTAGACCGGGTTCCAACCACAAAGTCTTTATTTTATAACACAGTTGAAAAACGGAACATTGGCTCAAGCTGCAGCAGCCTTTTATAGGTTTTTCTCTGCCAGCTTGTAGCCAATGACAGGTATTTAATATTTGCTGCCTTTGAGCAGCTATGTGGATTGGTTCCTTTTGAACCAATCCTCATTCAAGTTCTTTAGCCAATCAGAACCCTGTATTTAGGAGTCTACTATTCTTTATACAGAACACCCCTCCCCTCTTGGCTTAGTCTACGTGGTGACGTAGTCGCGCAGGTAGGAGGGGCTTCTTTTGACTCAACTGGACTTGCGCGGTTCATTCCTGTTGAAGACTTCGACCAGTTCGGATGGGGTTGCTGTCTCTCTTGTTCTTTCCCATGGAACTGCCTGGAAGGGTTAGTCAGCCATTTTACTGCCGCCTAGATTTCTTAGGCCGGTGGTGTTGCCGCTCCCTCCTGGTTTCTCCGGGCAGGTCGAGCTGGCCTGGCTGGCCCCTTCGTCTGGACTTTCCCGATTATCTTCTAACTGTAAGTCTCTTTTATGCTCTTTTTGATTGCTATTGTATTCTGTATTTAATTTTAACGGTTCTTTATTATTTTCTCGTATTTCCCCCCTCCCCTTTGGTTTGGTTTTCGTCGTTTTTTAATATTTGTGGTTTTGTGTTTATACTTCTTTCGATGTTTCAGGAACGAAGCTGGTCTATGTGCCGCTTCCATTCCCTGCTGTCGTCTATGGTTAGTCGGTAGGACCGGGGGCCTGTAATTTGCGTGATTGTTCCTGGTAGCCATAATGGGTCCCCGGTAAAATTTTTTGCATAGACTAGGTTGCCTATTTCAAATGTCCTGAAACGGGTGGAGGAGTCGGGGGGGGGGGGTTCTGGTGTATAGTTTGGGTGCAATCTGTCTAGTTGCGACCTTAGTTTTCTCCCCATTAGTAGTTCCGCCGGACTTTTGTTTGTTATGGTACTGGGTGTGATATGCTGGAGGTTGAGCAGGCGATTTATTTTATCTTGGACATCCCCAATGTCCATTCTTTCTAACCCTTCTTTTGTAAATCTAACCTTTCTCTCTGCCCTGCCATTCACAGCCGGATGGGCCAGTGCGGTTAGGGCATGTCTGATACCTAGGGAGGCTAGGTATTGTTCGAATTGAATGCTTGTTAACTGTGGCCCGTTGTCAGACACTAGGACGTTCGGCAGGCCATGGGTCGCAAAGAGTTTGTCCAGTTGTTTAATAAGGGTTTCAGTTGTCGTTGATGGCATAATTTTAACCTCTAGCCAATTTGAGTATGTATCTACGACAATGAGGAAAGTATGTCCCTTAGTCGGACCCGCAAAGTTGATGTGGATTCGTGACCAGGGGCCTCGTGGGGTTTCCCAGTCCCTTATGGGTGCTTGTGGCGGGGAAGGCCTATTTCTTTGGCATTTGTTACACGAATTTACCCAGTATTCGATGTCCCTATCTATACCCGGCCACCAGACATAGCTTCTAGCAAGGCATTTCATTTTAACAATTCCAGGGTGGCCTTCGTGAAGCATATTGAGTACCCTCGTTTGTAATTTGGAGGGGATAACAACCCGATCACCCCATAACAAACAACCCTTTTGAATTGAAAGTTCAGTTTGTCTGGTCCGGAAAGGCTTAAAGTTCTCAGCTTTTTGGTTTTCCGGCCAGCCTTTACCTACCCAGTTCAGTACACAGGCAGTCAATGGGTCCTTTGCGGTGGCTCTGGCGACATCATTTGCAGATATGGGCAGATTTGGGCATGTCTCTATCTGCAAGGTGGTCATCGTTGGTGCCGGGTCTTCCTCTATAATTGGTAGCGGAGTTCTGCTCAAAGCGTCTGCATGGGAGATTTGTTTCCCAGGGCGATGTGTTAGAGTATACGAGGAGGCTGCTAGGAATTCTGACCATCTAGTCATTTGCGGGGATAAAATGTTCGGTGTTGGTTTGTTTCCCGGTTTATGGTCCGTTACTATTACAAATGTTCTTCCATATAGATATTCGTGGAAGCGTTTTACTCCGGCGACAATTGCCAGGGCTTCCCTGTCCAATTGACTATAATTTCGCTCGGCTTTAGACAGAGTCTTTGAATAGTATACGACGGGTGCCTCTCTTCCGTCTGGCAATTGGTGACTCAGGATGGCACCAACTCCAAATGGTGAGGCGTCGCAGTTTACTGTCAATGGCAGTGTGTTGCTAAACTGGATGAGAACGGTGTTTGATGTTAATAAGTTTTTTATTCTTTGGAAAGCTTTCTTTTCTCTATACCCCCAAGTCCAAATTGTTTTCTTGTCCAGTAATCGGTGTAATGGTTCCGCTATTGTTGCTTTGTGGGGTAGGAACACGTTATAAAAATTTATTAGTCCCAAAAATGCCTGCAGTTCAGTTTTATTCCTTGGTTCTGGTGCGTCTTTAATAGCTCTGACTTTTTTTTCGGTAGGGTGTATGCCCTCTCCATCTATCAAATATCCCAAAAATTCGACGCGATCAGTCATTAGACAGCATTTTTCTTTCTTTACTTTAAGGCCAGATTCTCTGAATTTATTTAGGACATCTTTAAGTCTTTTCTTAAGCTGGGTTGCATCTTTGGCCGAAATTAGTACGTCGTTGAAGTATGGTACGACCCCTTTTATACCATTTAACAGGCGTTCCATGAGACTCTGGAAAACGCCTGGGGTTACGCTTACTCCAAATTGGAGTCTGTTGCATTTGAATGCCCCTTTGTGAGTCACTATTGTTTGTGCTTCAGCCGTTAAGGGGTCTACTGGGAGCTGTTTGTAAGCTTGTGCTAGGTTTAGTTTAGCGAAAACTTTTCCTCCCTCAAGAAAGTGTAATAGGTGTTGCACGACTGGCACCGGGTATGCGCTTTGTTGCAGCGCGTGGTTCAGGGTAGCCTTGTAGTCGCCACAGATTCGAACCAACCCATCTGGTTTAATCGGCATTACAATTGGTGTTTCCCATTTGACATGGTCGACCGGTTCTAAAACCCCTTGATCTATTAATTTATTTAGTTGTTCCTCTATTATTGCTTTTAGAGCAAAAGGAACTCGTCTGGCCTTTAGTCTTTTAGGGGCTACCTGAGGGTCTAGACTAAAAGAAATTGGGGTCCCCCGATACCTGCCTAGGGAGCCATCGAAAACGTCCTCGAATTCTTGGATCAGGTCTTCTTCCCAGTCGGTTGCGACCACCCGGTCCACTCTGGTCATCCCGATGCCCAATGGTGCGAACCATTCGATGCCCAGGAGGCTTGGTCGATCTCGGTCGACTATCGTTAATGGTAGTACTGCGACATGTTGTCTGTAGGCGACTCGGAAATGTCCTAGGCCTACTACAGGAATTCGGTTTCCTTGATAGTCCTTGAGGGTTAGTTTTTGTCTCTGGAGTTCCTTGATCTTGATGTCTGGGACCAGTTTTTTGATGGTGTCCCATGACACCATTGATAGGAAAGATCCAGAGTCAACCTCCATTTCGCAGGGGTTGTCATCAAGTTTTACAATTATTTTTACTTTCTTCCCGCTTTCCGTCTGAGCGCTTCCGACAGTGAAAGTCTGGTATGCTTTCTCTCGGTTAGTGGCTTGCTTGTTTCGCTGCCACTTTCTCTTGGATAGTTTTGGCTCAGTCTTTGTTGGGGAGTTGCTGCGTCTTTTTGGGCTGTAATTCTTTTTGTTCCTGCAGACTCTCTCGATATGCCCCCTTTTCTTGCATGCTCTGCAAATGGCATCGAGGAATCTGCAATAGGCTCGAGGATGGTTTCCCCTGCAGCCAGCGCATTCCCGCCGATTTCTGTTTTCGCGCCCTTTCTTGTTGGCGTATAGGCGGTGGATTTCATCGTCTTCCTTCCCGGATTCTGACGTCTCGTCGAATTCTTCGTAATGAGTGGTGGTGGGAGATTGTTTTTTTCCTCTGGCCGGGCTTGTTTCATCGTTGTTCGCGTTCATTTGTTTCATTTTATCCGCCAATTTTTTCGCAGCTTCAGTGGCCGAGGCTTCTGCGATAGCTTCGGCTACTGATATGTTGGGTTTATTCAGTAGCTTGCTCTGTATATTAGAGTCTCTTAACCCCAATATTACTCGATCCCGCATCGCTTCATCTAAATTCAGAAACTCGCACGCTCCCCCTATTTGTCGGAGGGCTGCCACAAAATCAGCGATGGTTTCGCCTTCTTTCTGGTCTCTCCGATAAAACTCGTGCCGCTTTATTAAATTTGACACCACCGGTGCATAGTGGGCCTTTAATGTTCTTTGGAGCTCTGTCCAAGTCAATTGTTTTAAATCTCAGGGCTTCGCCAAAGCCTTGGCCATTTTGAAGATTGCGGGCCCACAGTGTGTCAAGAAAACAGCTCTCTTGCGCTGGTCTGAGATTTCCTCCATCTCATTGCTCTCCAGGTACATCTGGAAACGGTCTACGTAGGATTCCCAATCCTCTTCATTGGGATTGAAGGGTGCGGGCGGCGCGTTCTTTCCAGCCATTTTTCTTCGTCTGGTTTTATCTGTCACTGCGTGCTCAGTCTCGCGTTTAGGACGATCCCATCCTCGTCGCCAGTGTTCCGTCCGGAAAAACGCGAGGTAGACCGGGTTCCAACAACAAAGTCTTTATTTTATAACACAGTTGAAAAACGGAACATTGGCTCAAGCTGAGGCAGCCTTTTATAGGTTTTTCTCTGCCGGCTTGTAGCCAATGACAGGTATTTAATATTTGCCGCCTTTGAGCAGCTATGTGGATTGGTTCCTTTTGAACCAATCCTCACTCAAGTTCTTTAGCCAATCAGTAACCTGTATTTAGGAGTCTACTATTCTTTATACAGAACACTTACATATACACAATTTCCAATATCCTTTGCAAGAATCTTCAACGGAATACTCTTGGGATAGTCTTTTGCTTTCTCTTCTTTGATTCGACTGTAGAAGCAAGCAAAAATCAAAATTAGCCTTTAAAAAACAAAACAGAAAGAGAAAAAAAAAACATAAAACAAAAACATAAAACAAAAAACAAAACATAAAATAGAAGTGATAATGCATTCAATAATAGCTTTAAACATTAAGGGACAATTTTATCTTTAGCAAAGCTAGCCAAGAAGCTTGTAGGATATTTCCTTAAAAATATTATTTCCTTTAAATAGATAATTTTTTCATGCTATGTAACAAAACAGTATTCAGTAAGGATTCAGTCTAATTCAGTCACCTTATTCATCTCTCTGTCTTTCTCACTTGGCTTTATGATTGCATTTCTGAAGCCCATAAAATAATCTCATTTAGACTAAACTTAAGGACCGCAATGTATTCACAGACACATTTCTCAGACATTTTTCCTCAACTGATTTTTTATATTTTTTAAAAATATAGAAGCTGACATAGTACAAAGCAAAGCACTATCCTCAAGCATCAACTTCATTTCAAAGAATGAGCATTTCTAAGAATAAAGTCTCTCAATTTTCTTTCAAAATAAGAAAAATGAAAGAAAGTCTAAACTGTTTTAGTTTTATTTTTTAAAAGAAATATGCTTACTTGCCTGGAAAAAGAAAGTCAGCTATGGTAGTACAGAGTAGAGTTGATGACAAGAAGCATTATGTTATTTCACTTCTATATAACTACGGTATATTCCACCTAAATTTTGAAAACTGTTCAGCAACTTCCTATATTCTCAAAATTTCAAATATGCCCACTAACTAAAAAAAAAAAAAAGCTGTATATCTCTGGACTACATTCACTAAGATGGAAACTGTCTCAAGTTTGATCTAAATTAGATAGAAAAGATTTTGCAACAACAGTTTTGAATTCAAACAGGTTAGCTCTGATCTTGCTGGAAGTGTTCCGGACTAGAACGTTAGACAGTGTCAGAATATTTTCAGTAAGTTAAAAGCTGCTGTTTCAAATTAAAATCAGGATACTTTTTGCTTGAACCTTTTCAAATACAAATTTTTGCACCTGAATAACTTAGCAATGACTTCCTAATATGAATACAGAAAAAGCCAAGTACCTTTGAAGGGAAGTGAACCACTTATCTTTTTGCTCCATGGAACTGAAATAATTAAGAACACATTTTTGAACTTTAGCAAATCAATTCCAAATGGAATCTCTTTACAGTATAAGCCAACTTAGATAACAGTTCAGAATAGGTGAATAGAGTAGCAAATAAACTACCAAAGTAAAATATGCAAATCTGCTAAGCAGGGAGCCAACAGGCCAATTCTCTTTGAAAATGAAAAGGGAAAAAAAATAACAGTAAACCCAGACTGCTATTTTATTTATATAAAAAGTCCTTCTTCAGGTTTCCATCCAGAACAGAAACATGTTTTGGTACTGAAATGCCACTACAGCTCATAAAAAGTGCTTTGTGAGTGGAACATACACTGTAGAAGAACTTTAATCACATTGCCTAGTTTAATTTTAAAATCTGTATTTATTTTTTAATTGATTCCCAGACCCCAACATATATAGTGGATATTTTGGAGAATATAATTAACTTATATGGTTAATTGCTATATTCTGCATTGGTTATGCCATATTTAGAATTTCTTTTTGACAGAGACTCCAACATTTAAAGTTGGGTTATTTCAAAGTCAACATGAGACTCAAGCAACAATATCCATTAAAATATATTTCTTCATTGATACGGGATATCAAATAACAATCACATCATTGTAAATCATTATGTATTTTCCCAAACTATGAAATAAACTGAAGTAAATCAAACTGTGAAACCTCTTAGTGTAAATGGATTGTAGATTTTGGGAGGAAAGGGATACTGTAGATGTATAGTCACACAGAATGTGTTTTTAGGGATTTTTCTTTTTTCATTTGTATCCAATTCTTGGAAATTGCCTGAACAAGTCCTTGAAGTTTTTTTGGCAAGATTTTTCAGATGTGGTTTGCTGTTGCCTCATTCCTAGGGCTGAAAAAGATTGATTGACCCAAGATCACTGGGTACTGATACAGTCATATGTAAAGCTGTTTGCTTGACTACCAATTTATTTCCATGACTTAGTTGTTAAAATCCTAAACGTTATGAAATCAGAATACCTCCAAAAAGCATCTCCTTTCAATCCATAAATTGCCCTAGAATTTCACTCATACTTTTGATGTTCTACTGTGTTTTCAGGCCTTTGAAAAGCTTCTATGACAAGCTCTAATTTTCATGGGTCTCTTCTGCTGCACATGTTGTCTCTCTAATTATCTTCTCCCAACCATCTATCTCAAATAGTCTGGGAAGATAAAGAAGCTTTTACAAATCTGGGAATATGGCAAAATAAAATACCTTGATTTGAATTAGCATAACTGCATTCTGATAAACATTAAGCCACGACTGGATGCCAACTCAGATCTCATTCTAAATTTTAATTTGTAAGATGAGGAGTATGGATCCACTTTTCTTTAAACTCATTAATTGAATATTAATATGGCTTCAGAATATAGTTTTGACACCTAAGATGACTCTTAAGCAGTGACTCAGTTGGATATAGGCAAAAGGTAAAGGTTTCTCTGTCAATCATATCTGACTCTAGGGCATGGTGCTCATCTCTGTTTCTTGGCCAAGGGAGCCAGTGTTGTACGAAGACAATTTCTATGGTCATGTGGCCAGCATGGCTATACACTGAGAGTGCACAGAATGCTGTTACCTTCCCACCTAGGTGGTACCTATTAATCTACATGCATTTGTACGCTTTTGAACTGCTATGTGGGCAGAAGCTGGGGTAAGGAATGGAAGCTCTACTCATTTCTACTCATTGTGTATTAACTTGGGTCTTGAACCTGAGCTGTCAGCTCTCCAGCTGACAAGTTCAGTGTCTTTAATCACTCCTGGATATATATGCAACAATACAGAAATCAATTAAAAGAATCTCTTGTACCTGAAACTAGCGACACAGTTGGTTGTGGGCCATCCCAAAACAAAAGATTGGTCAGCATTAGTGCTGCTCTCACAGACCTCTTCCAAGCAAGAAGCAGTCCACATTTCAGACAGGTGGGCCTGGCTCTTCAGTTTGAAATGTAACTGGGATCTGCAATTAAAAAAAAGGACACATTTTTTTAAATATAGAAAAATATAAAGAAAGAAACAAAAACATAAAGGGTATATGTTCTCTCTCCCCCTCCCTTCCCCCCCCCATACACACACACACACACATACACGCAGAGTGCTACAAGGCATTTCAGTTGCTATATTTCAATATCATCCAAAACTAGTCTACATTAATAAGTAATTCAGTTAAGTTGCTAACACTACCAATACAGCAGGAAATTAGGGCCCATTCATTTTATCTTCTCAGTGCCAAAGAATATGTCCAGAATCCATATGTGGGATCTCAAACTATTCTGAAAATATACAAACAGGACAAACATACTTCCCACTCTGATGGAGAGCCATTGTACATAAAATGAAAATATAACTCTGACATTTTAATTTTTATATACTGTTTTATATTTTGATGTTTTATTGTACACCGCCCAGAATCCTTCAAGAGAATTGGGTGGTTCAGAAATGTGTAATATACAGAAAATAAATAAAAAACCGTTTATTGTTGATTTTTAGATTTTTGTTCACATGTTCCAATTTTACAGTTACTATATTAATACAACTCTTATTTACATACCACATATAATGTATTTATAACAAGAGGGTACTCATGTTATTTGCAATAAATTGTTTTAATAAATATTCAAGAATCTTTCCTCTTGGGCAAGTGAGCATAAATGGAAAACTACAAGTAATAAGCCTTTCTGTGTTGTTTGCCTGCCTTTGACACTTAGACTGAAAGCTCACATACCTGCAAGCATGGACCCTAGACATTGTTGTGTTTGCCTAGATTACAATTAGAGGTCATGCTTTATATGTTGGCTATTGAACAAATGACAAATGGCGGCAGGAATGCTTCTGAAATTTCTAGATCCATCCTGCCCTTAACTGGCCACTGGTCTTTTAGGAAAGACTGACTTTTTTTTAACCTTAGTATTTTTCATTATGTTTATTATAACTTCCTATTTTGAATTCCAGTTAAATCCTTATTTTGGAGTTTTTTTAAATTAATATTAGCAGGCCATATAGAGACAGATGCAATCTGAAATGAAAATCAAATTATTCATCCTGAGAGTGATGAGCATTTTCAACATTCTCTTAAGCTACAGCACAGACCTACCATCTATCACATGCAGTTCTTTAGGTCTGAAATGTAGGTGCATTTAACTTTAAGGATTTCAGAGGACTGGCTTATATTGATAATGCTTTATTTTTCTTAAAACATCTAATTGTAAGTAGGTGTTTTTTCTTTTTATTTTCTTTTGGTCGGGGGAAATTAGCAGTAACCCAAATGTTCACAGATGCAAAGACAGCTCTGGACAAAATTCACTGGCAGCTGCTGCCTGCATGATGTCCACATAAATAAAAGAAGATTCAAGTTCTTTTCTTCTATTACACAATTCCCCTAAGGTCCATTTTGGCATTCCAAATCAATTGTTTTTGGATTAGAAATTCCCTGGGGAGGGGAAAATGAACTCGGTGGTGGGATTCAAATTGTTTTACTACCAGTTTGGTGGGCATGGTTTGCTGAGTGTGCTTTGCCTAACATGTGCAGTTTTCCCCACACCAGCTGAGGCCTGCAGCACCAATAGCTGAGAGGATAAAGAAGAGAAAAGAGTAGGAGTGGGTGGACCAATCCTGCGCTTTTCTCTTCTTTCTCCTCTCAGCTGTTTTTTTTTTCTCCTCTCAGCTGATCGTTGAGAGGCTTTTTTTTACTACCAGTTCGCCCCAACCAGTAGCATACCACCACTGGGTGAACTGATGCAAAATCCTATGCTGATACTCCAATATGGCTTTTAGAGATCTTTATTCTGTACCTCACTAGTGCTTATTTAGTGCACCTCGCTAATTTGACCTTATAGAAATTACTTAGGTGAGTGTAGATATAGGCAGTGTAGATATGTGACAAATAAACAAACCAATGAATAAATGTCCTTTTTATAAAATTTCATGAATCAGCACACTACAAGTAGTCCTCAACTTACAACCACAATTGAACCCAAAATTTTGTGAAGTGAGACATTTGTTAAGTGAATTTTGCCTCATTTTATGACCTTTCTTGCCACAGTTGCTAAGTGAATATGCAGTTGAAAAGTTAATAGAAACAGAATTCTTTATGGACCAAATGTGATTGGACACCCAAGGATTTTGTCTCCTGTGCCATAACCCAGTTAAGTGAATCTGGCTTCCCCACTGACTTTGCTTGTCAGAAGGTCTCAAAAGGTGATCACATGGCTTTGGGACATAGCAACAGTCATAAATATGAACCAGTTGCCAAGCATCTGAATTTTGATCATATGATCATGGGGATGATATAGAGGTCATAATTGTGAAAAACTGTCATTAGGTCCCATTTTTCAGTGCCGTAATAACTTTGAATGGTCACTAAACAAACTGTTGAAAGTCCAGGTCTACCTGTACTCACTCTGTTAGGACAATAAATGATGTTCAAGTCCAAATAAACACTGATAAAGCACATTCTACAATAATGGGACAGAGAAATATAATTTACTTGCAATCTCTCAAGGATTTAATACCTTTTTAAAGGAAAATAAAGGGTGAACATTCAAATTAAGCTCATACACTCAAATAAGCAGGAGTTTCATGAGATAGGTAGAAAAGATATGTGAACAGCCTCCATTTTGCCTCATAGAGCTGTCTTGACTTCCAATCATTAGAGTACCTATCTTTGTGAGGGAGAAAAGCCCCCTTTCCATTGTCTACAGTGTGGAGACAGGCTATTTTTTTTCCTTCCAAGGTTCCCACAGTGATCAATTCATGTAACATGGAAGCTCTAATGTAGAACCCTGAAATGGCCTCTTGCTTCATGAAGCTGTATTAAATGAGTGTTGTTAAAACCTTGATTAAAACACACAATTTAAGGCTTCACAATGTTATGAGGGCCAAGGTTAGCAAGGTTGGAGGGAAAGACTGGAGGAGACCATTATGTAAGCATGGAGTTCTTCTGCATTCCAGTGTGGTAAATTAGCAGCCAAAAATCCATTTTCACAAAAGATAAAGAAAAAGACAGGATTTTAACTCTGAGCACGACACATTCACATATCCATGGATTTCTATCTGTAGATATTGTTCTCCTGTGTGAGTATGACTACTGCAATAACAATTAGCCAGTTACTGAATGTGGGGTCAAATAGCTGGAGAATTATGAAAAAAAGCTTCACGCTTCCATGTAGCCTGATGGTTATGAATCGGTATCATTGTGTATCCTTCCACTTTCACAAAGCCAAGGGAGGCTCATTTGCCTTTAAGGATAATAAGGGAAAAAAACAAAAGCAGAACAACTGATTGTCTATCACAGGGGTGTCAAACTGGTGGCTCGTGAGCCAGATGTGTCATGCGCGGGCTCTGCAAAGGCAAAATGCATCATGATACATCACATGACGGGATCGAGTTTGGTCTATTCCCACTTGGAGGCTGTAAGGAAGATTTCTGTGTTGAAAAGCACAGGAAAGCCTGAGTACAGAGTTATGGCCTTCATTTCTTCCAAACTGGTCATGGTGGAATGAGTCTGCTTCCTTTTCTGGCATTCTAATTTATTTCATTTTCAACAAAACTTTGCATTCTGGATAGGCTTCTGCACAATGTCTTACCTAGTAAATCAAATATAGATAGTCCTTAAGTTACAATCATTCATTTAGCGACTATTCAAAGTTACAACTGCACACACAAAAGAAGTGCCATACCTCCATTTGTCACACATTCATCGCAGCCTCCCATGACACATAATCAAAATTTGTGCAACTGACAACTGGCATGACAATTGCAGCTTTCCAGAGTCATGTGATCATCACCTGTGACCTTCCCAGCCAAGCTTCTGACAAAGCAAAGTTAATGGCGAAAGGCAGATTCCCTTAACAATTGCCGTGATTCACTCAACAACTGTGACAAAAAAAAGTTGTGAAATCAGGTGCAACTCACTTAACAACTGCCTGGCTTAACAACAGAAATTCTGGTCCAGTTGTCATAAGTTGAGAACTACCTATACAGCTCAGAATTGGAAGAACTGATATGAAAGGAGATTAAGCTAAAAAAAAATCAAATTATAATACTCATGTAAAATGTTCCAAGAGGGAAAGAAGGCAAGAGAACAATGTTTATTAGCATGCAAATCAGAGAAAATACCAGTTCTTAAAATAAGAACTGAGAAAACAAAAATGTCTGCCTGGAAAGATCATCCAGTCCTGTTAACATAACAATCTATTTTTCTTCACAAAGCTATTTATTAATACTTTGTTAGCAAAGCGTGTGAAGGACAGGGCTCTTATGCTCAGTGCTTTATTGTATAAATCCAGTTATTGCTTTAGGATATAATTACATGTCAATAGACATCAGTGGCTGATTTTTTTTTTGCCCAGGGAAAAGCAGTTTCAGGAATAGCACTGGAACAAAAAAAACCCAAAGCCTTCTGTTCAAATGAAATTAGAGTTTGCTTATGGAAAATAAAACTGGAACAGGCGATGTAAGCAGATATATAAATCAATTCTTATTTAGTTTAAAAAAAACAAAACCCTGATCCTTACACTGATTGTATCTCAGAAACAGGTTTCTTGAAAGTGCAGTGTTTTGTAAGCATGTACATAATGTTTTGTCTTCCTTGTGCTTCTGAATTAACAGAAAATATTTGCAAGATGTTACTAAACACAACAGAGCCTGAATAAACTATTTGTGTGCAATCAAGCTTGACACTGATCTTATGATTATTCTTCTGACAATTCAGAATTAAATCAAAGTTATGAACTGGAACTCTGACATATCAATCTCATTGTACTGCAGTGTTTATAGCTATAGACAAACCTGAGCAACAATTCATGTGCAGTTATGCATAAAAACTATGAAGGAAAAGCCGTAATGAAAAATCCTTCTTTGCCAAAGAATCAGGAGTGGTAGGCGGACTATCTTGAACTTGTGGCCATGCATTCTTCTCTATAAAAAGGCAATTATGCAAACAGCTGGGGGAAGCTGGAATAGAATATTTCCATGATTTGGGGATAAATTAGTAATTAATTTACTTATAAGCTTCATAAAAACATCTGAAGGGCCATTGTTAGAAAAATACAGGACTAGACAGTACCAATCCAACAATGCAATTCTTATTTTCTTCAGTCAGCTGAAGAAGAATAGTGTATACCATAAGCATATGGGGACGAGCCATGCATACACTCCAGCATTTTGAATTATATGCAAGAATTTTTGAATGATGTGTATTTTTCCAGTGATAATCTCAATTGACAAAAAAAAAGTCAAGAGCAATCTGAAACCTCTTTCAACATCTTCCCCTCTGGTTTCAATGGCAGATGGTCAATGTATATGTTAGGCTACTTGGGTTTCTCAATTAATCTAATATCTCTGTTTAATGAATACCTGGTTACCTTTATAAAAGATTGGGGAGGGGGGGAACTTCTCTGAAAGGATGGAGAAGATATTCGAGCAAATAGTGCTCCAAACATTATGTGACCCCTCAATCACAGTTAAACATCGAATCTGATGTAACCGATGAGACATCTTTTCTGAAGCCCTGAAAATATTTGTAATTGTACAGATAAATGCCGAATCTAAGTTCTTAACAGAACATAGCTAGACTGATACTCTTTACAAACCATAAAAGGATATTTCCAGTAACTTAAGACTGTATAAGGCCATACAACAGCAAGAGAAGAATTGGTTTCTTTTTTCATTTATAAGTTACTAGTTACTAGTTTGAACAAGCATTCTCAAAGGTCATGTTAGACACAGATAAATGAAGGGGCTTTTTTGGAGCTCCGCATTCACTACTTAACAGCACCAGCATCATTTAATTTTAAAGCCAAGCAAAGTAGAAGGAAACAGAAGGGTGACAAGCACTGGAATCCTCTAAGTTCCCAATTCCCTGCCAATAAATGACCCAGAATTTCACATTGCTTGATTATTATCTTGTGAAGAAGCAAAAACATTTCACAGCGTTCACGCAATCTTTATGCCCTCGTTACAAAATCAAATTGGACTCCTCTCTTTTTTTCAGATGAGCACATTGGTTAGTAATGAAAACCCACACAGAATAACAAAGGCTATTCACTTTTGCTAACTAGCCTCCCAGCCATCCAGTCTTCTTCTTGCATCTAATGTCCTGTTGTATAATTTAAAGAAATCTAAATGTCAGTAAGCAATTTTGAGCCTCCTGCCCACTCCACAACATAAAATATAGTAAGGGATGCTGACTGCTATTGAGAGGACATTTTTATTTTATTTATTTGTTTGTTTGTTTGTTTGTTTGTCAAGCATGTATGAGAAAATAAGTACAAGTATGAACATAGCATATAAACATATAAGTATAAACAGGTATCAGTATATACATAATAAATGAGTACGAATAAATGGATAATGTGAACAGTTGGGACAGGGATGGTAGGCACACTGGTGCACTTATGCATGCCCCCTTACAGAATACTTACACATTCTGCAAGAAAACTTACTTGGATTTAGCAACCACAAGGATGTCAGTAAAGAGGAACAGGTGTCGTTCCTGAGTCTGCAGACCTGTCTTCAGTTGTACATGTCCTTCCAATAGGAATGCTCGAGCTGGAGAAAGGAAGGACTGTACCAGTGGACATGTCTCTGGACTGATTGGGGAGAAGCAGCCTTCCCTATTATAAAATCAAAAGGAACAGTCTATGAGTCAAATTGAAGACTAATTAAAAAAAAAGAATATAATGCTCTTATCCATTATTGGTCTTCTACATAACTTTATTAATTCACCTGCATTAATTATCAGCATTTATAACATCTAAGGATAAATATTACAGCCAGTCCTTAATTTTGCAGTCTAATGGGGAGGAGCTCCAGTAAACCAATTGTCTGTTAAGCATAAATAGTATTTTTATACATGGCTATTTGACATAGGTGTGTGATAAGGTAAATGGGTTTTTATGGAGGCATAAAATGGCAATGCACAGAGGTTTCATATCTGCTGAACTGGGGCCCATAAAACAGAGAGTTAACTGTAAAGACCCAATTCCAAGCAGTCTATGATGCTGTTGCAAATTATAGAGACACAAATGGATCTTGAAATCTAACCAAAGATTTTACACTCTCTATATTAGCTGGATTCCACAAATTTCTTTCGTTTTTCTCCTTCCCCAAATCCATAAAGAAAACTTCCTCCAGAGCAAGCCAGCTTCTAATCTAACTTTTGATTTGGCCATTGCTACACTATAAGACACAAAAAACCAAGTGTTGTCATCTGAATAAGTCAGTAATTTTATACATAACTTTCCTTTCCTTTCCTTGTTTTGCATCTAACTATTTATACATTGCTTCCAGACCCCTTAAACCTCCCTTGCTTGCTCCTGCTTATTGGAATGACAGTAATGAGAACAGCTGGCCACCCAAAAAACCTTTCAGGATCTGGATAGAGAGGCTCATGCTGTGTTTGGCTGTTTCCTAGCTTCACCATCTCAGTGTTTGTTACAACCCTTGCTGAGTGCAGCTGGAATATTCAGGGGGTCTAATAATATTGCTGACTTGGAAAACCCTGACAGCTGGTGCTGGAAGGACATGAACTTCAGCGTGAATATGACTCACATCCACTGGCAGAAAAGCAATGTATCTGCAGCCGCCTCGCAAGTCAGCAATAATCCAAATTTATCATCGTGTCTCTGCTTTGTAAAGAACACAGTACTTTATTCTTCCATAATTCTTACAAATGTTTGATTATCTATTGGCTGTTTCCACAAATAAACAAGTGGAAATAAATGATTGTGAGATACTGCTGTAGATCGATATCTAATTTCCACTCCAAATACAGTACTAAAATTAAGTGAAATAATCAGATTTGTGTTGAAAGTGAAGGGGCATTGATCCTACCTGAACACTTCTTCTCGGCGAGCCGAAGGGAGAATCCAGGACGGGTAGTTTCTAGTCTCCTAGCTCTGCAGACCGAGTTGAAAAACTGAGGACACACCCCCTGGTAACGGTCCCCAGTTCTGAATGACGTTGAGGCGAATTCAACTGCTCCATGTCCTCAAACAGATATTTAAGTTGATACTGTGAAAAAAAGGGACATTTCCTCCCTATTCCGACCAGATAGAATACAGGGTGGGACTGGATTCTCCCTTCGGCTCCCCGAGAAGAAGCGTTCAGGTAGGACCAACACCCCTTCTCCACTGAGCCGAAGGGAGAATCCAGGATGGGACAAACCAAAGCTGGCTGATGGCTATCCTACAGGTATGATCTGTTAGTGTCCAAATAAGACAGCTGGCGCAGTTGGTTGACCTCTGCCTGCAATTCCTATCTTATTGTTTGGGAGATCCAGGCTCTCATGAAGGATGGCATTTCTTGCATCTGGGTCTCCTCAGGCCGTAAGCCAGCTGCTGTAGATGTAAAGGTAACTGTAGGCACAGGTTTGGCTCCGCTGAAGACTTGGGCTGCAGGTGCCGCCATCAAGATCCCCTGAGGCAGCTCAGAAAAATTGTGAGAGGTCTTAGCCCTGATTTGGAGGATTCCCTGCAAATCCTGAGTACTTGACTCCCCAGGAGACCAGGCAGTCATATACTGCCTATCTGCTGGTTGATCTGGCTGCGGAGGAAGCAAAGTTTGAGAGGTGGCTCTGTTTTCAGCCATCCTGGTATCTCTCACTGCCCTGTCAAACTGTTTGTCTATGGCTTTTTGTCTATGCCTGGCCTGCTTGTCCTCAGCCCTAGAGGGTCTCTTAGGGACTAGAGCCCTGGCTCTAATCCTAGCTGCTGCCTCCAGACCAGCAGACCTGGGCTTAGGAGATCCCTTTACAACCTTCTCTCTACCCTGCTGAGGAACTGACAATTTTTGATCAGCTCCCCTGGTAGCCATCTTTGAGCCTGCCAAAAATAACTGTCACTTGACAGGGGTAGAGAAAAGGGAAAAGAAGTAAAAAAACAAAAAACCAAAAAATATTTAGCCTATGCTTTCAGCTACAGCCACAGTAGCTGTCCACCACTTCAGAAGGCTAGTGCGACCCAAAGTGGTGAGCTCAGCCCAGCTCCGCAATTCAAAAGCCGAGTCAGAGAAAAAAAGTTGAAAAAAAACAGCTGACTTTTTGAATTGCAGCAAGCCCTGACAGGTCAGAGGCTTGCTAGCCTGGCGCTGGCTGCACCGCAATTATCAGGCAAACTCAAGCGTCTCACAGCTGCCACGGTATTCTGGGGACTGGATGGGGGGGTCAGGATTTAATCCTGATGGCCAGAACCCCCCCCAAGGGACAATCCTAGAGACGAACTGCAAGATTGTCCCCAAACGAAATTAATGGCCACCGCCACCAAAAAGGGACAGAAGCGCTTCACGGCAGCTGCGGCTCGTCCCAAGCAAGGGAAAGTGGATCGGGAGAAGGCGAGTTGAATAAGACACCGATTCTCGCCCCCAGCCCGGGCCACACGGGCTCTCAGGGTCACCTTCACCCAAGTTTCAGCACAAAACAGAAAAAAAACAGTCCACCAGCAAGGAAAGTCAAAAAATTAAAATAATAAGCGAAAAAAGGTGAACCGGAAAAAAGGCGCAAAAAAAAATGAAAGTGCTAAACCGGTAAGCCAACTAGCTGTCAAACCTGATCTAAGCCTCTCTGCGAAAAAAAGCTTAATCCAGGGGATTAATATTCTTCTACAATCCTAACTATTCAGAGCCCTGAAAGGATGGCCTGAACACATTGAGACCGAGTGAAGAACTGGGGACTGTTATCGGGCGGGTGTCCTCAGTTTTTCAACTCGGTCTGCAGAGCAAGGAGACTAGAGATTGCCCCATCCTGGATTCTCCCTTCGGCTCAGTGGAGAAGTTATTGATCTTTGATTTTGTTCCAATCTGGCATTTCTAAGAATTGCTAAGAGTGGATGCTATCCTGTCTCCTATATGCTATGAACCCTTTCTAGTTTCCTTCAAGTAGAGAATAAGGATATGGGAAATCAATAAATACTGCCGTTTGATTTTACTTTCTTCTCAAAATCATCATGTGAATTAAAAGCAGGGACAATTACAATGGATGATCAGAATTTGCTTAGACAAAACAAGAAAGCTTCTAAGTGGCCTGTATATTTCTACAAGCAAGCATGGCTAAAACAACCTACATGAAGAACTTGACAACTTCTGAATCTGGTTCATGTCATGGGATTGAAATGTTGCAACATTTTTTTCTGGTATGCCACTAAAACACTCTAAAGACTTCTGAACATTCTGAGGAACACTCATGATCCTTGGATACTTAATAAATAGTTGTATTTAATTATTAACTATTTTTATTATTATATTGATTTTCTAGTGAATACATTTCTTAGTACTTAATAAACATTGTGTTGTCTGGGTATTTAATTTACTTAACAATACAAATTACATTCTTAATCTCCACCCCTTTTTTCCAGCCATAGGTAAAATAAATTCTATGTTTGATAGTATTTTACATCCTCTTTCTGTTTAATTTTCAATGTCAATCTGTCCATTTCTGCACAATCTAGTCTCTTCTTAACTATTTCTTCATCTCGTGGTATATCTTCATTTTTCCAGTACTGTAA
Organism: Laticauda colubrina; assembly: GCA_015471245.1. Lineage (NCBI taxonomy): Eukaryota > Metazoa > Chordata > Lepidosauria > Squamata > Elapidae > Laticauda > Laticauda colubrina. The sequence continues at coordinate 20,937,259 of BLBF01000006.1, forward strand.
GAAAATAGTCCTCACAGCTAAGACATGTAATATTAAATACATACTTTTCTTATCAAGTTTTTCTGATATTATACCTAATAAAAATAGTTCAGATTTAAAATCTACATGTTTCCCTATCACCTTTTCTAACCACTTGTATATCTTTGCCCAAAAGTTTTTTGCTTTGTCACAAATTAATTATCAGCTATTAATATTGGTACTTTAATATCCATACTTTCTTCTGGTAACTTAAAGATAGTATATGTAAGTGGAGGATTCCCTTGACTTTAACTGAACTAGAAAAATGTTTAGAACAGAGGATCAGTAAACTGCTGGTTTGATGGGAATTTGAAACCAAATCTCCTTCATTCCAGCTCAAAACTTTAACTGTCGTACCACATTCACTCCAATAATGATTTTCTTTTCTTGAAAAACAATTTTCTAATATGCATGACACTCCCCTGTTATATGCAGTTATAAAGGTATGTAAAGTTTGCTTTAGGTTATCGTTTGCATGGGTCAATAAGTGGGCCAGCAAGCTTGAACAGTATCCTGCATATGCTAAATGTGCCGCCTTAGATCATGTCACCAAATCTACATTTTTCATCACAGATGTTTAAAGATTCCTTGGCAGAACAAGGCTCTATTCAGAAGTGAAGTTCACATTTTGAGTCAGCATATATTAACGGGGTTTTCCAGTGAGTCCTGCCCTCTGCTGTTCACAGCGCAAAATCTTCCTGGATTATGATTCGAAAGCATTCCTGACCTAGACATCTGTTCTATTTACAAGGATGGCAGTAATTTGATTTACTGAACTTGTATTTAATTTAAAACTTATTAAACCTGTATGCCTTTTGACTCTCAATGACTCTGGGTGGCTAAGGACCACACTAATGGCATATCCCATTACATGCCAATTGAAGCTGAAATATCTTTTTTTTTTTTTCAACCAGCCCGAAGGCATGGTCTAAAAAAACCTGCAGACTTGCTTGAATCCTGCAGTTCAAAATCTGCAGTAAAACTGAAAGTGGAAAGCTGAAACATTATCCTCCATTACTGCTAAAAACAAGGTAAAAATACCCTTACCTGTAGCCCCCATATAAATTGCTTCTTAGATAATTTTATTCTTGTATATGCAATTTAAGGTTATTTATTCTGCGTTGGGGGTCTTTAAGTCAATCTTACATTTCTGCCCTTGCTTGTCCATCCGTCCATCCATCTGGTTTAGAGTTAGAATTGCATTCTGTGTGACAGCTAAAGACATTTTAGACTGAAACATAATTCCAGTGCTCTGAATTGATGGCATCTTGTCAGAATCAAAATCCCATTCAGATTCAGAAAAAGGGTGTGGCCATCACACCCTCGGGTATGTTGTTCAGAAAACACCAACTTTTCAACACAGATTATTCCCCAAACAAAAATAAGGCTGTAATACCCAAGCTCAAATAGCCCTACTGACTTCTTTTGAGAACAAACAGCCTCTTACTTCAGAAACAGGAAGTATCCTTAAATAACCCTCATTATGGTTTCTATTCTACTGTTTCATTTGTGTTGTATCAGGGCCATTCAGTTCAGATTATTAAAACCAAGATTTCTAAAAAGCATTCACGATTCTCTTTACTATATACTTCTTAGTTGTTCAATATATTTAAGTATTTGTAGACTTTGCTTGACAAATTGTTCCTTCCAGTATTAATCAGAAATTATAAATTATGACCAGCCTTTTTTTCTGGTTCAGCGCAATACTAGATACATGATAAACTGACCCCAGGCTGAAAGGCTCAAAAAGATGGAAATTAGGTCCTTCCCTTCTGCCTCCAAGTAGCCTCTCTTGTAGGATCCCCTTTATACAAAGGAACTACCAAAGAAAACCAGATTGCATCTTTATAATTCCTCGAGGAGCAATAGAGAGCTGGACTCAGTCTAGATAATTCCTGATTAGTTGGCTGGATCTAGGACATTATATATGAAGTCCTGTCCTTGACTGAGCAAAGCAACAACCAGTCTTTCCAAGGCTTTCAATAAAATCAAAGATAACCATTCAGAAAAAAAGGAACATATAATATGGACTAATATAAAAAGCCAATATGAACATCCAACCACATTGACCTAAAAATAGCTCTCTCTAAAATTCCTTTGTACAATTAATACATGTTGATACCCAAGAACATAACCAAGGAGATGAGTAACTACTTTGATTAATTGATTACATGCCATCAAGTCACTGTTGATTCTTAGGGACCACAAACATATTTTTCTCCATTGCCACTACAACAAATCCATTCAACTTGCTCTTGGTCATCCTCGTCTACTCTTTCTGCCTTTCTCAGCATCTGAGCATTATCCAACGTGCATAACATGTCTGAAGTAGGACAGTTAGAGCCTGGCCATTTGTGCCTTGGTGGAAAACTCTAGATTGATTTATTCATTGATCCTCTTCATTACTCTCCTAGCAGTCCACAGTATACTCAATAATTTTCTCCAATATCAAATTCAAATTTTCTATATTCTTTTTATCCTACTTCTCAGAAAGTCCAAAAATTCTCTTCCATAGAGTGTCACAGAGAATTTCATCACAGGTATGATATCTGCAGGTATAGACCAGTGGTGGTATGCTACCAGTTCAGCCGAAGCAGTAGTAAAAAAAGCCAAGGATCAACTGAGAGGAAAAAGAAGAGGATCACAGGATCAGCCCTCCCACTCACCCCTGAACTTTCTCTTTTTTATCCTCTCAGCTGATTGACACTGCAGGTCTCAATTGGTGTGGGGAAAGCTGCGCGCTGGCGTTAGGCAAAACACGCCCACCAAGCCATGCCCATCAAGTTATGCCCATCAAACCAGTGGTAAAACAATTTGAATCCACCACTTGTATAGACATCATAGCCTCTGAATATTTTTTCCCAAATGTAACTAGGTTAGCTAGGCCCAATACCTAACTTTTACCTGAAATTCTGTTGGTGTGATTGTTCCCTTCCTCGTTTGCTCTATATTAGCAATAATTTCCTTTGTAATACCCAACAACAAATGGGTGTTGGTAGAAGTTACCGTGAATGCCCTTTCTATCGATGCTGCAAGAGAGCCCAGGATGGGTTGACTCTTTCCGATGACATCATTTAGCTGAGTCTGTACTAAGATATAAAAGCCAGCCCCCGGGAGAGACCCCAGCTTTGGCGAAGATACTTGACAGACTGAAAGGTGTCTCTGAAAGCCCAAAATGAATACAGAAATATGTCTTACCCTCTCCGGACGAATCAAGGGAGAGGCTGGGATCTCTTGCAGCATAGATAGAAAAGGCGTTCATGGTAACTTCTACCAACGCCCATTCTCCTCCATGCTGCATCAAGACCCGAGGATGGGACATACCAAAGCTTGCATGTCCACGGGCGGGTCCTCATCCAGCTCATCACATCGACTGTGAAACCACTTGTTGAAGCAGTTGCCGAGGCAAAGGCATCCAGACGGTAGTGTCTGATGAAAGGAATTTGCTTGAAGCCCTCAGCCAACCCCTGCCTAATGGCTAATGAGACAACATCTTGGATATCCCCTGGTCTATGCTCAAAGGTAGAGGCAGAAGGCAGAAGGCCCGCTGCTGTGGGAGTGAAGGTGGCTTCAGGCCGAGATTGAGGAGAGGTTCGAGGCCTGGAGGGAGGGGGAGGAGCATAGGGCACAGAAGCTTGTTGGAAATAAGGCCCAGATCTGCTAAGATCCTGAGGATCTGATTGTACTGCAAGAGCCTCGGGAAACCAGGATGGAGGATGGAAAGGCTCATAGATGACTTATCCTCCCCGGAAAGGCTTGGTAGGGGCCCATGAGAATCAACTGAAATGCTGTAGCACTCCCTTCTGTAGAATAGTTCTGTTGAACTGCCTCTCTAGGGCTGCATGTCTGCGCTTCTCTGCCCTCAACTCAGCCTGAGTTGCCTTCTTAGGGGCGAGAGCCTTAGCTTTGATTTTAGCAGCCACCTCCCTCTGGACTGATTGGGCACGTTGCCTACATCTTTTTCTCTTATTAGGCTTAAGAGATTGTTCCACTGGGGGGGGGGGGGGAAGCTCTGCCTGAGCATTATCTTGCTCCATTTGTAGAATAAAGGCTCTTGCATTGGAAAGAAGCTGTTTAAAATTTTTTCTATTAAGCTCCTTAGGGTATAAAATGGCCCCCGGGCTTACAAAATGGACGCTCACTTCGTGGTGGAAGGCTTCAATCCAAGATGGCCGCTGACTGAAGGAAACAGGCTCCAAGATCAAATAATTGCTCCTTAGGCTATACAGAGCCCCGAGTGAAGTCAGCAAGGGAAAAACGCAGCAACCAGCCACATGATCAGCTGGCTTGTGCTCTTATCAGTTTGCCAATCATTTTTATGATCGCTCAAAACTGTAGGTGTGGGGGAGGTCTACAGATGCTGCCCAGCTTGCCTGCACAGAGCTCTGGTAATGCTGCTCCCAACATTGCAGGAGAGAGAGCCCTGCTCTCCTGGAAGAGCAGCTGCCCAGATCCCTGGGAGCTGCTTGAAGCGAGGAAAAAATACTGAAGTTCGCTGCTGAGTGCTATCTAACAGAACGCTTTCAGAGACACAGCTATTGATTGTCAAAAGCTGGGGTCTCTCCCCGGGACTGACTCTTATATGTTTGTACAGACTCAGCTATATGATGTCATAGGAAGAAGTCAACCCATCCTAGGCTCTCAATACAGCATGGAGGAGAATGTTTTAGAAGGGATTGTTTCTTTAAAACCTTAAGCATGTGCAAGATGTAACTACCCTTTTCAGGATTGGCAGAAGATTACTTAAGTTCTGTTTTAAAGGGTGTAAGACTCAAAGAATCTTTCTTTTCTTTTCCCACTCCAGACAGCTGGTCTGAAGAGAGAAGTCCTAAACAGAAAGATTAACAACACCACAGCTGAATAGACTAAGGAGTGTCAGCAGTTCCAGCCTGATAGCAGCTTATTGTAATTATCTTTTATAGGGGTACTACTGGAAAAAGAGTTCTGCTGCAGAGATTTTAAATTATTCCCTCTTCCATTTTGTAATATGTTAATACATATCCATTCAAATTTCACACCATGTCAGAAGATAAGACAGCTTGAAAAAAGGCCACTGAGGGGAGAGACACAATTGTTGGCTGTAAAGGTGAGCAGAGAGGCAGGTTGAGCAGTGTTGTTCTGTGGGAGACAGGAAAGATGGTGTGTGTGTGTGTGTGTGTGTGTGTGTGTGTGTGTGTGTGTGTGTGT
>BLBF01000006.1:20948821-20980096 GCA_015471245.1 Laticauda colubrina
CACACAAATGATCAATAACAGAGCCCAGCAAACAAGCAAACAGATAAGGGTCATTGTACACCAGCTGTCACAGCGGATTCAATCAGAGCGCAAGTATATCAAGCATTGGATACTGTATAGGAAGGTCAAGGAGAGCCTAAACTAGCAAGAAAAATATACAATGAGTACAAAGGAGCCCTATTTATCTGTTTGTGCATGGTCATTTTAGATCAGGAAAGAAATGTGTATGCATGAAGAAACATGGATTTCTAAGCCTTTGATGTACAATAAAACAAAATGTTCTTTTACTCTTAGATAAATCATACTCCACCAAGAACTACATTTATTTCTATTGCTTGCAATATCAGTACAATACAAGCTACAAGGTAGTATCCTAATGCACAGATTAATGAATAGCCAGGTTTTGTCCAGCACAAGTCAGTACATAAAAGAGGATTTCATGATTGATTCTGAAAGTGTTTGCCCAACACTTTCATCTGGTTAATGAAATCATTTTGCTAGCCACATCATTTTATCAAAGTTACCTGGGTCATTTGCCATATTGGCAACTTGTGAATAACTAGGCCTGATGCAACAAATTCATTATTTTCTATGCATTCATTTACAGTAAAGAAAATAGTGAATTTCTTCAAACCCAGCACCAGTCAAATGTTCCCTGTAATAAAGCTTTCTATTCTGACAATCAGCTAACTTCGATATTCAGCAACAGATTATCTGCCTTGGAAGCAATCAGCCCACCTATCAATATGAGTCAGTTCCCAATAAATAATAACTCACAGGCAGGTAAGTAGGTAGACCAACTGCTACTGGCATACATGGATCTTATTATGATATTTGTTCTCTTAAAGACAACTTTGAAAAGGAAGTAGCTAGTTATAGCCCCCTAAATTCCATAGGATATGCTGGAAACAAAAATAGAGAAGGGTTGCTGCTTGTACAGGTAGCCTTCAACTTGTAATCATCCATTTAATGACTGCTCGAAGTTACAATGGCCCTGAAAGGGATTTATGACTGGTCTTTGTTCTTATGACTGTTGCAAAATCCCGTCTCATGATCACAATTTGACAACTGGCACATATTTACAACAGTTGCAGAATCCTGAGGTCATGTGATTGTCATTTGTGACCTTCCCAGCTGGCCTCCAACAAGGAAAGTCAATGGGGGAAGCCAGATTTTTTTAACAACTTTGTGATTCACTTAACAACTACACTGATTGGCTTAAAAGCCATAGCAAAACAAGTCATAAAATCAGATGCAACTCATGTTAAGAACTCTCTTGTTTAACACTGAATATTCAGGTTCCAGGTCTTAAGTCAAGGACTACCTGTATGTCTTGCTTGTATTTCGAGTTCTCACTAACCAAACACATGCCAAAGAAATCATTATTTTAAAGGCCCATGGAAACCTGACTGGAGCACAATCTCACCCCAAATGCAAATTCTACTTTCTAAAAGTTCCATGCAAACTTAACTAAACTCCGAAAGACAATATATGCATTTATTTATTTTATTTATAACACTTATGCCTTTTCTAACATGTACAGAATACATTTCAGACAGCTTACTTCTTGAACTTATTTGTATTTTTGGCATCCCTACGAGGGAACAGTAGGTGTATTATACTGTTAGAAACTTTGAGGAGCCTCAAAGGAATCAAAACACTTCTAGAAGCTTTTGAGAAAGAAAAGTTACCAACTGAACCTTCTGTTTTTTAAAAATTGAACATATTTTCTTTTTGACAGTGGAAAAACTGTGATGAAAAGAAAAAAGATGAGGACAAGCAAAAGAGGAAATAAATGACTAATACAATAATTATACTTACATTTATTTGGGAAAAAAATAAAAATGTCAAAACATGTACATGAATTGGAAGAAAGGGCTCTGCTTCATTTTAATATTTCTATACTTCCCCTGAATTACATATTTGGAGAAACAATGCCAGCAAAGAGGTAAGTTGACCAATTCTTTATGAAAACTTCAGCCCATTGTTTGCATGTGTGCAGTTAATATAATCAGTGGTGAATCATCAAAAATCATTCCTCTTATCAATTCAGGCGATTAACCAAAAATCAGAGACAAAGTGGTAGATGGCAATCACATCATGTGTTGGCTTTCCTTCAAGCAATCAGAGGCAAGAACCAGGAATTTAAAAATTCCTAGGAGATAAAGAAAGAAAAGACCTCTGCTATCTCAGCATTGTCACCATGGCCTTCTGAATTCAAAACAACATCTATCTAATTCACAACTTTAAGTCACAGTTACAACAACAGCAAGGAAAAATATTTAAAAAGTGCTTGCATTCCCATAATGTCTATACACATTCCATCCTAAAACTTTCTCCTTGGCTTGGCACCAGATTATTTCCTACCTAGATCTTTGAATTACTCACCCCCAAGCACTAGCAATTGATACTGCTTAAACTGAACTTGTTAAATGACCCATCAGATATTAAGGATAGAATCTGAACATGTCATGCATATGTGCAAATCCATGAACTGGATGGTTGCAACATACTTATGACTGAGCTTATTTACTGTGTTCTTTTTTTCCAGCTGTATTAATGGAAACCTTAACAGCTGTGAGCTGTGCAAATTATGGCACATATGTTACAGGGCAGAGGGGGGAGATGGTTTCATCAAAAATCCATCCACTTTTTCCCATGGATACAACCATGAAAATATTATGTTGGAGCAAAGATTTCAACTGAAATCATTAAAAGCTAACATCTCCATACCAGTACCATTCCACAAATAACCATATTTTGTTACATCATAATTATTTACTTTTTCATTTCCTCTTTGAATTTAAAAACATATAGGGGATTCATAACAAGCCAATCTAAAAGCCATAATCTTAACACAGAAGCTAAGTTTAAATTCAAGATTTATTAGTTTTAGTATAGCTTCAGTTTTCTTATTAAGCCATCTGTATTAAATATTTTTATCCTGTATATTGTGTTATATGATTTTCTTTCAGTAGCCCTTATACGAAATGGCAAAGTCAAGTTCATTTGGGGGGTGGGGGGAAACAAGCAGATGGCTGCCTTCACTTTTTTTTATTTCATTGCCTAATTTTCAGATTCACAGAACAATTTATCTAAAAATAAACCTTCTGAACATGATTAATTCAAGATTTGTTTGATGAAATGTGACTTATCCATCTAACTGGATCTTAGCAACCAAACTGAGTTCTCCTTATTAGTAGACTTCAAAGCACTGATTAGTCAATGCCACCTGTCTACTTAATTTGCACTTAGAGTCCTTATATTGTTCTGAACAATTCAAAGAGGCTTGTCCACCCTCACATAAGGAGAGCAGAATGTATCAAAAGCATTTACTATTTTTATTTGTATAGCACTCAATATGCTGCAAGAATATGCAATCAAATTTCATCAAATATCATATACTTAACCTAATATTGTACACATGCTGGATCCTATGTTCAGAACTGAAGTTCTTGGAGCAATGCTTGGGCATTACTAATCTGCATCTGTGCAACTATAATATGAATTTTAGAATGTATTTTAAGAATGCATGTTTAGAGCTAAGGATAGTTTTTTGCATGAAGAGGGAATGAGCAAAGAGTGGCATCATAGAACCAATTCGTGCCATCTCTCTGGGTGCATATACTTCAAAAGGGCATCTTTTCTTCTTTCTTTGCCATGTATAGCTTGCTTGAATGGTAGTCTATATCCTGTACAGATGTAGATCGATAAACTCTACAAAACATCCATATCAAAGTACTTTTATTGGTTCATCAGGTAACCTCATAACTCACATTTGTGATGAAGTTCTTCTTTAATGACCAATCCTTTGTATATCTGTCTTGTGGGTAAAAAGGTGATTTATCTTCTATCCTTCTTCCCTCATGTTGTAGCGATAGAAGTAAAACAGTTACAAGTCCATGAGTTCAGCCAAGAGTGAAAACTCCCCCAACCCATCGAGGGTCAATTTAGTGACCAATTAGGATTACATATGTGGTCACGTGATATGGACCACATTTTCCAGGATACCTTAACTACATTTACCATGATGCATTTCCTGAAGGGGACAGCTCACAATTGCTACCTAACTGTCCAGTTCCCATACACTGGTTGGACAGCACAGGTAGAAAGTGTATTTCTGTTGAAACTTTGATTGGCCTAATGTTTCTTCTCTTTTTGTATGGAATAGTTATCAGTTTTGCAAAGCTGCCTTCGTATGACTCTGGGCAGCATATTTGTGTTAAAATACAAATCAAAACATGGTAAACAAACAAAACAAAATGGCGAGCATTCAAATTGAATAAAATCACATGCTCTGTTATTAGGGATGCAGTGGCTCAGTAACTAAGATGTTGAACTTGTCAATCAGAAAGGTCAGCAGTTCAGCGGTTCAAATCCCGAACACCATGTAATGGAGCTCCCATTACATGTCCCAGCTTCTGCCAACCTAGCAGTTCAAAAGCATGTAGAAATGCAAGTAGAAAAATAGGGATCACTTTGATGGGAAGTTAACAGCATTCCACGCACTTTCAGCGTTTAGTCAAGCCAGCCATATGACCACAGAGACATCTTTGGACAGCGCTGGCTCTTCGGCTTTGTAACGGAGATGAGCACCACCCCCCAGAGCCGGAAATGACTAGCACATATGCGTGAGGGGAACTTTACCTTTACATACTCTCTTTCACAAAACATTTCCCAGAGGGGCCAACCCATTCAGCCACTTGGAGAAAAATCCAATTTTAAGAGACCCTCTGAACAAGATCAAGGTAGAAACCACACAGATCCCTGGTGGTCAGGCACTGTTATAAAGAAGACCCACTTCTTGGATCCCATCAGCTGACACAGTTTAAATGCAGAAATAGATAGTTCTCACAAGACTCTAGCCCTGAATCAAAAGCAGCCGAGAATCAGAAAGGGTGAGTATCTGTCTTTGAAAAATTGGCAGATCAGAAGAAGCCATCCTTGAAATGAGATTTAAAAAGAAAGGAGAAGTTCACAGATTTGGGGTAGGAGAGAGAAACATATGAGAAAGGCTGAAATACTTCAAAGTATAAGAAAGAACAAAGGAAAGCTAAAGCAGTAAAAGAGAGGAAGTATTAATTTATCAGATTTATAATCAAGTATGTGTCTTTTATTCAGGAGTTCAAGGTTGTGTATACAGTTTTCTTTCTTCCCATTTTTCGCACAAGAGCCACTCTGTGGTATAGGTTGGGCTGGGAGAGTATGATTAGCCCAAAGTCACCTGAGCTTCTATGCTGAGGAAAGGGATTGAATTTGATTCTAGATTTATCCAGTTCAAGAATCATACTATGTTGAGTTGGCTTCCTTTGTCAAGTCTTACTTTCTTTCCTATCACTTGCTCAGTCCACCTCCTAATGATTTTACCATACTTGGTTTCATGGAAGCATGACAGAATACAATGCAATTTTGATTCTTTATCATCCAAATTAACTTACTTTAATTATCTTAAACACACCAAATATCTACACAAATGCAGCAAAATCACAGCCAGCCCAGCCTAAGCTTGTTGGCTATGGAATGTAGAAACTCTGCTTCACTCCAGAACTCCATTTGGGAATGTATCCCTATTGTACAGTTATGTTTCTTGGGTAAAATACATCTTGTCCGTGAACAGAAAATTACTGACATTTTTCTGGCATTTCACAACTTTTGCCCATGAAACAGTTCAATATAAACATATTCTTCACTCCCTAAATCTAACTTTCCTTGATTTTAATTGTAATGTGTTAAACTATTGCTAATAGGCACTTTTTCAATCCTTAAAACCTGAATTTTGCCCATCAATCATATTTTGTGTTTTACTGCAGTGATAGATAACCAATAAACATATGTTGTTATACCTCACTGGGGCAACAATTAAATATATGAATGATTTTTAAAAATGATAGATATGAAGCCAAAGCTTAGAATCAAGGGATTATTACCTCTGAGACAGATACAAAATTAATCAGACAAAGAAACTGAGGATTTGAGATCTGAAAATTGGTATTGGGCACTATAATGAATGGAATAATGTTAGGTAAGAATCACACAATATGGTCAAGAGTGTAAAATTGGAAGAAGTTGGCACCAAGGCACTTGAGATAGAGAAGAAAGAGAGAACAAAGTTTATAAATGTTAAGGACTGCTCTCCTAAGGAATCAGAACAAAATAAATACAGGTACTCCTCAACTTATAACCACAATTGGAATCAGAATTTCCATTGCTAATGTTGTGGTCCACCGACAGCCTGCGGAGATGGCAGCAGAATCAGACAGTGGGGAAGAACATGGGCAAGTCCAGGAGTCTGAGGAGGACTCAGACAATGGTCCTGCGTCTGATACAGAGATGGGGCCAGGGCCACCTGGGAGTTACGTGCTGACTCTGGAGCTTCCAGAATCTGACAGCAGCAAGGCAGAGGAACAAGGGGAGCATGTTCCCAGTACGTGTGTGTGCAGAGCTGCCAGAAGGCAAGAGCAGTTAAGACAAAAGGGGCAACTCAGGAGTAAGACTTGGAGGTGATTACCTCTCCCATAAAATATAAAGGAAGTGCAAAGGGACAGGAACCTTTGCAGGAAGCAAAGTTGTTCACTCTGTCAGTTTGGAACCTGAAAACTCTGTTGAATTTGTGCTTCATTTGGTTTTGAAAATCTAATTGGTACTTTAGTTATTGGCAGCACTTCAAGTAAGGTGTGTTCTTATCAGACTTCAAGAACTTTGACAGACTTCCACGTGACTATTTATAACTGGTTGAGACTCATTACATGCTGTGAATGATGGTAATTCACAGCTGTTGAACTAAAATAAAAGAGTTTTGATTTAACATGTGTTTGTTGGTGTCCTAGGAAGTCTTGGTCAGAACAACTAAGCGAGGGAGTTGTTAAATTGCACCTGATTTTATGACCTTTTTTGCTATGCTTTTTAAGCAAATCTGGTTTCCCCATTGACCTTGTTCATCGGACGTCAGCTGGGAAGGTTGCAAATGACAGCGATTCTAAATAGACATAAATGTGAGAACAGACTGTAAGTTACTTTTTTACAGTATTATTCTAACTTTGAACAGTTGTTAAACAAATGGCTGTATGTCGAGGACTACCTTAGTCACCATGTCAGCAATGAAAAGAAATCTCTGAGGGCTTACTAAACAGTTTGATTTAGCTAAATAAATTCTTAAATACAAGATGTAGCAATTGCCTCTACCTGTTAAGAAAGTGACAATGTTAGGAATTGTGCAAGAGTTCCTCTTGAGCATAGCAGAGGCTTGCAATTAAACATGAGATTTGCCGTAGACTGGATTTTTTAAAGAATGTACTCCCTTAACATAATAGAGTATAACCCTTTTAAATTCAGTCAATAAGAACATACATAAACATAAACAATTTCTACCACAAGCTTCTATTTTCACACTTCTTTTCCAAGATACAGTGGGAATTTTAAACTAAAATGATGAGGCAGAGATTATGAAAAATAAAGCAACACGAGAGACAACACATCTGGCAATTTCTAACACATCTGTTCAAAAATGTCAATTGAATTCAACGATGCATGAAGAATAAAAAATAATAATCACATTGTAACAATGATATTTCCCGATCAATAAATATACCTTGTTTGTTGTTTTGATACTTTCCTTTGAAAAGTTGCAAAAGAAAGTTTTCAATGAAAGTGAAAAATTATACCCATATATTATACTCATGTAACAGCCAATAGAAAATAGACAGATAGAGGAAAAAGTAACCAAAGTTTCATTCTTTTAAGGACAACCAATCTCCTTTGGAATTTTTATCATCCGCAGGATCTCTTCAAGTGCTATGACAGCCGGATTCCAAGAACAAAAACATTCTGTTAACAATGGAAAATCTTTTTTAATAGTTCAAGCATTTTCTGAAGTTGAGGAGAAAAAAGCAGATGTTTCGTGTACATATCAAACTTAATGTTACTTTATTAACGAGTTTCAAGTTATTTTTAATTTATTTACTTGGGGGGGGTGGAGAACAGCTGTAGGGCCATTATCCAGAACATATTTCTAATTCAAATCACCCTTTTTTTGTTTTATGTATTTATTTATTTAAAATATTTACATAGCTGCCTATCTTACACTGAACTCTGGGTGGCTCCCAACAGTTATAAAAGCAGCACTGTACAATTATACAATTAATATGTACATATATTAAAAGCACAAATAATAAAAATCTCTCCTTGGTCTCACCTATCCCAATGCTTGTGGGGAAAACTGGATCTTAAGTCCTTTTCAGTTGTCAGGAGGATGGGACTTGCCAAACCTCACGGGAAAGGAGTTTCATGATACAGTGTCTATCAAAGAAAAGACACACTTCCTAGCTCCCACAGAGGGCAATGTTGAAGGGAAGGCACTAGGAGCATAGCAATAGCATTGCATTTAGGCTTATATACTGCCCCATAGTACTTTACAACGCTCTCGGGGTGGTTTACAATGTTGAAGAGTTATTTGCATTTTTCCCTCAACAATTTGGGGCCCTCATTTTACCGATCTTGGGAGGATGGAAGGCTGTGTCAACTCTGAGCCCCCATCAAAATCGAACTTCAGACTGTGGGCAAAGTTTGCCTGCAATACTGCACTTAACTACTGTGCCACCAGGGATCCTAAGTAGAGCATCTCTACTCTATCTAACAAAGTAGGCGAGGTAATCTTTAGAGAATCTTTAGATTTCTCAGATAACCCAGCTCTGTGCCATGTAGACTTTTAAAGATAATAATGAGCACCTTGAACTGCACCTGGAAGGAAACTGGGACCTAGTTTAATTCACATAACAAAAGTGTAACATGGATAAAACAAGGGGTCCCTATCATTGTGCATTCTGGACCAGCTGTAGTTTCCATGTGACAGTAATCCAAAAGGGAAGTGACCAAAGCATTCCCCACTCCATTCCCTGCATAATGAATATCTCTATTATACACCTACACAAACAGACTGTGGCATGTTTCTTGATTGTTTTTTCCCATGTAGACAGATGATCCTAAAAGACAGAATTTATCCACTAGTCATCAATATGTTCATTGTCAGTTCTAAGGCTTTTTGCTATACTTGTTGTCTGGAAGCATTGCAACTAACAAACTGACATAGTCATTAGTTTGGTCTTCTTTATAGTCCCATTTTTTCCACTTTGTACCTTCACTTTCATGATTAGAGTTTCAGACTCTTTGCATTTTCAACTATCAGTGTAGTGTTATCAGCAAATTGCAGGATATTGATGTTTCTTCCTCCAACCTTAAAATTACAATCCCCTTCTCCCAATCCAGCTTCCCTCAATATATACTTCACATATAAATTGAATAAACAAAGGGAACATTTGAAAAGAAAGAGAAGAAGACAACAACCAGCAAAAGGACAGCAAATAATGCATTGTTGAAAGACCTTAAGGACTGGATTGGCAAGAGACTCTTCTGGAGAAAATCTATGTTGTCATTATAATTCAACTTCATGGCATGTACTGTAATTAATCAGTGCAAAGAGTAAAGCTATAGTTTGTCCAAGGTAAATTAACAGCCAATGCTTGTCTTATTTCTTCTAATTCAAATGGGTTTGGGTTCAGAAAAAAGTGCACAGTTTGGGACTTCCAGTTTGAGCTTCTTCAGTAACAGACCAAAACCTCGTCTCTGTGAGGCTTCGATCCGTGTTCGCCGCTGGAACGCCCCGAGCCGGCTGGTTTCGGGGGTAAGCCACCCCATAGAGGTGGTGAAAAGGGGGGAGACTGCCAGCTGGGTTGAGGAGAGCCGCATCTCTCCTCCCCAGCTAGCCATGACTCCCTTTCCCGAAGGCGGTTGCAGCGGTGGTCAGAAATGGCCACCACAAAGAAGAACTCAACCGGAAAAAAATGTGCAGGAGGAAGATAAGAAGAGAAAGTTTTGGTTGACCAGGTCAAACAGCAAAAGCAACAAATAAGGTACCCTGGAATTGAAACTTAAAAAACAATAACATTGTTCCCTAAGAAGATTTTTAAGCTGCAAAGGAGAAAGAAAAGGGAAAAGATTTGTTTTTCTCCTTTTCCTATACTGACAGCTAAGAAACCTAAGCAAGAAATTGGAAAAAAAATCCACTTTGACATCAATAGGAATTTAATGCTGAAAATAAAAAGTCAAAGGAATAACAAAGATTTCTGGATAATTAAAAGCTTTTGAAAACAGGAAAGGAGAGAAAAAGAATAAAAGAGTAGGATCTGGAAGGGAGGAGACTGCCTGGAATTAAAAAAGAACTTACAGCAAAATCTCAACAAGACTTCCAAAAGATACATTCTAATTGAAATATCGCAACAAAAACCCCAGGAAGAGAAAGTCGAAAAAGAAATAAGAAGATATAACTCGGGACTATCTGGATTATTTGATGATTTCTGGATTCTTGGTTATTGTTTTGAATGACTAAAATCAATCGGGTGGTTGTTTAAAACTGTTTAAAATGGCTCCACTTTTAGAAGAACTGAAAATGGAACTTAAAAAGTACAAAGAAGATGCACAAAAAGGGAGAGGTTCTTTTGGCTTCGTATTTCAGTTTTTAGAAATGGAGATTTGGAATTATGAGAAACAGCAAGAAATGCCTTCAGAACAAGAAGATTGCAACAAAGAAGAAGCCATCTTTAATGAACAAGTAATCTTAGATGGGGAAAAAAAGGAAAGGGGGGAAAGAGAATGGAAAGTTTAAGATTGGGAAAAACAACTCCAAAAAAAAATAATAAAGTGAAAAATAAGTATAAAATCAGAAAGCAACAGAAGAGGGAAATGCAGAAGAGAATATTAGAACTAGAGAGAAAAGGGGGTAAAAAGGGGAGGGAGAAGATGAGAGGGAAGAAAGAAAGGAAAAGAAGTTATAAAGGACAGAAACAAAATATAGAGAAACAGGGCCTATTTAGAGATAATGGGTGAAAACTTAATGGAAAAAGGGATTCTGCAAAGATACATAAGATAGTATGGTTATATTAGAAGCAGAAATCATTTTTGAAAATATGAAACAATGTATGATTAAAATGTCTGATAAAATAGCTATTGTAATTCAGTGGAATGCTTGTCAATCAATAAATGTAACAAAAGGTATATTTAATGATTTATAAAACATATGTGAAGAGAAATAAGGGAAAAAATAATTATAGAGATTATGTGTGTTTTTAAAGAAGTATGATATTTAACTGAAAAGAAGTGTTAAAGATGTTAAGATTTTAATGATTATTAATGATAGAACTGAACTGGAATGGAATGAGGGTTTATAATTACATATATTTATAATCTTTCTTTTTTTTTTAAAGAATATAGTGTGTATTATAAGAATGTACCAAGCAGAATTTGATTGGAAGTTATGTATTATGTATTATTTTGAAGGTCATAAACTTAAGGTATATACTGAAGTTTAAATAAGAAGTTGAATGGATGTAATTAAAAGATATAAAGGTATCATACTCCAATTCATAACTACAGGAGAAAATTTGTTTTATGAGAAAAGATAATATGAAATTGAAACAGAACAGACAAAAGTATAAATATAATGATTTTAATTGAGATGAGATAATCAAAATAAAATTGAGAAAATTAAAAGAGGGGAAAAACTATATAGAAAATGTAAAATAATATAAGATATGGAATAGAATACAAAAAGGAGCATGAAATTAAGTTTTGTGTTTGTATAAAGTAATTCAACCCAGGACCATGCTATTTTCAAAAAAGATGTTTTACTTGTATTTTGTTATGAAAATCCAAATAAAACTTTATTTAAAAAAAAAAAGTGCACAGTTTGGTTTACAAGACCACCTGTGATTTCTTCTGGAATCTTTCCAAAACTTGCCATCAGTTTCTAACTTGTGATGTGATGGGAAAGGAGAATCATCCAGTACTTGGGAAATAAATACGCCAACAGCTGGAGAATAAGCTGGAGAAAAATTGGTGCCAAGAGATTATTTGTCTAAAATAATACACCCTATCTTGTAAAATAGGCATTATACACATTTCAAACTGCAAAATGAATAACCCTGGCTTTCAACAACTTTCAATCACAGTAGAAGCCAAAATGCATCCTATTATTACATAAATGAAATACTATTTTGTAAGAAGGTGGTGTATTGATAATAACAAGGTTTAAAATAAATCCATATACACATAAACACACACACACACACACACACACACAATTCAACTCCATAGAAACTTCAATAGTATGCATTCTATTCAATAAGCTACAGGATTCAAATACTTCAATTGCCACCAAGGATAAGACATAAAATGGGTAACAGTTTGTGTCCCACACAAGTTTTCTAAAATGAGTTGAAGAGAAAGGTATCAATCAGTTGAAGGACACAAATGTCAATTACTATTTTGCCAATGACAAAATCAGTAAAGGTAATCATCACAGGAAGAAATGTAATGGTCAAGATGTTAGATTAGGAGCAGAGACAGATAGGCTGATGGAAACACTAAGCAGGGACATCATCCAATAGGATGATGGCCCTCAGCCATGGAAGCTTGTTGGATGATTTGAAGGCAGCCACTCTTTCTCAGTCTAATGCACTTCCCAGGCTTCTTCTTGTATGAAAAAATAGGACAAGCAAGAAGTATGTACGCTGCCACTGACTCCTAAATAAAAGATGGAATATAAATAGTCAACAAGTGCAGTAAATGTTCCTCATTTTTGTGAGAAAGATTTTCTCCGATACCACTTTACAATAATATTCTTTCTTAATACAAAATTAATAAGTCCAACTGTTCAGAAAATCAGTTATAAAAATTTCATGGTGCAAAACCAGCACACAGATGTTTCTATTTCTGTACAGAAATGCCAAATGGAAACCAGCCTTCAACAAGATAAAGAAAGTAGAAAGGCTATGAAATGGATAAAGACTGGTGAGATGTCCAAGTACTTTCATGGCAATTCCCACCATATCATCAACTTCAAAATCAAGAAGACTACAGATTATTTGGCAATTTGCAAGCAGGTTAGATGCAGAGAGAGAAACAAGCAAAAAATGTCATATGTTATTAAAAATCCCTGGTGACTAAACGTTGCCAAAAGTTTACAATCCAAATTGTCAGAAGGAAAACACAGTAACTTTTTTCAATAGTTTGCAAAATCTGAATACTTTCTTATTTCTCTAAATGGGGAGATAACCTATGGATTTTTAGTAGGATTCTTCCCAGAGCTCCAACAAAGATTGGGCCAAAACTTTCAAACTTTTTTTAAATTGTTTTACAGAAGCTGAAAATACCTTCAGCACCCATTGATCTTCTTCCCTTCCCCAAATTGGGCTGATATGCCCTGTTAGGCATATTAGGATACAAAAAAGATCCAAAACCTGTTAACTTGTTTATATTTTTTACATCAACAGCTATAGCCACCTGTGAATTCCAAATAGGGCATATGGGAGAAATGCAGCTTCAGGCCAAAAAAAGGTTGCTCACCTCTACATTCATTAATGCAAAAATCGCCATCTTGAACCTTAAATGGCAGAACCAGTTTTACAACTTAAAGCATATTTTGTCTAAAACGATATTCACATTTTGGAAGTGCAGTTAACCGGAGCTACACATAACTTATCTCCTTCTTTGCCAGTTTGGTGTTTAAAAGTATTATTTTCAACACTATACAGGGTTAAGCATCTCCAAGTAATGATGCAACTGCCTGAATTTTTCAAGCTAATAGATTCCACATGTTAAACTAAGTTCCACAAATGAAATATAAATTTCCTGAGTATCTATTTAAGATAAAGCCTAGTCATCAGAGGTCATAATGAAACTTCAAATTGAAATGCTAAAACACCGGATAGCTACCAAAAGATTAAATCAAGAAACCAGAGCTCATTGAAGAGCATGCTCTTGATTTGCATATAGAACTTTAAATTATATTTTGATTGTCCTACTGTACAGAAAGCAACCTCTGCAGATTAATCTCTTTTGCTTTATTCTTTTGAATTTGACTGCTGTGAAGAAAGTACAGTATATGCACAGTGACCCAAATTCCACCTAAACCAGCACAGTAAATTGATAAATACAGTTGCCATTATCTTCTATTAGCATCATATTGTTCACTCGAAGGGCAACTCTTCTACTTTTCTAAGCCTCATAGTCAAAATCTGTTTTGATTGGAGACTCTGGGATAGCCATAGCTGTATTTCTCTACTGATCCAAATCCTTTAATGTCTTCCTATTCATCTGTTAAAAGCCTGATAATGAAAGCCAGGCTTTCAACGGAAAATATAAGGCTATTCATGGCAACTAACTATATACAATAATTATCATGGTAAGCAATATGCTTCTGAAAACAAGTTTGGACTTGATTGGGATTATTAAAATGACCTTCCCGTGGGCACATGACAGGCCACTGTGAAACAGAAAGCTGGACTATATCAGCAGTTGATCGAAAACTTTATTTCAAAACATTTAAAATGGGTAAATCAGTACAGACTCACTTACTTCTGTCACCTTTCATTCAGTGCGGATTATGCATATAATTTGTTTCTGTTAGAAGTAGGAAACATGTATGGCCTTCCAAATGTCGCAAAACAACAATTCCAAAAACAATTCCAAAATTCTTAAAAGTGACAAAGCTAATGGTGAGGAATACTGAGAATTATATATATAGTTCAACAAATCTGGAACCCCTTGCATCAGAAGATAGTTTTATAATAATATAATTATATTTATATAATCATGAGAAAACTATAATCTGAGGGAAAACTATAGTAGCAAACCCAGCTGAATGCCATTAGACAGAAAGAAGCACATTGCTCACCTTTAGTAACTCCACAGGTTAAATTACTGGATAAATAACTCTCAAGGCATTAAGAGGAAATTGTACATCCTAGAATGCACTAGAATATTAAGATGACATCATTTCATAATTTGGAAATGTTTTGAAACCACACCAAACTCTTGTAGTGAATGTGGTAAAAGTTGAACAAGATGTTTGATCAGTTTTACAGTATGGGTCTTTGTAAGATGGTTTATTCATTTAAACAAATAATCAAGACCTAATCAAGATCTCTTCACAATTCTTCATGGACCTATAAAAGCTCCAGAGATAAGCACATTTATTTATCTTATTTAACTCAAGACTTTGTTGGGTAGTTTGCACATTCAGTGAAAAGCAATACCTGGCTTTATCAACGTTAACCACATCAAATTTTATGCATCACTGCTTTGTTGTAGCCAAGTGTAAAGGTCACAAAAGATTCTATTTTTGCTCCCCAAAGTATGTTTAGTTTCATAGTATTTTGAGGTATGCACATTATTTCAGATAATTTTTCAGATCTTCCAGTGTAATCTTTTGTAGACTGAAAGAGAGAAAAAAATGCTACAAGATTTTACAGCAGTTTCTTTTCATATGATGAGCACAGTTTGCTCACTAATTTCAACCGCTGAGAAAATATTGTAGAAAGAAATTATATTCTTCTCACAATAAAAATTATTATGGGAATTTTTGGCTTTGAAATTATCTTCCTTACAGGAAATAAGTCTCATATAATTAGAATCATCCAAATAGAAATTCACCAGTTCATTGTAATGAATAAGGAAGATAATATTTGGAGTGAGAAGGGCATCGGGGTACAATATGATGAATCATATTAATTCAATTAAGAGCTCTAAAAATATAAACCACATCCTATTTACAAAATGATAAAGCCAGTTATTTAATTGGACGAATATTAGGACATAACTCTTTAAATAATAAAAATCCCAGCTGTAATTTGTGTTTCTTGAGATTCATGTTTCAGTTCTCCTTTCAAATTACTCTACGACAGCTTGCTGGCTGAGGAATTCTGGGAGTTGAAGTCCACAAGTCTTAATGTTGCCAAGGTTGGAAACACCTACTCTATGAAGTCCGCAAACATTTGAAAAGACTCTTCTGGAATCACACTGCCTATTTCTGGTGCAGTGGAATTTTTAAATGTCCAACTTTGCCCCTCTCAGATATTCTAGCTTATCATGAAAAGACAATTTGCGAGTAGGCTACAGAAGAACTTTTCTTGACTATTTTTATTAAGAGGTATAATAATAATTAAAATTACATTATTTTTGCTCAAAATTCATACAGGTCTGCAGTGTAGTTCATTAATATAGGGAGTAACAAAAGTCAAGCTTCATGCATGGTTTATTATATAAATTACATTAAATTGTCAAATAGTTGCCGTTTTCTTCGGCAAATTGGACCACTCGATGGCCCCACCTTCCTGTTTTTGAAACCCTTTTTGGCCAATTTTGGGCAAAAAATGGCCTGAAAAAGGCCTCCCCCCAAAATAACCTGAAAACGGCCTGAAAACGGCCTGTTTTTCAGGCCGTTTTCAGGCCATTTCCAAGCTATTTTGGGGGGCATTTTCTGGCCAATTTTGGCTGGAAAAATGGCCTAAAAGCAGCCTGAAAAGAGCCACGGCTGTTTTTCAGGCTGTTTTCATGCTGTTTTTCCCAGCCAAAATCAGTCTGAAAAACGGTCTGAAAAAGGACAAAAAACAGGCCCAAAATGGGCAAGGCTGGGCCAGCCAGTGGTAGGATTATTCCCATAAGGCCGAATCCTACCTGTTCCTTTGAGGCAAGTGGCCGGGAGTTGGGGCTGGGTGTGATAAATGACATCACCCACCCAGTTACATGACCAACTGACCATGCCTATCCAGCCAGAGAACTAGGTGTTAAAAATTTTTCAGCCCATCACTGAGTGATTCCCTTAACAACTGTGGCAAGAAAGATTGTAAAATGGAGCAAAACTCACTTAACAAATGTTTTATTTAGCAACAAAAAAATTGGGTTCAGCTGTGGTCTTTCTGAACTGTTAGGCAATTGTGAAATGTGTTTTAGGCTCCCTTTCAAAATACAGTTGAAATAATTCATGTATATGAAACAGGGAATTTCACCCATTATATTTTGTGCTTTCTGTCTCAGGCAAAGCAAGGGCCATTTTCACTCATAAATGCTATTGTTTGAAAATTGACTTTTTATTTGGAAGCCAAATATATATATATATATTTGTTTTTTTAAGCTTTCGCGGGTACTTACATGTGTGCTGTTTAGCTTCCTTCGGGTATTATCCCACGTCATTGTAGTGCTGTTAAAGTTGTGCAGTAGAATCCAGCCTAACCAAATTAAATACAGATGAAGCTGACAGAATAAGACACCAGGTTACTCACATCTTATGCACAACGAAACCACCAAAAAATAATTTGCAAAAAGATGAATTCAGAGCACTACAAACCCTGAAAAATGATAACAGCATAATAATACTCCCAGCAGACAAAGGAAATGCCACAGTAGTAATGGACAGAAAAGACTATGAAACAAAATTGACAGACCTACTCCAAGACTCCACATACAAACCTATAAACACAGACCCAACCACATATCTAGAAAAATTAACCAAGAAGAAAATTATAACCAGCCACATAAGCAAAGAAATCCAACAGACGATCATCCCAAGAGAAAAATCTTCTAGATGCCCCAAATTATACGGCCTCCCAAAAATACACAAAGAAGGCATACCTCTCAGACCCATAGTCAGCTCCATAGGAGCACCATTACAAAACCTAGCTAAATACTTAGCAAAACAACTACAGCCCCATGCTGAAACCGCAGCTTCATATGTACAAAACTCATACCACTTCTTATAAATGATCAAAGATCTACACGTGGAACAAGAAGATCTGCTTGTAAGTTTCGACGTGGTTTCACTATTCACTCAAGTCCCAATAAAAGAAACTCTTGAAATCATCAAAAATAAATACCAACCAACTGAAGACCTCATGGAACTAACAGAACACTGCCTAACCAACACATATTTCATATACAAAGGACAAAGATACAAGCAAATTGAAGGAGTCCCTATGGGATCACCACTGTCACCCGTCATTGCAAACCTGTTCATGGAAGAATTCGAATCCAGAGCCCTGGCTAATGCCACCCACAAACCCAAACTATGGCTAAGATACATCGATGACACATTTGTGATTTGGCCCCATGGAAAAGAAAACCTAAACAATTTCCTAACACACCTAAACAACACACACCCCAAAATCAAGTTTACCATGGAAACGGAAATAAACAAACAACTACCATTCCTAGATGTACTAATCTACAAAAGAACAGATGGCACACTGGGACACACCATATAACAAAAGAAAACACACACCAACTGCTACCTCAACGCCCAATCCCACCACCACCCAGCACAGATAAATTCCGTAGCTAAAACACTAATTACCAGAACCAAACGCCTGGCAGATAAGACACATATAAAGACTGAACTATGCACCCTGACTGAAGTATTGACAGCCAATGGCTTCCAAAAAAACAAAATCACCAACTTGATCCACAAAAACACACCAAGACATAACAGAGACCTAGAAGACCAACAGACCTATGGAACAGCTGTCTTGCCCTACATAAGAGGTACTACAGATAAAATCAGTAAGATACTACACAGGCATCACATCAAGACGGCCTTCAAAACAGACAAAAAAATAGCAGCCATCCTGAGGAACCCCAAAGACAAAACTGACCTGGAAAACCAAGGCATATACGAAATTCCCTGTACATCATGCCCGGCCACATACATTGGACAGACCAATAGAAGAATAAGTACCCGCCTAGATGAACACAAAAATGCAGTAAAAATCTGGAACACACCTCCTCTCTAGTCCAACACATGAAAACCACAGGTCACAACATCAACTTCAATGGCACTAAAACCCTGGCCACTATAGAAAACCCCAGCCACAGAATCATCAGAGAAGCCATAGAGATTGAAAAAAGACCTGACAGCATGAATAGAAGAGATGATTCCAGCAGACTGTCAATCATTTGGAAGCCTGCACTCTCAAATAGAAAGATCTCCACACCACAAACCAGGCAAACACCTGAGCACAAACAGACTCCCTCTGATGCCTCCAACTCGAACACCCCCCCACCAGGCACCCAGGTGAAACCTGGCTTCCTCATGGATAGCAGCCGTCCTTTCACACGAAGCCAAGCTGCACTGAAAGCCTCCAACACAGGAACAGAGTGTTGCCAGCCAATCAAAGCCACAAAACAGACAGAAGAAACCAGAAACACCAATCAATCAAACTCCAAGTCCAGTGAACACAGACCCAGGCTCCTAGCCAATCAGAATGGACCAGCCTCGAATTTGAAACCAGGAGCTGTGAGACCCACATCCACACAGAAGCCTGATGATAGCAGATGGGATTCTGCTGAAACATTGCTACAACTTTAACAGCACTACAATGACGTGGGATAATACCCAAAGGAAGCTAAACAGCGCGCACACACACACACACACACACACACACACACACACATACATATATATATATATGAAGTTTTCGCGGGTACTTACATGTATGCAGTTCAGCTTCAGTATTCTTCGAACTCAATACAGAAGCCTGATGATGGCAGATGAGATTCTGCCGAAACGTTGCTACAACTTTAAAAGCAGAACTCCAAATTTATTTGTTGAACAAATATGCACCTTGACTGATTGCAAGTAAGAAGTTGGAGGAAATCCAGAATAATATTCAACAGCAGACTAAAGCCCAAAATCAAATTGTAAAAGGCCATGACAAACAAGATCTCTTCTCCTTGGGTTGGAAAATCATAACTAGATGCCAGATTAGATTTCCAGAAAAAGTATTCCAGAAAGCATGGTGCCACTGCCAGGGATGGGCTGCTGGGGGTTCGCAGGGCTTTGGGAGAGCTCCTACCTAAGATTCTGTGCAGTTTGGAGAACCCCCAAATCCCACTCCTGGTTGGCTCCACCCACCCCACCCCTCCCCGGAGTCCCCCCTTGGCCCATTTTGGATGCATGGAAGGACAAAGAAGGTGAAAAACGGGCCTCCTGGAAGTTTGGGAAGGCTGGAAATGGACCCATTTCCAGCTTCCAGAGAGCCTCTGGAGCCCAGGGAGGCAGTTTTTGCCCTCCCATAGATCTAGAGCCTCTGGAGTCCAGGGAGGCAGCTTTTGCCCTCCCATAGATCCAGAGCCTCTGGAGCCTGGGGAGGGCAAAAATGCCCCTCCCCACCATGGTTCAGGCCAACTAGGCCATACCCACAATGGCCATGCCCACCCAACAACCGGGCAGAGAACCCCTTGCTAAAATTTTTGAAGCCCACCCTTACTGTTCATCTCTAATTCCCATCCAGTTAGCTTCCAGAGTCCAGAAAATGGACTGAACAAGGAAAAGGCATAATTCCCTATAGCTTTATCCAGGAGCTTTTCAACTGATCATTTCAAAATCAGTATTTTGATTCCAGCTTCTGAAGATGCAGTCACTTCAGCATCAACAGTTTTGAGTTTCATAGCAATGTTACAGAAAAAAAAAAATCTATCTATTGAGAAATGTCTTATGACACAATCCTTCCCGGACTACAGTACGTCAACCATCAGTTTTCATTTTCTGCCTGCTAAAAAATGCTGCTTTATGTGTGCAGAATATTTTGAGGAATGGGATAGAATGGGATCCAAAATTCAAATCACACAGGATGACAGCACCAAATAACTCTTGCATGTCCTGACCCTTAGACCAAACTGGGATCAAAAGCAACCATGGACATGTGTTTTGCACATAGCTGGGTTCCTAGATCAGTGACACATTCCAAGCTTTGGCTGAGAGAGCCAAAAAGGACATTTTAAGAATTTGTGCCAACTGACATTAATAGAAGAAAAATGGAACAAGAGAGGCTACGAGTGGATAAACACTGTAGGAAAAATGGAAAGCAAAGGCTACCTCTATCTCACAGTTCACTACCTTAAAACAAGGAAACACTGCTTATTTGTCATGTGAATGACAAAGGAATGTACTTTTTTTTCCCCAAAGCTTTTTCACTTTCCCATGGCTGAAAAATGTGAATATCTCTCTCCACCATGGGCTGAATGACAAGCGTCTAATAGGGAAGGATAGACCTTTTGCCTGACCACTAAATGACAGAAGGACTTTCCACTATCGAGTGCCCCATATAGAAAGCTGAAACAAGGTGTTTTCTCAGGTGTGCAGGTCATATCCTTGTTTATTCTGGGACTGTTCCATCATAGCAACAGTGTTTGCCCTCATAACTATGTTAGATGGTTTTAATTCTCCCTCGGCAGAAAGCTCTGCAGGGTCTATCCTTGACTCCCAGCTGAAGATACAATAGCACAATTACTCAGTATGATAATGTCACACATTCAATGGCTTCCAAAACAGTTGTAGGGCACCGATACATTTTCAAAGCTTTAAATTCTGAGGGCAATAGCCATGCTAGTCTTGAAGTGTTGTTTTTTTTTTAAAAGAAGTTCTCAATCTTATCTCTTTGGGTACAGTTGTTATCAAGGAGATCAACTTACCCACATTTTTTTTTTAGTTTTACTAAAGAGTAAACTAAGTTAAGAGCTGTTGAAAGAAGGATTCAGTTAGGGATGAAAAACATAAAGTAGCCAAGGGAATGACTTTCATGATTATATGTAAGAGAATCTTTGAAAATAAGTACCTGACTTAGGATTATTGGTTTAACAACTGTTCAAATAATGGCACTGAATAATGGCTTATAACAAGTCCTTGCACTTACAACCATTGCAGTGTCCCCATGTGACAAGATCAAAATTTGGATGATTGACAGCTGGCATATATTTATAACAGCTGCAGCATCCCGGGGTCACTTGAGCACCATTTGCAATTTTCTCAGGGACTTCTGACAACTAAAGTCAATGTAGGTTAATGATCACATGATTCATTTAATGACCATGGTGATTTGCTCAACAATTGTGTCAAGAAGCTCATAAAATTGGGCAAGACTCACTTAATGGCTTTTTCAGAGACAAAAGTTCTTGTCCCAATTGTGGTCATAAGTCGAGGAATACTGTAACTGTAAATATCCATCTGTTATGGATAGAAAAGAGCAAAATTTCTCTTCAATCAAGTCTGACTTCGTAGTATGTCTAAGCCATCTTCTTGCCAATAATAGTGCAGTGCTTAGTCCCTGCCAACCTTCAGATTCCTGGAGAACTCCTACCTACATATATTCACTTTAACTGTGAACACCGCTTCACTTTTCATACTTGTTTCAGTCATTGATGAGAAACAATTAAGATATTCCTTTAGAGATTTTTTTAAAAATCTGGCTTCAGTCCTTACGTGACTTGTGAATTCACACTGTGCTAATCCAAATTTGTTTGATTTGTAGAGCACTGAACAAGCCACAGGACCATTGTTCACATATCGCACCAGAAGCTGCAACAGTATTGGTTTATTTTAAATAATTATATATCAATTGCTTCTCACTTCAAAAATGGTGTTGATTTTTCTTAGTCAAATTTCTAAAAAAAAAGAAAAGCTTCATAGAAAAAAATGCTTTCATTAAATATCAATCTACATTTTACCTTTTTTGAAGGGTGGGAGCAAGATTTGACTTCTGGCAACAGTCCAGTGTTCACTGCTCACTAGGCCCCAATCTCTAGACCTGTAATGTTTTCACTGGCTAATTTAGGCAACTGCAGAGGACAAATTCAATCTTGAATGTCATGCTTGATGTTTCAGAGTTTGATGGTGCAGCTATCTACAGTAGATGATTTCATGGAGAACAAAGATGCTCCACTGATTTCAAAAAGCTAAACAGGTTCAGACTTGATAAGTAGTTAAATGGGAAGCCTCCTGGAAAATCCCAGAGCTTTAAAACAGATTAGTAAACTTTACAAAATATTAGAAGGTGATAATGGCTGATCACTTCCACAATGTTCTCAAGTCACCATGAGCAAGTTCATCTGGGGATTCATCTTATTGCTTTGCTTCTCAGTTCCATCATCCCAAATAAGAGCTTAACCATAATGTGATCTGGAAACTTTGGTCAAAAACTATAAAACAAATGTCAACAAGCCACTAATTGATGCTGCATCCTTAGCCCAAACTAGCAGTTAATCCCAGGAAACAAGGAGAGTTTGTTAGTTGTCTGAAGTTGGCATGCCTTCTCTCTGATAATTATTTTGAAGTACTGAGAACTAATTGGACATATAAAATGGGGGAAATTCATCAAAGGTTTGCTGACTTGAAACAGCAAATCTGTTACATTGGTTAGAAAAGGGTTTTTTTTAGATTGAAACACATCCAAGTCTTCTGGTAAAGATGAAGATCAGTTAGGTGTATGGGCAACATCTTTAGAAACCTAAAAGTGACAATGGAAGTGCGGTCATGTTCTTTTTTCCTCCCATGTGGAGATAAAAACCTATGCACATTAAAAATAAAAATGAATGCCGGGGATTAGCCAAAGCTCTTCTTGCTTTAGAAAACAGCCCATGGGGCATGTTTTTATGAAACACTGTCTACTGGAATTGGACAGTTAAGTTCTTTTGATAATTTATATTTACAAAATCTTCTTCTATCTCTCAGCCACATAACTCAGACGATCCAAATTAAACCCTTGAGGACACAGAGTACAATTCTTTATCGTACATACTGTATTTCCATATTGGAGCTAAACTGATTGCATTACCAGATAACATATGTGATCACTGTTATCTAGGAATATTTAGCATTTGGTGCAGAGCTAGAAAATAAAATGTCAAAATCATTTACTGTGATTTAGACAAGAGGAGAATTTCCATGAAACATGGAAATGTTCATCATGGAGGGAAGAAATACCTTTAAAACCACATCTTTTCCTATGTGCCTACAAATCTAAAATTAGAATTATGAATAAGATTCTAATAGATTTTAAAGCAAAACTAATTGTCAGGCACAAAAGATCAGGTCCACATGTGAAATTGCTACTTATGCCTGTGCACAGGAATATTCTCAACTCAATATTCTAAGGTTTAGCACCTGCAAGGTGTTACATAAGGGTCAACCGAATTCAAGGGGGTGGGGAGATGGGTTTAGTCCGCATCTGACTACATAGAGATTCTAGGTTGATCCCTCTTTTAAGTTCCGCCATTCCTTCCCCTACAACAGGGGTGTCAAACTTAAGGCCTGCAGGCCAGATCTGGCCCATGGGGAGCCCAGGAAACAGTGAAAGACCAGCCCATGGTGCCTCTGCCAGCCTAAAACTGAGATCTTGAGTGCCCCCCACAGCTCTGTTTTCGCTGGCAGGGGCTGCAGGAGGCTGTCACAGGAGCTCATTTTCATGGAAGCTAATTTTCACTGGCAGAGTGTTTGGGCCACCATAGGCGCCCCCAACACAAGTGATGCCAAGCAGGCCACCCCCACCCTGACCCCTCGAGGTCAAACACAACCCTGATGCTGCCCTCAGTGAAATGGAGTTTGACACCCCTGTCCTACATTAATAGAACACAAAATCCCCGTTGCTATGTGTTACCTATCAGTTTTATGAATAGTCATCTCCATTTTAAAAAGTACCTAAAACCTACAACTTATATAAAAGTTCAAAAATAGGTGATAATTCAAGGAACACTAACCTTGTGTAAATGTTAGATAGAAGCAGGCAGAAAGTACAGCTCTGAAGCATCATATAAATCAAGGGTACCAGGCTCCCTTCTGCCAATATCAACTGATACTGCCTTTGGAGAAAGGACTAGGTTTTCTTGAGCTGGTCCAGAAGGTGCCATGAGTGATGGTACTGAAAGTTGCTGAGAAGCCAAAAAGGGTCAGGATCTCTCACATTCCAGTCCTGCCAGAGGTCATCCACAAATATAATAAATACCATCTTGATGCCATATTCCCTCTTGAAATTCAACCATAAAAGTACAGATAATTTCCTTCCTTCAAGCCTTCTGGAGCTGGAAACTGATCACCTCCTGAGCAATCTTCTTCTCTAAAATAACAAGGCTGGAGTCTAGGCGGAAATTGTCCAGTTCCACTGAGTCTAGCAATGGCTTCCTGAGGAAGGGGGCAGACAACTATTTATTTTAAGTTGGGTGGAGCCCAGGGGTAGGATTCTACCAGTTTGGCCTGGTTTGGCCAAACCGGTAACTCCGAAGATCATCTGGAAGTGAACTGGTTCGTTCCAATTATCTGCTGTTGGGATCACCTGCTTGCTCAGGCTTCCCATACTGGCCTTTATTTTCTGCTTTTGAAGCGCAGCTGCTTTGCACAGCACAGCAGATAGCCACGTGTCAGCTGTTGAAGACACAGGGAGAGTGCAGGATTGCAAAAGGTGAGTAGGAAAGCCTCTGCGCATGTGCACGCACAAAGCCACACCACCGAACCAGTGGTAAACCATTTTGAAAACCACCACTGGTGGAGCCACTATCTCTCACAGAGAACCATTCACCAGCAAATGGACACAATCACATGTCACCTTCCAGAAGACTTTGAACAAGTTGGAGGGGCATGGATCTAAAACGCAAGTGGCCAATTTCACAGTTCCAAGAATCCTCTCCAAATTAATTACTAACTTTTAACTTTAAATGGTTCAAACTTTTCCCAGATAACTACGGAGGGCAGGGGCCCAATTTGCAAATGATCAGCCACATTTTCACCAAATGAGCTCTGTCTATCAGTAGCCAATTATCTATTAGAATCAACAGAAAACCATCAGAAAGATGTACTTATTTTTAGCCCTTTAGATTTGAAGACAAAATTTTTATCTATTTTTAACATTTTTGTTCTGCTCAAAAGCAGAAAGTAATACAATGTGGTTTCATGCTGTATGCAAACAAAGGTCTCTTGAGCTTATACTCATATAATTGTTAGCTAGTCTTGATTTCAATTAATATCTGTCCATAGAAAAGCAAAAAAAGAGATGTTTTGTTTCAGACAAATCTAAAACACTGTATGAAGAGTCACCACTGAGACACTTCCCACACAATAAAATTTCAGAGCTAAACAAGTAGATCTTAACTATATTTTCCATATTCACAAATATCTTCCTCAATAAATTTTTAATGGAGTTAAATGCAAGATCTGTTCTTTTTAAAAGGCAGAACATTCGTGAACAGATGCTGCTTGATGCTATCATTTTCAACATATGTCTGGTGCGAACTTGGTTGCAGTATTTTCAGTGGAAGTACTATTTATGGAAGAAGCCATGCCAACAAAATTATCTGATAGGTGAATTTATGACAGAAGAATCA
The DNA here is from genome assembly GCA_015471245.1 of Laticauda colubrina. Lineage (NCBI taxonomy): Eukaryota > Metazoa > Chordata > Lepidosauria > Squamata > Elapidae > Laticauda > Laticauda colubrina. Next base: position 20,974,793 of record BLBF01000006.1, read on the forward strand.
AAGAATTATCTTGCAGTCATATAATTATGACACCAAAGAAACAGAAGATAGAACAGGATTGTTTAGAGATCAAACTGATTTGTAAATGCCAGAGACAGGAAGTGATCAGACACCATTATTAATGTTCTATTTTTGCTTCAATTTGTGATTCAGATCAGACTAGGTTAAAAATATTAGCTATAAGAACACTAATGAATCCAATTAGTCTGAAATAACAATTAACAGACAACAATCGGGAGTCCGCACGCTTTCATACAAACAGATTTTACTAAAAGGTATACAGTTTGTGAACTGTAGCTCACTTCATGAGATGCGCAACTACCTTTTAATAAAATGTGTTAGCCTGAAAAATGTTATGAGACTCTTCCTTTGCCTACCACAGACTAACACAGCTCTCCTCCTGCACAATTTTAGATAGAATGGGATGATATCACTGTTGTACATTCACTTTCCATCATCACTTCATTCATGGTTTTTGGCCTGGAGGATTTATCTGGTTTTAACTAGGTTTTCATTTTATATACAAAGAAATTGTTTTGCAATGACAAACAAGAATAAGAGTTCAAAGAAATATCAATTTTGCAAAGCAGCAACCACAATCATAAACCAAGTGTTTAAACCAAGAAATATTTTTAAAAAACCAAGTTTTAAACCAAAAATACTACTTTGAAATATTCAATCTTATTTCCTTTAACATTTAAATATTATTTTAAATTAGTTACTGTATTTTAACTGATTTAAATCAGTAGCCACATTATATTTTGATGTGATTTCCATGCAGCAGGAAAAAAGGTACATCAGAATTGCCTATAAAAGGCCATGAAAATATAAATATGTCAGCTTTTCCAAGTATTTCCTAACCAAATTCTCTTATTAAGGTCAAAGATGAATACAGAGATAAATCAGCTGCTAAAATAGGATATTCATATAAAATCTTTGCAGATATAAGATGCAGCTGGGAAGGAATTTTATAGTCACTAATCAAATACTCATAAGACATTGGAGTGACTATCTATTAACACTAACATTTTATACCAAAAGAAAACTGTAATCTATTTAAACTTGAATTTTATATTTTGTTTAAAAATTGTGAATAAGTATTAAAATGGTTTTTACAACAAAGCATTTAAGGTGTTAAACATACCAAACATTGTTCCTTCAGAAGAAAAAAAAGCAAGCCACAAGAGTTTCAGAACACATGGAAAGAAAATCCAAACATTATTTTTTTTAATGATGATGAAGAATGATTCTTGTTAACACAGAAGTGATTTTGAGAAGGAGAGAGAAGAAACTGAATGGAACACCCCCCCCCCCCCTGTTGATTTAAATGAGCTAGTTGTTTGCAATGTTGCCAATGACTTGAATAGCTGCAATTCCAATAGGAGTAGGAGATAAATATAGCCCTAGAAATTTATTTGATAATAATTAAACACAAAGATGTAAAAAAAAAAAACCCCAAACAGTTAACCTTGAGGTGGCCCATGTAAAAGCACTTGGAGAAAAAACATTGCAGAAAATGCTGTACAAACTTCCCAGTAACTTTATCATCTGTTAAACATTTTAAAGTGAAATGTAGTTGTGCAGAAGTTGTCAAACACTACATCTTGCAAACTGTCCAATGAAACTATCCTTACAAAGAATTCTGGGATTTTCATACCAAAGATTTATTACAAAGCAGCTTTTTAATTCATATTTCTCACTACGCTGGATGCACCCATAGTGCATTCATTTCATGCAGTTGAAAATTAATGTCAAAATCTCCTGACTTGCATTTTGGGAGAATTAATTGAACCTATAGTTATCATTTACATACAAAGCAAAGAAATGCTATGTTGGCTAAAAATTACTCCTAAACAAGTAACTTTACTATAGTTGTCCAAGTAAAGATTTTTCTTTTTCCCACAAATTCATGGTGATTTATTATTGGTCTGTAAAATATTAAGAAAATAGTCTTTTTATCTGAAAGGAATAAGGTCATCTGAGAAAGCAACCTAAATTAGAACAGAATAGAACAGAATAACAGAGTTGAAGAGGACCTTGGAGGTCTTCTAGTCCAACCCCCTGCTCAAGAAGGAGACCCTATATTCCAGACAAGTGGCTGTCCAGACTCTTCTTGAAAATCTCCAAACATTGGTGGAAACAATTATTAAGAATGAAATTAATGCAGAGAGCAAACTCCAGTGTCTTTAGCTTAAACCAGAAGCATCTCAACTACAGATTTCTTAACTAAAATTGTATCATTATTAAAATCTTCATAACATCTGATATGCATATCTCTTAAACTTTTATGGAAATCAGAGCTGATTTAGAATAAAAAGAATAAGGCTTTGTTTTCCACCTACACCATCCCATTTATGGCTGCTGGAAAACAGCTGATCTAAGAAGCCAGAATTCAGACATAAGACCACAGTTAAAACAAGCCAAGATTTGTAAACAAATCATCCTGGTACCAAACTCTGCTTTACTGGTAGAAATAAAGTACTGTGTGTCTTTTTCATGATTGAACTTCCGATCAGGTCAACTCAAGAAAGAAACAATTTCATTATTGTTTTGCAAAATACAGACATTTGCAACTCTCACAAACCAGGGAACTTCAAGAGGACACAAAGTCCTTTTTCTGGGTTTGGGTTGGGTAATCTAAGGCTAGAACAAAGATGGAATTTTGGGGGCAGTCTGTTTTTCTACTATTTCTTCGCCACACCTCCCAGTTGCCCAAGGAAAGAACATTCTAAACATCAACCTGCTTACAGTTTATCCTCCAGGTACTAGTTTAGCCATGTTATCATACAGTTACTCATCAAAACCACACTATGATGAAAATGGAGCCAAGAAGGAATATGAGTCTGTCTTACCTGGCACTTGTTCTGGCTTTATTCAGAGCTTTGCTGAGAACCAGGGATGGTGCTGACTGACGTCTTTGGGCCAAGCTCTTCATTTTCTGCTGAAACATCAAAACAAAATTAAACATGAGCATTTTAAAATTGTATTTTATTATTAAACTTCTATGCAGCCCACCTCGCTGAGGTGACTCTAGGAGACATTTTTTTATCAGATGGAAGGAAAGATCTGAAAATACAAAGAAACAAAATCAGTTCCACTTGGAGATCGTTTAGGATAGACAAGTAGAAAACCTTTCTCAGTCATAAGAAGAGAGGATGATAAATTTTTTTGGAAAACTAGATCAGAAGCAAAAGGTGCAGTCCACGGTACCCCCACTGTGTTCTTGATTACCTTATTTTCAACTGGGATAACTCAGTTCTGGTCCACCCATTTTAAAACTCCAGCTCTGCAGGAATGCCACTGTTTTAATAGTTTGCTTCTTGAATTGGAGTGCATGGGACAACTTGCCCCAGTCAACTTACCACAGTCAACTCACCACAGCCAGGTCCTTGAAGTCAACTCACAGGACAAGAGTTATATTAATGCTGAAGAAATCATTACAGAATCATCATAGAAAGGATGCAAAAGGAGGGACAAAATGAAATGTAAATTATAAAAATTAAAATAGTTTTTAAAATTATTTTAAATAATTGAATTGTTGAATTGTCCTGGGGTCAGTTGGCTTGCAAAAAATTGCCCCACAGTGAATTGGCCGTGGCAAGTTGACCGTGGCGAGTTGGTCATAGCAAGTTGCCCCATTCCAAATGTAAGGTTATCACCTATGAAACCCTTTATGAGTATTCCTTGACTTATGACCACCATTGGAACCAGAATTTCCATAAGTCATTGCAATCATAAGTCAAGACAGATCTGATTTTATGACAATTTTTACAGCGGTCATTAAGCGAATCACCACAGCCATTAAGCAGATCACATAATTATTAAGCAAATCACACATGTTTAAGTGAATCCCCAACAGGCATTTTTTTCCTGGAAATCAGCAAAAAAGGTCACAAATTGCTATTACCTTACCATAGGAAGCTACAACTGGTTCTAAATGCAAGCCACTTGCCAAGAGTCCATATTGCAATTACATAACTGCAGGGGTATCATGATGGTCATGAGTGAGAGCATAGGTGACTTTTTCCAAGGCCACTGCAACTCTGAACCTTTGTTAAATGAAGGTTGTAAATTGGGAACTACTTGCATGTCAACAACCTGGTTGTTTTTAACAGAACAGATTAACAGAGTTGGAAGGGACCTTGTAGTCTCCCCTAGTCCTTCTCTTCACTGTTCTATTGTTTGTAGCCTTAAATTTAGTAACATCCTAAATAAATGATAATATAGTACCCAATATACAAGCAATACACTATAATTAAACTTATTTTAATTAACATTTCATCACATTCTTTTTAATTTTCCTCAGGAAGATCGTGCTTGTTATAACTTGGCTCACTCTTCATTTAATTTAATTAAGGGCAGTTCTCTATTTCATGCTTGAGCCAATTCAACCATTAACAGAATCAGCACAAACTGCATCAGTTGAAACAAGGTCCCTCTGAAGATTTGTTTTTTAGTATACGCAAAAGTACTAAAAACTTAATAATTCTTTACAAAAGCCGCAAACGGCTTTTAGCTGAAAGAGCTTTTCAAAAAAATTCAATTCAATTGACAAATATTAAAAGGAAAGTATAAAATGCAGGTTAAAATTATCCAATTTAGATACTACAATTGCTTGCTACTCTGAATGGTTTTTACCTCAGGATACTATATAAGTTAATGTAATAAACTTATATTTATTTTGTGGATGTTTTTATTGTTTTTAATTATTTTATCTGTTTTACAATTTTGAAATGGCAAGCCCCTCTCCCAGCCCCCCAAGGTCACTTGGCTGAAATTAGTGACTGTAGAAAATGAATAAACAAATAATCAAACAAACAAATTAAAGATTGATGGCACTTTCTGTAAAACAGGCATGCAACAGAACACATTGTTCATTTTTGCTGATTACCAGATGGAAACCCTGGTAATTTCAGCAAAACACTGTAAACTGTGGTCACAATTTATAGTGTTTTGTAAATTGCGGAGGGTTGGGAGGCCAAAAACAGGCCCGTATTCGCTCTATAAGATGCACTGACATTTCCACCTACTTTTTTTGGGAGGGAAAAGTGTGTCTTATAGTCAGAAAAAATGGTATATTGTTTTTATTTGTTTGCTAGTATGATTTGATTGCTTATTAATAACCTATGACTGTCACTGTTGTATCTTATGATTCTTGATGAATGTATTTTTTTTCTTTTTATGTACACTGAGAGCATATGCACCAAAGACAAATTCCTTGTGTGTTCAATCACCCTTGGCCAATAAATAATTCTATTCTATTCTATTCTATTCTATTCTATTCTATTCTATTCTATTCTATTC